>CM053770.1:458420947-458523016 GCA_028658325.1 Potorous gilbertii
GATTTCTTCTTTAACCCATTCCTTCTTTAGGATTAGATTATTTAGTTTCCAATTGATTTTTTGCTTTATCTTTCCATGGTCTTTTGTTACATATAATTTTTATTGCATTATGATCTGAGAAGGATGCATTGATTATCTCTGCCTTTTTGCACTGGATTGTGAGATTTTTATGTCCTAGTACATGGTCAATTTTTGTAAATGTTCCATGTACCGCTGAGAAAAAGGTATATTCCTTTCTATTCCCATTCAGTTTTCTCCAAAGATCTATCATATACCTTATCTAGAGTTTTATTTACCTCCTTAACCTCTTTCTTGTTTATTTTGAGGTTAAATTTATCAAGTTCAGAAAGAGGGGGATTGAGGTCCCCCACTAGTATAGTTTTGCTGTCAATTTTTTCCTTCAACTCCCCCAACCTCTCCTCTAAGAATCTGGATGCTATAGGGTGGCAGGTTTTGAAACAAGAGAACAAAAGACAAGAATCACAGACTACTTGGAACTTTTTCGTTGTTTTTATTCATATCTAACATTTTGTGACCCCATCTGAAGAAACTGGAGTGGTTTGGCGTTTTCTTCCCCAGCTCATTTTATAGATTAGGAAACTGAGGCAGAGCTGTGACTTGACCAGTCATACAGCTAGTAAATAAGTGTCTGGGGCCACATGTGAACACAAGAAGATGACCTACTC
Organism: Potorous gilbertii; assembly: GCA_028658325.1. Lineage (NCBI taxonomy): Eukaryota > Metazoa > Chordata > Mammalia > Diprotodontia > Potoroidae > Potorous > Potorous gilbertii. Next base: position 458,421,634 of record CM053770.1, read on the forward strand.
CAGGCCCAGAACTTTATCCACCAAGCCACCTACCTACTCAAAAAAGTAATGCTCTACGTGATGGACTTGGTGATACATACATTTACACACATAGTACACATATATTCACACATGTACATACATACATGCATATGTACATACATATACATGGATATACATATTTCTACACATACACATATTTGGCATATGGATATAGTTAGAAATGAGTTGAGAGTGTATTATTTTTTTAAATATCAAGGTAGAATACTAAAAAAAAAATCATGTTTCTCAACATGAAAATCAAATACAATACATCCAATAAAGTGTAGAGACAATAAGCAAAAATTCCAGGTGGGGTCATAACAGACAAGGATGTTAAATCATGGATTAAACATTTTTTTAGGGTTCATCTTTGCTACTGATTTCAAAAATCTTCTCATACATGACCTGTTGTGCTGACATAGTGTTAGCAGGTAAAAAATGGGAATGAAAGCATTTACCATCTTTTTTCAACCACTGAACCAAACAAAACCATGAGAGGAAATACTTTTTTATTAATGGGCAGACTATGACCTATGATTCTGATGACTTGGTTTCAGGATCTATTGACCTTTCTTTGGAATGTCTGTTACTGTCCTCAACTCTATCTTTAGACTTTCTGATTAGACAATGCCTTCCCTAGAATTGGGTCAAACTGTCCCTGATGGCAGTAGTTTCTGGGGCAAGTATAAAGGAGGGGGAATCACAGCTTTTTACAGCCAATTACTTTTCCTAGTTGTCAACAATGATATATTAATAATTATCCATTGTTAGACCAGGTTCTTGTTCTGTGTAGTTCCATGTTCTCATGATTCTAATGGCAAAATTATATCTCAATTGAAGTTTAGTTGATCATCAGGAGTAACAAATCTTTCATTTCTGTACTATTTCAAAATTGGAGCTTTAATTGTTAGTTTCATAGGGATTACCCAAAAAAATCATTAATACATTATATATAGAGGTGATTCAGCTGGGAAGTAAAATGTTTCATGAAGTTTTACACAAATGAAAACATGCAAAAGTGATAAATGACATCCTTTGAACCTAAATAGAGCATTTACTTCCATGAATGCTTTAAATTGATGGAAATCTAGATTTGCATTTAACAGAAGCCACTTTGACATTTGCATGGCCATATAAACACAAAGGAGGGATTTTTTTTTAAAGTTACATTTTTCCCCCTATACTTCTGGGGGAAAAACAAGTTACATTGATAGGCAAATCTCTCTGATGTTTCTTTTATGCAAAGATTTTTACCATTGACAGTAAATAGAGATTTTATGAGATGTCCATAAAGAATACACTGAAAAGATTCATGAATCAAAACATAGAACGTGGTTGGAGATACTGACCTCTATCTCATTTTTCCCTAGAGGGAATATATTTTTAAATAAGCAATTTCAATGTGTAATGTTGTATTCCTTTGGTAAATTCACTTTTCTTCTATCTTGTACAATTCTCCTAGAGAAGAGGAAGAGACCTTACAATAGCTAAGCTTTCTTAGTAATATAAATGTAATATACGTGAATGTTGGTTCACAGTTTAAGTCAATGGCATTTATATTTTGTATTTCAAATCTAGTTTTACATCTATAGTGATATATATGTATATAGATATATATATGTATACATATACATATATATAAACATACCTTACACATATATCTATATCTATATATCTATATATATCTATATATATATATAGATATATATAGATATATATACACATCACAAAGGTTCATCAAATCTTCAGGTTTGAGATAAATATTTTTCCTTATTCTTTGATATATTTCTGATACTGATACTGTAAAGTAATTCCTAGAGTTTAGAATACATGTTTCTCTGTGATCCCTCCCCCTAGTCTGTCTATCTCCATCTATTTCTTATTCTAGATGACAAACACAACTGGAAGCTATGATGCTTGCACAGTGAACTTTATGTGAAGACTCATTTTTCTTTTGACTATTTGGCTTGGAAATACTTGAAATTTCTTAGATCTCTGATCATCACAAAAGTGTAAGTCAATCAATGTCTTCACTATGCACTAGATGGCCCTTCCATTTCAATGGCAACCTAATGTACTATTCAGTACGTATGAATTCAAATGCTTCCCCAAAGTGTTCAGATCAGGGTGGCAAAATGGTAATGGAGGTTATCATTGACATTCAGCTCCACTCTTCTAAAAAGGATATATTTGTACATATTCTACTTCACTTTAAAGAGTCTGTGCTCTCCCACTGATTATATTTGAAGATAAATGGTGAAATTACAAATATCTGTTTATGGTCAATATACTACTTGCAAAAAAATATCAATTAAGGCTCCTTAGCGCTAATATTGAAAGACATAGCATGCGAATGCTATGGTTGATAATAATCAATAAAAATAGATCAAATTATATTATTTAAAGCAAGACATAATGGATTAAATGATGATGACAGAGAGCTTAGTGTAGTAGATGCCAAGTTGATGTGGGAGTAAGGAAGATCATGACTGAAGTTTTGCTTGCGACATACATACACTGTTTGTCAGACCATGGAAAAATTCCTGAACTTCTGGGGCCCCAGATGGCGATAGTAAAGTATAAAGAAGTTATTGATCTGCATTAGTGAAGGGAATATCCACACTCCAAGTTCCCTACACCAATGTGCCTATAGGTCCAGACAGAAATAATTACTATAGCTGCTGCTGCTGCTGCTATCATCACTATTTAAATAATGCTTTAAATTTTATATTCTAATTAGAATCTCTCAACAATTCTGCAAAATAGTTATTAAAATACTACCATTTCCATTTTACAGAACAAGAAATTTAACCTCTAAGAGGTTAAGGAAATTGCTCAAAGTCAAGCCACTAGTAAAAGTAACAGAGGCAGAATTTGAAAACAGTTCTCCTTGATACTAGGTATAGAATTTCATTATTTTATGCTTCCATTTTTCTATCCCACAGGAATAAGGAATATAAAGCACCATGCCCTGTATAGTAGGTCCTCAATATGTTTATGTTTAATACATGAAGAGAGCAAATTTATATAAATAAAATATCCTTAATAACTAAATTTCCTCTTTTATGCTTATTTTAGGTTAGTTTATTTGCTGATTTTCAATTCCTTAAAAAGTGAAAATTCAGTTCATTAATCTTCTTCTTTCTATTTTAGAGATATAACTTTTACCTGAGGATTACACAAGATGCATTCTAGAAAGTTCAATATATAATTTCATCATTATTGTTTTCTTCATAAATTGTTGTTTCTGTGATTTTTTGACCCACTCATTATTTAGATTTTTATTGTTAAATCTTCATTTGGACCTAATGTTTCTTGTCTGTTGTCCTGGAAAATATTACTATTTTCATTGGATTGTGTCCATAAAAGGTGTGTTTATTATTTCTGATTTTTAAATTTTTATTTTTAATATTTTTTGTGCACTAATACATGGTCAATTTTTATAAAATTTCTATATGATGCTTAGAAATGTGTATTTTTTCAAGCAGTTCAATTTAGAAGATACCATTCATACATCTTTCAGCTCCAGTTTGTCCAACAGTTTGTTCAATTCTGTATTTTCTGTTTCATTTGTCTGTCCGATAGGTTTTTAAAAAACTGTGAAAGGGACATTGAAGTCTCCTATAGTTATTTTGTTAGTCTATCTATGTCCTACTGTAATTCATGCTAAGGCATTTGGAACATATGAAATGAATACTGTTGTTGATTTGTTGCCTATCATTCTTTTCTGTGTAATGTTAATTCCTTGTTTTTCTCTATATCTTGATTTTTATTTTTACTTGTCTGATAGTACGATTGCAAATCCTACTTGTTTAGATTCACTTGGCACAGTTCTACAATTTCATTCTGTGCAGATCTTTGCTTTTTAAGTATGTTTCTTGCAACAGATTGTGGGATTTTACTTCTATCCATTCTTTCACTCTCTTTAATCTTATTGGATTATTTCATTTATTTCAACTTAAAATTAGGAAAGTTAGGTTTATATTTTCCTTTATTTATCTCTATTATTGCTTTTTCCTTGAATTAGGACTTTTTTCCTTTTTCCTTAAAGACAATACTGTGTTTCTTCATTTATTTTTATTTGATGTATTTTAAGGCATTCCCATTCCCACAGGCTTTCTTCCTCTCTTTGTCACCACTTCTGGAGTTTTACTTACCTTGTCAATACCTTTTTCTCTCATATTTTTATCTACTATCTAAACTCTATCATCTTTTTTTCCCATCCCAGTTAAGTAACTAATTAAATTCCCTTTCTCTCCTCTTTAAATTCTTTTTAGTTTTTGTTTTCATCTTCTAAAAAGAAAGTATTCCTTTACCTTGTTCTTTTTTTGTCTATTTAAAATTATTCTAATTCCAGGTCCTAAAATGGTTTAATTTTTTATTGTTTTTCTCAAGAAATCAAAACTTGTAAAGAACCTATTTTAGTAATCTCTTTTAAAGAATTTCTATGGTATTGCCTTGTACATCTTGCTCCATCCATCAATCATACAGAGAGATAGAGAATATAGAAGTGTTACTTCAAGTTAGAAATATTACTGTGTCCTTGATGTTGTGTTGTACTTACTACTGTCCTCATGATCCTCCCCTCCCCCATTTGTCAATAAGCCTCATTTCTGGGTCCATATTCTCCCACCCTTCTTGATACCAATGATCCACAGGAACTCTGACACACTCTTTCTAGAATCAAGATGCTGTATTTGGAAGAATAAAATTCCTTCAGGTATGTTGGTCTTTCAGAGCACCGGACTCCTACAGATTATACCCATTGTATGGTCTCCAACTTACATTACAGAATAGATAGGTAGGTACACATATAGGTAAGTGATAGACTGATAGATAGAGAGACAGAATTATTATGGGCTTAATATGTACTGGGTACTGTGCTAAGTGCTTTGAATACCAATAGAAGCAAAGAAAAGACAATCTCTGCCCACAAGGAGCTTATGTTCTAGTGAGAAGACAACACATACCAGGGAGATGAATGGAGGGGCAAGATACAAAATGAATCAAGGATGTTATGGTCTCAGCCAGGTTTAGAGTGAATATCTCTCCCCCAACAATGGGTATTTTCTTTATGAACACTCCTCATTTAATAGAGATACCCTTTTTTACTTTCCTCTTTTAATCTCTTCCTTTCTCACCTTACCCACTCTTTCATAGCTCTTCCTGTTCCTAAGAAATCACTAAGGCTATATTCCCTTCATTTAAACAAATTATGAATTTTGGAGGGATATTTTCTTTTTCTTACATCACCATAGTTATCTCAAGTATCCTCTGGTTCCTCTTCCCAGAAAGCCAACATATATGACAAAATTTTTTAGAGAGGAAAGAAATCAGAATAACCAATCAATAAATTGAAAAAGTCTGAAAACATGCAAGGTTTAACACCTGAGAATCTTCCACATCTATGATTTTCCCTTCATTGTTTGCCATCAATGTGATTATGGTACAAACAGCATTGCCTTCTTATCTTCTACCTCCTTTCTCTCCTTTGATTCACCCTCCCATTTCGCAGTTTATCTATGCATATATGTGTGCATGTGTATATGCATATGTGTACACTCCTCCCCCCAGACACATATAATTTCAACTGCTGGAGGGGAATTATGGAACTGAGTCCATTTTGTTTTAAATAAGCCCCTCCACCATCACTTTTGTTTAAATTCTGTTTTCATCTTTATTTCCTTGTGTACTTTTACAAAGAAATCTCTTAGTAGGCATTCTGTTGTTATTTTTGTTTTAACCTCATAGGTGTCTTTTTTTGCTTGTCATAGTTTCTGGAGATGGGGTAATTTTTCTTCCTTGAAGCTGTATTTGTTCACCTTTCTTATGCCTCTGTTGCCAAGTGTTTTTTCAAAACAAAATGTTTCCTTCAGGCTATTTTTGTTGTTGTTTTTGCTACTGGAATTCTTCAAAAGCTTCATTTTTATTGAATGCCCATTTTTTTTCATTAGTGACTAGGCTTAAGATTTTTGCCAGTTATTTTAAATTACATCTTAAGCATTTTTGCATTACTTAAATTCGTTCTTCAGTTTCCCACCGATGAAGAATATCCTTATGTTATTAAAATTTCCTTTCCTTTATATATGAAGTTCTTTTTCCTGGACACCTGTAGAATTTGTTGTTTCTTGTTGGAATTGCTAAATTTAACAAATATATGTTTTGGACTTTGCAGTATAGTATTTTTCTTTGTAGGTGGTCTGGAGAGTCCTCCAATTGGCACTATTTTCTGGGTTCAGAAGGTGTGGGTAGTTTTCTTGTATTGTTTCTCATATTATGGTATCCAGGTATAATTTTTTTTCCCTCCTCATGCTATGGTCCTTAAGTTGTCTCTCTCCATAGTGTCTTTGAGACCATTATCTTTTGTTTTTATAGAGATCATATGTTCTTTTAAAGTTACTACATTTTGCTTCTCTTTTTCCAGATTTTCTTCCCCTTCTTTGTGTCTGTATTCCCAATCTGTTGTTTTCTCTTTTGTTTCTTTTAAGATACTGATCACTGAAGATTAAATATTTTCCTCCTATTCTCTCAATTATTTCTACTATGCAGGATATAAATTCTGCCACATTTTTTTCTTTTTCTCTTGAACTATCTGGAAACATCTTGCTACAGTTCTATGTTCCCTTGTTATTACACAGTATCCTTTATCTCATCAAGTATTCATTAAATTTCCTGTGTCTTGAAATATTTATTTATAGATATATGTATTCTTTTGAGTGCCTTGATATCTATCTTCCCTTATGTTTGAATATCTTCCTTTTTTATTTATCTACTCATGCTCTAAGTTTTTAATTGTATTTTTTTTCCACTTGAAATACTTAGGAATTTCAGTTTTTCTTCCCTTATATACACCAACTGCATATTGTATGACTCCTACCGCTTTGATTAAATATTTCAAAGGACTGGGCCTCAAAACTCACACCTTCTCCCCCATTGGTGAGTTTACTTTTTTACCAGCCCTACTCCCTGTCTCAAGTGACTTATAGGAGGTCCAAAGTGACCCCAGATGGATGATAATTTCCTTGAGTTTAGACCTACCGCAACTTTATCCATATGCTAGTGCATTTTCACCATTTCCTCCATCTTTCAGTTGTCTGGCTGAGAGTGACCATCACATGCTGTCATCCAAAATAAAGTATGCTGCCATTTTCCTAAGACTTATCCTTTTCCACTAGGAATGTAGGTAAGGTTTGCTGTTTGTTGCCATAAAATGGTGGGGTGAAGGTAAGCACAGAGTATTCTGGCAGAGGATGTAGCAATAGAAAAAAAAAATCCGAGTAGACCCTGGAGCACAAATTGTGTATTGGGCCATGTGCCCCCGACAAGAGTATGGAAGCTAGTGGGGAACAGGTTTAGGCAGGGCACATCTGAGACCAAATATTAGACTTCTCTGCTTTCAACTCATCAGATGGTTACTTTATCAGGCTCCTTCATCTTTTGGGCTATACAAATGGTTATAATCACTTTACACCTGGAGCATAATTCTTGTTTTGGAGGGTTTTGATGGTTAGAAAGAGTGAAGACAATGTTTAGTTTTCCAGTTTTTTGGTCAATTTTGAAATGTATTTTCTAAAATTATATGGATACATACATATGCACACATACACGCATATATACACACATGTATATATATACACATATAAAGGCAGGATGGCATAGCAGATGGAGATATGACTTAGAAGCTAGGAAAAACTGGATTTAAGCCTCATCTTTGATATATATTTGCTGTGTGACTCTGGACAAGTCATTCACACTCTCCATTCTCTAGGCACGTCTCTAAAACTATAAGTTGCTAAGGAGGTCCTGATTGTTTTGACCTGCTTTGGTAGAGGGAGCTTCTTCATTTGTGATTTTCTCACACGAAGTAAAGTCACAAGTTCAGTCCCTATTTACTCATATTAATGTTAGTGGAACTATAGCCACAACTTAATAATTAAATAACAATCTTAAACTTCTTAGTCAAAATAGTTTTCAGTTATGTCAAAATTCAGTTTGCCATACTTTTATTAGATTAAAATAGATACAAGTGTAATCTTTTGTATGCAAACAGGCAGTAATATGTTTTAAAAGAAGGAATTACAAAATACTTGTTACAAGAGGAACATATATAATCATCCACTGGATTTTATATTTAGAAAGATAATATTTCAGAGTATATATTAAGCCTAATTTTAGTGATCTAATTTTGGATTTGATGGATTACTCAATTGCTTGTTTCAATATAGCAATAGAAATCTAAGCAAACCTTTGGTATACAATGACAACCCTTTTGTTTCCCTTCATTCTTGTTCTGTTATCCATTGGCAATAAGCGAGGCTTCCAGTCCTGTTCTCTGCCAGTCCTGACCAGTTTGCCAATTACGCAAGCTGCTTCCCAGACATCAGACACAAATTCCACAAGACTGCTGTGCAAGCGTACTCTAATTAACCATCAGCTTAATTAGACAATTTACTGTGTAATTAGCAGGCAATTAGTCAACACCTCTCAGATCTTATTGACTGCTGTGACAGCCTTCCCTTCTCGGAACATTCCAGTACACCACCCCTGCCATGTTTCTAGCATCCTCCAAACCCTATACGACATGGGCCTGGGCCTAGAGGAGTAAATAATATTGCATAAAAAAAAGGAAAAATCAATAGGTAGCATGTCCAATTACTCAACTGTTTACCAACTTTTCTTCCTTTTCTCTTTCCTTCTTTCTTTCCTTCCTTCCTTTCCTTCTTTCTTTCCTTTCTTTCTCTCTCTCTTCCTTTTTGTTCTCTCTCTCTCTCTCTCTCTCTCTTTTCACTTTCCTTTCCTTCCTTTTTCTTTCTTTTTTCTTTCTTTCTGGAATATTGGAAGGACAGCTGCTGACACAGAAACTAACTTTTTCAATCCTCAGCAAGAGAGTCAGGTTCTGAATACATTTTATTTCTTAATGCTTAAACATGGAACCCTCTCTATTACACTGGTTGTGAATAATGTCTCATGATTAGCTATGCCTATAAGTAATTTGAGTAAATTTTCTGATCTGTGTGTAGGAGACTTACCCGATTAAATCCCATTAACTTTAATAGCAGTTATACACACAAATCCCCCATGCACTGATAGTAGAATAGATCAGGGTCATGAGTACTTTCTCTGAATCTCTTAGTGAAGTATGAAGAGACTAAAAATTCAGGAATGAAAAGTAGAGTTGTACATTGTATTCATTTGCAGAGCACATTTGCATTAACAAATACAAATGGCAACATGAGAAAATTCTCTTTGAATGTTTCCTTTTAGATCCCTGTATGTTTGTACATGTGAAATAAAATTCACTACTCTACAGTATTTTCACTGCTTTTTAAAAGATATTTATTTTCATATTTTATGGGCAGTGACTAATTAATTAAATGACAGTGGTTCTAAAGAGAAATGAAGTTTTATCCTTTTTACTTCAAACAAAGAGCAAGAAAGAAAGTGAACTTTTTCACGACACACAAAAAAATCTAACAAAAGGAAGGCTTATAAGTCAAAAATTTCAGACTTCTACACAACAAAATGATTAATCTTCTTTTTTCATTTTTCCAGTCTTTTAAAATAACATACCACAGTAAACAGAAAACTGCATAGTGAGTATTATATTAATAACAGGCAAACTTGTCCATTTTTTCCCCCTCTGTTCTCTCATTCTCCTCTGGTATTCTTTCCCCTTTTAGGTTTCCTACATCCCTACAACCTTGCATGGCTATAAACCAGTTCTTAATTTCTTATCTATGGATTTATAAAAATATTTTTATATTTGTAATTGAATGCAATGTTTCCTTTGTGATACTATGTATTTTTTTCATTTGAAATGTTATACTGAGGGATTCATAGGCTTCATCACATGGTCAAACTGGCCAAGATACAACAACAGTTAAGAGTCCTTGATACATACTCCATTTTTTCTCTCTACCTTCATTTCTTTTCCATGGAGATACCTAAGTAGCACGTTGAATATATAAAAAATAAAGAACAATGAAAAATATGAACAATTGAAAAATACTGTCATAATAATGGGCAAACACTGTAGAGATGTAGTAGGAAATCCTTCCCATGTTTACATTGACTTTGAAGGTTTGGTTGCCCTTCAATTTGCTAAGCACATCCTGAATTCTAACTTCATGATGGGAAACTTGGGATTATTTCAGGGATTTTTTCCAAGACCAGAGAGGGCCAATTAGGTTCACGGTATCTAAGGGATATTTTCTAGGGATAAGCCACATTGAGAAAGCTAGGTGTCATAGTGAATACGGCGCTAGATTTGGAGTCATGAATAACTGAGTTTGAATCTTGTCTGAGACTTATTAACTGTGTGATCATGGGCAAGTCACTTAGCCTTCTTGAGATTTGGTTTCTCAACCATAAAATGTTGATAACTACCTAAGATGTTGATTGTATGAAAAGAGATCACAAGATCATATATTTAGTGCAGATAGAAACTTTAAAATTCAATCTCTTCATCTTAAAAATATGTAAACTGAGGTCAAAGGAGGTTATGTGACTAGTCAAGTTACACAAGTGGTATCAGAAGTATAATTTGAACTCAGGTCCTTTGGCTCTAGGTAGAGTTCTTTCTCCACTATTATATACACATATATGATACATCTATAAATGTACACACATATACACATGCATATATATGTATACATACACACATAATTTGTATATATATAATTTAAAGTGCTTGGTAATTTTAAAGTGTAATATAATGTGCCTTGTCTATATTATTATTAATATTGCCTAGTATTAGAAATTCTAAAGTTGGAAGGTTTTTAAACTGGTGAGAGTAAGATCTGCTTGACAATTCTAAACTAGCCTATGTTGTGACTGATATATCCTATGCCTTCCAGAATCCCTTCAGAGTTGATCATCATTGGAGAAAATATTGAATCAACCCCGTTGCCTGTCAAGTAGCTTAATGAAAACTTGGAACTTTGACCCTGAGGAGACCTTAGGAAAGATGTGGGTTGTGAAATTTCCAATATTATTTGTATGAATTTGGAATGGATTTTTAATGATGAAAGGACTATATCTATTAAATTCTTGGGTAACTATAGGAAAATAGGGTATCTTTTATGTCTATAGAAATTATTTTGATGTATATATATACATACACACATATATTTATATATTTATACACATATATGTATAAATGAATGAATGGACTGATCATTTCAGGAACACAATATTAGTAGAAGAAAAAAAATAGGTCACTGTATAAAATGATAATTAAATCTACAGATATAACAAAATAGATTAGGCTAAAATACCTGAGTACCACTTGGAAGATGAAATAGATTGGGGAAAAAAAACTCACATCATTTTATCTTAATCTTTTTCTAGTTTAAAAGGGTCTTTTATTCATTTTTTGGTGATACACTGTTTTTGTTTCTTGGGTTTTTAATTAAGGAAGGGCCATCTTGGATATTTTAGAAATCTTAGTCTAGCCTTTGAAAACATATAATGGCCTAAAGAAAATTAGGCAATAGACTCAAAATGAGGGCATTAGAACGATTAACATGTATACCCTGTCTTTACCTAATTTATTTGAGATAAAACATTGGAGTACCTTTGTAGACGCTTGTGAGTGCTTTGTATAAAGTACATCAACTATAAACATAAAATCAGTTTATATTTGGAGAAATCATTGTTACCGACATTTTTTGGTAGCAGGTGTCTGATGTCTTTCTCAGGCTTACCTCTAAGTTGAAGGTGATAAAGCAGCTTGCTAGTAATTCATGTGCCACTGATGCATTTGAGCAAATAATTATGGATCTTATTTAGTCCTGTTGCTTTCTAGTTTTGCAGAGAAGCAAATCTCAGTGACTTCCCTTAACAAAATGATTTTTCATTATCTTATGTATGTATAACTGAATATTATGTTATATATATGTATTGAATTAGGTCAGGAAGAAATTTTTGTCTTCTCATATGATCCAACTTCACTGTGTTGGATTCTTTGCCTGAACTTCTTTTCTGGACATAAAGAACAGAGATTATCCACATTATAATTCCTCTGTTTCCTTTATTTTTTAAACCTATGGAGTAATATATTTGATAAATGACGAATTGTTCACTTTGTCCTTCTCACTGTTTTGATACTTATAATTTTTTTTTAGTCGCTCCTTAAGGGAATCTAGAATTTTCTGTATTCTTTCATTTTCTGAATATTTATCCCTTACTTTGTTATTCCCTTTTATTAGTTGCTATTACATTCAGTTTTTATTTTTCATGTACTAGCTAGATATTGATATGATGCTCAAAAACTCGTTCCCAAATCTTTAGCAGCTCTTTCAAATTGCTTCTGCCACAGTGGTGTTTGTTATCTGTCACTTATATAGCTGTGAGCAGGTCTTGAAATATTTTTACATATTCTGTTAAATACTATTGGAAAAAATATTGTTTCATGATGCATATAAGAGATGCCACCTTTTAAAAATTGTTCTGTTTAAATATAATTATCTGCTTATTTTTTCACGTTGCTAAAAAGAGAGAGAAAGAAAAGTCCATTGGGAATTTCAGTCTAAGAATGATCATTTTATTTTCAAAATCATTTGATATATTAAAATATTTTTGTCACCATTTGAGTTTATTGAGCTTGAAGTCACTGAAGTTTTAAATGACCTCATTATCTTTAACTTTTGCCTGTTTAGTAGTTCCTCAATTTTTCTCTCATTTTCTCTAATCTAGATTTAGAGATGATTTAAAAAATTGATTGCCCAGCACTAGTCAGTCATATGTTGTTCTATCACTTGTTCCTGAGAGCAGCGTTGGCAGAAATCACTACAAAGTCCTTGCTAAGTTTTGTCATGGGACAGAACTGAAAAATAATTAAATTATTCATTTTTTATTCTATTCCATATACAGTCACAATTTGCTTGCTTTAGTTGCTAGCATTATTGGTATTAAAGCATTTCAAGCAGGTTGGCTGTTGCTGTTTTGGACTTGTTCTATTTCATTGTGCCTTCCTGGGGTACCAGAAGATAAGAAAGCATCACTTTACTGTCATCTGAATCAAACTGGTCATAACTGTGGTTTTGAGCAGGATGAGCTCTCAACATTATGTCATCCTATTTCTCAGATTCATAGGAGTAGTTTCATCATATTCCCTAGGATGCTATCCACAGTGGAATTGTCAGAGCCCAATTAGCCAGTATTTCAAGGTTCCTGTCAGGCCTTCAATTCTACCATAATGGTCTCAGGACTGTCCCAGGCGTACATCATACTGACTAGAATTCCCTTACTTTGCTTCCCGGCTTATGACCTAAACTATATCTTGGAATGTGAGATGGTGATTACTATTTTTGTTATTCACAAGACCTCTGAAATCCCTTCCAAGTTCAAATTTCTGCATTTATGATTCAGAGGGAATTAATTCCTTGATTGTTTGATGTGAATTTGAATTATAAGAAATGGGTAGGAAGTTGTACTATATAAATTCTAAACTGCCACCTAATTCTACAAATCTGTATTCTCTGGGAGAAATGAAATAAAAGAATAAGCAGGAGATTATGAGGAAGGAGTACACATGAATAAGTAGAATATAATGAAGTGAAGAAGACAGAGGAGAAAGAATAACATTGATTAAGTGCCTCCTATGTACCAGGCACCATACTAAGTTCTTTACAAATGTTATCTATTTGATCTTCACAGCAACCCTGGGAGGAAGGTGCTGCTATTATCTCCATTTTATTTAAAGAAACTTGAGGCAGGTAGGATGTTAAATGAATTATCCAGGGTCATACAGTTAAGAAGTGTCTGAGACAGGATTTGAACTCAGGTCTTCCTGACTCCATGCCCACCAATCTATCCACTTCACCACCTAGTCATAAAAAAATGTCCACAATTAAAGTGAGTGAAGTAGAAAAGATAGAAAAGGAAATTGGTAATAGAAGTTCAATTTTATTGCTTGCTTTTTAAAGAAGTCATTTATTAGTTATATATATATGAATTTCATCTATGCCAAATTAAGACATTTTTTTAAAGCTACTCAGGGCTTTGTGGTCCCCTTCTACCTTTTTTTTTTAGTTAATATGATCAAGGGGTGGCAGCATGCATTAATAATCCTGTTGTTCAGAGATAGCCTAAAACATTAGTTTAAATGATACAACCCATAATATGTAATCTTTGACACAGATGATACAAAAAGTTGCAGCAAAATGCAAGGATGATCACATGTTCTCTTCCAAGGGTTAAAAGAAGTGATTGGTTTCTTCATAACCTTAAGATCTAGATAAAGTAGTGTTTCAGGGGACACAGACTTTTTGCTTTTCAGGGTTCATAACAAACTGCAGCTCATACGCCAAAACCTACCACCAAAGACTAAGAAATGAAGAAATTGGATGAAGAATTTGCTAATATATACTTAACCAAGTAAACATGACATCAGTGCAAATTGCAATGAACGTTAAGTTAAAAAGTAGTAGAAAACAATGAAGGAAAGTATTAAATTTAAATCTCATAAGCACAAGCTCATTTTAATCAAATATAGAAAAGGTCATTATTTTAATTGTAGAATTTAGAATCTTACAAAGGATGAGATACATGAAAATAAAAGTATGCTTTTCAGGAGGCAGGAATGAACTTTTAAAATTGTTTTAATTAACCACGACTTTCAAATTTTCTATTAACCCTTGACACTAGTCATTAAAAGTAGGACCTGAATAGAGAATGTTTCCATTACCAGTCTGGTTAATCTTTCAGTTAGATTAGATCAAACTTTCACATGTGATTTACATTATTTAAAAAGTCTATTTTATTCACATTGTATCTGTGCTACCAATTAGCAAGTGTGAAATCACTGTCTAAAATGGATAAGTCAAATGCTTGCTTAAGAATATTGGAAAATGGATTAGTCTATAACAGGCTATAAATTAAATTGCAAAAGAAGATATTTTGAATGAAATTCTTGGCAAATTCAGTAACATATGGTTTGACCAGATTTCATTGGCCATAGTTCCTATGATGTTTTTCTTATGCCATTCCCCAAAATGTAGAAAAAGCCAATGCATTAACCTATGTGTTCCAAAAATTCTGGACAGTGCAATTAAAAATAAATCATCAGAAAAAAATTGTCTTGGAGCTAAAAGTTGTGGGTTCGAATTCCCTTAACTTCTTTAGGCTTAACTTTCTTCATTTGTAAAATAGAAATAACGATACTGGCACTGCTAGGTTGATTAGTGAATAGAGTGTTGGGTCCAGGATCAGGAAGACCTGAGTTGAAATCCATCCTCAAATACTTCCTATCTGGATGATCTTGGGTAAGTCCCTTAACCTGTCTGCCTAAGTTTCCTCAAGTGTAAAATGAGGATCATAACAACAGCACCTGCCTACCAGGGTTTTTGTCAAATGAAGTATTTATAAAGGATTTAACGGTGCCTGGAACACAGTAGGCATTGTGTAAATATTGATTTATACAACATTTATTATCATTATTCCCTTACAAGGTTGTTGTGAGAAATGTTAACTTTTAACCCCCTACAAAGCTATATAATTCAACTAGTTTAGTAGAGAGCTAGCCTTGAAGTCAGGAAGACCTCAGTTCAAGTTCCATCTGTGATACATCCTAACTCTGCAATCTTGGCAGTGTGAACTTAGTGCCCCAGGCAAATCTAAACAATGATATATAATTTGTAGAGCATTTCAGGATCTGTTCTAGCAGAAGGAATTTCCTCAAAGGTAGTCCCTATGATGGGGTGCTTGAGTACATGTGCTCGGGCCCCAATTCTAAAATCACATTTCTCCCTAACTTCAAAATACTATGACAGGCAGTTTCTCCCCAGCCCAAGGACAGCCTGCCCCAGTAACAACCGTTATTTCCTTTCCTGATACAGCAGCCAGCTGCATCTATAGAATTTATTAATCTGAATCAGCTGTGTACTGGTTGAACTAGCTATGCACTGGATCATAACAACATTTACTACTCACTGACCAATCATATGTATCCTAGACTTAGACATACTCCCTTACATCTACCTTGTCTAACAGGACATTGATGAGAGCAACCTGATATTTCTGAGCCAGCTCTGATCTTTAGTTGACTTACTGATGTTTCACCTCCAGGTAGCCCCCACCTTGGGCTATTTCCCCATAAAATCTGGGTAAAATACCTGCTCAGCAGATACCGAAAGTGCATGTTCCATTAAGAACTGACCACTCCTTAACCACTTAATCCCACCCCCAAACACCTAGTTACCATATTTGACACGTTTCCTATAGAATATCCCATAAAAACATCATCTGTACTCCTTTAAGGTTGCAGGTTCCCTGAGGACTCTTGTCTGCCTAAAAGCATAATAAATCTTTACCTTGACCTCAACAATACTTGAGTCTACGAATTCCTTCCAGGCAACCTGCCCCTGGTACCCTGGTCTTTGTGGGGGTCTCACATCCACTTCCAGCCCTCATCACTTACATAGTGAAATCACAGGTGTAATAATACACAGAATTGGTAAACAACTACATACAGAGAAGCTATATACAAAATAAATTTTAAATAATCAACAAAGACAGCAGTACAATTAAACACCTTTCCATAGAAGATGGAATCTAGCAGGGATCTGAAGGGAGCCAGGGGAGCCAGGAAAACAAGGCATGAGGAGAGAAAATGTTGTAGGTATTGGGGACAGTCAATGAAGATGCTACTTCTTGGGATATGGAGTTTCTTGTGTGAAGAACATCAAGGAAGGCGATGTCACTGGATCTCAGAATATGGGGAGGGGGGGGCGGCAGGGATGTGTGTGTGGTATGAAGAAAGTATAAGAAGATTGAAAGGTGGGGGGAGGGGAGCATAAAGGGTTTTGAAAGCCCAACAACGGATTTTATAATTGATCCTGAAGGTAATATGGAGCTACTGAAATTTATTTGGGAAGCAGAAAGGGAAGAGGTGACAGGGTCAGACCTGACCTTTAGAGAGATTGGTATAACAATGGAGTAGAAGATGGATTAGAGTGGTGATAGACGTACGGTTGGGATTGCTGCAATTAATTAACTCATTTCTCTACCTCTAAACACTTTCCTTTCCCACTAATACTCATGCACAGTATTGATCATCTGATTCCTCAGTTAACATTTTGAAATCCTCTCCACCATTTGGTATATAAAGCTCTCAATAACCTAGCATCTATGCAGACAATGACCCTTTTCCTCTACCCTTGGCTGCCCTAGTAAAGAATAAGTGGGTTTCCTTGAATACAGAAACACACAGATATATGTGTGTGTGTGTGTGTGTGTGTGTGTGTGTGTGTGTACATAGATATATATACGCATATATATGTATTATGTACGTGAGGGTTAATAATTAAGTTTATGAATTGCAAAATAGTTTTAAAATTTCCTAAGGAAAAATGGCAAAAATAAATGCATTAGCTATAGTTATTTAGAGTTCGATTTTTTTTCATGTTGTAACTCTCTAATTTGTCATGGCAAAAGACTTTTTGACTAGTTAAATCAGCTATGAGAATACTCAAAGGTTTAAGTAAAGGTACATAATAGATCATGAGATTAATAAAAGGAGAGACTAAATCTCAGGTAAACATATATTCCCTAGTTAGAATCATGCATGTCAGATGAATGTATCAACTAATCAATCAATGTGCCCAATGTTCTCATGCATAAAATTATAACTTGGGTCAATAGAATTTTCTATTTAAGGTGATGAAAAATGCTTTTCATTTTTCTGCTTAAAGGAGTACAACAACTTATTATGACTTTGTTTGACTGGTAGGTCTGTAATTTTCATATTTATCAAAATTTAAGGGTCAATTCTCTGATAAAAATATTCATGTAAAAACATACATTCTATTTTAGAAATAATTGGATTCCTTTCCAAGATTTAGAAGTCATTATACAACACAAATTGGATATTTTAGGAAATCCTTTGAAAGACTTTTTTTTGGGCAAAGAGTGTAGTTAATAAAAGTCATCTTTGATGTTATTTAACACAAAGGCAAACACAGTCCTTTTTATATTTGACATTAAAAATCTGATCATTTGCCTCCCTAAAGAAAACACATACAGCTTTTATACAGACCACACAATAAAGAATAATAATATTTCTGTTTACTGAGATATCAACTGGCATTTCACTCTAAGTTAATGGTCTATCATTGCTACAGAGTATTAGACCTCAATCTGAAATCTACAAATGTCAAGAGTATTAAAAAATATAGGATGGAAATCAAAAGCATGTTCCAAATTTCAAAAAAAAAATGAAAGAAAGAAAAAAAGAAAGAAACAAAGTTCACCTAAACATATTTGCTGCAGAAATCAGTGTAATATTCAGCTGTCAATCTTGAAAAACAACGAGGGAGTAACGCTGTCAGTAGGACAGGATAATAAAGTTTCAAGCAGATGTTCAGGCAGGGCTCTAATTCTTACAGAACTCCCTTGGCAAGCATTTAATTTCTTTATCATATGCAAGCTAGGCAAATTGTACTTCATCAAAACTGTATTGTGAAATATTAATATTTCATATAATAACAAAACTCCATAGAATAACCTTTGTCATATTAAGAACACCAAAATTTTAAATGTCAGGATTTTGAATTTTAATGTGTCTTAAGTAACTTCTTGACTAGGCAGCATCACTTATAACTAGTCACATCTAAATTAGTATATTGTAATGTCATGCAAATATGAACATTTGTAAAACAACAATAGCAAAGCATCTTTAGTAAAATTCAGTGGAAAGCTATATGTTTGTAATATTTAGGTGAGCACTCTAACACTCCATGAATAAGAAAGAAAAGGCATCAGCACTGTGATTATGTCACACTATTAGAAATTCACAACAGACTTAATCATTAACGAGAACATTATTAGACTATCCACGAATGGATTTATGAGCCACAATTTTATTGCAGAAAATGCTACAATATAGAACTATCTTAAAAAAAACTCTTTCTATAAGTAGTTAGTGACATCCACCTCCACCAGCACCGTCAAAATACAATATCACTTAGTTGTTTCATCAGACGACTAGAACTGTTCTTTCCACAAGGACATCATTGTACTCACTATCAACTGTGGACAAATGTCACTTCCTAAAAACCTCTGTGTGTTACATTTTATGAGCTGAAATTCAATTTGCATTTTTCATAACGTTGCCTTTTAACCAGCAATGCAGATCGCAGAATTGAGAGATTAAAAGAGAATTGGAGGGTTAGAAAGAAGTTAGCCTACACATTTATTTCTGCTTCTGCTCCTAATAAAGGCAACTGCTTCTGGGTTATTGAATGAGACAGCATCACAAATCAATGCATGTCACCGATGGAGTAAAGACAGATGTGTCTGATTAATCAGAATTAAATTTTTACAAGCAAAGGAAATGGCAAAAATCAAAGCAAACACTTCTGCTACAATCTCTCCCTTTGCACCCCTATAGCAAAGCTTATATTTTTTAAAAATAATGAATAATGAAATCTACGGCCAGCAGCTAATTCTCCCAAATCATAGATTCCTCATGCAATTGCTAGATCAACTTCATTCTTAAAAACAATGTATGGAAAGAAATAGCAGTAGCACACACTTTTTACCAATGTAACCAATGTACATTGATTATGTTCATTGAGAGCTGACTTACAGATGTTCCATTCACTGTTAACCTTCCTTTGTTCAATGAAAATATTTCTTCTTCCTATGATTAATGTCTTTAGTAGCTCCCTATAAATGTCTATGAATTAAAAATAGCCTATTTCAACTAGAGTTTGTCATGCACTGATTACCTACACTTTTTTGAGGTCTTTTTAGATTTCCTTGTAATTTCTATACTGCTTTTACACATAGTATCTTTGCAAAGCTGTCAGAGTAAGACAGTCACAATGTTTGAGTCACTATAGTGCTGCCTATTGATCCTAGGAAGAGGGGAGAAAAAGAGAGAATGTGTTTAATGGTGCATATTTGTTCTCTCTGATTTCTTTTGCCTAGGGAAAATGTTGCTTTAAGCATTTCTGGAAGTCACCAGATTCACACATTTTAGTACATTAACTATTACTAACTACTGGTGGTGCACATTTAAGTTAAACAAAAGAAAATCTTTTTTATCCCCAAAGATCTTTGTTAAAAATAATTATACCCTGGTGTATTTGCTAAATTTGAGTTTTAAATTTGTTATATGACAGGTGTTATGAATAAAGTCCTTTGTAAACAATACTTTATATATGATACTTTGCATTTTAACCTCCCATCCCCACTAAAAATAATATACTTTCTGTTGAATCCGAGACACAATTTAAAAAATATATCTATATACCCCTTAATGGACTATTTGGGATATCCTTGGAAATTTCTTATTTGATACAATATGAGGCTAAAAGAGTAAAGAAACAAATGATGTCACATTTAAGAATAATGGTGATCTAGGGCAAGGAAAATTTCATACTGGAGGAGAATAATTTAATTCTGATTTCTTTAATTATGATGGTCATCTTCCTTCCTACTAGGAAAGATGACCTGGTAAAAACGAAACAAGCAAACAAAAGTGCAGGGGTAACAAAAAAGATATTAAACTGTGCCTACCCTTTACCTAGGAGGCAGCTAGGTGACTCAGTGGATAGATGGCTGGGTCTGGAGTCAGGAAGACCTGAGTTCAAATGTGACCTCAGGAATTTACTACATACATAACCCTAGACAAGTCACTTAACCTCTGTTGGTCTTAATTCCCTGAAGGAAGAAAATGTCAAACTACTCTAGTGTCTTTGCCAAGAAAATCCAAAGTGTAGTCCATGGGGTCTCAAACTGTAGAATGCAACTGAAAGACTAAATAACCACAACACTTTTAACATAGTAATACTGCTACTAGGTCTCTATCTCAAAGAGACCAAAGAAAAAGGATAAACACCTATAAGTGCAATAATATTTATTGCAGCTCTTTTTGTGGTGACAAAGAACTGGAACCTGAGGAGATGCTCATCCATGGAGGAATGATTTCATAAGACAAAGTCTATGAATGTGTTGGAATACTATTATGTTGCAAGACATTATGGAGTCAATGGTTTCAGACAAACTTGGAAAGACATATGAAAGTGAAGTGAACAGGACCAACAAAGCAATGAACCCAGTAATGACAATATTGTAAATATAACCAACTGTGAAAGATTTAGCAACACTGATTAATACAATGATCCACCACAGTTTCAAAGGATTCATGACGAAAAAATGCTAGCCACTTCCAGATGGGGAATTGATGGGTTCAGAGTTTAAAGTAAAATGCATTTTCTCTCTTTCTTTTTCCTTATCTTAAATGCAAACTTTGTTTTTCATGACTTCATATGTGTTATTAATTTTATATTTCTTGCCTTTTCAATGGCTGGGGTAGGGTGTAGGGAAAGGAGCAAATCAATAAAACTGAATTATAATTAAAAAATGAAATGCAAGGCTAAGGGAATTATATCATGTGTAAAACACAGTAGTCACTGGAAGATTGCATAGGGCTGAAGCTACATATAAACCTATCTTTCATGGTTTGTGCCTTCCACTGTCAATTTGGGTCAAAATCACCATTTTGTAATTGATAGAAGATAACTGTTCTCAACCTTAGTATGAAATTTGATTTCCTTTAATATACTCATATTATAAGGCAGCATGGCATAATAATTCGAAAAATAATCACAGAATCAGAATTGTAGGTTCATATCCGGGACCTGACACATAATGGACACATGCCCCTGGACAGGACGTAAATTTCAGTTCCCTAGGAAAGTCTCTAAGACTGTAAATTGTGTAAAAGATGCTGTCTATCAAGAAATATTTATGAAGTACCTACTATGTGCCAGGAACTATACTAAGCAATATTGATGCAAAAGGAGGCAAAAGTCAGTCCCCACACCCAAAGAGCTTACAATCTAGTGTGGAACACAGTACTGAGACAAAGATGTGTGTGTGTGTGTGTGTGTGTGTGTGTGTGTGTGTGTATTAAGCACTCTCACATATTAGATGTGGTGTATGTATAAAATAAGAAATAACAGAATGAAGACACTGGAATTGAGGGACTGAGGAAGGCATCTGGTAAAAGATGAGATTTTACTTAAGGTATACTGGAAATAACGTCAGTATCAGAACTGGAGAAGGTGAATATGGCAGGCATGGCAGCCATTCAGAGAAAATGCCTAGTGCCAAGAGATGGAGTGCCTTGTTCATGGAATAGTCCAAAGGCCAGTGTGGCTAGATTGAAGAATATGCATAGGGAGTAAAGTTTAAAAAGACTGGAAAGGTGGGAAGCAACTAGATTATGAAGGGCTTTGAATGCTAAACAAATAATTTGTATTTGAGGCCGTAGAAAGACACCAGAGAGGGTGGGATGAAGTGGGGGGGTTGGATAGTTAAGATGTGGGATGGACAGTGTTTCATGATAGAACCTGAGCTTTAGGAAAATCACTTTTGAGGTTGAATAGAAGAAGGTGAATTGGCTTGGAGAGAGACTTAAGGCAGGCAGATGCACCAGTGGGCCACATGCCAGGAGATGACCAGGGTCTGCCCCAGCGTGGCTGCAGTATCAGAGGGGAGAAGGCAGAATTTATGAGAAATCTGATGAAACCTTTGGACTCCTTCTCATGACCAGGGTCTGCCCCAGCGTGGCTGCAGTATCAGAGGGGAGAAGGCAGAATTTATGAGAAATCTGATGAAACCTTTGGACTCCTTCTCAGAACAATATTTTCAAATGCATAAAATAAAATAAGAAATCTAATAAGGTTTATAAAAGAAATCAATCATATTGAAATGCAATTATCAAAACAAAAAAAAATAGTTTATAGATCAGAGGTTAAGATCCCTTTATTTGACCCATTCTAGAAATAAGGAAACTTACAAATATGACCTTCCCAAAATACAGGTAGATGGGTATAGTGCATAGAACCTTAGGCCTGATGTCAAGAATACTAGGTTCAAATCCAGCCTCAGAAACTTCCTAGCTACATGCAAATCACTTACCTTCCATCTATCTCAGTTTCCTCAACTGTAAAATGGGGCTCATAATAGCTCCTACCTCACAGGGCTGTTATGAGGATTAAATGACATCCTATTTGTAAAATGCTTAGCACAGTGAGTGGCACATAGCACACATTTTAAAAATGCTTATTCAATTTCCATCCAAAGTCACGCAACAATCTGAGGCCAGATGCAAGGCAGCCTCAAATAGCTCTATACCGTCGCAGCCCACTGCTTTTCCACAGCTCACCATTGCCTCTATGTACATCGTACTGACTGACCAAGAGCAATAGTTAAGATAATAGTAATAGTGGTACTATTTATAAACATCCAGATAGCACCTCAAGGTCTTCAGCGTACTTTACATGTCTGAGATCTCCACCTCACAACAGCCCTGTGATTTCAGTGATATAATTATCCCTATTTTAAAGGCAAGGGAATTGAGCCTGAGAAGAGGAAAGCCACTTGCCCAAGGTTGAAGCAAGCAGGTGACATAATGGATAGAGGACCATGCCTGGAGTAAGGGAGACTCAATCTTCCTGAGCTCAAATACGACCTCAGATACTTACTAGCTCTGTGATTCTGGGCAAGTCACAACCTCATCTGCCTCACTTTCCTCATCTATAAAATGAACTGAAGAAGGAAATGACAAACTATTCCAATATCTTTGCCAAGAAAACCCCAAACGGGGTCATGAAAAGTCAGACACAACTGAAACAACAGAAGAACAACAATGACCAAAAATTTCGTTGAGGCATAATTAAATCTCAGAGATTTATGTATTATGACATAAAACATCTTTTCCTATATTATTTGGTTCTTTGCATACATCTTCTTAATGGAGAGGTCTAATGACAATGACAAAGGGAACAGAACAGCAACAGATGCCTCCTTCCTCAGAGGCAGTATCCATGACTTTAGCAGATGTATTTTTCTTTTTCTTTTCTGCTGGCATGAATTTCTACCAGGAAAGGCATAACCATTAATACTCCTGCCTTTTTAAATACCAAATTCTAATATGTGTTCTCATCCAATAGAATATAAACTCCTTCAGGACAGGGACTGTTTTATTTCTCTCTGGTATGCCCAGTGTCTGCCAAACATTTCTGGTATACCAGAGGAGCTTGGTAAATAGTTGCTGAGTTGACCTGAAATGAATTTACATGTTGAAGAACAGCAGAACCCATAGCAGTGGAATGAGATCTCATGGCTCCATGCCAACCACTTGGGAATTTACTTTCTAAAACATTTTTATTTTAGGTGATTAATCTAATTCCCATTTTCCTCCCACTTCTGAATAATGGCCACTGGCCCAAATCAAAGGCAGATCTTGGGCATTAGAAGGAATGATATCCTCAAACATCCTACAAGCATCATAATTCACTTGGGAAGACAAATAGTAGTCTATCCATTATGCTGTCTATATCGTGATTAAAAAGGCATGACAGGCTGGCAAGTCATTTTAACACAACTTCAAAAATATTTTCTTACCTTATCAAGAGAGAAAGTTTTGGTCACCGCAAAGCCCCATCCTGCTTCAAAAGCTCGTCTGATCATTGATGCACTGGTAGCTGGGGGTGCACTGGCGAGACCAAATGGATTGGGAAACTTCAATCCAGCCATTTCTACACTAATATCCACCAGATCAATGGGAGTATAAAAAAAGGGAAGCTGAGGCTTGGGAGAGACTGAAGTTCCATATTGTGACTGTAGAAAATAAACAAATATACCAATAAATGAACTTGCTATCTGATTTTTCCATTATCTCTTCTTAATAACACCATTAAAACACAACATTTAAATGAACACAGGTTAAACTGATCTGCTTTTAGTGATAGTAACTGACACAAATGTCAGTCTAATAAATAACAAACGTCATCCCACATCTCTTAACTGATAATATGCAGAGTTATTAACAAAAATAAAACCTATGAAATAAACCAAAAAATCCTAGCTTTTGATATCATTGGAAGATTGACACATAAAGGCAGAGAAAATCAGAGTTCATGCTCTCTCAGTACCATTAACCCAGTCTATTTGAACTTGATTTGCTCTATCTTTAATGCTCAAAGAAATGGAAAGAAAGGAGAGACAGAACATTAAATTACATTCCCAGAAATCCTGTGATTTGCAGGATTTTTGGAAACTCACTTAACCTTTCCGTATCTCTTCTGTCCCTCTCCTTCCCCTCTGAGATTTCAGAAGTGTAGTAGGAATGTTTTTTTTTAGTTTCTTACCCCAAAGATGTGTAGGTCAGATGCCCATAAATTAATCGACCCCAGAATTATGGTTAACCAGGGTAAAGAATCTAATTTATGAGGGCACACAGCTCATTTAGGCGAGGAGAGTTCACCCTTCTATGTTAGAAGGCCAATATTCACATACTCACCATTTGCAAACTCTGAAATGGCACTTGAAAGGATGAATTCACCTATTTTATCCTACTGAGAAAATTATTCATGAGATCTAGCTCTCTGGTTGCAAGGTGTTTCAACCAAAGTTAATGAATAAGTAATAACTTCATGATTTTATTGATGTGGGAGTCCCAATGTGAGAAATCCCTCTACTAAAAGAGATCGCTTAGAGAGTCTGCTTTAGAGGTATGACTTGAATCCCATTTTTTTTCCTGACTCAAGTCCAAAGCTGAATTCTATTTAATAAGCATTTATAAATCATCTATTATAATCTAGGTACTGTATGAAGTGCCAGAGGTACAAAAATGAAAATAAAACAATACCTACCCTCAAGAATTTTATATTCTCCCTTAGGCAGAGAGAACATATATCTATAAGTAAATACAAAATGCGTACAACGTAAGTACAAAGTAATTTCAGGAGAGCATTGCTCACTCAGAATCATTAGAAGAAAGGTTTCTCATGAGCTGAGCCTTAAGGGAACTAAGAGTTCCCAGAAGTGGGGGTGGGGAGAAAGAATAATCCAAACATGGAGGACAACATGCCCAAAGAGAAAAAAGGAGGATGAGATGAAATAGTTTTTTTTTATTTTATTTTTGATAGCATTTTTCCTAATTACATATAAAGATAATTTTAGCATACATTAAAAAAAATTGAGTTCCAAATTCTCTCCATCTCTCCCTATCCTCCCCACTCCATAAGACAGTAGGAAATTTGAAATAGGTTATACATGTGCAATCATGTAAAATATATTTCCATTAGTTGAGATAAAATATTGTACGATAGGCATGAATAGACCAAGTTGTCTGGAATTCAGAGGGGTATTCATGTGCCATCTAATAAAATAGTGTGGCACAGAAGATATTTGGAAATATAGAAGGGATTTAGAGGAAAGGGGATCTTAAAGTCATTCACACCATGAATAGAAGAAAAGGACTTCAAGAATCCAGAAGCTAGCTGGGAGTTAGCTCTTTGTCACACGTACTTTTCAAGGTTGAGTCCATTTTCCCTTGAACTTTGTATGTACTTGTGAAAGAATGTATCAGAGACTTTGGAACAGAATGTTTCATACTAACTGTACCTTCTACAAAAAAATACTATTTGATACGGGCTGAGTAATTCTCAACCGATAATCCCTGGAAGGAGACAGGACACCTGTGGAAACTGAAGTCAATGATACTGCAGAATTACCAGTACTTACCCTTAGAAGCTTGGGTAGATAAAAATGTAACTAGCCCAGCTCTAGGGACCAAAGGCATGAGTGAGATTTGGAGTTTGGGATAAGGATATCTGAGAGTATATATGAACTACACATGTACATAAAATTCAAACAATTGCAGATAGTGGAAAATTAGGCATTGCATGGTTCTGTTAGCGTGTTAAACCTCTGAATGTTTTGAAGTTGGTTAGAAAAGTTCAGGATAGCAAAAAGACTTTTTGTTTGTTTTGGGAAAAAGGAGGATCAAAGATGGTAGTGTGGTATGAATAGGACAATGTGATAAGATAAAGTTTTTTTAAGGTTTACAAAGCACTTTACATACATTATCTCATTTAATCCTCATAAGAACCCTGGGAGGTAGATGCAATTATTGTTATTTCCATGTTCATATGGAGAAACTGAGGCTGAGAGATTTAGTATCTTACCTAGGGTCACATAGCTAGAAAATATCTGAAGTAGGACTTGAACTCAGTCCTTCCTGATTCTAGATTTAGAAAGATTAGCTGGAATCAGATTGTGAAAAATTTCAAATGCCAAAGACAGACTTACTATCTTTAAAAAATCTTTAGCAATATTTTCTGTTTTACATCATCATGACATCACATGTATCCCTCTCCCTGACAGCCATCCCATATAACAGGGTTTTTAGGGAAGAAAAAAAAAGTTAGCACAAATGATCAATATATTGAGAAAGTCCTAAAACATGAGCAAAGTGTAACACCTGTGGACCTTTACTTCCATGAAGATCACATTATTTTAGTCTTCTTTGACCTTTATTATTTTGTTACATTTACTTTTAACATTTTCGGTGTGTCATAGTACTTTCTATATAAATTGATGTAGTTACTATGTATATTGTTTTCTTGGCTCTGCTTACTTCACTTCATCAGTTCAAATAGATCTTTCCATGTTTCTGTTTTCTTGTAGCATAGTAGTATTACATTACATTCGTGTTCCTCAATTTGCTTAGCCATTCCTCAATCATTGCACATCTATTTTGTTTCCAATTCTTACCTATCATAAAAAGTGTTACTATAAATATTTTGAAGTATATATAGATTTTTTTCCTTATCAGTGTCTTCCTTGGGGTTCAAGTCCAATGATGAATTCTCTGATTCAATGGAATGCATCTTTCTCACTGACTTGCACAGAGTACTGTACATGTTTGTTGAAGGATAAAAAAGGAAACTTAAATATATGCATAATCTGAAATAACTATTAAGAAAAAAATTTACTATATCCATATATGCTATCGATATGGTTGCCCAAAATCATCAAAATTTTCATTTTGAAATGCTGATTTAAACAAATTAAAGACTAAATAAAAAAGTGTTGGCTCTATAAGGCTGATCAATCAAGTTGTAAATTCTAAGGCTGGTCAATTTTGTAAGGTTTTATCTATAAGGTTTACCTCTGCTGGGCTTTGCATTCGAAGCATTTCTAGCAATGAAAGTCAATATACATTGCTATAATCTCATGGCAGTAACTTTTGTTGCATTTGTATGCAATAACATTTTCACAATTTAATTTACTTGTACAGATATTGTGCCAGTTATGTGGCACAATGGATAAAATGCTGCACCTGAAGTTGCAAGATCTGTGTTCAAATGTGGCCTCACATATTTACTAGATGTGTGATCCTGGGCAAGTCATTTAACCTCTGTCTGATTCAGTTTCCACAACCAGAAAATGGGAAATAATAACAGCACCTACTTCACAGGTTTGTTGTGAGGATGTAACATGCTTAGCATAGTGCCTGGCACATAATAGGAAATATATAAATGCTTATTTTTTCATGTGCCCCTTCCTTCACTTATAATTTTCTAGATTCATGTATTATATGTAGCTGAGTCACAGAGTTATAAAAAAGGGAAATTTAAGTAGAGTATGGTGATGTTGTTTTTGAAAAACAGCTGGTGTGAATTCAAACTTTGCCTCTGGATTATATTTTTCCCCTAAATTTCCCTACCATAACTTAGATATAACCAAGCAAAACCAACAATAACATGAAGACCAAGGGCAGTACTATGTTGGATTAAAAACAGCAACAAAAACTGTACCTCCATCTTTGCCTAATTTGAAATGGTCAACTACTTTTCATTTTTGTTGTATTTTCTATAATAGGATTGGAATGGTCCCCCAAGTGAAAGGGAAGGGAATAAGCATACATATAATGCCTACTATGTGCCTGGCACCGTGCTAAGCACTTTACAAATGCTATCTAATTTGATTCTCACAACAATCTCACGAGAGAGGTGGTATTATTCCCCATTTTATAGTTGTGGAAACTGAGTCAGAAAGAGGCTAAATGACTTGCTCAGGATCACACAGCTAGTATCTGATATCAGATTTAAAATCAAGTACTTCTGACCCCATCCCCAGCACCCTATTGACAACATTACCAGCTAGCTGCCTCTTAGTATGGTTATTCTAAATGGATGTTCTCTTACATTATTTTTGAGGCATGTTACCTAGTTACTTATATCCAGATTAATTCATAGGCAAGATTAATGCATTAATTAGCTCAAGTTCTGAGTTATCTAATATCATGGAGAAAATTAATCTATGGAGGGCAGAGATTTGCAAAAAGAAATCCATTTGTATTTGTTTTCCTCATGCTCAAAAGGACTAGGTATGTAATGAAGCTAATGTTGTCACCTAAAATCAGATACCATTTTTCCTTTGGAAGAGTTGTTGCTTGTACTGGAAGTTTTAGAAAAGATACAAGACCCAGGGAAATTTTTTTAAAAGAAGAATGTACACCTGCATGCTATTACTTGGAGGGTTTTATTCACACTGTTCTTAAACAGATACTTCTATTTCAAGGATGGAATAAGGTTAGAAAATAATACAGTGTCAGCTCAAATATCATAGGAGCAAGTTAAGATCTCATTCCTTTTTGGAATGATTTCATTCAGATGTTACATATCAATATCAATAAAGAACTTATTTTAAGGATCTAAATGTGATTCAGTTTAACTAAGTACTAATCAAATACCTATTGTGTGGAAAAATTCCCAAGAATCTATACATGTGGACATTATTAATACCCAATAAGGAAAAAATACAGAGAAAGTAGAACAATGATGAGTATCAGAGGCTGGTAAAATGTGATACTATAGACAACAGTACTGAATAATTCTGGGGAAGGAAATGGCAAATCTCTCCAATATTTCTGCCAAGAAAACCCCACAGACAGTACAGTCCATGTGGCTACAAAGAGTTGGACACAACTGAAAGACTGAATAATAAAACAACTATATAATTTGGATGGAAAGATAATTTATACCTGGATCATCTTGCATACATTTTATGTAGACTGAGCTTTTGGATACTGTGAAAATTAAAGGGTTTATCAGGGGAGTTTTCTGATCAGGCTAATGACATTACAGAGTGACTGATGTGATACAGAGTGATAAAAGTGATTTATTTCTGCCCATTTTGACTTTATTGTCCCCCATCTCCTCATTACAAGCATAGAAAGGTGAAGTTTGCAAAATCTAAAAAGATCAGGAATAAGGACTAAAAACCAGAATGCATGGAACTAAACTTTATTTTAGAAAACTGATAAGCTTCATGGTAGTATAACCATAATTCTTTAGGTCAATAATAGAAAAACTAGCATTATGAAATTGGAAATATGAAAAGATAGGTGGGCAATTTCATGGGTTGGTAACTTTTCAAGATGGAAGATACATTTGAAATCTCTGAAAAGGTTTATGATTACCTCAGTGTCAATGAAATTATATATATGTATATGTGTGCATATATATGTATACATATATATGTACTACTGTATACATATATATGTACTACCATAGACATATATTGCTTCATTTGATACAGACTGGTGAAATTTGTGTGTATATATGTGTGTATGCATACGCATACATACATTTTGTTTGCATTTGGCATGTTTATATTAGCTATCTGTAACAGATCTTTAGAAATTACTAGTATCTGGACACACACGTGATGTTTTTGTCTTTTGGGGGGGCAACCTTGTACACCAAGTAGGAGCTCCTTGGAGGTGTAATTTGCTCAGCTGGAAGGAGAGGTGTAAAAATCACAACAGTGAGGAGTCTTGTGATATAAGGGTGTCTAGAAGACTGGAACTCCTTGAAGAGGGTTACAGACACAACAGCAGCAGGAGACAACTACAGTAGAAGGATACAGATAATGAGGACTGATGATAATCTTCAGCAATTGGAGTCTTTCCTGACATACTGATTTGCTTAAGAACAATCTGCCTGGACAGAGTTGCTTGGATATGCCTGCTTAATGCAATGCTGGGACATGGTGAATTTGTACGCTCTTCTACTTTTAACTTCTCTTTTCACTCCCTCCCATCTTCTCTTTGCTGCCTGGCAAACTGCCACAATCACCTTTTGGAGTTTCCCATCCTTTAAAAACAATGTTTATTTACTGTTTGTATAATTGTAATGGGTCTTGTCTCCAGATATAATGAAACTGACTTCTATTGCATTCTCAGTGTTTGTTATGAAATGAATTTTCATCTACTTTGTATCTGGTACTCTGGCTGGTTTCCATTCCATGGAACAAAATTCCCCAACACTGGATATCCTCTAAGATTCCCCTCTCCCATCCCCACTCTCCTGACTTTTTTTAATAAATTCTCTCTTCCCATTAGATTATAAGTCCCTCTGAGGGCAGGGGCTGTTATTTTTTTTTATTGATTCAATCCACAGCACTTTGCACAGTGCCAACACAAGGTAAGAAATAAATAAATGTTTATTAGGTTGGATTAGGTTGAGTAGACGATGGAAATGTATTAGCTAGTAGAATTTTTTTTTCCAGGGTGCACTATGGAGCAGAAAAGCTATGGGAAGGGAATGCACAGATTTCTTTCTTTGTCTAAGGGTTCTGAGCTTGCTGAATTCCATAAATGTTCAACATAACTAGCTTCCCCAAATGGTAGGGAGAAGGTACAAAAGTGAATCAGTAACATCGGTTTCCTTGAACTTTAAAGAGAAACAATGTTTAGCCTCTACTAAATTCTACAGTGACATAAAGTTAGGTTTACATTTCTATGCAAAGTCTTCAGAAGTTTACAATATATTTTTCATAACACTAAAATACAGTTACATGACTTCTTTAGAGAGTAATATATTCCCTAGGGGTTGATTCAGTTTGGAAAGCAAAGAATTTTTCTATTAACAATCTCAAGTTCTACTCTCTCCAAAAAAACAACAAAAATAGAAACAAAACAAAACAAAACAAACATAAAAACAAATTCTTTTCAACATTAATATCATCCAAGGGGTGCTAAATGACTCTGGATCATAGAACACACTGATTTCTGCAGAAGAAAATATGTTGATGTTCTAAAAGACAATGGAGAGATGTACTATGGGCATAAATAGGCTACAGTATTAAAAATTCAGTCCTGTTATTTCATTAATGTAATGAACATCCTAGTGGGAGAATTCCTTCTACTAATGTAAGTGAGACACTACTGAATAACCCATAGTTTTGGAGAGTCCCTTGGGAGCACTTAGAGGTGAAACAACCTGCCTGGTACCATAAAGAATTTGCAGAGGTTCACATAGGTATTAGGTGTCAGTCACAAACTGAACTCAAGTCATTTGACTTTCTGAAATCATCTCTCTATCTAAGCCAAGTGACCTTTCATGTTGTACAACCTTGTACACCACTGTCACTGAAAAAGAATTATATGGGAAATATTTAATAGAAAAATTCCATCATATGAAGAGATATAGAGACAGACAGTATGAGTGCTGTATTGGTACCCATAATAACTTGAAGAACACAGAGGAAGGTTTCCAGTAGATTGTCTATGGAGGATTTATTAGGGTGCATGGCCATAGAAACAGATAGTATAGAATGAAGTTATACTCCACTGTCTCTTCATTTACACTCCCCCTAAAGTCCCAAGTCCCAGGTCCTAATTTTTTTTTTGTCTTTCTATTTCTCGTATCATTTTATTAGAAAGGAAAAGAGTAAGGGTTTTAAAGCAATGAGGCAAAAGGAGATAAGGAAATGAACCAGAGAAAAGCTAATTAACTAGCTTTGTGGTATAGAGAATAAACCAGTAGATGTGGATTCAGAAGGAGCTTAGTTCAAATTGAGCAGAGTTAAAATCTTGCCTCTAAAATTTAATAGCCTCCATTTCACAGGGTTGTTGCGAATTCAGTGTCGCTACATACATCTATTGCTCTGCAAACCTTAATGTGATATATACATATCCCCTGTGATTTTAAAACCAAAGGACAGACAGTAAGGGGAATATTATCTTTTCCTCTGGGTTTCTGAAAGAGAAATAAACCAATTCCTCTTTATTGAAGAATTCAGATCCAGGTTCTCATATTAGGACACACTCAACCAAATTCTCCTTGTGATGCCTGTGATTGACAGAGGAGAAAGGAGTTTCTGTATGACACAATATAAAGAAAGGTTCTGATAGGCTTCAGTTTGCATGGATAAAAGAAGAACAGACATGAATGAGATCAGAGATTAAAGAAAATATTGGAATAATCTTAAAATCGAACACAAAGAATAACCCCAGGCTAATATTGATCAAAGGAATAGAATATTCCAAATAAAATATTATGAAGGCCTCAGTTGAAATATGATCTCAGGCAATAACTTGTTGTGTTGCCCTGGGCACCAAATTCCTAAAAGGTTTTTGTAAGGATCTAATGAAATAAGGTATATAAAGTAATCTGCAAACTCTAAAGCACTATATAGGTTACTGCTACTATCATCACCACCAGTACTACTAAATATTTCTCAATATTTGGCTTTTCTATCAAAATTTTCTGGACTATAACTAATGCCTCACTCATATCCTTTTCCTTCTAAACTACAGCACCATAACCCACAATTTACCACTTAATTATATTGTATCAATCATTGTTTCATTTCTACTTGTTTCATCTCCCCAACTAGACTGTAAATTTTTTGATGGCAAAGAAAATTATGCTTTAGATGTCTTCTTAATTTTTTAAAACATTTTTATTTAAAGTTTTGAGTTCCAAATTCTATCCCTCCCTCTCCTCTCCTCTCGTCCTTCCTGAGACAGTAGGCAATCAGACATTAGTTATACATGTGTAATTATGTAAACCATTTCCACATTAGTCATTTTGTATAAGAAGACTTGAATAAAAGAAAAAAATGAAAGAAAGTGAAAAAAATAGCATGCTTCTGTCTGCATTCAAATCAATATCAGTTCTTTCTCTAGAGGAGGATAGAATGCTTCATCATGAATCCTTTGGAATTGCCTTAGATTATTGTATTGTTAAGAACAGCGAAGTTATTCACAGATCTTTATTGTATAATATTGTTGCTACTGTATACAATGTTCTGATTCTGTTCACTTCACTATACATCAGTTCATCTAAGTCTTTACAGGTTTTTTCTTAAATCATCCTGCCTGTCATTTCTTATAACACAATAATATTCCATTGCAGTCATAGATCACTGTTTGTTTAGCCATTCCCCAGTTGTTGAGCATCCCTCTGATTTCCAAATCTAAGCCATCAGAGCAGGAGATGTTATAAATATTTTTGTATAACAAGGTTCTTTTCCCTTTTTTTTTTTTGATGTCTTTGGAACATGGACCACCTAGCAGTGGTGTTACTGGATCAAAGGATATGCAAAGTTTTATAGTCCTTTGGACATAATTCCTACAAAGCACTTGGAATAATACCTACTACATAGTAGGTACTCAATAAATATTTGTTACTTTGAACTGATTTGATGGCCACTGTGCAACTCAAATCTAAAAAGTAACTACTACCCCACAGTAAAAATAAGAAAAATGCTAAGAATTCAGTAACAAACAAATATTTTATTTAGCATGTTTCTTTTGCATTTTGTCTGATGTGTCTTCCTAATTTTTATTTCTTCTCATTGTTGCTACTATAACACAGTAGAAAGAAATTATATTGGGCTGAGTGGTTGATTTACTCTCAAAGCAGAAATCTCTGAAAATGATGGAGTAATTCATGTTTTTTTATAAAAGTATCTAATCTTGAGTATATAGTGAAAGATTGACTTGGTCTCTTGGATCTTAAAACTGAAGTAGTAAAAAATACAAAATGATTTTAAAAAATTGTTATCTGTTCTTCTCTAAAGTCTTATTTATCTGTGAGCCTGGATAATTGTGTAAGTTTTGCTTCCTTAATGATGCATATTTTTTTAGCTATAACTTAGAAATTTCTAAACACTTGTCTATACTTCCTCGCTTTGTCGCTCTGAAATGAATAATTCAATTTGTTTGTCATTTGGACTACAACAATACCATTGAGCTTAAAAAAAAAGTCTCACTCCTCTCTACCTGTGAAGAAACAAAGACAGCAGTCTATTACACAGAATCTTTATTTTACTACATTGTGTGTCTGTTCAAAGGATCACATAATGAAATGACTTTACAAAATGCCTTGCATGTCAGCCTGGGATTACTAGGAGGGGAAATGACATGTTGACAAATTTTCAAAGCTGTCAGTCAGGGAGGTAACAATTACAATATTCACAGACACAGGGGCAAAGGTAGTAACACTGCTGACAAGACGTCGATGGCTAAAGTGAGGAAATCTTGGTGACCAGCCCAAGTTGGGGCCTGACGCTAACTCATGTAATAAAAAGAGCTAGTGGGATCAGATTGAAAGTGATGATGGAAAATATTAACGGAAAGAGAGGTGAAGCGAGGTGAAAACAGTCATGCTACATTCTAGGCCTTTGAACAGGCCTTAACAAATCTTAATAAAACTATGGGTATATAATTTCCTATTAGGTTACTTGCATTTCAGACAGTAGAAGGCTTCCGTTTTAAAACCAGAGGCAAAGAGACAATGGGAATGGGTATTTCATATGGTGGAGGGCAGGAGCGAAAATATGTTTTTATAAAACTTGTTGCATGAGATTATGAAGTCTCCTATAAGATTACTCCTACTCTGTGGTAGTCTGGGAGTGGGAGAGGGGTAGAATTCTTCTTTTTCAGGACCGGTCTCTCTCCTACAGCCTGAGATGCCCCTTCTTCTAATCTAGTACCCACCCTTCTTCTTAGGAATACTCCAGTATCTGAAAGCTTCCTTATTGAAAGTTTCCATTTCTCATGTAACCTTGATAAATGGTTCCCCTACCTTAGGACTTCACAGGTGGAGAACTAATCAGATGTCCATAGGTTGGACTCCACCCATACTCATAAAACAGCCAACTCTCTTCTACATTCTTACTTCACCTTCATCTATGGTAGAGCCTTGGGGAGGGGTGAATGGTGGGGTATCTACCTTTGAAAAATGGAGGGGTAACTAAGGGTAATGCCAACAATAAGAGCAGTAGTTTCAATAATAGTTTATGTTTATATAGCACTCTGATTACGAATTGTTATACATACATTATACCATCGGATCTTCACAATAATCCTGGGAGGTAGATACTGTTGTTATCCCTACTTTGCAAATTATGAAACTGAGACTAAGGCAAAGTGACTTGCCCAGGCTTTGTCTGAGACAGAATTTGAATTCAGGTCTTCCGGATTTCCAGACCTAGCATTCTATCTACTCTGCCACCAAAGAACATTATTATCTAGTTTGTTTCTTCCATGAAAACCCCCCAAAAAGCAGCTGCAAGAGAAAAGGACAAATCCCAATGTGTCTTTCATAACTTTGGAGTTCTACTAATAACCGGAATCTGACTTTTCAATTGCAGTGACTCCTTACTTTTATGTCAATTACAAATGGTCTTCAAAGATAACTGGCTGGCAGTTTGCCATCCTATGCCCATCAAACATGTCAAGACTGTTGTTGTTCAGCTGTTTCATTCATGTCCAAGTTGTTATGACCCCATTTGGGATTTTCTTGTCAAAGATCCTAGAATGGTTTGTCATTTCGTTCTCCAGCTCATTTTACAGATGAGGAAACTGAGGCAAACGGGGTTACGTGGTTATCCAGGGTCACATAGCTAGTTAAGTGTCTGAGGCCTAATTTCAACTCAGGACAATGAGTTTTCCTGACTTCAGGCCTAGTACTTTATCAAATATACAACCAAGCTGCCCCCTTGTCAAGACAAGTCCTCCTATAATGAAAAGATGGTTCATCACAAGGCCTATTGTTAAAGTCATAGCAGCTTGGAAGAATTTTCAGAGCTTGCCTCTCTGTTAACATAGACTCTAAGAAGCCAGGGTCACCTACATTCTGCAATAAGACATCAACAGGATGGTCATGGTGTAGGATGTTCTAATGGGGCATCTTGAATCTGCGTTCTGTAGCACAAAACACATAGAAGGAAGCCAACAGGATGCTAACAACTCCCCTTTCTGTATGTGCTATAGTTTCTCCTTTATAATAATCATAACTAATATCTATATGGCACTTTAAGGTCTGCAAAATACTTGACTTATGTTATCTAATCTCACCTCCCCAAATCCCTCTAAGACAGATACTTTATAGTGTCTAAGGCAAAATGTGAACTCAAGTTTTGTGTTTTTTCCTGGTTCTGAATCTGGTTCTCTATTCCTCATACCATCTAGTTTTTTGTGTCTCAGTCTCCACTCTTGTTAACAAACAAAATATACAAAACATTAGATAACATTCCCTCTAAATAAAGTAGACTTCTTCTCCATCTCCATTTGCCTCAAGTTTCCCCATTGCTTATAAAACCTTACAAATAGGTTATGCAACACAGAAGAAAAAGTCCTTTCCCCTCAAATAAAATGATATACAGAAATGAAAAGAGATCTAAAGGAGATGTTTAGAGGAGGAATGATGGAATAGCATTTTATGCTATAGTATTCTATGTGTGATATGGGGAACATAGATTCTCTTTAGAAATAGTTTTCTCTTAGCAATAAAAAAATTACAAAGTTCATGCTTCTGCCATAGGCAAAAGTGGGAATAGATGGGCAATGATCTTTTGTTGGCTCTCTTTGATCTAGTCTAGTCCCCCTTTAAATTCCATGTTGGCCTTGCTTCCTGGTATCAACACCAACACAATTTTTGCTTGTTTCTCCTGATCTTAAATCTGTTAAGTATTGTGATTTTACCTCACCTAAGCTTAGCCTATGACTTGAAACTTTCTTCTGAAAATGAATCCTTGGAAATACACAGTTTATGAAAGACCAATAGTTTCAATTCAGAGTCATCTACATGTTTAACACAAAGAAGTGTTAATTTTCACGGTCCATTAAAAACAATGATAAACTTCCCTAAGCAAGGTAGGGAGCCCACTGCTGACTCAGTGCATGGCTTAGAGAGATATACTTCCATGGAATGCTTTATAATTTGAATCACATTCAGTTTTTCAGATTTTAATACTTTCAGTGCTGGCCAAAAAATTTAGAATGAATTCTTCTGCATCTAGGACTTTTGCCACTGACACATGGTATTCTTCAGTTGGTTGCCATGGTGTCAGCACCATATTGTTCCAGGCCCCAATACCTGTGAAATTTGTCTATAGAAGACAGGAACAGGACAGCCAAAGTGCACATGGTGAAACGACAGCGGCTAATTCTACTCATGACCTGTCAAATGACCCCAACAGCAACTCTTTTCTGACATGGCTCTGATTTCACTAGAGTTATTTTCTTAACATTCACATTTTCTTAAAGCATCTACATACAATAGCACCTTGACAAATCTGAATTCCTAGGCACCTAACATAGAAACTACTGCTTTTAAGAAAATGGTTTAATTCTGCATTATATTTTTCTAGTCATTGATCTATGACATATTTTTTCTATGTCAGTTTTCTAGTTTTTATTTTTTTTTGGTTTTGTGGTCTCAGTTTTCTAATCAAGTCAATAAATAACATTCAAATTAATAGTAAAGTCACAGTAATTACTCATCAATATATTAAGAAAATTTCCATTCCACTCCAAATAGTTAAATTAACAATACTGTCTATTCTGTCCCTTAATTTTCCTTTGACTAAATTTTTTCTTTTACATTCATTATATAGTATCAACATTTATCTTCATGTCCATATGAATGGAAGAGGTACCACAAATCTGATATATTATTTAGAATTTAAAGTTTTAGCTTATACATATGAAATTAAACTAGATGTATAGTTGAGGGTGGCAAGTTTTCTTTGCATGTATATTTTTCATGATTTGTTTATTTTTATTTTTACTGACTTTATCCCAGTTGACTTCCCAACTTCCCTACCCAGGGAATAAAAATGAGATTTTATGAGCTCCTGCTATTAGTTTGGCTTATCCCAATGATATAAGGATAACGTCAACAAGTCAGGGAAGAAGGAAAAAAAACCCAACAACTTAGCTAAGGAACATCATTTAGTCAAAATGTATTCCAATATTAACTCTTCTGTGATTCTAATGTCTCACCCAGAATCTAGTATGATTTAAAATGGTCTTTTTATTGATGGTCATTGTTTTTAAACCTGACAGTGGTTAAAGATTTATACAGATCTTCTTTAGCAAAGGACTTTACATTTATAATGTATATCTTAAATCTGAAGGGTGCTTTTTAAATAGGTCTTAAGATTTTAATAAAGTTGTCATTCTCAAAGCCTTATTATTTTATATTGAAAGGCTGGAAAAACCAATCCAGTTGATGAGGTTATTTTTATCCAGAACACTGGGGGATTCAAAAATTAACAGCACACCATTGAGCACATTTTTCTTGACGGCCTATTCACTCTAAGTGGTAGAATACTATGGTTTGGCTTTCAATCATTGTCCTATGTAAAGAAGTCCTTTGCCTGGTTAGTTTTGTAACTAGTCCCTGTACTGGTAAACTAGCTGCCAAATGATAGCCTTTCATACCACAGCAGCCAAATATCACAGGGACTGCACACCCAAATAAATGCCTCTTGGCTACCCATTCATCTAACAGCTGGAAAGATGACACTTGACATTTGGAAACTTTCCTGTGAAGACTGCTGCAAGGCTTTCCCATTAGCTTCCTGGGGAGACTGTAAGGTCGAATAAGCTGCCTCAAAACCTGCAAAGGGTAACGAAAAGGCTCTGATATCAAGTTTGTTCAATTTAAATGTCTAATTCTCAAGTCAGGGTTCTTCAGAGACTGTTGAACTCACCAGTATAATTTATAACAAAAAGTAAGTTCTTTCAAGAGAATGAAGTTCTATTTTTTAAAATGGTGAGCAACTATTTGAGAGAGAAGATATCTTAGAATAAAAAAGACTTGGTATCAGTAGATATTTCTGAACTAAATACAGGAAAAGTAGGAAGAAGGTCACAGACCAATATAAACTCATAAAATTCTGTACCCCAAATTCAAATCTGATCCTTACCCTGAAGTTTGTTTAGGGTCCGAAATATTCTCCATTAGGATATCAACAATGATGTTCTACCTGATGTTTATTTCTTTATCAAAACAATTAATAGAGCTATCTTAATAATGCCTGTTAAAATAATATGAATAGCATAGGTCTGGAAAAAAATTAGTAAGCCAAGTATCACATAGAAGTCTACATCTTTATCCAATGTGTGTTTGCATGTGTATTTATTTTATTTTTCAGGCACAGACTCTAGCATAAGAAAATAATTCATTTTCCTGAGACTTGCTAAAGATATTTTGCAAGTCTGTAAATCAGAAAAGTTTTTATTAGAGGACTCCTCACTGAAGATAATTCTGTGGTCACGTCCCTCAAATAATCTAAAACCATGAAGATGGCAGGAGTCTTGAGATTTCATTTATTGATAAGAATACATGTATTTTCAATTAGCTTTTCAGGCAATGATCCTTTTGCATGTTCAACTTCTAACTCCCCCTCTTCAAAGTGTTCTTACAACTGTCTGTTCCTGTTTTGTTATCTCTGAAAGTCTTGAGATTGGAGATTGACAAGAATGAATAGGCTTCACTAAATGTTCAGTCACACATCCAAATGTGGATGAAATTAATAAAATGCTCCAAAAAGGAAATATAAAACATTTCAGAAATATGCAGAAAGACACTAAAGAAACAGAATAAATGAAGGGCTTGAGAACTGGTTTTGACTTAATCACCATGGGTGACTGAAGTCACTTTTTAAAAAAGTCAATTGAGATATTCTGAATTGCTGCTCGTTAGCAGCACCAGCAAAGACAGATTCCTACAGACGTATATTCCGTAGCACAACTATATCCCAGAACACAAATAGAAAAGCAGGGCAGACTTTCTTTGACCTCCAAGCCAGGTGACTTTATTCAAGAGAGACCCAAATTATGAAAAGATGAAGAATCATTTAATAATTTAGTTTTTTCCCCTTCAATATTGAAATTTGGATAACAATTGCAATCATATACTGAATGGAAGGCTGTATGGCACAGGTATGTGCCCACTCGGTCCTGAAATCACAAGCTCATTTCACATAGTCTATTGAACAGCTATCAAGTGGTAATGACTTTATGTCACTCTGTACCTGGGGCAGATCTGAATGAAAGACCTTGAGGTGAAAGGTTCCATATTTCATTACCAGTCCCCTGAGACATCTACCCCCTTTTAGAACTGGTGATTCCTTCATACTTCAATCAAGCAACACTAAGAACAAAGCACCAAATAACCTTCATATGGTAAAGAAATAGGTCCTTAACACAATAACATTTGAGCATTTTAGAGGAACATTACACATACCATTTTAAAATATTCTGAACCTAAGTATGTTTCTGATAGGAATATTTCAAAGTGAGTGGAATGTCATTTTAACTTTTAAAGAATTCTATTCTCAATGCCACTGTCAAAAAAGTATTTAATAAGCACAATTATTGAGCTCAGTTAGACACTACACAAAAATAACTATTCTCTGAAATTCAGACTTGCCAAAAACTTAGTGTTGTAGGACTGAGAGCTAGAAAGGACCTCAAGATATTAATAGATGCAACCTCCTCAATTACAGAAGAGGAAATTGAAACTCAGAGAGTTGAAATATTCTGCCCCAGGTCACACAGGTCACTCAATAATTTCCAGAGGTGGGATTTGAATTCAGATACTCCGACAGATGCCAGAGCTTAATACATAGCACCACACTGCCTTGAAAACAGCTTTAGCCCTGCAAAGCATAGCCAAGCCCATATAAGGTCCTTCTCTTTCTCTCTCTCTCTCTCTTTCTCAAAGACATTATATTACTTTGTATTCTCTTTGAACTTGCACATATGAATTTCTCCTGCCTTTCATTTTTCTTTTTTTATATGCCTAGGACCAAGAAAAATGCTGGCTCCTGGCAGGTGCTTGATAAGTGCTTGTTGAATTAAACGAATGCCCCCCAAATGTAAATTATTTAAACTGTACCTTGTGTAAACTGGTCATAAGATTAAACCAAATCTGTGTTTCATCAGAATATCTGTATTCTATAATTAAACAAATTCCTCCTCTAATAAGTTGATTTCCCTTAGATAGGAGCAACATGGATTCAAAAGGGTATCATTAAAAAGTGTCACATAGTTCACATATCGTCCTGTTATAGGAATATAGCTTGATAAATAAGAATGAACTTATTTAAACAGAGAAAGTAAGTGTTTGGTGAGATGCTCTGGGTTGTCAAGTGTGAGGGGAAAAAACAAACAAACATGGAACCCTGGTTAACCACTGTTAAGCTACTTTAAAAAAAAAGCTCAACAGTTCTGTAAGATAACATTGATTCTCAAGCACCATCAATTCCCTAGTCCACAATTTACCAGATCCTTTTGGGTTTTCAAATCTTTTTTAAGTCCTACTATCTACTTTGTTCTATTTTCCCCATCTCTGTTGCTAAGCCCACCCCCCCACCCCCAACAGAAAAGGTCTCAATTAGGCATCATTTTTTTTTCCATTTCTTCTTCCACATACAATTGTCTCAATCACATGAAAATTCTCCTTTTCCATGTATATTTGATCAAAATCTACCTTTTTTTTTTGTAATATCAGACCATCCACTCACTTCCTGTATTCTCTTGCCTCTTAATATTCCTTTCCCTAGTGGTCACTTCTACAAACTCTTGGGTTTTTTCATCATTCTTTCTTTCACCTCAGGCTTTACCTGTTTATTTCAATAAGAATAAGGTATCCCATCCT
This sequence comes from Potorous gilbertii, assembly GCA_028658325.1. Taxonomy (NCBI): domain Eukaryota; kingdom Metazoa; phylum Chordata; class Mammalia; order Diprotodontia; family Potoroidae; genus Potorous; species Potorous gilbertii. Next base: position 458,464,212 of record CM053770.1, read on the forward strand.
CAGTATGCCATGATAAAAAATTATGGTTTTGTAAAGTTATGGCCAAGGGACATTTGAATTGTTAAAGAAAAGTATTGTTGAGAGATTTGAGATGATTAAAGAAAAGATGAAGCTTCTGAATAATTGGTGAATTGCTGAGATATAAACTGGAACTTCCTACCAAAGACTGACTCTCTAACGATGTTAATGTCAGTATACCCTGGATGTTCCTTTTTAGTGGTTGCCCCCTATAATGCTATTTTATTAATAGACTCATTGTCATGTGAACATCAAGGATCAGGGAAAGAGGAATGCATGTCTCTCCCTTAAGAGTTGTCAAGTTGGTTATTGCCCTCTTCTCTTCCATCTCCAGGTCAGTTCCCAGTAGAAGTATTATTATGTGTATATGTGTATATAGATATAAAGATACAGAGATATAAATATAGAGGTATAGAGATAGACATAGCTAGATACACAAATATAGACACATATATCTGCATATATATATACACATACATATATGTGTATGTATATATATATCTATATGTATATATCTATATATATCTTTAAAAGTCAAAACTGCAATTCACACACTTTGATATATTCAGATCAGCGAGGTAGTAGAATACATAATAAAGGTATTATAAATGCTATTTATAAAATCTCTATGCAATACTCAAATTTTCTGTTAATAAAGACACGTTTCTTTTCAACTTCATGTTATTTGGTGTTTTTAGTTTTTTTTTTCTTTTTAAGCTGAAATATAAAGGAATCACAAATTGTGGAGGGAGGTAAATGTCTCTTGCAGGCCATGTAATCAGCTTTCATTGTTGTTTCTCATGTAATTTAGTGGGTGACATCTATCTATCTTCATTAAGAAAACAACTCTATAACATTCCAAAGTGTGTTTTTTGTATTTTACTATTACAGATTTTTAATATTCCTTTCTACTTTTGTATAAAATGGCTGTAGCAGAACTCTAGTTAGTCCCTTTGCAATGACACAATGACACAATTACCAGCTTAAGAGTCTCCTCCTCCAACAAACAGTCATTCATTTAACATGCATTGTCTAAGAATTCCAAGCATGAGGCACAGCTAGAGAAAATTCGTGGAGATGAAGCTGAAGAACTACATGCAGAAAGAAAGCAAGTGAGTCTGTATGGTTGGACCACGAAGTGAGTGGAGGTGATTAATGTGTTGAAAGATAGAAAATTATTGTGTGGAAAGATAGGAAAGGAAGCAGGTTGTAAAGATCTTTAAGTACCACTAGATAAATCTACATTTGATCTGAGGAGACAATGGAATTTACTTGGGGGAAATGTGGAGTGGAAGACATGATCAGACCTTCATCACAGAAAAGTCACTTTGGCAGTTGTATGGAGAATGGATTGTCTTGTGGAGAGAAGAGGCACAGAGTTCAATGAGCAGGCAAAAAGTGATAAGGATCTGAAATAGGATGGTGGCTAAATGGAGAGTTGGGGATATATGTGAGAAACAATGTAGAGAAAGTAATAACAAAATTTAGAAACTAACTGAGTAAGTGGGGTGAGCAAAACAGAGGGATCAAGGATGACACTGAGTTAGTATCAATATGTTCAAATTATACAGATTTCTTGAAAGAGATAATTTTATTTAATGATCCAATCATCATTTTCAAGTGAGTTATAAAACAGTATTAAACATTAAACAGTCATAAAACGTATCTGACACTGGCATTGAGGTGATCTAGCACAGAAGATAAACTGAGCCAATTAATCAGTTAACCAACATTTATTAAGCACTATGTGCCAGGCAACGGACTAAATATTAGGGACACACACCAGTGAGAAACATTCCCTTTCTTCCAGGAACTTATACTCTCACAGAGGGATGAAATGATCATAAGTAGGTACAGACAAAATTACATACCGCCTAATGCGTAAGGAGACTTGAGAGATAGGAAAAAGAAAAGATTATAAATGCCTTTAAATGCCTAAGAAATAGATATATTTTATTCTTGAGGCAATGGGAAGTCAATAGAGTTTATTCAGTAGGGGAAAAAATGAACTTTGAGTGCACTGAAGAAAAATTATTTTGAAATTGACATGAAGGAAGGAATGAAAAGGGATGAGACTTGAGTCAGAGAGACAGACTGGAATACCATTGCCATAGGCTGGACAAGAGGTGATGAAGGAGTAAACCAAGGCAGGGATCATGTGAAAAGTGACAAGGGATTCGATATGAAAGATGTTATAAAAGTTGAATTAATAGCATTTGAGATTGATTGGAAATGAGAGAAAGTAGGGAGTCAAATATTGAAGTTGTGAACCTATAAGACTAGAAGGATGTTGCTGGGCTTGAAAAACTAGGAAAGTTTAGAAGAAGAATTGGGGTCAGGGAAGAAGGAGCATCAATTCTGTCTTGGATATGATTGGTTTAAGACTACTATCAAATATACAACGGGAAATGTCTAATAGGCTGTTGATGAGGCAATGTAGCTCAAGAGAGAAAACTAAGGCTGTCCATACAAATCTGAAGTCACCTGGATAGAGATGGTAGTTAAATCCATAGGTGCTGATAAGTCCATCTGAAAGAAGAAAGGCAGACTCAGGAAAGAACATTGGGATACATCTACAGATAAAAGGCATAATAAATTTACAAAGGAGTCTGAGAAAGGAAGTTAAGAGGATGGGAGAAAAATTATGGGAACAATTTCACAAAAAACTAGAGAAGGGAGAGTGTTCAGGAAAACAACAGTGGTCTATCATGTCAAATGTTTCATGGAGGTGAAGAAGGAAGAGTATTGATAAAAAGCTGCATCATACCTGTCAATTAAATGCTCATTCGTAAGTATGGAGAGAGAATTTTCAGTCAAATAATAACTATGGAACCCAGATTTCAAAGGGTTGAGGAATAAGAGGAAAGAGTGTGGAGTCAATGGGCCAAGTGGGGTTTTTGCTAGGATTTTGGTTGTGAAAAAAAAGAGAACTGTAAGATAATATCTTGAGAAGACAGTAAGCTCTAGAGTGAAAGTGCAAACTCACCTGAGCACTTCCATAAACTCCTTCAGATACCTCTAAATAGTGAATCTGAACAAATTTTAGAGTGGCAGAATCCGCTAGAAAAATGTGGTAGATTTCCAGTCAGCGCAGAAGGTTGATGGGAAGAATCTGGTGTACAAGCCATAGCAGAGTGGGGAACTCCACCCCCGCCTCCACTTCGGACTGAATCAGAAGCAGAAGCATCCTGGGGTAATCAGCCCACAGACTAAATGTTTGAAAGTCACTTACTTGAACTTCCAGGAGCCAAGATGGCAGAGTAAACTGTAGATACTCTCACCCTCCCCTTGTTGACCTTGAAAAACCAAGAGAACACAATCCCAAGAAAAATCCTATAATACTGGAGCCAGCATAAGGGGAATAGCAGTCTTTCAGCTCGGGAGGCTAGAGAGATCAATGAGAAGGTTTCTCTTGCTGTGGCTTAAAGGGACCAGTGCAGGACTGGAAGAGTCCCAGCAAACACCACCTTGGTAGACCAGCAGAGCCCCGGGGGGGTGGAGCCTATAAGTGCCAACACCAGCACCCCAGCAATGCCTTAGCACAGCTAGGGGAATTGGGCAGACACCAGCACAGACAAGGTTCACCAGCCACTGAGTCTGCCTGTGCTCTAGCTCAGCCTAGGGGAGGAGACCTCCCACACTCAGACCACCCCTCCTCCACACCTCCCACAAGGAACTTTAGTGTAACCCCAGGGAAACTCAGACTTCACTTGGCCTTAGCCTTGGCATACACCATTCAAGTCAGTACCAGGTAAGTTGCAGCCTTATATACTTTCTAGCTGAAACCAGAGGTCACAAAACACAAAGCCAGAAACCAGGCCCCAAATTCCCAGAAAAAGAAACTTGGGACACAGCTCCACATACCCCAGAAGCAGAGATCTACTTTGAAAACCAGGAAAACAGCAATCACAATGAGAAAGAAGCAAATCATAAAAGTAAAGACCAGAGAATCTTACTATGGGGACAGGAGAGATCAAAATATGAATTCAGAAGAGGGCAGTACTGACAATATATTTGCATCTGAAAACTCAAAAGGAAATATGAACTGATCTCAAACTCAAAAAGAATTCTTGAAAGAACTCAAGAAGGATTTTAAAAGTCAAATTAGAGTAGTAGAAGAAAAACTGTGCAATGATTTTAAAAATGCAATTGACAAAATAAAGAAGGAATTCACTGAAGAGAACAGTTCCTTACAAAGTAAAATCAGCCAAATGGATAAGGAGGTATGAAACAACTGGAAAAATTGGACAAATTCAAAAGGAAGTACAAAAACAAAAACTGAAGAAAACAATTCATTAAAAATTAGAATTAGACAAGTAGCAGCTAATGACTCCACAAGGCATCAAGAATCAATATAACAAAATCTAAAGAATAAAAAAAATAGAAGAAAATATAAAATATCACATTGGGAAAACAACTGACCTGGAAAATAGATTCAGGAGAGAAAATCCAAGAATTTTTGGTCTACCAAAAAACCATGATGAAAAAAAAAAAGCCTGAACAATATCTTCCAGGAAATCATCACAGAAAACTGCCCGAGGTACAGAGGACAAAACAGTCATCAAAATAATCCACTAATCACCTCCTGAAAGATCACAAATTGAAAATGTCAAGGAATATTGTTGCCAAATTCCAGAGCTATCACATTAAGGGGAAAATAGTGCAAGTCGCTAGAAAGAAACAATTCATAATGAGGAACTAAAGTCAGGATCACACAGGACCTTGTAGTTTTGACATTAAAAGATCAAAGGGATTGGAATATGATATTCTATAAGGCAAAGGAGCTTGGACTACAACCAATGATCAATTACCTAGCAAAACTAGGCCTAAGTGTTCAGGCAAGGAGATGGATGCTGAGTGAAATAAGGGATTTCCAGACATTCCCGATGAAAAGGCCAGGACTCAGTAGAAAGTTTGATCTTCAAATACAAAACTCAAGAGAGGCATAAAAAGGTAAAGAGGGAAAAAACTGTTATTCAATATAGGCAAACTGTTTACATCACTATATGGAGAATGATACTTGTTCATCTAGAGAACTGTATATTTATTATGACATTTAAAAGGGAAATGCACAGATAGAGGGAGTGGGTATAAATTAACTTATGTGAAGATAAAAAATGTAATTAAAGGGTGTGAAGGGATAGTAATGATACAAAAGCAAAGGAGAAATCAGAAAAGGGTAAAGTGCATTACACGAAGAGGCACAAAAACACTATAGTAGAGGGAAATAAGGGAGGTAAATGAGCACAGTTTGACCTTTACTCTCATCATATTTAATACAAGAAGAGAACAATATGCTCAGTTAAGTATAGAAATCTAACTTGCCCAAAAGGCAGTAGAAAGGGAAAGGAAAAAGAAAAGGGAGGGGGTAGTTAGAAGGGAAAAAGTAGTAAGGGAAAAAGGAGGAGGGCTGATAGAATGGAGGGAAGACTGTGAGAGACAGTGGTCAAAACTGTCTCCTCCTTTTGAGGAGGGGAAGGAAGAAATATAAAAACAAATGGGGTAGGGGAATAGAATGGAGAGAAAGACACAGATAGTATTCATAACTTTGAATGTGAATGGGATGAATTCTCCCATAAAACTTGAGGTGTTTAGCAGAATGGATTAAAAACCATAATCCTACAATATGTTGCTTATAAGAAACACACTTGAAACAGGGGGATACATACAGGGTAAAGGAAAAAGGCTGGAGTAGAATGCATTATACTTCAGCTGATGTAAAAAAAAAAGCAAGGGTAGCAACCCTAATCTAAGACAAAGCAAAACAAAAATAGATCTATTCAAAACAGATAAGGAAGGAAACTATATCCTGCTAAAAGGCACCATCGAAAATGAAATAATATAATTACTAAACCAATATGAACAAAGAGGTATAGCATCCAAATTCTTAGAGGAGCAGTTAAGGGATTTACAGGAAGAAACAGACAGCAAAACTGTACTAGTGGGGGACCTTAACCTCTCCCTCTCTGAACTTGATAAATCTAACCTTAAAATAAACAAGAAGGAAGTTAAGGAGGTGAATAGAATTCTGGAAAAGGGAACTATGACAGATCGTTGGAGAAAACTGAATGGGGATAGAAAGGAATATACCTTTTTCTCAGTGGTACATGGCATATACCCAAAATTGACCATAAAAACCTCACAATCCAGTGCAGAATCTCAGAGAGAGTCAATGTATGTTTTTCAGATCATGATGCAAGAAAATTACATGTAATACAGGGCCATGGAAAGAGAGATCAAAAATTAATTGGAAAGTAAGCAATCTAATCCTAAAGAATGAGTTGGTCAAACAAAAAATCACAGAAACAATCAATAATTTCATTCAGGAGAATGACAATAAGGTGACAACCTATCAAAACTTATGGGATGCAGTGAAAGCAGTTCTTAGAGGAAATTTTATATCTCTACATGCTTACATGAATAAATTTGAGAAAGAGAGAGCAATGAATTGGGCATGCAACAGAAAAAGCAGAAAAAGAAAAAACTGAAAATCCCTGATTGAATACCAATTTAGAAATACTGAAAACCAAAGGAAAAATTAATAAAATTGAAATTAAGAAAACTATTGAACTAATAAATAAAACTAAGACCTGATTTTATGGGAAAAAAACAAAAAATGACAAACTTTTGGTCAATTTTATTAAAAAAAAGAAAGAAGAAAACCCAATTACAAGTATCAAAAATGAAAAGGGTGAATTGACTTCCAATGAAAAGGAAACTAAAACAATAATTAGAAATTACATTGCCCAATTGTATGCCCACAAATTTGATAATTTTAGTGGATGAATATTTACAAAAATATAAACTGCCCAGATTAACAGAAGAGGAAGTAAAATACTTAAATAACCTCATCTCAGAAAAAGAAATTGAACAAGCTATCAAAGAATGCCCTGGGAAAAAAATCTCCAAGGCCACATGTATTTACAAGTGAATTCTTGTATATCAAACATTTAAAGAACAGTTAATTCCAATCCTATGCAGCCTATTTGGGGAAATGGGCAAAGAAGGAGTCCTACCAAATTCTTTTCATGATACAAATATGGTGTTGATACCCAAGCAGGGAAGTGCCTAAACAGAGAAAGAAAATTATAGATCAGTTTCTCTAATGAATATAGATGCAAAAATTTTAAATAAGATATTTGCAAAAAGATTACAGCAACTTATCAAGAGAACAATATACTTTAATCAGGTAGGATTTATACCAGGAATTCAGGGCTGGTTCAACATTAGGAACTTATCAGCATAACTGATCACATCAACAACAAAACTAACAGAAAGCATATGATTATCGGAATAGACACAGAAAAACTTTTGACAAAATATACCACCATTTCTATTGAAAACCTTGAAGAGCACAGGAATAAATGGAGCCTTTCTGAAAATAACAAGTAATATCTACCTAAAATCATCAGTAAGCATTATATGTAATAGGGATAAGATAAATACATTTCCAATAAAATCAGAGTTGAAATAAGGGTGTCAATGATCATCACTGTTATTCTATATGATACTAGAAATGTTAGCTTTAGCAATAAGAGAAGGAAAAGAAATTGAAGGAATTAGAATAGGCAAAGAAGAAACTAAGTTATCACTCTTTACAGATGATATGATGATACACTTAGAGAATTCTAGAGAATCATGTAAAAAACTACTTGAAATAATAAACAACTTTGGCAAAGTAGGATACACAATAAACCCACATAAATTATCTGCATTTCTATATATTACTAACAAAGCCTCACAGGAAGAGATAGAAAGAGAAATCCCATTTAAAGTTACTGCAGACATTATAAAATATTTGGGATTCTACCTACCAAAACAAACACAGGAACTATACACACCCAATTACAAAACACTTTTCACACAAATTAAGTCAGATCTAAATAACTGGAAAAACATCAGTTGCTTGCAGGCAGACTGAGCTAATATAATAAAAATGACAATTCTATTTAAATTAATTTGCTAATTCAGTGCTATACCAGTTAAACTGCTAAAAAATATTTCATATAGCTAGAAAAAATAATATCAAAATTCATCTGGAAAAACAAAAGGTCCAGAGTATCAAGGGAATTAATGAAAAGGAATGCTCAGGAAGGTTGACTAGCCATACCAAATCTCAAATTGTATTATAAAGCAGCAATCATCAAAACCACTTGGTACTGGCTAAGAAATAGAGGGATAGTTCAGTGGAATAAGTTAGGTACTCAAGACACAGTAGTCAATGAATATAGCAGTCTACTATTTGATAAACCCAAAGATCCCAGCTTCTGGGATGAGAACTCCCTGTCTGACAAAAACCGCTGGGAAAACTGGATAATAGTGTGGTGGAAACTAGGCATAGACCAATGCCTGACACTGTACACAAGAATAAAATCCAAATGGATACATGATCTAGGGATAAAGACATATTACAAATAAATTAGGGGAGCAAGGGATAAAGCATGTGTCAGATTTATGGAGAATGGAAAAAATTTATGACCAAACAAGAGACAGAGAACATTATGAAATTCAAAATGGATCATTTTTATTACATTAAATTGAAAAGTTTTCGCCTAAACAAGGTCAATGCAACCAAGATTAGGAGGGAAGCAGAAAATTGGGAAAGAATTTTTACAAGTATTATCTATGATAAAGGCCTCATTTCTAAAATATGTAGAGAACTAGAATGCATGTAGAATACATGTCATTCCCCAATGAATAAATTGTCCAAGTATATGCACAGGCAGTTTTCAGAGGAAGAAGTTAAAGCTGTTTATAGTCATATGAAAAATTACTCTAAATCACTACTGATTAGAGAAATGCAAATTAACAAAATTCTGAGGTACTATATCACACCTATCATTTTGTCTAACATGACAAAAGAGGAAAATGATACATGTGGGAGAAGATGTGGGAGAGTTGTTAGTGGAGCTGTGAGCTGATCCAACCATTCTGAAGAACAATTTGGAACCATGCTCAAAGGGCTATAAAAATACCCATTGACCCAGCAATACTGCTTCTAGAGCTGTATCCCTAGAAGAGATCATACAAATGGGAAAAGGACCCACATGTACAAAAATATTTATAGCAGCTCTTTTTATGGTGGCTGAAAACTGGAAATTGAGGGGATGCCTATTAATTGGGGAATTGCTGAACAAGTTGTGGCATATGAATGTAATGGAGTATTTCTGTGCTATAGAAAATGATGAACAGGCAGACTTCAGAAAAACCTGGATGGACTTATATGAGCTGATGCTAAGTGAAGTGAACAGAACCAGGAGAACATTACACACAGTAACAGCCACAGTGTATGAGGACTGTATCTGATAAACTTAGCCCTTCACAGAAATGCACAGACCTAAAACATTTCCAAAGAACTCATGATATAAAATGCCATCCACATCCATAGAAAGAACTACAGATCCAGAATGCAGAATGAAGCAGACTATTTTCTTTTATGTTTTGTTTTTTCTCATGGTTTCTCCCATTCATTTTAATTCTTCTATGCAACATGACTAATGCGAAAATGTGTTGTATAAGAATGTATGTGCAAAACTCATGTAAGAATGCATGTCTTCATGGGGAAGGAGAGGAGAGGGATGGAAGAAAAATTTAAAACTTATGGAAGTGATTGTTGGAAACTGAAAACAAATTAATTATAAATAAATAAAATTACTCTAATCGTTCCAAAAAAATAATGAATTTGGGATATTTCATTTTGTTTAGGAGTAGCAAAGAAAAAAACAAGGGATAGAGATTAAATATTAGAGAGGGCATAGAATAATCAAGGCAGCATTCTAGTAGATAGGGGATGGAATCAATGGTACATAAAGAGGTACTGGCTTTGATAAGTCAAACGATCAACTCTTCAACAGAATATGGAATAAAGCAGGAGAGGACGGGAATAATACCAAGATACTTTTAGATGCAGAAGAGAGGAAAAAGTGAACTCATGGTGAATAGCCTCTCTTTGCTCAGTAAAATATGAGACAAGGTCCTAAGTTAAGGGGTGAGGAAGGAGCAGAGTCTTGAGAAAAGAAAAAATGTTGGCAGGCTGGAAACTGTGTCCCCCAAATGTCACTTTCAAACTGGAAAAGAATTATGCAATTAAAATTTTAAATACACTTTCATTAACCATCTTTTCACCTATTACCTATATCTTCCCTCTATGCTAAATCTGAATACAGTATTTTGCCCATTTACTCTTCATTTCCTTTAACTTGACCTCTCCACTTAATCTATTCTAGGTAAAATTTTAAAAACTTTATTTTATTCTCATTTGTATTGTTGTTTGATGAGCATTGGGTATATTTTATCACTCAATTCCTAGATACCTTTATTTTATAGCTTTAGTATTGTTGCCAATTCAATTATCTTTATTTCTTCAGAGTTTATGTGCCTAGCACATAGTAGGCTCTTAATAACTATTTGCAGATTGATTTATACAATTCTATTCTTCCACAAGGATGTCTGCTTAGTGGTTGTTGGCTGGAGATTTCTTCTAAATGTCTCTGCCCTGCATAGAGGCAATTACCACCCTTCCTGGACTTTATTCAGTGATGGTGAGATTGCCTTCCCTGAAGTTTTTCCAGCAAAGGCCAGATGAACTCCTACTTCTCAGATATGGCATAGTAGAGATTACCTACCCATATACTTAAGACTAAGGGAGCAAATAGATATCCAATTGCTGAAATCACTTCCAATTTTAAAATTATGGGATTCTGTAATATGATGAAGGAACCTTATAGTGAATTTCTAAGAAGACATGGATAAGGGTGGCATGGTCTATGTGGAATGTCATCTGCATTTTTGCAGAGACCCATATTAATTGAGTTAGTGGCAACAGATCTTGATTTGCAACAATCTCTTTAATTTATTTTCAGTATCTCCTCTTCTGGAATAATCTCCAAATTTATCTTGGAGAAATCACTCTTTAGTCTTTTACTTTACCAGTTCTTTAGTCCTATAAATTCCATTCTCTTTGCAAAGAGATTCTTCACAGTCCACCAACTGGATTCTATTCAAATTTGGAATCATATTATCCAATGATTATCTACATATAGCATGGTGTCCTACATAAAAAGGTGAGAGAGTTGGGAAAACTTGGCTCCAAGGATAACCTCTGCCCCTCACTTGTATAACTTAGAGCAACAAACATTTATTTCAAGCATCTACTAAGATGCTTAAAGACACCATGTGACAGGTCCCAGGGATACAAAGAATGGATCACAATGACAATAACAAGTAATTTCTGTCTTCAAAGAGCTCATGGTCATTTAACTTCTCAATGCCCCAGGCAACTCTACAAGTTATAGGTGGTATAGAAAGTGCCAATGTGCCCTGGTAGAGATAGTTCCTCATTATCAGCTCCTTAGGCAGATGGAATCACAAGTCTGATTTTTAAAAATCATTTCATCCATTTCTGGATCTGCCATTTGCTCTAGGTCATGTATAATTGGAAGTCTGGCTCCCACTAAAATATTGTCCAATTAACATTGCTGACACCACAGTCTTTATCTTTCACATAAACCTGTTGTGTACTTCTACCATTAACATCAGACAGACTTCTATTTTTCCCATTTCCATTTTGAACAGAAAGGGTCTGGTGACTATGTATCATAGATTAGGAGTTCAGTTTTTCTGTGCAATCTTTTTCACACATTTCAGCCTTTTATTTTCCTCAATCAGTTTGCCAAGCACAGGTACATTTTGATAATAATTCAATTCCACAAGTTTTGCTTACCCAAATTTATTATGTTCATACTGTATTCCAGATTACACCTAGATTTTTTTCCTTGTTAAAAATTTCCTGACTCTTCTCATTCTAAACTATCTATTCCTGAATATGATGAGGCTATTAACTTACTTCTCAGCAAAGGTTTACATCTGATCTGATTCTTTCTGGGAGTTCTGCAGAACTTGATATTGCCATGATGCTTATTCACCTTTAAATTTTCGTCCTTCCTTTTGCATCTTTCACCATATCCCAGAATGGTTCTTTCCTTACCTTCCTGATCATTCCCCATTTTGCTTCTACCTGGCTCTTTCTCTTCTTACCATCTAATTTGGGCACTCTGAAAGGCTTAGACTTGTCTTTTGTTCTTTAATTCAACTGAATTCACTAAATCCTTCTGACATGTCAACTATGTGAGAGGCACTGTGGCTTAGTGGAGAGAGCTGACTTTGTATCAAGAGAGATCTGAATTCAGGTTCTTCTGAGGTATCCTGGCTGTGTGGCCCTCCATAAGCTCCCCAGACAATTGATAAAGACTACGTATTGCAGGGAAGGTGCTGAACTGTTTTGATAGAAGATGTTCCTGTTGTTGGTAGCTCCTTATACTGGTGCCAAAATGTTTTAAGACATTGTGTCAGCTACTATGAATGTAAAGACAAAAATAAAACAATGCTTTTCCCTCGGTGATGGATAAAGATAATCTAAACAATAATAAACAACCTAGCATTTACATAGTACCTACTATGCGCTTTACAAATACTAAGCACTTTACAAATATTTCACTTATGATCTTTTCATAACAACATTGGGAGGCAGGTGCTATTATATCCCCATTTTACACAAGAGGAAACCGAGGCAAACAGGGCATAAGTGACTTGCCCAAAGTTATAGAACTAATAAGAGTATAAGAACAGATTTGAATTCAGGGTTTCCTGACTCCAGACTCAGGAATCTATTGGAGGATATAAAATGTAGGAAGATGAGAAAAGATGAGAAAAAAATAGTATAAAAAAATAAATAAAAATAATTATCAGAAGAAAGAAAACACTAACAATTATGGGAATTAGGAAATATTTTGTGCAGGAGACACCTGAGTTCAATCTTGAAGGGTACTAAGTTTATAAGATGTAGATGTGGAGGGAATATGGTCTGAATAAGCCTATGGAACAGCTTACACAAAAGCATGAGTAGAGATCACTGTTTTCAAAAGACTTCTATTCAAATGGCTTTGCCTGTGATCGCTACTCAATGTACTGTAGTGCAATGATCATTTGATCAAATGGCATAATATATGAAAAGAGTTCTGTAAATTGTAAATTCTATATTAATGTTAGCTCTTATTAATATTATTATTAGTTTGACTTAGAATCACAAAATACATGTTTGAATCCTAGCTTATTTTTTGCCACTTATTATCTTTGTAATTCTGGACAAGTTGCTTACCTCTCTAGACCTCAATTTCCTCATCTGTAAAATGGGCACAATACTTGTACTAATGACAGCCCAAATTTGTGTTAAGTGCCTCATAAACTTTATATGTTTATGTGTTACGTTTATGTTAATCCTTATGTGTTAAATATCACTATTAAATTCAACATGACCAAAACTTATCTTTCCTTAACTATTTTTCCATGTCTGAGAAGGCACTAACATGTCCCTATAGTTTTTGTGTTTCTTATATTTGTTTCCCAAGTCGAATCTAGCATTTTTTTCTTTCGAAATCCATTTTATATTAATACTTTCCACTTCCATTGCCTTAATCCACACCCTCATTTCCTCATATGTAGAATAATACAAATAGCTTCTAATCTGGTCTCTCTATCTTTAATCCCTTTTTTGTTCTTCAAATCTTTCTGGTATTACACCAGACTAATCTTTAAACATCATTTTTCTCATACAAATTCTCTCAAAGACCTTTAAAGGACAAAAATTTAAGGATACTTTGAAGACCAGGTTGCACCAATTAATGTGTGGTTTTTTTTAAAACTATAAGTCAAACACAAAAGAGATCATAAGATGAAAATTTTTACTTTAAATAAATGTATTATACCTGTTTGTAAATATTTATAAGATCTGTGCACTTCCATAGAGAAGAGAAATTATAGTAACACATAGTAAGGTTATGTAAAAAATGCACATCTTTCAAATAATCTTCACTGTCTATGAAATAAAATTTAAATTCCTTATCTTCACATTCAGTATAGTGCCATTGTATCTATTTGATGTTATTGATCAATCCATAATTTCCACTCCAATCTATAACCCCTCATATTGCCATTTTTACTCCTAATTGCATGTTTTTCTGATAATATTATTCCCCTATTCCAAGAATAGATATTCTATAAATCATCTCTACCAAAGTCATTTCTACCAAGAATTCCTATAATCCCTGCCACTATTGATCAATCCTCTTTCTGAACATCTTCAGCTTTTATCATTATACATTTTGGCCTTGATAATATTGTTTAATTTTTTATTATAAATTTCATTGTACTATTCTATAACTATTCACTGTTATCTTTTATCTCACTATAAAATCCTTGAACACAGGGTCTATAAAATTTGCTTCTTTTCATCATCTCTCTCCCTCACTCCTTACCCCATTATCTAAATAGTGCTAGGAACATGAAAGTCATGATATATTTCTGTAAGAAATTAACTCATTATATGTAGGTAATGACATATGTTTAAGATAAAACAAGATTTTATCTATATTCAATCATTTAAGAGCACACATTCATCTGGAGTGCCTTTTCGGGATTTGTTATTTAAAGCTTCACCAAAAGTATATCAGCAAATATGATCCCTAATAGGAGATGTGGACTCTACTAATATTCTTACAAATAATTTAAGTGAAGTTGACTCTTAGTCTTCTAAGAGAGGAAAGAGAGTAGGACCAGCTTAACATGAAAAAATGATGAGCAGCAAATGGAGAAAACATTGACAAGGGAAACTTGCCAATACAGCTAAGAGAAAGCCTAGCTACTCAGCTGTGAAGATAATCCAAATGTCTTAATGAATGTCCTAATTCAAACAAGTTTATTGATGTGAAAGGTTTATTGACAAAGCAATTTTAACTATACAATTACACTGGTGGCATGTATGAATCCATACTATGCTGTGTGGATTAATTAGCCCTCAAAGTAGAACAAACTACTTCCAATCTGACCATAATAGGTCAGATTATAACCTATCACTTCAATACTCAAAAAAGATCAGAAATCAACAAGCATATTCCCTTCCACAATGCAGTTGGCCACATCATCATGCCTGCCCATCCTGTATGACTCTCTTCTTTGTTATTCTAACAATCCTATAAGATGTCAAGAAAGGTTAAGAAAAGTCTCCATTATTTTAGTTGGGTCACTTCTGGAAAACTTAGACTAAGCACATTGAGACCATATATTTTCTATACCTTGTATAACGGTAAAGATGTGGAATATTGCTGATAGTAAAGATGTGCAATATTGCTAATGAAGCCCTTCAGGCATCCCTCCTTCAAAATTATGCTTTAAATGAATATGTAGATTATTTTCAGGATAGAATAAATACACAGAGAGAAAAAAGCAAGAAAATTGTAAACAGGAATATGTAGATATTAATGATGATTTTTTTGGTGACTTTTTCATTAATAATAATATTTCTTCCCATATCTTTGGTATTTTTCCCCCTTTGGATACTTTGGGAATAGTATTAGCAAGTCTGAAAACTAGTCTTGTTCTATATATATAGTCTATATAAACCAGCTGTTTTTCCTATATATGGTTTCTTTGGTATCATATTCATTGATAGATCTTCAGGATAGTGATATTAGAGTTCAAGAATATTGTCTCCACCGTCTTTAATGGTGAAGAGTTTGCAACAAAAACAAAAACAAATACCCTGCAGATTTTTTCCATATTTTGTCCACTTGTTTTCACTTGATTTTCAAAGTTGAGTCTCTTAAAAGCTTTCTTTAGACTGATTTTCCCGAACTTTAAATGATCATAAAATAATTAAACTATCTTTTCTATATGATAATAGCCTTCCTTTGCCACATCTCCAGCAGTGTCCAAGGTCTACTCTTGAATGCATATAATCCTAACTATTTTACATGAATTGCAAATCTATGCAAAAAAGCATCGATAAGCATAATGCACATACTACAAAATTTTGTGTGATGATGTCA
Source organism: Potorous gilbertii (assembly GCA_028658325.1). Classification (NCBI taxonomy): domain Eukaryota; kingdom Metazoa; phylum Chordata; class Mammalia; order Diprotodontia; family Potoroidae; genus Potorous; species Potorous gilbertii. Next base: position 458,480,111 of record CM053770.1, read on the forward strand.
AACTAGCCTCATACCTCAAGTGAATTAACCATATCACTAGTTCAATATTTAGATTCCTGCTAATTGAAGTTTATAGACATAATTCACTAAAGAATGAAAAAAGAAAACCTTCAGATGAGATGATGTGATGGCAATCAAATTAGAATCTTTTGATATTTTTGTTTTACAAAAAGTGCCTCTGATGGAATAATGTGATTAAAGAAGATCTATCCCACCTATTGATGGGCCTGCCCATTGAGGGAAGTTTGATTAGGGGAATTGTTTCATAGGAGGATTCCAAGTACCTTCTGTTTTTACTACTGAGGCACTGGGTCTGAGGGTTATGCCTTCTGGCTCTGAAAAGTGTATAAATATCTGAGGGTGAGGTTTTACTTTGGGGCTTAATTTTTTAAAGAAGTTTTGAGTGCCAGATGAGAGTCTGGGAAGCTGCCCAAGCAGCACACCCTTCCATTCACCCACTCCCAGGCTTTGAAAATCCAGATATTGGTGCTTCCCTCTCTAGTAAAGATGTATGTATATTAATGGTCAAGCAGTTTGGAAGTGCTGTCTATTGATTTTTGATTTCTCTGAAATTTTGATTTTGATTTTCTTTGATACCTACACTTGATTAAAGTGATTGTTAACCCCTCAAGAGTTGCCTTTCCTTATAGAGAAGCAGATCAAGGAACCTGTGGTAGTAGGCGCTCCTGTGTATGTTGAGGTGCTTACTGATACACATGGTGAAGAATAAAAGAAAGATTATAACATGTTGCTGTGTAAACAGTTTAAAATAGATTTACCTTCAAAATTTACAGATTTGACTTTATTTTGTATTCAGTTAGTTCATTGCTAAATTATATATGGTAGAGTAATATATATAAATGTACTTAATTTTCTGTCCTTTTATGTGTTACTTCTTTCGCTGTCTTTGCTTATAAATAGTTTTTACTCTGTTTAGTGCATTGTACATAATAACACTGTCAGGAATGCAGAAATGATTTATTTGATTTAGAATTGACTCAAGTGCCACATTGTGAATTTTACCTCATACACCTACTTGACTCAGTTGATTCAGTAATTCCATGTTTTCTTTTGCAGTACATTTCTTGGTGTAACCAAGAATATCAGGATGCTGGTGCTGAATGCCCATGAGCTGATTAGAAACTCTGCCTATCCTTCAGGTATTTCCCTTTGTCAAATTCTGTGGAATCTGTCTTGACTATAAAACTAGTGGGGCTGAGCTTTGAGTGATAAACTATTCCCTCATATCCTAAAAACTTTCTGGATGAGGGTGTTGGGATAAAGGTGAGAGAAGCTCTGAAAGTTCAAGAATAGAAGCCACAGAGGGAATCAACACCAAGAAAGTTGTGATGTATTAAATAATTTTTAAAAAGTCAAGTCAATGAAAAAAAGAATGCATTTATCTTCCACATACAGAATTTTAGAATCAGAAGTTTAATCAACTGACCTAATTTCCCATTCAGTGACATTAATCTCTTCATAATATCTAAAGGATGGTCAATCAGTTACTATCTCAAAAGCAACTCATCTCACTGTTAGTTTAAAATTAAACTGAAGGGGCAGATCCAAAATGGGGAGTAGAAAGACGCACATACTCTAGCTCTTCCCCCACAGCCCATAAAATACCTGTAAAACATGACTCTCAACAAATTCTAGAGCAGTAGAAGCCACAGAATGACACAGTGAAAGAGATTTCCAGCCAAATGCAACCTGGAAGGCCAACAGGAGAGGTCTATTGATGCAGTGGAGCAGAGCCCAGCCCCTGGCCACGTGACACCAGGAAGAACAGGACCAGAGCAGGCCTCTGGGGCAGAATTCCTAGCAGCAGCAGAGGTTCTCAGATCCCTCAACCCACAAGCACCAAAGAAAGCTCCAAAGGTCAGTAAGAGGGCTTACTAGGTGAGAGAGGAGGAGGGTCCTCCCCTAGCACTGGCCCCAGGCAGTGGTGGTGGTAGCAGTGGCAGCAGCACCAGTGGTAGGGGCAGCTGTAGCATTCATTTGTGAAGCACTCCACCTAAAGCCCCTGGGGGAATTGAGCACCTGATCTGAATCTCAGCCCTGAGCATGGCCTTGGCAGGGAGGAGGAGCACTAGGACCCTCCTCTTGACAAAGGATTCAAAAGTCAAGTAACTGACTGGAAAAATGCCCCCAAAAGGGAAAAAAAGTAAGAAGGTGATGTTCTTGGTGAACAGGTATTTCCTTCCACCCTTTCAGATGAGAAAGAACAATGTATACTGTCAGAGAAAGTCAAGGTTTCTGCATGTAGTACTTCCAAAATAAATATTCAATGGTCTTAGGCCATGGAAGAGTTTGAAAAGCAAATCAACAGCTTGCTAAAAGAGGTTCAAAAAATGCTGAAGAAAATAACACCTTTAAAAATAAGCTCACTCAATTGGAAAAAGAGGTCCAAAAAGTCAATGAGGAGAAGACAATTTTAAGAAGCATAATTAGCCAAATCAAAAAGGAAGTTCAAAAGCTCACTGGAGAAAAGAGCTCCTTAAAAATGAAAGTGGAGCAGATGGAAGCTAATGATTTTATGATAAACCATGAAATTACAAAACAAAACCAAAAGAATGAAAAAATAGAAGATAATGTGAAATATCTCATTGGAAAAACAATTGACCTGGAAAATAGATCCAGGAAAGACAATAACAATTATGGGACTACCTGAAAGCCATGATCAGAAAAAGAGCCTAGATATCATCTTTCATGAAATTATCAAGGAAAACTGCCCTGATATAATAGAACCTGAGGGCAAAATAAATATTGAAACAATCCATTGATTACCTCCTAAAAGAGACCCAAAAAGAGAAACTCCTAGGAATATTGTAGCCAAATTACAGAGTTCCCAGGTCAAGGAGAAAATACTGCAAGCAGCTAGAAAGAAACAATTAGAGTATTGTGGAAATACAATCAGGATAACACAGGATCTGACAGCTTCTACATTAGGGGATCGAAGGGCTTGGAATAAAATATTCCAGAAGTCAAAGGAACTAGGTCTAAAACAAAGAATCACCTACCCAGCAAAACTGAGCATAATACTTCAGGGGAAAATATGGTCATTCAATGATATAGAGGTCTTGATGAAATGACCAGAACTGAAGAGAAAATCTGACTTTCAAACACGAGAATCAAAAGAAGCATGAAAAGGTAAACAGGAAAGAAAAAATCATAAAGGACTTTCTAAAGCTGAACTGTTTACATTCCTACTTGGAAAGACAATATTTGTAAAGCTTGAGACTTTTCTCAGTATTTGGATAGGTGGAGGGATTATACACACATACACACACACACATACACGCAGAGAGCATAGGTTGAGTTGAATAAGAAGGGATAATATCTATAAAAAATAAAATTAAGGGGTAAGAGAGGAATATATTGGGAGGAGAAAGGGAGAAATGGAATGGGGCAAATTGTCACTCATAAAAGAGATAAGAAAAATCTTTTTCAATGGAGGAGAAAAGGGAGAAGGTGAGAGGAGAAAAGTGAAGGTTACTCTCTTCACATATGGCTTAAGGAGGGAATAACATGCTCACTCAATTTGGTATGAAAACCTATCTTATACTATAGGAAAGCAGGGAAGAAGGGGACAAGTGAGGTGAAGGGGATGATAGAAGGGAGGGCAAATGGGAGAAGGGAGTAACTAGAAGTAAACACTTTTGGGAAGGGACAAGGTCAAATGAGAGAATAAAAGAAGAGGGGGCCAGGATAGGATAGAGGGCAATATAGTTAGTCTTACACAACCTGACTATTATGGAAGTCTTCTGCAAAACAACACATATGTAGCCTGTATTGAATTGTTTGCCTTCTCAGTGGGGATGGGTGGGGAGGAAGGAAGGGAGAGAAGTTGGAATTCAAAGGGTTAGAAATGAATGTTGAAAACTGTTATTGCATATAACTAGTAAATAAGAAATACAGGTAATAAGGTATAGAAATCTATCTTGCTCTACAAGAAAAGATGAGAACGTGGGGATAAGAGAAGGGTGGGGTGAGATAGAAGGGAGGGTACATTGAGGGAATGGGTAATCAGAATACAAGGTCTTATGGGATGGGGGTAGGGGAGAGATGGGGAGAAAAATTGGAACTCAAAATTTTGTGGAAATGAATGTCAAAATCTAAAAGTAAATAAAACTAAAAAAAAATTAAACTGAAATTTGTCTCTTTTTCTTATTTGTCACAGCTCTGATATTTAGAGCAACATAAAAAGGCTATTCCTTCTTATATATGACAACATTCCAAAAAACTGAAGAGAATGACTCTCTTCTCTGTCTTCATTTCTACAGATTAAAGATTTCCAAATCATTGAAACAATACTGATATGACTTGCTCAATGGCACATAGGTAGCAAATGTCAAAAGTTAATCTAATTGAAAAAGAATAGATCAGAATGATTACTTCTGTGAGTAGATGCTACTTTCTTGCTAAGATTTTGTAAGAATTTTGATACATAATCCTTTGTTAGTATTGAGTGTTATTAATCTTATGGTCAATTGAAACATAGTGTCATTTTTCAAATAAACTTAGACTAAGCTAAGTTTTTCCTATTCAATACTTGTCCACCTGATTTGAAAGCTACAGGATGAATTTTACATTTATTCCTGTTAAATTTCATCTACAGGTTTAGCTTCAGCTTTCTTATCTTTTGAGATTATTTTGAATATTAGTTCATTGCAATAACCATCCAGCTTTGCTTTGTGTGAATATCTGATTAACCTAACTTAACTATTTTTGTCTAACTTATTGATAGATGTTTCGATTGGATAAGATTAAGGAAAAAGATGCGTGGTCTCTAATTCTATATTGGCCATTAATCCCTGGATACCACATCAGTAAATCCACTCAAATATTTTATAATCCCAGGTACATTCCTTCATCTCTTTCATAACAGACATTTCTCATATATAATATGTCACAGAAATCCTTTGATATTTAATATAAATAATAAATGAATAACTCTTAGGAAATACCAATTAAAACTAAAAAAGGAGACATACCTGTATGTATTTGTGCATATACCAAGAAGCCTGCTTGCCATCATTCACTGACTCCACTGTAGTATTAGCTAAACCAGCAATGTCACCACCTGCAAACACCCATGGTTCACTGGTTTGCATTGTCTCTGGATCTATTTCTGGAAGACCCCATCGATTAAACTTGATAGGATTCATGGCTTCTTTTACTGTAAACAAGGGAGAAAATCAACAGTGAATGAATGGTCAACATAATATATTGATAATGTGAAAAACAATTAGGATTATTATCTGTTTTCAAGTATTTTAAGGAACATGTGAAAGAGGGATCAGACTTGTTTGACTTTACTCAACAGGGAAGAACTAGGAACAATAGATAGATGTAAAGGGGCAAAATTTGTCCTAAAGTAAGGAAAAACTGCACAACAACCAGAGTTAGAATTTCAAAGTGGAATAGTAATAGGAGGTAATGGGTCTTCCCTCATTAGAAACCTTCAAGGAAAAGCTGAATGACTCCTTATCATTGGGTTTGAAGTAGTTATAATTCCTGCTCACAATTAGCTTAGACTAGGTGGCCTAACACAAAGGAACTCATCACATTTTCCTCCAAATCCAAATATCCTTATTTCTGTTGAAGGCTTTCAGTCACTTCGTTCACAATACTGGAATCATCTTTGACTTCTCCATCTGCCTTCCCCTCTCACATCCCTTCTCCCATCCCATGTAATCATTTGCTGAATTTTGTTGATCCCATTCCAACAACAACCCTTACCTGATAATCCCTTTCTCATCACTTACACAACTTCTATTCTAGTTCAGAAATTCAAAATCTTTGCCCTGGAAATAACCACATAATTAATCTCTTTGTTTCCAATCTCTCCCATCTAAAATTCATTCCCAGAAGTTGCCAAATGGATATTCCTAAATCATGGAACCTGAATATATACAGATGAAGAAGGTTGATGAGGTAGAGAGGGGCTGTTTTTGATCAGAGAAATAAGGAAAATTAAGTTATCAAAATAAATCATGATACTTAGCATTACTTTATTTTCATCATTGGTCCCAGTTATGTCTTTTTATCTATTTATTACTTATAGAGTGCTTAATTATAATATTTACTCATTCCAATTCAAAATTTTAATTTTATACATATAGGAAAGAGTAGATCTGACTTAGTGGCAGCTTATTTTGAAGAGAAAAACATGACATAGGAATTTAATCGGAAATGTTGGATTGAATTAAATTCAAGGGGTTTTATTTACTTATTAAATAAACATAAAATTAAATTTAAGAAAGTGGATTTATACTCTTTCAGGTGTATTTCCTAAGTCATTTAATTTTTATTGTTGTTTCAGTCATTCCCTACTCTCCATTACCCCATTTGGGTTTTCTTGGAAGATACTGGAGTGGTTTGTTATTTCCTTTTCCAGTTCATATTACAGATGAGGTCATACAGCTAGTAAGTATCTGAAGTCATATTTGAACTCAGGTCCTTCTGACGCCAGGGCTGGTAGTCTATCTATTGTGTAATCTAACTGCCCAAGTCACTTAATAAAAGTAAATAGATAGTATATCCTGTGATGGCACAATCTTAGAAACTTAGCATAATCTTAGAAAGAATTAGAAAAGTCATATTTAACCATAGAAGTAATAGTTATAAGATTATAGATCTAAAGTTGAAAGAGATGGCAGAGGTCCTTTAATCAAATCCCTCTCTCCAATTTTACAAATTCCTCAAAGAAAGAATCAGTAGACAAGAGAAGTTACCAATCTTGCCCAAAGTCACATAGGAGAGTAGCATGATTTTCAGTCTTTTGGCTCCAACTCTATCATATTTCCTAAAACCACATTTTTTAAAAAAAGTTATATTTCTATGTAACAATTGAATAGATTTTAATTTATTTTTAAGACTCATCTGATCACATCTTAGAAGATATTAATTACTTGATCTGTGTCCCACAACAGACTATTTTCCCAATTGCTAACAGTGAGTGAGTTTTGCTATAGGTAATAACATCAAAAAAATCCAACCAGCCTCAAGAGATCAATGGTTATTCAATTCATCTGCCCCTAATAATTACAGTTGTCTCATACTATTACTGAACAATTTCAATTATTAAATTCATAATTAAGGATTAAATTCAAAACACTGATTTTAACAAAAATAAAAAACCCTTTAATATATTGAAAACCTAAATTGTCACATATATACAACTTCAATATAAAATCTATCTTCTAAAATGTAATATACATTCATTGGGAGGAAAAGTACTTATCATTTCCATTAAGCAGTTACTTGTGATTAATGCTGGATACAAAGAATTATGACATTCTTCCAGTCCTCACAGAGATTAAAACTTTGTAAGAGTATAAGACACAAACATAGTTATCTATAATACACATCATTATAAAAAATCAAGAGAGAGGTGCAAAATGAAAGGACTGCTTATGGTCCATGAGAGAAGGCTTTTCTTAATAGGGAAAACATTGTGGAAGTCTGGCATATGAAGATGAGTAAGAATTCAACAGATAAAGGCAGAGCATTCCAAGAGTATGGAACATGAGGAAAGGAATAAAGGCATTGAACCATAGGATAGAGTTGGCAGAGATTAATTTGCACCTGAATGTAGAATGTAAGTGGGGGAGTAACTAAAGAAGAGACCAGAGAAATAGGGTGGTATCAGGTAATAGAGTGCTTAATAAATATTTCTTCAATTTAATTGAATTGGAGATTCTTGAATACCAGGCAAAGGTAAGTACTCAGTAAGCTACAGGGAGTCACTAGGTTAGAGCAGGGGCAGGTAGATGGCCCAGTGGATAGAGTACTGAACTGAGAATCAGGAAGTCTCATCTTCCTGAGTTTAAATCTGACCTAAGACACTTATTAGCTGTGTTACCCTGGGCAAGTCACTTAACATATTTTTGCCTTAATCTACTGGAGAAGGAAATGGAAAACACTACAGTATCTCTACCATGAAGAGTCTGAAACTTCTGAACAAGTTTTTTGAGCAGAGGGGAATCATGACCAAATCTATGCATAAATATGGGTGGCAATAGTGAGGCTACAAAGACCTTTTAGGAGGGTAATACTATATCCCAAGTGGTTGAAATGAAGCTAATAGTAAGATATTGGTGGTGGGACTAGATTTAAGGAGATGGATATGAGGCCTTTCAGATGTAGCATCTTTAGGACTTTACAAGGGATTGGATATAAAAGATATAAAAGAGTGAACAATAATCAAAAGATCTCAAATGAGATACTAGGTGCAAAGGTGGTAACACTAATAGAAATAATAAAAGCTAAAAGAATAATAGGTTGAAAGGCAAGATAAGTTTGTTTTGGACATGTTGATTTTGAAATGGTAGTGGAACCTCCAGGCAGAGATGTCCAGAAGATGGCTAGATATGTGAGTCAGAGAGAGGCCAAGTCTAGGCTATAGATTCAGGAACCAACTACCTAGAATAGAAATTAGCTAGTGGAGGGAGTGAAAATATCAGGAGTCTGGAGACAAAAGCTGAGGGTCAAGGGGAAAATCTTGGGTAACACATGGAGAGGTTGGGAGGAGGGCAAGGAAACATAAGAAGAGAAAACAAGGAACTATTAATGAAACAGCATATGAACCAGGAAAGGGTAGTGTCTCTGAAGCCAAGGGAGTAGAGGATATCCAGTAGTAAGTTTTAGTCAATCGTGTCAAGTCCTGTAGCCAGGTCAAGGAGGATGAGGACTTAGAAACAGCCATTGGATTTGATGGCTATGCCTGCCTGCCATCTGAGATTATTTTCAGTAGATTGTTGGGGGCAGAAATCAGAAAGCCAGAGGGCAAGGAGAGAGTGGGTAGAGAAAATGAGAGCCCTGTCATCTTCTGAAAATGAGCTTTTCATTTTTCAGGCAGGTCTGTTTCAGGGATTCAAGTCTCTCATACATTTATTGCTTCATCTCATGGGGAACAAAAAAAGAATCAAAAGCAAAGCAGTCTATTTCAATGTTCACATTTCAATTCCCTTTCATAATGACACATAATGCCTTATGCCAATAATAACACAGAACATCTTATACCAATAACAGGATCTGGTATTTTATCTTCAAAGCATTTCCCTGAAGGAAATATTTGAAAAGAATAGGTACAACTGCTGCTTATAAACCAAGGAGACAGTCTGGTGAGGCATAATCACTAGTCTGGGAGTCGTCAGATGTGTGTTCAAGTCTTGACTGTCACTAGTCATGTAACTTGACTTTTTCTGAGACTTCATTGTCCTCATTTATAAAATGGAAATGATAATAAAGTAATTATTGACACTGGATTATGAAAATGATTTGTAAATTGTAAAGCATAACGTAAATATAAGTGTGAGTTGTTAATATGGATATAAGAAATGACAGATTAATATTTATTTGGTATTCAAACAGTGACACCCAGGAACCAATGGTGAAGCAAGGTGTCTTCTATGATAGTAACCTGTAAAGGTGAGGGCTATTGCTTCCAATATCCTTAATTTCCCTTTGTAATGCATCATGGATTTAAAATTTAGGAATTTCTCTAAACCTTTTTTGAACCTATTTAATTGTTTTTTATTTTTAGCCTTCATCTTTTTGTACTTTTTTTTCTTTTTAAATCTGTTCTTCTAAGAATGCCTTTTAATAATCCCTTGGTCATTTAATCACTTCGACTATCATTGTTGGCACCTTCTACGACTCTACCATGGTTCTTTTCATGAGCTCACCTTGGGATACATGCAAGTGAAACTGAGTGGCATATCTTCTCTCCCACTACTAACCAACTTAAAAGGAATGAAAACACAAATGGAGCAAAATATATTTACATGTATAAATCAAATAATTGATTTCTATTTCTTATGAAATATTAAGTGAAATATTATTAGGTATCACATACTGTTTATACAAAACATGTAGTTGGTAATCATCAGCAAGATGAATTTTCCCATAGAGACTATATTGCATTTGAGACAACTGTGTAACACTCGAGGGCCTAAGAGCTGGACAGAGAGGGAAGCCAACAGCACAGTTTCCCCAACTGCAATAATAGTGAATAACTCCATATTCACTGGAGTTTTTAGGTCGTCTTTAAAAGATCTCTGTCTTTCTTAATATGCACGGGTGGGCCAAGATTCAAGCTTTCTCCCTTTCCCTTATTTTAATTATCATTGTTTTAGAACTAGTTATTTTAAAAATGAAGACATGGTAAGGTAGCTTTACATTAATGATTTAATTTTTAAGATAGGACCTTTTATTCAGGCCTAATATAATGCGTGAACTATTTTTTTCTTTCTTTCCAAGGCCTAATTGTATTGTGACACCTAAGTTCTTCAATAAAAGCTGCAGCTTAAAATTGCAGAAACTGTCCCTCAGGGACACATCACTAGCAGATGCAGATTGCCAAGGTCAATTAAACTGATGTAGCCCTGCTGTCATATATGTAAAAGAGAAACCTGCTAGCATATGACAAGTATATTTCTCAGTATTTATAAATGAATGTCAAATTTGTTGTATTTTTAGTACATCAGTATAGACTGATTTTCCAAAAACAACCCATCAGTAATCATAACAAAGAAACATTATCACTGTTTCTTCTTTCGGATCATTAATAAGTTATGGGATTCAACATTGGGCACAACTTAAAAATTATGTTATAATTTTTTAAAATGCTGAGAACTACATATAAGCATTTCCTAGGGATGAACAGATTGCAGTATTTTTTTAAAGCTATATAATAATTCTTTTTGCTTTGTTTCATTTTGCTTTTCCTGTCTCCAAGTATGGAGGCAAAACAAAGTGGAGAGTCAAACTGATGTTTTGAAGAAGGCTGACCAACAAGAAGAAGAAATGAAACCAATAACAAAAACCTGTGAGAATGGCGAGGATCCCTTTACAATTCTACCCTCCAGTCATCTTCCTAATATTCCACAGTCATCCTGAATTATAGAGTGGTCAACATGATAACCCTTCTCTATGACTAAAGCAAGTTTGGGTCCATCTCTACCACTGAGTGTTTTAGAGAGTCTTCTGACACACTAAGAGGTCAGAGTCACTCAGCTAGTGTGCATCACAGGCAGGATTTGAACTCAGGCTTTCTGAACAATAAGGGTGCCACACAATGCTACCTTCTTCTTACTTGACTGATAGAGTCTCCTCTTTCAAACTCACCTCCTCAATAAAAATTTCCCTAACCACACCACCAGTGTATCTACTCCTCTTCTGGTTTAATAATCTAAACACTTTGAGTACTTATGATATGGTGCATTTGTTGGTTAATTTTATTGTTCCATCTTTTCTTTCTTAATTGGATATTAACTCCTCCAAAGCAATTAATAATTTCCCCTCTACATCTTAGGTACTTAGAGTGTCTTTAAATTGATAATCAATCATAAAGCATTTATTAGAATTTGTGGTGCCACTGTGCTAAGTGATGGGGATATAAGACAAATATTTAACAACCCATGACTTCTAAGAACTTGCATTTTAGTAGGGTCTGTGAGACCACAGACAAGTTACTCAACCTCTCAGTGGCTTAGGCAACACTCCAAGAAGACAATGTCCAAACGGTTGAACTGTCATTCTTTATTTGTGCAGAAAGTTTTCATACTGGTACTACTTTCCACCAGAAGTGTCAAACTCGTGGATTGCAAAATTTTCAAGTGCTTAAAATAAAACTGAGAAATGTTTAAGAAAATAACTATAATAGAAAATTTTAAAAAATGTACATGTAGAAATGTATATATTAGAAATAAATTTAAGGTACTTTGGGACAAAGAAAAGGCACTACAAACTGGGAGACCAGGAAAAGTTTGGTATAGAAAGAGGCAACAGAGTTGATATTTGAAGGAAACGGATTCTAAGAGGCAGAACTGAGGATGGAGGGCATTCTAGAATTGGAGATACATAATATAAGGAAAGTCACAGCTATGGGAGCTGGTACAGGATGGCTCGGATTCTCATGGACTTCTGGCAAAGTTACGTCTTAGGGTATTGAGAGGAAAGTGTGACTCAAAAAGATAAAAGAAAAGGAACAGAGAGAGTATTACCCTTCCTCCTATGTCCCAGAATGAATTGCTAGACAGCCAAAGAGCTGGAGCTGGTGTGACGGCCAGCCAAAGCTGGCATTGTAATCCAAGGCAGAACCAAAGATGCAAGGATTTTTCCCCTCTTCATAGGCCACAGAGGGGGAAAAGTCAAGGGGAGGGAGAATGGACAAGAGGTATTGACTGCTGAGACTGGTGGTGAATCATAAATTGAACTATTTCTAATACCCTTCACTTAGTCTGGGTGTGACTGGCATATGCCTTTATTCTGTCATAAATGGTGCTTTATCAATCTAGGTATTCTGTATCATAATAACAACAATAGCTTGAATTTATATATGACCTATATTATATACAGCATTACATATATGATTCATAGTATTTATATATTATATATAAAGCATTTATATTATATATAAAGCATTTTTCAGATATTACTTTATCATAAACTTCTCTCATCCGCTATCTCTTTCTCTGCCTTTGTGTCTTCCCTTGTTTCTCTATTTCCTTAGTTTTCTCTAGTTCTGGCTCTGTCTTTTTCCCTTTCTGTCTCCGTCTATCTCTCTGCATCAGTCTCTCTCTTTGTCCCTCCCTTTCTCTCCCTCTTCTCCACTCTCATATGTACTTTATAGCTAAATCATGAGGACAGAATTAAGGTGAATCTGGGACTTTCAGTCTTTTTCCTTAGACTACAAGTATGAGCTATTGTTTTGCAGCGTAAGAATAGGGATCCACTGAATTTTATTTAGTAGGTTACGAACACATTTTAGGGGGAAAAATGCTATTTCATTAACTATATGGAAGATTGATTGCAAGTATAGAGAATTGAGGTAGTCTACTAAAATATACCATGTTGCCTATGTAAGTTTCAAATATTTTGCATTAATTTCTTTCATTATTTTAGATGGATAACTTCTTGAGGGCAAGGATAATTACTAAATGTGATTTGTAAAATACTATATACTTCTAAGCATAGTTAGGTTCTTACAAATAATTGTTAATAATTATCATGAGATGGTGGAAACATTTAAATTGTATAGTGCTACCAAATTATTTTACATATGAATCAACAAAAGAATTAAAAGGACTATTCTGAATGTTCTAAGTAATGGAACTAAATATTACAAGAACAGAGATAAGCAAAAATACTTTAATATATAATCCCCATTTGCCACACTTAAAGCACATATAAAAACAAATAGAAAACCAGTAGTAAATTATATCATGGGCAAAAACAACAACGATATTACTAAAATAGTGACAAAAATTTTTAATTAACAAAACAAATCAAATGGAAAAGATTCCCTAAATAAAGCTTTAAAAGTGACTCTATGTGTGTTTGACTGCCATGACTAATTATGTATCCATGTAATGTGTGTTCAATTTGGGCTTATTTAAATAGCAGAAATGCTCATTAGCTGCAGTATATCTGTGAAGCTTCAGTAAACAGTTTAATGGTTTTTATGTTTAACCAATTTCATAAGTTCCTGTAATTTTAGCTTTAGCAGCTCATTAATGTTATTTTTGATATCCATCTTACTGACTTTTTTTACTCTGAATTGGCAGTAGGCACTTCAATGCAAACTTAAAACACACAGTAATAATTCATTTAAATAATTTTAGTATATAAGTAAATGCACAATTCTGAAACGAGGTCTCAAATTAGAGCTAAATTCAGATTATCATAAATCAGGGCATCTCTTAGTTTTAGATGAGGTTGTTAATGTAAATAAGCTAAATATCAGAACATCTGAGGACTGGCTGAATGAACTATATTATCAATGTATCATAATATATACAAATAAAGATATGAATGGATAAAGAAAATGAAAGAAAAAAGGGGAAGAGAACTCATGTTGACCAAATTCATATAGGAAAGGGAATAAACCTAGCCTAGGTGAATTCAGCAGAAGTAACAAGAATACAGATTTCATTTCAATATAAGGAACTTCCTAACAATTAAAGTTTACAAGAAAAAGGGATAAAATGAAAATGTATGGCTTCTCTCTTACTGCAAATGGTCCAGGTGGTTTTACCAACATGTTGATGCCTCTCAAATCTGAAATATTAAGTTTGACACCTAGAGAAATACCCAATTTGAGAAAAGCCTTTAAATGTTGCATTATGTTTATTGTGTCAAATGTATTGATTTAAAAATAATTGATACTGTGGGATCTTTACCTCAGTAATTTATTTGAATACAGAAATATAATTTTGTATAAAATGGAAGTTAATCTCTGCCTTTTCCATTCTCGTGTTTTCATTGAGGTTACCCCAACAAATGGCCAGACCATTAAGATTTTATAATGATAAGAAAACAAGCATGTGTTTCTTTTGAGATGTGTGCTCCCCAAAGAGGCTTGTCTCTGTCAAGGACAACATCTTAGGCAGAGTCTGAGAAAGGAGGCATTGCCTCTTGATAGTGAGGTCCAGCAAATGCTCCTATTTACAGATAACTGTGCTAATTACACTGATCCTTGGAACATACAAAACCTCCCTGGTGAAATCCTTAGTATGGCAAAAACAAAAACCAAAACCTGGTCTATCCAACAATACCCTGAAAATGAAGTAGATGAAAAAAATGTATGTTAGTTATACCACTACCTGAGGCTGAATGCACAGAGTGTCAAGCTAGTATAAAATACAGATCTTAGACATGGATTCTGTAGATACACAATAAGCTGGGACCAAGTTTGAAAAGAAGAGATGATGATGAAAGATATTTTTGGAAACTGCAGTGTGCTTTCTGTGATCTGAAACAACCGATATTTTTAAAATTCAGGTTATTCCTGACAAATGTTGTATTACTATGAATCATGAAACACCATGATCTTGAAAGAATAAAAAATGTGTTTTTCAAAAGAATTGTGAAAGAGAAGGGGGAAGAAGTAACATTGTTCATTCCAGAAAATAGGTTTTGTCTTATGTTGCTCAGAACTTGGCTTCCATGATCCTTTCCAAACAGCTCTAAAACTATGCAGTGTCTAGTCTCCTCTTATTCCTCTTCATTCACGTCTGAGAACTGTGGACTCTGACAAGTGAGCTTTCTTCTTATCATGTCCAGAATTAGATTATACCATGCTACTTTCCAGTCAGCTCAAAAGATGTTTTATTCCAGTCATCCTCCTCCCATAAATCTCTTTACATCTCTGGGTTCTGATAGGTGAGCTTTCTATTGTCCAGATCTAGGCCACCATACTACCTCCTGGGCATCTTCATACCATAAGGCAACCTGTTAGGCTTTCTTCTCATTAGACCTCAGAATCCATTTCCTAGGATACTGGGCTCCAATAAGTTACTGTTTATTGATCAGTACATTTGACTCAGCAAAAGAATGCAATCTAAAAGGTTTGTTTCAAATCAGGTGTCTCCCATGTATATGTTAAAATCAAATAAGACTGTGACACATTTAAAGAGGAAGATCATTTCTTTTTCAATAACCTTCAGAATATTTACACGCTATGGGCATCCCCAGTTTAGGAAGGACATGGATGAGTTTGAGACTATTCAGAGGATGACACACATTATGGTAAGAAGCTCTGGATGAACATTATTACAAATGGAATTTTAAAGTGCCATATTAATTATCAGAAAGACATCTAGAAATTACACTAACATTTTTACAAGAATGTGTGCTGTTGAAAATGTTTTAAAAGAGTTGAAGCAATACATGTTTTTAGTGCTTCCGGGTGTAGACATGTGACACATACGCCTACATATATGTCTGTGTATATAGTCTACTCAGGCTCTTATTTGAATTAATTTACAGAGCTCAGCATCTTCTAGCAAGGAAGATATTAATTCTAGTGAAATATAGTGACAAAAATGAAGTAAGGAAAATATTCTTCATGTCGTAAGACAAAGAAGACTGTGGTGGCAATTAATGAAATCATCAATAAAATAACTATTTGAGTCATAATTCATAATCTTGTAGTTTTTAATATGTACTTAGGGAAAGTCTGTAGTTAATAAAATACAAATAGCTGTCTTCATGTATTGAAAGGCTGCCATGAGGAAGAGAGATTAAACTTGTCCCATTTGGCCCTAGAGAGCAGAAATAAGAAAAATGGATAGAAGTTCCAGAGAAGATTTTATCTTGATGTAAGAAAACACTTGCAGTAACAGGATCACATAATTGGGCATCTTCCAAGGGAGTCTGAGTGACCACTTGCAGTGGCTACTGATAAGGTAAAGGGTTAGATTAGAGAAGCTTGGATGTTCCTTGCAAATCTCTGATTTGGGGAAATGGTCTGAAACACATGCACAAACAAAGATTTAGGAAAGATGTTGCATGGCCAAGTATTGTCTATTTCCTAGGACTCGACATGAAATTAAGTCAAATATAGCACAAAGATATTACTTGTTCTATAAGAAGAGGGTTTTTGTTCCTGGTTCATGAGGTCCTAGTTTTCTCCTCAGTATCTTTGTTCATGCTCTCTCCCTCAACAAAACTAAATTTCTTCACTTTTTAAAAGCTCAAATTGGCCAATAACAAAATAACTACTAATTAATTCAAATATTACATATTCATTTATTGAAGAATTTTTTAAAGAAAATTCAGAGAAGAGACAATGCCAAATATATGTTTGTATGGGAGGATGGAAGGCGACCAGCAGATTATATTAATACCTCCCCAAAGGCAAATAAAGCAATCATCCCTTAAAATTACTTGTCAAACTTTATCATTTTTTTATTAAAATGCTCTACATACATAATGAGTGCACCTGTGATGAAATTATGAGAAAAGATTAGCTTTCTTAACTGATCGTTACTGGAGAAAAATTGTGTTCAGTAACACAGATGACTATAAGGAGCAGCCAATCAAAGTGAGATAGATAACTCTTGATACCAAGATGTGAAAGTATTCCATTATAAAGGAAGTTCCTCCACTAATGCAGTTCATCATCTTCTCTGGAAATTAACGTCTTTCTAGGTTGCCTAGAGTGTTGAGGATTGAGGTGACTTGATCAGTGTCTCCAAACTTGTGTATATCAGAGGCAGGATATGAGTTCAACTCATTCTGGACCTCAGATTTGCTTATTATCTAATATAACATGTGAACAATACAAGATAATAAAAATATTATTTACATGGTGCTTTAATATTCGCAAACAACTTTCAATGTATTATCTCATTTGATCTTTGTATAACCTTGTGATGTAGGTGCTATTATTTTATCTACAGATCAGGAAATCTAACCTGAGATAGGCTACATGAGTTGGCTGTTTTACTGTTTACTGTATATTTCATACAGGAAAAAAAACTACTTAATGAGGGCAAAGAAAAGATGGCAGAGTAGAAGCAGGGATCTGCTAGAGCTCTCCCCACAAACCCCTCAAAAAGCCTGTAAAAAATGACTTTAAATAAATTCTAGAGTAACAGAAGCCAAAAAATGACAGACTGAAGCAAATTGCCAACCCAAGACAATGTGGAAGATAGACAGGAAGGGTCTATATCACCAGGCTAGGAGCACAGCACAGTTCAGTTTTGGGGCCTACCCACATGGACAGAGCTGAAGTAGGCAAAAAGGGACTGAATTGCTGGCTGCTGTAGTTGTTTCCAGACTTCTCAACCCACAAACACTAAAGATAGCTTCAAAGGTCAGTGGGAAGGGTCTCTCACCTGACTGAGAGGGAAACATGGTCCAACCCCAGCCCTAGCCCCAGGGCAACAGCAGCCACTGCTGAAGGGAAGGCTGCTTTTGGAGCCCTCCACATAACAAAGAGCTCAAAAGGCAAGTAATTGGCTGAGAAAATGAGCAAATGGGAAAAAGAAACAAACTACAGATTCTTACTTTCTGAATGAAGAGGTATTTTCTTACGTCAATGGTAATGAGGAAGAGCAAAACGTACAACCAGAGGCAGACAAGAAAGCCAAAGCTCCTGCATCCAAAGCCTCCAAGAAAAATGAGAATTGGTCTCAGGTCATAGAAGGACTCAAAAAGGATTTCGATTATCAGCTAAGAGAAGTAGAAGAAAAATTGGGAAGAGAAATAAGAGTGATGCAAGAAAATCATGAGAAATGAGTCAAAAACTTGCTAGAGGAAACCCCAAAAAATGCTGAAAAAAATAACACCTTCAGCTACAAGACTGATCTGAAAGGCAAAAAAGATCCAAAAAAACAAATGAGAAGAATGCCAAAAAGGCGAATGGATCAAATGGGGAAAAAAACATTTAAAAGCTCACTGAAGAAAATACTTCCTTAAAAAATCAAAATGGAGGGGGGAGGACCCAGATGGTGGAGTAGAAAGACACACATACGCTAGCTGCAAAACCACAGCCTACAAAATATCTGTAAAGAAGAACTCCTAACAAATTCTGGAGCAGTGGAAGCCACAGAACAACTGAGTGGAGGAGATTTCTGTTCCAAAGAGACCTGAAAAACCAACACCAGATCCGGAGCAGAGCCCAGCCCTGCCTTGGCCACATGGCCCCGAGAGGAGCAGATCTGAGCAGGCTTCAGGGATGGAATCTCTGGCGGCTGCGAAGGTTCCTCCACCCACAGGCACTACAGGTCAGTGACAGAGACTTCTGGGCTGGCCAAGAGGGGAGCTGGGTGTCTACACAACTCAGGCCCTCTTGGGAGGCAGCAGCAGAGGACAGGGGCTCCCAAAGCAGGCAGGACCTCAGATCCATTGTTGAAGATCTCACATAAACGTGAGCCTTGTGTGGCAGCCCTGCCACCACCTGAGCCGCAGTACTTAATCTATCACTGAATGCCAGCTCTGCCCCCGTTGAAAGCCCTGAGGTGGGGGAGCAGCATTTGAGTCTCAGACCCCAAGCACTAGCTGGGCAGATCTGGAGGTGAGGTGGATGTGTAAAGGAATCTCAGAAGTCAAGTAACTGGCTGGGAAAATGCCCAGAAAAGGGAAAAAAAAATAAGACCAGAGAAGGTTACTTTCTTGGGGACAAGATGTCTCCTCCTTTTCTTTCTGATGAGGAAGAACAATGCTTACCATCAGGGAAAGACATAAAAGTCAAGGCCTCTGTATCTCAAACATCTGAAATAGATATTCAACGGACTCAGGCCATGGAAGAGCTCAAAAAGCATTTTGAAAATCAAGTTAGACAGGTGGAGGAAAAACTGGAAAGAAAAATGAGAGAGATGCAAGAAAAGCATGAAAAACGGGTCAATACCTTGATAAAGGAGACGCAAAAAAAATTGAAGAAAATAACACCTTGAAAAATAGGCTAACTCAATTGGCAAAAGAGGTTCAAAAAGCCAGTGAGGAGAAGAATGCTTTCAAAAGCAGAATTAGCCAAATGGAAAAAGAGGTTCAAAAGCTCACTGAAGAAAATAGTTCTCTTAAAATTAGAATGGAACAGATGGAGGCTAATGATTTTATGAGAAACCAAGAAATCACAAAACAAAATCAAAAGAATGAAAAAATGGAAGAGAATGTGAAATCTCTCACTGAAAAAACAACTGACCTGGAAAACGGATAAAGGAGAGACAATTTAAAAATTATTGGATTACCTGAAAATCATGATCAAAAAAAGATCCTAGACATCATCTTTAAAGAAATTATTAAGAAATATTGCCCTTCTATTCTAGAACCAGAGGGGAAAATATAAATGGAAAAAATTCACTGATCACCTCCTGAAAGAGACACCCAAAAGAAAACTCCTAGGAATATTGTAGCCAAATTTCAGACTTTCCAGGTGAAGGAGAAAATATTACCAAGCAGTCAGAAAGAAACAATTCAAGTATTGTGGAAATACAATCAGGGTAGCACAAGATTTAGCAGCTTCTACACTAAGGGATCTGAGGGCTTAGAATATGATATATCAGATGCCAAAGGAGATAGAATTGAAAGCAAGAATCATCCACCCAACATAACTGAGTATAATACTTCAAGGGGAAAAATGGGACTTCAGTGAAATAGAGGACTTCCAAGAATTCTTGTTGAAAATACCAGAGCTGAATAGAAAATTTGACTTTCAAATACAAGAATCAGGAGAAGCACCAAAAGGTAAACAGGAAAGAGAAAACATAAGGGACTTACTAAAGTTGAACTGTTTACATTCCTACATGGAAAATTCATATTTGTAACTCATGAAACCTTTATCAGTATTAGAATAGTTGGATGCATATGTGTGTGCATGTACATGTTTATGTATATATATATATATATATATATATGTGTGTATACATATGTGTATATGTGTATATATATTTTATATAGACAGGGGGAAGAGGCAGAGTGCACAGGATGAACTGAATATGAAGGGATGATATCTAAAAAAGAAAAAACTAGGAGAAAGAGAAAGGGAGAGGTAGAATGTAGTAAATCATCTCACATACAAGAAGCAATAAAGAGTTTTTACAATGGAGAGGAAGAAGGGGAAGATGAGAGGGAATAAGTGAGCTTTCATTTCATTGGATTTGGCTTCAGGAGGGAATAAAATAAACACTCAATTGGGTATGGCAGTTTATCTTACCCTATAGGAAAGTGGTGGCGGGGGTGGGGGGGGGAGGGAATAAGAGAGCAAGGATAATAGAAGTGATGGCAGATTAGGGGAAGGGGCAATTGGAATCAAACCCTTTTGTAGAGGGACAGGTCAAAGGAGAAAACAGAATAAATAGAGGGTAAAACAGGATAGAGAAAAATTTAGTCTTTCACAACATGACTGTTAAGAAAGTGTTTTGCATGACTACACATTTATAACCTATATCCAACTGCTTGCCTTCTTGATGACATTGGATAGGGAGGGGAGAAGGGAGAGAATGTGGAATTCAAAGCTTTAAAAGTGAAAGTTAAAAATTGTTTTTACCTGCTACTAGGGAATAATATATATAAGCAAGAGGGGATAGAAATTTATCTTACCTTACAGGAAAACAGAAGGTAAGGGGATAAGGAGGGGTCGGGTGATAGAAGGGAGGGTGGATTGGAGGAAAGAGTAATCAAAATACTGGGGGAGGGGAAGATGGGGAGAAAATTTGAAATTCAAAATTTTGTGGAAGTGAATATTGAAAACTGAAAATAAACTAAATTTAAAAAAACAAAACTTGAAAAAGCAAAGCATACCCTGTAAAACCTCTCTTGCAACAAGGAGAATCTCATAGAAATATTAAGACTATACAAAATTCCATTACAAATGCAAACACAGAAATCAATCTATTAAATGAAGAAGAAGACATTTATTTATTAAGGACCTACTATGTGCCAAGTAGTTGTGCATAGTAGATTTGAAGTTTCATGAGCAATCATCTTGTTATTGTACTATGTTATGAAAATGCTGGTTTTATTCCAAAAATTAAAAAATAAGGAAAGTGGCAAGTGGGGAGTAGGGTGGTCATAAAGGTATTTGAAAACCAAACAGATTTTTATATTTGATCCTGGAGGTAATACAAAGCCATTGGAATTTACTGAGTAGGAAGGGGTGATATGACTACATGTACGTTTTTAGGAATATCAATTTGAAAGCTAAATGGAGAATAGATTAGTAGAGGAAGAGACTTGAAACAGGGAGATCAACCCATAGGGTATTTCACCTGTTGAAGTCTAATGTGATAAGGACCACACCAGGGTGATGGCATTGTTAGAGGAGAGCAGGAGAAGGAGATGAGAATATTAAGAAGGTAGTAATGAAAGGATTTGACTACTCCTTGGATATAAAAGTAAGATGGGGTAGGTTGTTCATAGGAAAGTGCTACAGAAATGACGGGACTTGAGGTAAACCTGAAAGGATGGGCAGCAGTAATGATACTAATGATAACACCACTAAACATTTTCACTTCACACTTTACAGATCACTTTGGTATGTATGACTCACTCACACCTACCTATTTGATCTTAAAGAGAATCTTATGAGACAAAGCCAAGGAAAATATGACTCAAAGACTTTCAGTTGTTTGTCCAAGGTCACACAGCTAATGTAACACAGCAGGGCTTTGAGGGTTCATTCCTGACTTTGAGTCTGGGTCCCTTTTCATGAAACCATACTTCCTATATAATGGTGGTCGCCTTGACAGAAATAAGCAAGGTGCTGAACAATATAAAATTTAAGCTGTACCACTAAAGTGACCCCACACTCATTTTTCTGTCACTTCTCTCCTAGCAATGCCAATACCTTAGGAGATCCTAGGAGCTTCTGTCTATAAATCACACTATAATCAAGGCTGCCACAATTATTTTGAAAGCATTCATGCAAGCTATTATTAACATCGTGATGAGTTGTGGATTTTAAATTTAATTCAATATTTCTTTGTAGCTCACAAAGTGGTAAGACCTGAGTTTAAATGTGACCTCAGACACATAACATATGTATGGCCTGGGGCAAGTCACCTAATCCCTGTTTGTCAGTTTCCTCAATTAGAAAATGGGGATAATTATAGTACCTACCACACATGGTTCTTATAAAGATAATCAACATCATCATCCTCAAATAGTGCATACTATGGGCCAGGAACTGTGCTAAGCATTTCACAAATATGGCTTTTGACATTCACAGCTCTGAGATATAAGTGCTACTATCATCTCCATTTTACAACTGAGGCAAATAGAGGTTAAGTGATTTGCCAAGGATCACACAGCTAGCAAATTCCTGAAGCTAGATTTCAATCCTTGTCTTTGTGACTCCATACTTAGTACTTTTAGGAAAAATATTTATAAAAAGAACTTAGCACAGTACCTGAAAGCTATATAGTAGTACTAGTAGTAGATATTATGTAAATTTATATTCCCTTCCATTACTTATAAATATTTCATTCAATAGATGAACTATCTTAGATAGATATGGCATCCATATTTTGTTTTTCTATAAGATTCTAAGTTCTTATAAAAAAATGAAACATAAAGCCCCTAAGGTTAAGAGTGGCTTCCATCTTCAACAGTAAAATAAAGAATGCCACAGCTCTTAACTGTCACGCCAAAGACTAACACTCATACTCTACAAGAAATTAAAACGAAAATGGATTCATAAGAAAAATATAGTTACTTAGTAACTTATTTAACATTTATAATAATTATATTTAAAAAAGAATGAACTGTGATTAGCATAGTACAGTCACTCACTATACTCTACACACATACACACACATACTTGTATATATATAAACACACATGTATGTATACACTGGAATAGCATAGTAAAAAAGGCACTTAGAATCAAAAGAACTAGGTGCTGTTGACCTGGCTCTACATATTGGGAGACTTGTGACAATGGGGAAGTCAATTTATTGACCTCATTTATTAAAAAAAGTTTTCTCATCTATAAAAATGAACATGCGTGTGCACGATTATAAATGTGTACATTATGTAGGCAACATAATTCATGCAATGACATATGTGTGCCAATACCTATTCTGCTTATTTCACAGCGTTCTTGAAAGCAAAGTGCTTTGTATGTAGAATGCAGAGGGCTATGTAAATTCAAGATATTATTAGTATCTTGTATGAGCATAATACTTTATATTATGAAACAACTATATTTTCCCCATTTCTATCTTGTTCCCCACATAAAACATTTTAAATTCCATTTTATCCCTGTATTTTCTCCTGAGTTTAGTATATAGGAAGAGCATATACAATCTTTGATTTGGTGGCAAACTATTGCTTTCTCAGCTGTCTCCTGGTAAGAATGGATTTGATATCAACCACTAGTGAAATCTGGCAAATAAAGATAAGCAGAAGCTCTGAATGGAGATATCCGCTAGGGAAACAAGCCTATTCTTATGCAGTTATTAGGGAAAGTAAAATAATTATAGAGAAAGTGTGCTGTTCTCCAAACACATCTACCACAGTCATTAAGTGCTGTGATGTTGGATTCAAAATAGCCTGCAAAGCTGCTATCAGTTTGCCCCCCTTTCAAACAATCCTAAAGAAAACTTTGGGAGTATTTTCATTACTATTAATGTGAGTTCAACAAAAAAGTTATTATTTCCATAAGGATTCACTCTTCTGTCATCCTTTTGATGCAACGTATTTTTTACAGAAAGGAAAGCAATGCATCACGGAAATGCTTTCCCACTCTCACTGGGAACACACACACACACACAACACACACACACACACACACACACACACACACACACACACCCTCAGGGAAAAAAGGAAAAAAGAAGTATTAACAAACAATCCTGTGTACAGTTGTACCATTAGGAAAATGTTTCTTACATAAAAATAAACATTAAAAAGAGTAATTAATAAATAAGCAAAACATCATCAACTCTAACAGTTACACAGAATGTATCACATGTTATATTACACGTGATGTAACAAAGAGAGAAAGGAGGGTATAAATTTATGATATAACTTAGTAGTAGTACAGTTCAATGGAATCATCATTGTCTGGAATTAAAGAACTGTGAGCCATATCTCATGTCCCCAGTGGATACACACACACACGCACACAGAGCAATTCTAAACTCTGAGTGGAAAGACTAGAAAATTGGAAACAGAAACCTGGAACTTGAATCTCAGCTCTCCCCTACAATCTTGTTATTGTTTTTTTAATTTTTAGGGGTATTTTTCATTTTTTACATTACAAACAATTAGAGATTACACACCTCTCCTCCCTTGTCAGGTATCTTATAACAGGGTCAAACATTTTAGCATAACTATGAATACACTGACTTCATCTTAAAGTGCATCCAACATTTCACATCTGAAGCACTTTTACCACTATTAAAACAACAACTTGAATTGGATGTTAATTTTTTCTCTCTCCCTTTGAAGGGAAGAAAGTACTGGTGTTGAAAGTTGGAACACCTGACTCTATAACCTCTATCAAAAAAAAAAGAGTAAGAAGAAACAAATTCCTCATGATAAAATGTACAGTTAAGCAAAATGGATTCCCTCATTGGCAACATACATACAAATAAGCATATATATATATATATATATATATATATATATATATATATATATATATATATATATATATATATAAATATAAATATCTCAGTCACCACCAAAATCTAGAGGTAGCAAACCTCTGTTGGGAGGTACATGGTATGTTTAATCATCAGCCATTTGGAGTCAAGAATGGTTACTGATAAATGATAGTTCTAATAGCTATCAAAGTTATCTTTACAGTTTTGTTGTTACTGTATGAATTAGTCTCCTGGTTCTGCTCATTTCATTCTTCATTAGTTTGCAAATGTCTTCAGAATTGTTTTTTGTACCTTTGGTGTTTGTTCTTATGGGTCCTGTTTACTTCACCATGCATCAGTTCATTTGTTTTTTTTCATGACTCTTTGAAATCATATATTTCTCCTTTCTCAAAACACAACAGTATTAAGTCTACCACTCCAAAAAAAAGAGGTACAATTTTCATCATCTTCCAAATGGGGAAAATTGAATATTATGGAAAGTCATAGCCATGTTAGCTAGAAGGGGGCTTAAATGACGACCATATCTGAAATGTTCTCCCTATACAACTATCCCTGGAAATTGTGGAATCTCTTGTTTCACTGTAATCTCCTATGGTAGGTTTTTCCTTACTTTCAACTTCCTAACCCAATTGTGGTGCTTCACCATCCCAAAAATTACATTGTATTTTATATTGACTTATTTGTACAGGTATTGCCTTGCACAAATACTCCTGTTAGAATTTAAGCTCCCTGAGGTCACAGAAAAGTAAAAAGAGGAGCCTAGCTCCTCTTTTCATTACTGTCTTTTTATTCCCAGTATCCATTACTCAATGCTTTGAACATTCGTAATCACTTAAAGGCATGTCAACATAAATAGAGTTATCTTTTCCATCCATGTGCAATATTTTGTAGTTGAAAAAGCTGAGGTCATGAGAAGTTAAATAATTTGATCATTTTAAATTACATGGTAAAATTCTGGGATTTGGAAGTCAAAAGACCAGACTCTAACCCTCCTCTACTATTCACTAACAACGTGACCTTTGTCAACTTACTACCCCTCCATGGTTTCCTTTCTTCATCTGTAAAAATATGGATAAAAAATACTATAATTCCCTACATGATTATTTTCCTATGAGGAAAAATGACAGTCTAGGAATTTTATGATCTTTTTTAGAGCTTAAAAATAAAATAATTGGTTAATCTGCCTTCTAGGTGCAATGATATTACCTATAAGATCTTGTACAACTCTACTGATCTCACTAGATAAGACTTCCTTGATTTGTAAAATTAGATGATCTCTCTAAGGTCCCTTCAAGTTCTAACTCTGTGATTATATTATCTTCCTGTATCTACTTATTATGAAGAAATGGAAAATAAAGCAAAACAATATTTCAGGGCATGTGAGTGAATTAGTATAGACTGAGGGAAAGAATGATAACTTCTTACCTACCTACCAGCTTAACTTAAAATTCTACCAATGATGTTTTTGTGAAATGCATGAATAAATGAATGAATGCACGAATGGCTATGTATAACAATCTATACTTACCTTTTTTCAGTCAATCTTTATTTTTCCCCCAAAATAATAAATTTTCATTACAGGAGCAATCATAATCATGATGAAAATATATATGGTTATTTTCAATCCAAGAAAGTTTTGTAGAAAATATTTCCTCTTAAAAATGTACCAATCAGAAAAATGTTGATACTGTAATTTCTGGTTGCTGTTTTTTTAATCTCCAAGCTCCACTCATTTCTTCATTTTTGTAATACAGAAATGGAATTATGTGAGCTGAAAGTCACAAAACCATGGCCTTCAAAGGCATTCATGGCATTCAAAGAAAATTTTGCTGCATTTTAAAGTAGCACCAGTAGATTTGGGAGATATTTTATTGTTAGAAGATCAAATATTCTAGTTGCATAGAAGGCTACTTATAGAGTTTCATAGACATTCCTCATCATCAGGAAGCTATCATCATAGTAATATGCTAATAAGAGAATAAGTTGATCAGATACAATTTTTATATTTCCTTTAGATGTTAGGTTGTAAGTTTCATGGAAACTCTTAACCCCATGCTACATTTCCAGGCCCTAAAATCTTTACCTTACCCCTCCCTCTTTTCCAAAAACAAAGAAAAGGAAGGAAAGAAAGAAGTGAAGAAGGGATGACAGAAAGAAGAAAGAAAGAAAAAAAGAAGGGAGGAAGGAAGGAAAGAAGGAAGAAAGGAAGTCTAGATTTTCCCAAGGTCCAAAGAAAGAATTGGACACATATGAGAAATCCCCAGTTTCCTAAAGCTGCCACAGTAATCTGTCTCAGAGTCTTGTGTAACTGGCTATTTCAGATAGAGAGTGAGCTTTCCATCCAAGACAGAAAAATGCAAAATTAATCCAGGAAGAGGTAGTTTTTCTCAGTATGCAACCTACTGAATCAAGGCTAAGCCTGAAGATGACATGGGCAGAAAGTCCATGAGACTTTTTAAAAAAGTTTTTCAAGGGCATTTTAACATTAAGAACCGATGAAGGGTTTTAAAGTCTCCATTTCCCCTCTCTCTTGCAGAGTGCCCCATAAAACTAATTGCAGTTAACACCACCAAGGGAATAAGTTGCTGATGGATATATTAAAAATTCAGAAATGACTATGCTTTGGGCTTCCTTGTTATCCCTGATCCCTAGTGAAATTAGCAGAAAAGCATGTGTAGATGCTTAAGAAATTGCATGAGAGGTCTTCCCAAGAGAAGAAATCCTACATTTCCAGGTTATGTCCTCAGAGTCCAATCACCTGAGAGTTTGCTCTTCTGAATGAAGTGGTAAGACCTATTAGCATTGTCACCAGCCTTTTGTGTCTTGCCTGCCAAAGTACAATCTACTTTACATTATTTGAATCATGCCAGGATTTTAAAGAAAAGTGACTTATTGAGTGTAAAGTCTTTATTTCATCCCCTTTTAAATATAAAAGCTTTTATTTCTATCTTACAGGAAATGTAGGATACTTTATTTCAACCATTTTTAAAATGAAGTCATTTCCTATATAAATGACAGAAAAACTACTATTATTCCATGAAATTTAATACAAGTTGAATTAGCTGAGAGGAAGTGTGATGAATAGGGCTCTTGAATAAGAGTTAAAATGGCTTGGGTTCTACTCCCATGTTATACACATACAAGCTATATGAAGTTGGGCAAGAAACTAAACTCTTTGTACCTTTCTTTCATCAATCATAAAATAAGATGGGTGAACTTGATGGCCTTTAAAGTCCCTCCCAGCTCTAAATCTATTTTCCAACAATCCTTTGACTAACAATTAGTTTTTTCTAGAAAAAATTACAGGCACTCCCTTCTCTGCTACTCTGTGTATCCTGGAAGTAAAGGCACAATTTAATTACCTGTCAAGATAGAATGCAAACACCTTAAAGACTGAGGCTATTTGATTTCTGCCTTTGTATCCCCCGTGCAGCACTTTGAAGAGAGTAGGTATTTAACAAATGCCTGTTGATTAACTGACTTCATATATTTGTATGTATATCTGGAATGCAAAGAATGCAGGATCAAACCCCATTGTTGATCTTGGAAAGCACCTTGGAGGTGACATTCAACCCCCTCATTTGACAGAGGAGAGTGCTGAGGTCTGGAAAGGCGGTGATTGCCCAAACTCACACAAATGGTAATTAGAAACTTAGAATTTGAATCTAAGTACCTAAATGCCAATCCAGTAGTTTTTCAACTGCTGCTTCCACCACTCAACTGAGGCTTAGTAAGGGTATAATACAAAATTATTAATAAGTTAATAAGGTCAATAACAATCAAATTAATAATTTAATTATTACTTATTTAATAATAAGGGCAACAATAATCTAAAAAGCTACAAAAGCCTCTGAGGAATAAATATCTGTCACTAAGTCTATGTACTTTACCTGAGCAAAGACTGTGAAGTCATGCTTAAGTCCTTATTCAATAAAGAGTATGCAAAATTGGGTAATTGATGAGACTCAACAAAAATATGCTGATAGCAGCAAGAAATGACAATTGGCAGTGGATGGAGGAGGTAAAATATCAGCATAAGGTATTTTAGGAAAAAGGCTCATATTTTAGTTTAAACTGTTTTATGCCTCAACACCTTCTGAGGGTATCATGCTGCATTATACTCTGGTAGAATTATTGTTCTTCTGAACAGAAAATCATAGGATTTAGGATCACAGAACTTAGAGATTGAAGGGATCATTAAGTCAAATCCTCTTGATTTAAACAAAAATTACTGATGCCTTTGGTTTTCATAGCACATAGATTTCTGGATATATGACTAGACCTTGTACTTCAAGAAGTCTTCCCCAGTAATAAAGAGAGTAAAAAAAAAAAGGTTAAGCAAAGATAACTAACACATTGGTGGCATCTGAAGCATTCCAAACACATAGGTACCTCCTTCCCTAACTTTGTAAAGAAAGAAGAGAAGTACATTTCCCCATCTCTTCTTCGGAGCCAAATATTATTCATATAGCTTTTTTGACCCTTGACTTTAGGTATGAAAACCTGGGGACTAGAGAGGTAAAAATGAGTTAGCTGATACATAGATTTGATAGATGCTATAATTTTCATTTTTAGCAAAGTATTTTTAAGACATGGTGTCACATCCAGAAGAGGTAGAAATGTTCACTTTCTTTTGCTGAAAATGAAAATTATAGCATCTATCGAATCTATCAGTCATAACTTCAAGGATAATTTTGTTGAAAGAATATGCATCATCATTCAGTTAGATTTAGTGATGAGCTCATAACTACTTACTATATGTGTGAGTTTGGGCTAGTGACTTAACATTTCTAGGTTTTAGTGCCCTTATCCATAAAATGAAGAAGTAGGAGGTGAGTTTCAAAGTTCCTTTGACCTTAACACTGGGGTTGGATTGTATTTTCTGGGGGTTATCACTATATTTATACAAATATGTGAAATCAATTGATCCATCAATGGGTATTTATGAAGTGTCTTCTCAGGCCACTGTGCAAGAAACAAGAAGAAAAATGTGAAACAGTTCTTGATCTCAAGTGGTTTGCATTCTTTTATTCAGATAATCAAATTTTCCTTTACTTACCAGCAGGTATCTAGGCATTATTTATTTTTAGGATTTATTATATTTAGGATTATATTTATTATATTAGGATTTATTTTTTGTTCATCCAGTGATATTTGCCAAGACCATCTACTAAGACTTGAAGAAGCTGTAAGGTACTAATGAAGGGAGTACTCAAAACTATAAAATCACAAAAGGCTGGAAATGTTAGTGTTAATGCATTTATACCTATTTGACAGTTTTCAAAAACACCTTACTGTAATTTTAATTAGAGATTTAAGACCTTTCCCACCCATTGACAGGCCTGCCCATTTAAGGAAGCTTGATTAAGGGAGGTGCATAACTTTTGTTAATTTTCTAATGAGGGACTGGTTCTCCAGGTTTATGATGCCCTCTGGCTCTGAAAAGTGTATCTGTGCCTTGAGGTGAGGTTTTTGCTTTGCAGCTTACTCTTTGGAAGTGTTTGTTTGGACAGAGGCGATTCTGGGCAGCTGCACAGGAGGCCCCCAGCTTTGAAAACCTAGATGTTGGTGCTTCTTTCTGGTAACTATGAATGTATGTAATGGTCAGACAGTTTGATTTGTCTGCTGATCTGTGATGTATGTATTGCTTATGGTCAGACAGTTGTAAGCCCTATCTGTTGGCTGGTCTTTTGTTTCTTTGTTTGTATTTTCTCTGAAGTTCAGGGTGCTTACTTTTTTCCCCTGAACTAACTGAATGATACATGTGTTTGATTAAATTGATTATTGACCACTCAAATGTTGCTTTCCTTTTGGAAATGCAGATCTAAGAACCTCCTGTGTATATTGGGATCCTTGTCTCTATACTTACATAGGTGATTAATGTTTAGAGTTGTATTTTTAATAAAACTCTAAGTTAGACCATTCAAGTATTATTTTCCTCAACATGAAACTGAGGTACCTGAGGAAAATAAGGGTGACATGGTACAGGTTATATGGCTCATAAGGTCCATGTCACATAATTAAACACAAGTGCCAGCCTAGGTTATACTTACTCCAAAAGTATTCAATATATTATATAAAATATTAACCACAAAGCTTTAAATAAGCAAAATAAAAGGGTTATCAGTTAATGAGGCATATTTTAGTCTTACAATCAAGCATTTGAAATACCACAAATACTTGTTAGACATTTGTCATATGTCAAACAACACAAATGCAGATATAGGGAGACATAATACAGATCCTGCTTGTAAGCAGCTTATAATCTAATAAGGTGGAAAGATATGGGAGTAAATAACTATGAGATGAGGGAGCTATTTTGAAAATTCACTTGTCTGAAATAGCTCATTCCCCAGTTATGCTGGATAAATGAAGCATTATTTTACATGTATTTGCTTAGAGTGTTGAGAAAATCATTTTCTTATGTACATAGCAAATCTCACCTGTGATGATATAAAGAGGCATTATTTAAACACATATCAACATTATCCTATGGTGCTTCTATAATGCTAATAGTGCTTTGCTACAACTAAAAGTTAATAAAATCTCTCTAATTTCATAAAATATACCCTTTCAAAGCCAAAGGAAAAAACAGAAGACTAAGGTATTATCTTACCTTTTTTTTCCTTTAGATCTACTTGATTATTTTATCAGTAAGGGTGCTTTCTCCCATGGACCTACTACTATTTGGCCATGCTTTCCCATCCTGATGCTGTGAGTATTCACCCAAATTCCTCAGCCTTTTTCTAGATTTCTTGGCACCGTATGGATGTGAAAGGAGCATATACTTTCATCAGTGGAACAACCAATTTTAACACAAATCATACACATCCACATACCATAAACATATAACTATATATAGTCACTTTTTCCCTATAACTATAAAATAACTATAAACATTTATAACTAAAAACTTAGTTATTTCATAACTACAAAAGTGTAAGACTAATTTTCATTTATGAAATTTACAATCTGTAGAACTATTTCTGTAAAATCATATATATGTATGGATATATAACATACAATATAAACAGTAAGAACTATACAAATATCTATTAGAATTAATATTTTCTATCATATTGATAGTCAAATATTCCCAAGGTTCCATATGAAAGATGAGAACTTCTTTGGGAATATAAATGGATTTTGTTTATTTAATTAGAACACCTGCTATAGTAAGTACAGAGAATTCTGAAAGACATCACAATTAGATAGGAAATTAATAGATAAAAATTAAAATGTCTCCTTTCTGAGTGATAAATATGGAACAACTAAATGACAGTTTTCCAGCAAGTGCAACATTCCTTAAGGAAATTATGTGTTAGTAGTTATTTAATTTTTCTAGTGTATCACAAAATTTGTAGAAAATCTACCAAGCTGCTAAGAATTTTATCTTATTTTTAACAGTACATAAAATCAGCAAAATGGACTTAGTATTATATGTGATTGAAATTGTGCCTCAGTTTAACCAGTAACTTAAATTACCTGTTTTATTCATGTATAAGACTGTGAAGCAGGTGCTCCCTAAACTTCTTTATGAGGGTCCTATTTTCCATCTCTTTTATTATTGCTGAACATGACACAGTTCATTGCACCACAAGGCAGTAACATAATTCACATTTGGCACCTAAAATGTGCTTTTAAGAGTCTACGTACACATATACATATATCTGGAATGTGTAATATTCATTCTAACATGTAGACTGCCCCTAAAAGATGCCAAAGACAGAGTATCCCCAAAGAATATCAAGATAAAAGAGGATTCAGCATTACAATTTTCTATTCTTGTTTTAAGAAAATCGACTACCTAGGCTTTGTAGGGAGAACAAAAAAAAATCACTTTCATTCATTTAGGACCTTATGAGACAGTGTCAGTTAAGATAACAACTCAGATGTTACCTCCCACAAGAGACCTAACATCCTACCATCATTTAGAATTCCCTGCCCTCCTCCCAGTGAAATTGTGTAGTATGCATTTTGTGCTTAGTTCTTTGGGTAAATGTTATTTTTTCTCCTAGCAGAATGGAGGCACATTAAGGGAAGGGCTTAGTTTTTGTGGTCTTTATATCTATAGAGTCTTAGAGCTGGTAAATGTTTTGTTGTTACTCAGTGGTTTCAGTCATGCCAATTCTTTTGTGACTCCATTTGGGATTTTGTTGGCAAAAATACAGAAGTGTTTTGTCTTTTTCTTCTCTGGCTCATTTTATAGATGAGGAAACTGAGGCAAATGGGGTTAAATGACTTGCCCAGGGTCACAGAGCTAATAAATGTCTTAAGAGATAGGTGTTTAATAAATGTTTATTAAATTTAACTATTTGGGTATGGTGATGTACATTTTTAGTCCCTGATACTGGGGAGGCTAAGGCTAGTGGATTTCATGAGTTTAGGAGTTCTGAGGCAGTGAACTAAGTGAATTAAATACTCAAACTAAATTGAGTACTAATATGGTGAACTCTTAGGCTCACTTGATACCTGAGGTGAGGTGAATTGACCTAGATCTGAAAACAAGCTGGTCAAGGCATTGATACCTATCTGTAGTGAGACTGAATCATATCACTTCATTTTAAGCCTGGGTATGATAGAGAGATCATATCTCAAAAGAAGATTTAAATCACTAGAAGTTTTCTCTTATTCATCAGAATTCAAAGAAATTAATGGTGGGAATGAATTTTCCCCCTCAAAATGAGTAAAACAGAATAAAGCAAATCCAGAAGTGTCTAGGTGACACAGTGGATAAAGTACCAGGTCTGGAGTCAAGAAGACCTGAGTTCAAGTCAGACCTCAGATACTGATTAATTGTGTGACCTGGGACAAGTCACTTAACCCTGTTTGCCTCAGTTTCCTCATCTGTAAAATGAGATTTAGAAGGAAATGGCAAGACACTCCAGAATCTTTTCCAAGAAAACCCCATACAAGATCATGGAGAGGCAGACATGATTGAAATGACTGAAGAACAACAATTATATGGTATGTGCTGTACGGGATGGCTATGTGTGATATTAAAAAGAAATCTAATATAGGAAGTTTTCAAATTCACTTCTGAGACAAATGAGCAAAACTTTTCATTTTGATACATTTAAAGTCGACCCAGGTTCATGACATACACCAGGGCATTCCTGTCCTTTCAAATGAAAGATTTGGTGCTTAAGTAGTATGAAGGAAAACAAAAGGGAGAGTCAGGCACAGAAAGGAACTTTATAGGAAAGTAAAATAAGATGCAGTGATTCATCTATGAAGATATGGTTAACAAGATCTTCTGTAAATGCAAGCCATCAACAAAGTTAACACTGCATCAGATGAGTAAAGGAAACGTGTGTTTTAACCTGAAATTGACTTTCTAGTCCAGTCAAACAAGCAAAGATCAGTTGTTTTTTTTTCATTTCCCTCCCAATCCTCACCTAAAAAATAATTTACCTAAGAAGCATGCCCTAAGGATTTTACTTAGTTGCCTGGTTCATATTAGAAAAAGAAAGAACTAGGACTTATAATACAAGCTAGAAGCCTAAAAATTTGTTCTCATACAGGGAAACAACTTAGATGACCTTGATATTCTGTTGGAGAGCAAGCTCACTCTTCATTAAGGTGGATAATTTTCCAAGTAAATTTCCAAGAAAAGGCGTTGACTATGACTGCCAAGGGAGAATGGTTGCCAGTTGGAGGTGCTTTGTGACTAAATTCCTGTCATTCATTTTAATCAGTCTGAATAATAATATCCCAATTCAATACAATTTGGAATTAGAGCAGATATGTAAGATTAAAAAGGTGCAAGTGCTTTGAGGTCTACTGGGTGGAGATACTAAATAAGACTACAGTTCTATTATCTCAATTGAATTTGAAATTGGACACTGATGCATTTAGAATTTGGGACAACTGCTTAACGAGGAATTCAATTAAATTGCACTCAAAATATTCATGAATATTTTCTGCATGCAGAGAACCTAAAAATGTAGTCCTTTGTTTCTATTTCCTGCTCAACAGCTTCAAGCACAAAAGAGAACATAAAAAAATAAAATAATATGATGCAAAGTAATGGTGTTTGCTGATAATTATTAAGAGCAATAATGAAATAATAATTAGCACCTTTATTCTAAGAAAAAGAGACTATTTCAAAATGGGATTCCAATTATCTTCCCTTTTTTCTATTGAGGCATTCATCTTTAATTTATAATTTTCATGATGAACAAATATTTATTATGCCTCATTCATTGTTCAAAATTAGACTGACAAATGATCAAGAAGTAAAAGAATATAAGGGTTTGCAAATTGTTGGGCTATTTCACACCTTTCCATCAGCATCACTACCGCCACCACCACCACCATCACCACCACCACCGTCATCATCATCACCAGCATTTGTATAACATTTTAAAGCTTGCAAAGCACTTGAAATATCATTTCATTTGATGCCCACAACACCCCACCGAGGTAGCTATTATTATTTTTTCTATTATATGTGGCAAATGACTTACCAATGTTATATAACTACCATGAATCTGAGAATGTATCATTCAATTCTTCTCGACTTCAAGTCTATCACTCTGATCTACTAATCCAAGCTGCCAGAATAATATTAACTTTCTTTTTTGAATTCGAGATTTTTTATTTAATAACTATTTGTTAAACCAGATAAATGGCCAAAAATTTGGCTTATCCCTGTTCAATAAATAGTGAACATGAAAAAGGGCTGAGAATGCTCAAAATCTAAAAAGTCCAATAGTTTGCTTGCCTTGAATATCTCTGATCTCTGCAATTTTGGAATCTCTTTCTAAAACATGAACCCCAAAGGTAAAATGTCATTGAGTTTAATCAACATTGTCTAAATATAGACTGAAGAAAGCTTCCCAACCAAACTTCAATATCTTTTGTAATGATGTAAAATCAAAGCATAACCTAAACCCAGACTGGCCAAATGACTTTTCACATTCACCGTACAAGGGTTCTTGCTTTTCCTTAAATATGCATGTGCATATTTAAGACATCAGTGATATTGTCAAAGAATAATTAATGTGAGGTTTGATATTTTAAGATTATTTTCATTTCTAATAGAAAAGGTTAGGATAACTAAGTCACAATTTGGGGATGGGAAATTGTCTTAACTCCCTTGAATGAACTGGGTACTAGGTCACCTGTGACTGCATGAGACACAACGCCATATGCCTTACAAGCCTTCCACCAGGAGAATGGAACATAAATGGGACCAGAGTGAGGATTGAAACTTCCAACAATATTCATAACTCTGGCACCCATGATGGATCCAGCAGCCCTGCTCACACCAAGGTCAGCCCCATTCTGTATCTATAAGACATGGGACAGGTGAGTAAAACTCATTGAGAGACAAAGACAATCCCAAAATAGCTACCAAGGATTCCAGTAAAAGTCAGTAGGAGGAAAAGTTTCTGACAGAGGGGGACTCATCCCCAAGACTTACAGAGGTTGTTGAGAACCATGGGGAAGCTAGGTTAGAAAAAAAAAATTTACTGTAAATAGGGTTCCATAGTCAAGTCAAGTGACCTCATGAAAGTGAAAAGATTTCATTGCTCCTGAATTCATGTGATTTAATACTGGAGCAGGAAAAGATAGGCTGTCAACTAGGTTGGTAACTGGACTCAATAAATGGACTCAAAGGTGGTATTTAATTCCTAATGTTTTTATCCTGACACATGGGACAAAGATCTACCTTGACACAATCAAAGGTATGATAACTCTAGTGAAACTAAAGCTAAGGTCTTGAAAAGAGGTAAACAATTAATAAGTGAGAGATTTTAGCATAGTACATGACTGGGTGAAAACTGAAACTTCCTTTAAGGCTCTAAGCATCTTATAAATTCAAGTATTAGGGACCACAAAAATAATTTATAGCAAGATAATAAATTCAATATCATTTAAATATGATTTGTTCACCCAACCCCAAAGGCTTACTACTGCTGTTGCATTATGAGCAGTGTTCTCTTCAGGCTTTAGTGACATCTTTATAGTATCTTCCATCACCTCTCCATTCAGAGGTTCTAATTCAGATTTCTCTTCATCATCTTTCTTCTCCAGGACTGATTTGCTCAACCTTTGTGTTTCCAGGATGTGTTGTTCTTTATCTTTTTATTTCCTGCTCAAAATCAATCACACTCTCATCTGGTTTATCTTCAACTAACTCTTCTGAGCTCTCAGATGCATATGCAATATATTCCAGTTTTCTTATTGGAGTATCAGATCACTACATAGAATGACTCAGAAATTGATGTGTGTGTGTCTATACACCAACAAAAATGGATGGAAGAATAAGCTTCCATCATTAAAATGACAAGTCAAAGAAACACTATTTACATACCTTTGACTTTAATGTAGTTTTATGGTCACGCTGTCAGTCATTTGAAGCTAATTACCTTTCAAATTCTATTTTAGTGATATTTTTAGATTAGCTATTGCCATTTTAAGCATTCTTATATTTTAAAAACTGCTTGGAAATGAATTTTACTATTTAAGAGTAAGATTGTGAAACACTTTATTTTATATGAAAACGTCTTAGTATAAAAGTATAACTTGTAGCACAAAAGATGATTTCTGTGATAAGCAATAGAAATTCTGCTTTCACAGCCGCCTGTGTGTTTATTATATAGTTAAAAAAAGTAATGACCATTTATTTCCACCTGCTAAAGATGAAATCATCTTTTTTCTAAAAAAAGAGATGAAATCACACTGATTTGGTGATCAAAAATAGGAATGTGGTGGGTT
The DNA here is from genome assembly GCA_028658325.1 of Potorous gilbertii. NCBI lineage: Eukaryota > Metazoa > Chordata > Mammalia > Diprotodontia > Potoroidae > Potorous > Potorous gilbertii. The sequence goes on from CM053770.1 coordinate 458,517,682, forward strand.
AAAAGAAGCTTTTATATATAGTGCAGAAAATGTCTAGAAAAAATTAACAAGAATGGCGAATCTTGATTCCTTCAAGAGAGAAAAAATTCATCATAAATAATTCCAACCTGAAATTTTGAAACAATTGGGTTTATCCTCTATCTCATGTGGTTTTGTTAACTGTCATATTATAAAAAAACAAAAACAAAAAAAAAGCAAAAAAATCCAACTATACCAACTTTGTTACAAAGAGGATTTTTAGGACTGATATTTATTTCACCACTCAAGTTAGGTTGGCCTTTTTCTTAGTGAGTCCTTTGTACCCTTCAGTGTTTCTCCTTAAATTCGGCCTGTCAATTACTGTTACTTCAGTTTCTGCCTTCTCTCTGAGCTGCTGGTCACAGGCTTCCTGGTTGACTGTGTTAAATGATCCTGAGGCTCCAAAGATGCTTCAGATTGTTCTTCCTAGTGATTCTTTTGTCATGTATTTTGGTTATCTTCAAGTTCAGCTACTACAGGGTAACTCTGAAAAAGGGTTGTTGCTGCTGGGTTTTCCTGAGAATCAGGGACTGCTTCCTCTCCCTGATCATCCAATAAGGAAGATGTATGGAGTGACAAACTTTCAGAAACAGACTCTTCTGATGCTTCACCTACCACAGAGTTTGGAATATCATTATCAGATAGTTCTTCCTTTGGCATGGTGTTTTCCTTCATGGAGCTGGGAGAGATTTTTCTTCTGGGCTCTCTTTTTCTTCATGTGGGCTTTTGTTCTTCACCATTTTGGAATCAATGGCATCTGTGACCTTATCTGGTGCTGCAACCTCAGGAGACTTTGTAGATTCAACCATGGGTGGAACAGATTCTTCACTGGAATGACCAGATGACCAATTTGAATCTCTTTCCAAAGCATCATGAGCAATATTCTCTTCTAGTTTTAGTGAGGCTTTTATGGTATATTCCATGATATCGCCATTCAGATGTTCTGATTCATATTTCTATTTATCATCTTTCTTCTCCAAGACTGATTTACTCAACTTTTGTGTTTCCAGGATGTGTTGTTCTTTATCTTTTTTCTTCCTGCTCAAAATCAACTCACCTGGTTCATCTTCAACTAACTCTTCTGAGCTCTCAGATGTATATGCAGTAGATCCTGGTCTGCTTATTGGAGCCACAGATGAGCCTGGGAAATGTTTTCTTCGAGATTCATTTCTGAATCATGAAACCTCTTTCCAATCTATGGCAGCTTCAAATGAGCACTTCTTGTTAGAGTGTTAATAGGTGTATTATCAAGTCCTTCAGATGTACTTGCATTGGTATCTGAGATGCCTTTTCCTCTTACACTTTCATTAGGTTGCTTTTCTCCACATTCTATGTCATCTTCTGGAGGAGGTGTAGGGTCACAGTCTTTATATGTAAGCTTTCTCACTTTGAAAAGCTTCCATCATTAGAATCAGAAGTCAAAGTAACACTATTTATATACCTTTGACTTTAATGTAGTTTTATGGTCATGCACATCTGCACGTTTCTCTGCAATGCACTGGTGATAGGTATTCTCTGATGCCATTGTCCAGTTCCTTCAACCAATCATAGAAGATCATGACTACTGAATACTTCTCAAAATATTGTTTACAAGTTGTATGCATAAAAGAAGATAGTGGAAAGCATAAATCAAGCTTGTCTTCTTAAAGGAATCAACAAAGTCTTCCAACATCAAAAGCCCCAAATCTTTTCCACTATATTTCTTTCTTACAAACACTGTGTTAAGCACTGGAAGCTGGTAACTTTGAGTAAGATAGGAAGCACACATGTTTCCTGTAGGTGTAACTGAATAAAATCCAATGGTTTCACCTTTCTTCCACAAAATTTTAGCATAATCCAAACTGCTATGGAACAGGAAGGGGACCTCATTTCTTTCCATTTCCTGTTTTCTATACATAATTCGATTCAAAACATACAGCACCACTCCCTTCCCAAGAGTGTTCACCTGCTAAAGCCCTTCTCTAGAAGGGATTGATGTTTTCACAATATCATCAATTGCCCACCCCTGATCAGCAAGGTACAGAGCCACAGCTGTGAGTCCACTGTTGCAAAATAAGCAAGAATTTTGTGGGTCTGATCACTACCATAAAGAGGGATAAAGTCAACAGTTGACAAGCTGATTGGTATCAGATTATTGAGAAAAGGAAAAGACCTTCTGGGTTCTCTAAGTCCACATGCCTGAGATCCAACAAGTAATCTTCTGCAGAACTTTCTAATTCTTCATGACTATAGTTATTCAGCATGATCATAGGAAATGCCATCCCCTCCTCTGGGTATTCCCTCTGGTCCACAGGAGAAGAGCCAGGGAAGAGCAGAGACTCAGAGAATGAATGGAGCTGGAGGTGGCTACTCTGCTGCAGTTGTGGTGGTGGTTGCCAGCAGGCACGCCCAAGGCCAGTGGCCATTGCTGTTCTCCCAGGCAGTCCCCTACCTCTTCTGCTTCAGGGGAGGCAGCTGCAGGGATGCTTTAACTTCCTTTCTAAAGAGAGTTTGAAATTGCTAATGATGACCCCCAACAAACAAAGGTGAAGAAGTCATTAGTTGCATAAACACAGTCAGTAACCGAGTAGTGAGAGCAAAATTCAAGGTAAAAGCCACATTAGAATAAAGTTGAGGAAGACACCATTTCCAACTACAGAAGCTCCAAAAGACTTCTTGTCAGCTCCGCAAATTAGCAAGAGTGGGCAGGATGGAGAAAACAATTGTTGCTATAATTTCTTTCTTAGAACAGTTTAAATGAAATATAATAGGAGAGAGTCAATAAGGCTCTTAAGCTACTTCAGTCAGCAGAAACTTAATCTCCTTTCCAAGGCAAGAGACCTGGCATCAAAGGAACCACTGATTTACTGTACAAGTTCATTTGCAAAGAATTGCAGAGGAGGGCATTGGAAGATTGTGAATAGTAAAACCTTGTCTCATAGCGAAAAGGAGCTGAGAAGAAGACAGCCCTGTTAACCTCAACCTCACCCCAGAGAGTTAGGAATGATGTCCCTAATAGCTAACCAAGTTCAAATTCCTTTGCCTGAATAGGTACTTCATTACTTTTATAGCTTAATCTCATATGAGTCTCCTCCATTAGACTCTACTTCCACTAGATTACTTTCTGCCCAACAGCATGCCTTGGTCATTCTTGTTTTCAGTAACTTTCTGACACTGCTTCTAATGCTTGGGCTAGGCTTCTAGTTCCATATGTTGTATTCCTCATATCTTCTTCACTGCTCAGACCAGGATTTCTAAATACTGTATATAATAACTGTTCATGAAAATTTATCAAAGTTAATCTCAAGAGCACTGGCCAGTGAAATGGGAAGGAGAACAAGATACATATGTAATAGAACTAATTTGCCATTGTTTGCCACACTCATACTACAGCGATTCTAATCCATGATAATAATGAGACCTCCATGGTTTGCTTCTTTCATGTCAGTACTGAATATACTAAATGAGAATGTAAAAAAATGAAATCGATCAAGTCAAATCAATGTTTTAACAAGGATATGTTAAGTTCTTACTGTGGGATACACAATCTGGTGTACAAGAAAGGCAAAACATAATCTTTGATCTTAAGTAACTCAGTCTGATTGGGAAAACAACAAGCAAACAAGTAAGATATCAAACTGTAGATAATCAACAAGCGAGATATCAAACTGGATATCAGTGGATAGATAATCAGTGGAGGGAAGGGAAGGCACTAGAATAAAGGAGGATTAGGAGATGATTCTAACAGAAAGTAGGATTTTAGTACCTGAAGAAGGCCAAGGAAGCCCACAGAGTAAGAGGAGGGAGAGTGTTTCAGGCACTGGGGACTGCCAGTGGAAATGTCCAAAGGGAAGAGATGGAGTATCTTGAACAAGAAATAACAATGACACAAGTGTCACTGCATTATGGAATATTATGAAAGACTTTGAATGTCATATGGATCTTATATTTAATCATGGAGGTGATAAGAAGCTACTGGAATTTATGAGAGATGATTTTAATTGATTAAGTGATTAAACTGGAGGTTTTAGAGTTTAATATAGAGGGGGGTACAGATATGGAATGACAGCTTCTGAGGATGGATGGATTATTTGACATTTGGTTTTGTTTTGTTTTTTTTGAGAATGCAAAGGACATGGGTACATCTGTAGGCATTAGCAAGGTAGACAGAGAGGGTGAGAGAAGCACGATGGCTTATAAAGTGGGCAATCTGCTAAAGAGACTAGAGAGAATGAGATCATTTGTTCATGTAAAAGAGTTTGCCTTGGCAAGGAAAAGAGGAATGAAAAAAATTTTGAAAAGGCTTTGTGATGAGTGGGATAGTGAATTAATTAAGTAGGTATAAAAAGATTGCCTAGCTGTTGTGAGGGCTTAGTGTGAGGGCTATGTGACACAAGTTTATAGTGGACTCTGTCACTCCAGAAGGAACCAGAATAAACACACAGAGAAGAAATCTAATATTTAAAGTCTCTTTTTTCATCTTTGATTTCATTGGCCCAGAGACATCTTCTATTAATTCACATTGGAACTACTTTCTCCACAACTTGCAGACTTAGTAGTCTAAGACAACATTGTTCAACACGTGGCCTGCAAGTTTCCCACAACTCTTCCAAGCGCAAGCTAAAGTAGATCAAAATGTAACTGGGAAATATTTAGCAAAATAAATGAAATAAATAAATTACAAAATAAATAATAAAATAAATATATTACAAAATAAAAAAACTGACATGTTAAAATTATATATTTCCTTTGTAGATCTTTATGTATAGTTTATTGATATTTTGCTTCTGACTTAGACAACATTGGTCCAAGGAACTGAAAATTCAAGGGTGTTGTCCAGGGTCAAAAAAAAAAAAGGGGGGGCGGAGCCAAGATGGTGGAGTAGAAAGACTCACCTATGCTAGGTCCGAACCCACAGCCCAAAGATTTCCTGTAAAAAGAACTCCTGACAAATTCTGGAACAGTGGAAGCCGCGCAGCAACACAGTGAAGGAGATTTCTGTTGCAGAGAGCCCTGAAAAACCGACCACAGGGGTGCCCCGGACACGGGAGCAGAGCGCTCCGCTCCCCCGCCCCGGCCACGCGGCACTGAGAGGAGAGAGCAGAGCCCAGCAGGCGGCAGGGACCTGAATCTCCGGGCGGCCGCGAAGGTCCCACCACCCACAGACTCACAGGTCAGTGAGAGAGACAGGCTGAGAGGGGAGCGGGGTATCTCTGGGACTCGGACCCCCTGGGAAGCGGCCGCTGCAGCAGAGGCTGAGGCAGCTCAGCCAAAGACTCCCAGAGCAGGCTGGAGCTCCACCCCAGCTCCACTACAAAGGATCTATGTATAAACCCCC
>CM053770.1:458523516-458605755 GCA_028658325.1 Potorous gilbertii
GATACAGAGGCCTTCACTTCTATGTCTTTCCCTGATGGTAAGCATTGTTCTTCCTCATCAGAAAGGAAAGGAGGAAACATCTGATCACCAAGAAAGTAACCTTTTATGGTCTTATTTTTTTCTCCTTTTCTGGGCATTTTCCCAGCCAGTTACTTGACTTCTGAGATTCCTCTCCACGCCCGCCTCACCTCCAGATCTGCCCAGCTAGTGCTTGGGGTCTGAGATTCAAATGCTGCTTCCCAGCCACAGGGCTTTCAGCGAGGGGTGGGAGATGGGGGGGGGTGCGTGGAGGCTGCTATTCAATGTGAGATTAAGTTCAGGTGCTCCTGTGGGGGCAGGAGAACCACATGGGGCTCAGTTCCCTCAGGGGGTTTACATGGAGACCTTCAACAATGGATCTGGGCTCCTCCCTGCTTTCGGAACCTCGGTCTGATGCTGCCTCCCGAGGGGGCCTGAGTTATGGAGATACCTTGCTCCCCTCTCGGACAGCCTAAAAGGCTCTCTTACTGACCTTCAGTATCTGTAGGCAGAGGGACCTTCACGGCTGCTGGAAATTCTGTCCCTGAAACCTGCTTGGATGTGCTCCTCTTGGGCCATGTGGCCAAGGCAGGGCTGGGCTCTCTTCTGGGTCCAGAGCTTGATGGACCTTTGGTGTCAGTTTTTCAGGGCTCTATGGAACAGAAATCTCCTCCACTCCGTTGTTGTGTGGCTTCCACTGCTCCAACATTTGTTGGGAGTTCCTCTTTACAGGTAATTTATGGGCTGTGGGTTTGGAGCTAGCATATGTGAATCTTTCTACTCTGCCATCTTGGCTTCTCCCACCTGTAAGTCATTTTCTTTGCATAATTCTAAATTTGTTTTCCAGAGTGCTTCCAACGATTCACAACCCCACAAGTAGTGCACTGATATGTAATATTTCGACATTTCCTAAAATATTGATTATTCTCATCTTTTATTATCTTTGACATTTTTCTTTCTGGGTTTGAAGTAAAACCTCAGATGTTTTTATTTTAATTCACTTATTAATGAGAATTTGGAGCACTCTTCCTTCCACACATCTACTAGAAATGGCTTTTGGTTTATATGTTTCCCCTAGTTTTTGGATGTAAGACCCTTATCAGAGATATTTAATACAAAAGTTGTTTCTCTCTTAATCACTTCACTTCTCACTCTAATTTAATTTTATTCATTCAAAAGCATTTAAAATTCATACAACTTAAATTCTCTTTTGCTTTTTAAATATTCTCTTTTATCCCTTGTTCGTTTATAAATTAACCCCATAGGTTGAAGGAAAACAGACACATTATTAGTAGATCTGGAAAAAAGGCAAGTCTTCTGGAAAATAATTTGGAAATATGTTCCAAAAGTCACCAAACTGTGCATACCCTTTGACCCAGAAATATACTACTGTATGCCCCTATATGGTAAGAGAAATAAGGAAAAGATTCATATGTATGAAAAACAACAGAAATTGTTTTTCTTACAGAAAATAACTAGAAACTGAGTAGGTTCCCATCAATTGGGGAAAAACTAGGAATGAAATATAATATTATTACATCATAAAAATCATAAAATACATGATTTCAGAAAAGCCTAGGAAGATGTGTATGAATTGATATAGGGTGAAATTAGCAGAAAATAGAAACAACACAGGAAGATTTAAAAAGTGATCAATGAATGACCAGGCACAACTCCAGTGATCCAATATTAACACATGTTGCTCAAATCCCCCCAAAAAGGGTAATGGGTTCAAGGTACAGCATGAGAAACTACACTTTTTGAACATGACAAATATATGGATTTATTTTGCTTATTTATGGCAAGGGTTGGATTATCTCTCTCTTTTTTTTTGTGGCAATGGCATGTGGCATTTTTGTTGAAAGGAGGTACCAAGAGTGTTATCAAAAAGTGTATCTAAGAGGCAATGGAGAGGGGCTGAGGAGTAATTGTTAGCACAGAAAAAAATATCTGAAAGGGTACAAGAGTGGGAAATGTAGTGCTGAATTCAAGGAAAAGTGAGTAGGCTCTTATGAAGAAAACAAAAAAACAAACTAGGAAGTTTAGGGGGAGGCAGATTATACAAGATTTTAAAGCTGAAATTCCTACTGTGCAAGTATTCAGAACTTTGTAAACATAAAATCATCATATAAATTCCAGCTCCATCTATTTCTCCTCTTCCTTCTCTTCTTCCTTCTCCTATTTCTCTTCCTTCTCCTCCTCCTTCAATTTTTCTTCCTCCTCTTACCATTCAAGTTTGAAATATGATGGCCATAATCAGGTTTAAAACAAGAATGGATTAAAGTAAGTTACTATAAAGTAAAGCAATTTTGTTTCTTCACTTAGACAGGCACTACCAATGAATGATTCTGGCTGCTATCTTTCTACCAGTCGCCATTTAAAACTAATAATTAAATGCCACTCTTAAGGTTTTTCTATTTCACTGTCCGACTTCCACATGAAGGAAAGGAAATTAATATCAAACTGAAAAACAACTCCCTAAAAGCTGGAATCTCTTGCAGGACTAAAATAATAGACAGCCATGTTACACATTACAACGATTGATCACTGTACCTGTAGGATCGCTTAACACTGAGCCAAATGCACTGATCACCACATCTGCTTTCAGCTGGACTACCTGATCTTCATCTTCATTCCATTTTCCAGTTTCATCTTGCTCTGTCCGAACAAACTGCATACCAACAATTCTTCCACCTTTTACTATAACCTTTCTTGGGGAAAGGAAAGGCAAAAATTCACATTTTTCTTCCTTAGCAAGCTCCATCTAAGTCAAAACAGAAAAATTAAAAGTAAATTAAAAAGGCTTCCTCCAAGACAGCATACAGTTTATCTTCTAATCACATCTAACTTAACTCTAGGTAAAAGACTATACCATTTAAACAAACATAACGCTTCCATTTTCCCTTGCATGTAAAGATGAATATATTATATGGTTCTTAAGAGCCAGTTATCAAGAATTCACATGTTGGTAAATGGCTGGAAAGATGCATTAGTCAGTCGGAGGTAACTGGTGTTATACTGGCATTTAAAGAATTAGAAATCACAAGAAGTTTCTTTCAATTGTACTCCATGCCCCACCATCAGCAGAAGGAACATGAAGATTCTGTAGACAATGAGTTGGTTCCTATTTTTCTTTCCAGGAAAATTCACTTTGACACTTTGATCATGTCCAAAATGAAACTGAATACCATAGTCTATCAGCAGGCTAATTTATCTATGCTGGGAAAAGTCAATATGACTGGAGGAATCAAACAGTGCCAGAAAATGATCAGAACAGTAGGTAGGGTTGTGGGTAAGAACATCCTAGAGGCTGGTGAAAAAGGGATTCTTCCATTCTAAGTAAACAGGCCCCATACTATTTGTCTTCTCTGCTTCCCCTCAACTAGTGTTTTGTAAGATTATTTACAAAACAGAATCCTGTTAATAAAAATACGAAAATGCATAAAATAGACTCCATGTTCATTTACTGTTTTTAATATTATAAATCCACAACAATTTTTGCAACTTTTTTTTTCACAAATAGATGGGATTTTGCACATAGAGAAACTGAGTTATAATAAATGTTACCTGTCTAAGAGAAGATGCAGTCAGGAAAAGAATCTACTTTCTTTTTTGCTTTTCCTAGACCAATGGCCCATTCATTGGCCCTAAAGTGGATAGTATCACACTGCCTGCTGTAATGACATTCACACATTCATTTCTCAATAGTTAACATTTATATTGCACTTTAGGGCTGCAAAATACTTTATGCATTATCTTATTTGATCATCAAATATTATTGAATGATTGATGGTAATAGTATTAACTCTAAACTTGAATTCTTCCTTCCTAAGTTACAGAATACTTGTAAAAGAAAGTTTATTTCTGCATGCATGAAACCATTGTCAAACCCAGAACATTTTATGTGCTAAAACATGACTAAGTATAAGCATATGTTAAAAGCATTAACATACATGCAGTTTCCTTTTTTTTTTTTAACAAATAACATGAACAGAAATTGTTAATATCTAATAATATGTGTGAAGACTGAAGCAGCAGAATAGAATTATATGACCAGATCGAATCTATGCTTCTCTGGATTCACTCAGAGTCACTTATCAATGGGACTGCAATTTCAGGGAAAAGGCTTCCCAAACAGGAGAGTGGGATGTGGGGGAAGGCTTAAAAAACTCTATAGATTCTTTCTTTCCTTTCCAGAATAAGATATTATTGTTTTTGGAGGGGGTAACTAACTAAAACATTTGTAATGATATGGTAAATACGGTTTAATGAGTATATGTTCCCTATGTCTTTCTGTGTTGCTTCTGTCACATTTGGATAATGCAACAACTTGCAAGTCATCAATAGAATCCTGCTTTACTGTGTTTCAAAAATGTCACCCAATACTAAATTTTAATGATAATGCCACCCTTGATTGAACAACAATGTCAAATGTTTATAGTATGAATAAATCAATATATAATGCTTATTTATAACAGCACTGTTTTCAGTTGTGACTAGAAATAAAATATCATGATAATATAGCACATAGTTGAAGTGTCTTTCCTGTTCAAATTTAGGTTCCCTTCTTGTTTTCTTGCCTATTTATAATAAATATGAAATTTCTTGCTTGTTACCCAATTTTACCATCAAATTCAGAGAAAAGAAATCCTCAGCCAGGCACTTAACACCTTTTATAATCTAGTTTGTTGTTTTTTTTTTTACCTTGTCAAGTTTATTTTGCATTTCTCCCCTTTATACTTCCTCCATTCTGACCAAATTGAACCATTATGAATTCTTTGTACATGAGATTGCACTGCTTTCCTTCTACCTTTTGCTGAAATGATCTCACTTATCTACCATGTCCTCCAGCTCTGCCACAGGCTCAAAGCATTCCCAGCTTCCTTCAAGCACAGCTTGAGGACCATTCATTAGGCCTTTTTTGATTTTCTCAGCTATGAATGCTTTCCTCCTTTTGTTTTTCATGAATATCTGGTATTTACTTATCCACTCGTGTGCTGTATCCCCACCAAAAGAGTTGTGACTCTAAGCAAGTTGCTTAATCAACTATTTTCCTCAGTTTCCTCATCTGTAAAATGGCGTTAATAATAGCATCAACTTTTCAAGGCTGTATTGAGTATAAAATGAGATAAAATTTATAAAGTACTTTACAAATCTTAAAGCGTGAGATAAATGACATTATTATTACAAAAAATAAACAAAAATGCATATTTTCATTTCTGTCTTTATAGCATCAGAATGAGTACAGAATCTTGCAAAAAGTACATGTCTAATACACCTTGTTGAATTGATTTGCATTAAATAACCACTGAAGGACTGCTATTTGTATGTATCAACATGTGTTAGTATGTATTGTTTCATGACTGACTGCCTACTCTTATATAACATTTTAAAGTGCTCAAAGAATAACTTGTAACTATCCTGTTAGCTAAGCATCACAAAACTATTATCTCCATTTTACACAAAAAGAAACTGAAGCATAGAGAAATTTAGTGACTTGGTTAAAGTAACATAGCTGGTATCAGAAGGGGAAGGGAAAAGGAAAGGGGACTGAAATAACATTTATAGTGCATCCTATGTGCCAGGCACTGTTAAGAAATTCTACAAATATGATGTCATCTGAAAGGGATAATTTGAAACAAGTTTTCTGCTTAATACAAACTCAGAGTTTAGCACAACGCTTGGCACATAGTTGGCCCTTAATAAATGTTTATTAATTGAATTATCCCAAATACCTTCCCCTATACCATACTGCCTGAACTCACATGTTCCTAATTCTAGCTTTGTGGTCCTATTAATTTTTCTCATTTTTAAGTTTCTCAATGCCTGACTATACAATTAAAATCAAACTGGCTTCTGTGTATTGTGAATTTTCCATATTTAGAGACACTGATGCTCTTACTATCAGTTATGTCTCAAGAATGAGGATATTAGCATTCAAATAATTGAACATTTTCAGTTATTATCTGCCAATGCATAGAGGTTAGGCTCAGAGGATTCTGGCTACTCACAGAGATTACTCCCCATGCCTGCTGGAGTAATTCCAATGATATTACGCTCTAATGCATATAGGATACTGCTATTGGATGAGAAAGACATAATTCATGCCAGGTCTTGCTCTTTTGCTGTTAAGTAGCTGGGATTTCCATTTGATTTATCTGGAGAAAAAACATTTATAAGTAGGCATAAAAAGATGCAATTTTGAAGGGATATGTTTACTTGGGAAGGAGTGATATTGCACTGGAAAAAGGCAAAGACAGATCAGAAGATAAGAAAGGGGCTTGGGAGAGAGAAAGGTGATTGGGAAAATGAAGATAGAAAAAATGAACACTCATTGAAAGCATATGACCAGTGAAATGCCCTGAAATTGCTTTTGGGAAAAAAAAAGATAACCGAATATTCTTTTGTCATCTGAGGAATTTTTCTAAGGAAGGGCAATAAAAACTCTGACATGAGAACAAGAGATTAAGTATGAGAGACAGAAAAGCATGGAGCCTTATCTCATTTGCCTTTCCCTCATGTGAGGAGAAAAAGAAAAAAAATCCAAGAAAACACTATTATCAGGGACTAATAAAATCCATCATACAGTAGTTGATTAATAAATGTGCTTTTATTTGCTGATTGATACCATCAAGAAGTATAATAAAAATTAAAAAGAAAATATTTATACTCTCTTGTCTAAAGCTTTGTTAAATCTGTAAACATTTTTACTGTGTGCCAATCTCTTTGCTGAACTTCTATCAAAATGGGAACTGGAAAATCTTGAGAGAATGCCAATGAGTTGTTGTCTGCATAGGGTTACCATGAAAGGAACATTTATAAGTATTAAGATTATTTTTTTCCTATTAGATATTTCATCGCTCATGCCTATGATGGTGAAAGCTATAATCAAAGGTATAAAAAACAAGAACAGTGGAAAGAACAAGGCTAGAAAACAGATCACTTGATTTGTTCATTTGTAAGGGCAAGCAAAGTAGTATCTTTTGCTGTTTTTGTTTGAGTATAATCAAGAAGTATAATTCCTCCGATTGAATCTTGCTTTTATCAACCAGGAGTCTTCACTAGGAGTAAAGTACAGAAACAAGAGTTTCTTTAACTAGAAGTACATGTATTTGAACTGTTAATGTGATTAAAGATCTTCCCCACCCACTAATGGGCTTGTCCTTTAAGAGGAGTTTGATTAGGAGAGATTTGTAGGAAGGCCAATACTTTATATTAATGAAGCAGTGGTTCTCAAGGGATGGGATGCTCGCTGGCTCTAAAAAAGGTATAAATACTCTGAGGGTGAGGTTTTACTTTGGGGTTTAGTTTTTGGAAGAAGTTTTGTGCGCCAGATGAGATTCTAAGGATGCTAAGGAGCTCCCCAGCTTTAAAAACCCAGATGTTGGTGCTTCCCTCTCTGGCAACTATGGTCAGACAGTTGGACCTGCCCATTGATTTATGATATATGTATTGCTTATGTCAGACAATTTGGAAGTGCTTTCTATTGGTTTCCTGAACTAAGTGAATATTTGCTTGATCAAAAGAGATTGTTAGCCCCTCATAAGTTGCCTTTCCTTTTAGAAAACCTTATCTAAGAACCTGTGATAGCAGGCCCCCCTGTTTATATTGGGGTGCTTACTGTTACATCATTCCAAGTCCAAACTAGAGGATACTGTCTTCAATATTGATTCAAACCTTTTTTAGGTGTATCTTTATCATGTACCATGCAAGGATTTTATGAGGCTCAAATGATATAGTATATGCAAAGTGATTTTCTAAGAAGCTAGATAAATATTCTTATTATTGTTTCCTTGTCTTATTCTATGGAATTCAAATAGAAATTGTCCTATATTAAGTCTCTACTTTGCTATTAGTCTTTTCTATTTAGTATCTTATAGAATACTACATATTTAGATAAAAAGCTTATGCTCTGTATATTCACTGAAAATATCTCAGGACAACTGCACTAGCAGAAAGGATTATGGAGATGATATTCATATGATTTAAATTTCTTTAATTAGATCTCTCTACAATAAAAGTTTTTCTTTCCCCATAATCTGGAGATTGCATTAATTGTATTATAGTATAGGAACATCTATTTAGAAAGTTGTTCTTAAATTATTTTGATGAATGTTATATTCAGCTGATTATGGAGAACATTTTTTTGTGTTAATGCTCCAGGTGCAACACTGTTTATTTGTTGAATTCTAAAATATACCTTTAAGAGGAGTGCCCTGTATTTGTAACAGAAAGATTTATACCTTTTAATTTATGAGAATAATTTCTGGCATAGAATTCTAGACATCAAATCATGTCTTTCTAAGTATTCTGGAGGTAATAAATTGGTACAATCTGCAATGCTATGTGGTATTGTTTCCATGATTTTCTTGCATGATTTGTATTGGTCAATAGGGCTTGGGTTCTCTAAAGATAACCTTTCTTCAGTATCTATTGGCAAGTACCTGACTCTATAATGCTATCATAAATTTCTTCACTTGTGTAGAAAAATCTATATAACTCCTGTCATATGTTCAATAGATCTTTATCTACAATGTTTTTTTGGGAGGAAGGGGTTGGGTTCATGTAGATATCTTCCATGCAGGAGTTTTGATTCTACACTTGAATCTTAATGATATTTTTAATTATTTATGTTCTTAATACATACCTGTTTCATAATTTTATACATTTAAGTTTATCAATTTTGTAACATTTTTAAAGAATCTAAACTACTCATGCCTTTGATTGCCATTTTGCATTTCTCACAATGGAGAACAAGTGTCAGTCATTTAAGGTTGTTTCTAGATGCTTTTTGCCAGGTGAGTGTGGTGATTTTCCTATTAGTTAAACCTCTCTAGGAAATGGTGATGGAGTCAAGTGTCTTGAATTTGCCCATTTCTATTTTTATAGAATCAACTACATGCATACAGGTGACAGATTGGGACTGCTACAATAACCCACAGTTATGTTCTCCTAATTGTTGCCCTACTGGCACAGGACTGCTCAGCATGGCCAGTCCACATCAGAGAAGGTGCTATATTCTATGAGCAAAGTAGAATTGAAACAGTTCAAAGCAATACAGGATGTGCAAATTTAGAGTATCCACCCTACTGTGGTAGAGCACTCTGAGCTTGTATTGGTTTGATCAGCCACAGTTGGACACAGTGAAACATGACTCTAACATAGTGATGTCATTTTAGTCCTTTTGGAGAATGAAGGACAACAACAAACCAACCAACCAAATGGATCTGATATTTACTTTGACTTTTGCTCTATTTGAAAATATACCTATATATAGACAGCTGATTCTAAAACAACTGCTCTTTCCTATTAGTTAAGATATAATCCAATTTATCTTTTAATATAGTTTAGTATTTGCCATATCCTGTGTCCTTCAAATCTCTTGAATAAAGTATTAATTCTATAAAATGAAAATTCTGGAAACTCTAAATGTTTTTGACCTTTTTTCTTTCTTGATTCTAAATCAAATTTTCCTACATATTTTTATTTGTTGGTTTCTCAATCTTGTGCCCATCTTTGTGCTGAAGTCACTGAGTATACAGATTTATATTGATGAAGTTTGAAAGATTAAAATAAACAGGGCTAGAGAAATTCACTGGTTATAAAATCTTGCTATTCTTCATCTTCCATAAGGTGAAATCATCTTGAGTAATCTTGACCGCAATAATTACCTACTTCAAATGGAGCAATTGCATAGTTGTTCAATTGTTTCAATAGTATCCAACTCATTGTGACCTCATTTGAGGTTTTCTTGGCAAAGACAATGGAGTATTTAGCCATTTCCTTCTGCAGCTCATTTTACAGATGATGAAACTGAGGCAGTGTTAAGTGATTTGCCTTGGGTCACATAGCTAAGTAAGTGTGTGAGGCTGGATTTGAACTCAGGTCTTCCTGACTCCAGGCTCAGAGTTCTATCCACTGTTCCACCTAGCTGCCAGTGAATAACTATATATTTTAGCATAAGATGGGTTTTCTGCCTTCTGAACCAAGGTCTTTTATTTACTTTCCTGAATGAAACTTTTGAGAACGTTATCCAATTTAGTTGCAGCCTCTTTATTAATTCAAATTTAATTTATGTAAGAATGTCAATATGGATGTGGTTCATTTCATATAACAGGGTATCAATTTGTTGTCCATGTGATAAATATCATCACGTACCATAAGTTAATTTCTTAAGATGGATAAGAACTATTTGGCTCTTCCTCTTTCTCTATTACCTCACAACTGTTACTTCAGAATTTGAAGGGGTCTTCAGAGAACTGAGGACCATTTTGTTTTGGGGGTTATTATATGGGTCTCTGTAGACAGAAAACCATCTCCTTATTAACTTTTCTATAATTAGGTATGGTGATGGATATCCCACTACAATATGAATCATATTTTTGAATGGGAATGCTACTATGGCAAATGCAAAGGCTGGGAATCATTACCCTTTTCACAGAAAGGGTAATGCTGCTTTCTAAGGACCATTGAAGATTACTCACGATAAAAGTCAAAGAAGAATGTTCTATACTTTAAAAATTGATACTTTGCCACACTCCTCTTCAGAAACTTTGCCTGTGTACTACATTTATGGCAATGAATACCAAAAATAAATCAATTATCCAAAAAAAATACCATCCCCAGTGCTTATTGTCCTAAGGCTTTCTCCCTATGTAGTAATGTAGTAACTTTGTTTATAACGAAGTAGATAGTCATGAGATATTTGGTAAATTGATTTTGTACGTTAAGAGGAGTACGTATCGTTAACATTGCAGGCATTCCCAAGAAATAGAACAGAACGTATTTCAGAGTTTTTGAACTTTGAAATAGACTCCTGATGAAATGAAATAGACTCCTGATGGTTCCTATGCCATCTAAAATCTTCTTTTGTTTACTTAACATTGAAGTACTGTTATATCTAAAAACAGCTATTTTGTAACAATAATTGTTATCATAATTTGCATTTATATAGCACTGAAGGGTCCCAAACTGCCTTACACGTATCGTCTCATTTGAGCTTTACAATAGCTTTATGAATTATGTACCATAACTACCTTTATTTTAAAAGCTGAGGAAAATAAGGCTGAGAAAAATTAAGTGACGTTCTTCTAATAACATAATCATGATATGTCTGAGGTAGAATTCCAGTCTTGATTTTACTGATATCCATTCCAACTGTATGGAATCCAGCAAGCAATAAGTCTCTCCACAATGCAGTCTCTCTTGCCCACCCCCACCCACATATACTAATTTACTTGAGCAACTTGTTCCAAATGTAAGTTTGACTAACAAATAGTTTTTACTAACAATCTATTCGCAATTTTTACACTCTTTCTATACTAGATAAACATATTTTCCTTATCGATTGGAAAACTGCAAAATAAATAATTTTAGAGCTGAAAGAGTTGAGCAATAGAGACCAACTTGTTCAAATATCTTTCTATAAATAAGGAAACTGGAGTGAAGGCAAGCCTAGTCATTTGTCCAAGGTCAAAATAACCTGCTAATTTGTAGTAGACTCCGGACTTGAGCTCATCTCTTCATATTCACAGTCAAAAGTTCTTTCAAGTACATCATCCAATCTCCACACATCATACTGAATTTATTTGTAGACATAGCAATGTTTAAATAGTCTTATCCTAAAGAAGATATATTCTGTCCACACTATGGAATCAGATTCCTGCTTGTTTTATCAGTAGTCAGTTTTAGAGTGATCCGTGGAACAGAAGACAAGTTAATTTTGCACGACTCATTTTTATCAACTACACAGACACTGATAGACCCAATTTAAATGATTTGTAATGACCAAATACGGTAGAAATTACATAGATTAGGCTTTTGTTAATTACAGTGGGATTCTCAAACTTACGGTGGCTTGTTTTAAAAAAAGTAAGTTTTTTTATTGTGAACTTAATCATCCACAAAAATAAATTTTTCATTGTATAAAAGACGGAAAAATGAATTGTATGACAAATTGTGCACCTCTTATACATATGCTGTTATATATACATACACATATAAATATATGGATGAATAGTCTATATTTATTTATAGAATATTCAATACATAATATGCTATTACATTAGGTATCTAATGTATACTAAATACCATTATAAATAAATACAGTATATTGATGCAATCTATATTTTAGATATTATATATGTTTCATACATACATTTATACCTGTATATGTAAAGCTGAAGAAGGCAGTGACAAAACTGTCTAATTTATGTCACTGTATTTTTGTTTCATGCATTAAAACATTTGATCATTGTTTGATAAATGGTTAAAAGATATAAAGAGGCAATGCTCAGATCAGTCGCTATTTAATGAAAGAGTGTAAGAGTCATTTATATCAATATAAACAAATTGAAAGATTAGTTAAAATGACTATAACATAGAATGTTATTTTAAATATTTAAGAGTAACCTTACTAAAAGTGATCATGAGCAAGCCAAAGAGGAACTCTGAAGCTATTGTATATCACTGTGGGCATACAAGTAACACACAATATTATCTATTCCTTCAATGTTATATTAAAAATTTCATTCAATGGCATTGAAATGTTACTTTGATGCCATAGAATACAGGAACAAGTCTTAATCAAGAGATCAAAATGTTAAATGTATAAAGCAGGAATAATTTGTCCTTTTCACTTAGAATACCCCTTTCTAGCTCAGCAGTTGATGTGATTGTGGAAAGTGAAGATCATTAAAGTAACCTAGAGATGACTCTTGTAACTTGATGGGCAACCCAGTCTTGCATCCCATCAGACATCTTAGAAATCTATCATCTTCTCATGACAATGCTAAAAGCACCGCTCCTAGATACCTGTCATATTGCCAGAAGATTTAGATTACAACAACAGAATCTTGATATGCACTTGGGCTAATCCTCTCTATGCAGCAATAATCAATGTATACCAATTCTGAGTCATAATAAGGAGAGACAAAACAATTCCCACCATCGTCCCTTAGCTTTCACTTGTCAAACTGGCACATTAAATATTGACCTTCTTGTTCTCTTCCAGACATTCTGAATTGCTTAAAGCACCCATAAATTTTTATCAGATCTGTCAACAGCTTTTGATACTCATATTTGGGGGATTCTGTTATCCTGAGAAATTTAATCTCATCTGTTTGACTTAGCAGAAAGGACTGGAGGGAATTATTAATGGATTTTCCTTCATCTTCTTAGAGGATAGTGCAGAACAATTTCTGGGATCCCTGAAGACTTTCAGTGAGATGCTCTAGTTTGTTATTAGTACTCGTGTGTGTGTGTGTGTGTGTGTGTGTGTGTGTGTGTTGCTTCAGGAGGAAATGAAAGACATTTGGAACTACAATTGTATATATAAAATGGTTATGGCTTCTATGTCTTCTTTTCATCAGATCTAGATTTTCTGTTTTCACACTTCCTTAACAAGGAAAGGAAATGTTATGTAAAAGTTGATGAAATCCATAGAAACTATGTTTATCATTGTTTATAGGAATGGGACATGGTTGTATCCACAATAGGTATTAGTGTTTAAGGTGCATTTTCTAGCCTTCAGAGGAAATAGTCTTTAGATATAAATTTATACTTCAAACTCTGTAAGTACATAATATGCAATGTTTGAGTTTCTAGAAAGAGAAACTTTATGCTAGTCATTTTTGTATTTACCTACCACTTGTAGATAACAGAAATTTATTGGCTGTGGTTTCTGTATGTCTTGAATGGTACCTCCCATCTCACGCCAAATATGTCTACCAAAACAAACTATATCTGCTAATATTTATATGTCAAAAGATGAATACAAGAAGCTGATAAAACCACAGGAAAAATGTCCTTATTCTTTTACTCTATTTGTAGAGTGCTGATGACTATTAATTCAGGTCATAGAAAAGAATCATTTTCTAAATGAAAACAATTAAAATCATAGATGTTTTAGTATTTATCAAACTAAACATTTTATTCCCCAAAATCATTCCAAAGTTTGGGATCAATATGAATACTTTCTTGAAATATAAAATCCACTGACCTGATCAAATGATTTTAGAGAAAGTGGATTTGATATTTGGTGACCTTCATGTTGTATGATTTGGGGAGAGAGGTGGAGATGAGTCAAAAATAGAAGAGGTTAAAATATTTTGGTTCAATGTCCAATAATGTCAAAGAGTGCTAAAGAATATTTCCCCTCTACCAGAATTCAGTAATATCTAAGTGTCCTGAATTTTTTTTAAAAAAAATGGAAAAGAATGGAATCTGTGAGCTCCAGTCTGATAGACTTCAACTGGATTGCTGGCAAAATCCTAGAATGCATTTTTAAAGGGATGGTTGGTAAAACAACTATAAATTAAGCAGGGAGCATGAAGAGCCGCATGACTTGATGAAGACATCCTAATCAGTTCATGTAAAATTAGTCTTTTTTTTTCCTTTCTTGGGATGGTTACAAGACTAATAGATTAGGCAGAATGCTGTAGAAATACTTTTTAACCACATTTTTTGCAAACCATGTGATACCATTTTTTCTCCTATTCCCATGGGCTGGATAATATAGGATGAGGCAGATTCAAAACTTGTTGAATTGACAGTCCCAAAGAGTTACAGTAATAGCATTGTGCCAGTTTAGAAGAAGGTCTCAAGGGGATGAGCCAAAGTTTGGTGCTTAACCCTTTGCTATTTAACTTTAAAAGATCAAAGACAAAGCACAGGGTATTTGGTATATCATAGCAGCTTAGTAAAAGCTTGTTGATTAATTGATGGATAGGGGGTTGGATTGATGGAAGTTTTGATGTCATGCTTAACAAATTTGCTGGAGGGACAAGATCAGATAATGCATGAGATGATAGCCTAGATCCCAAATATTTGGACAGTCTAAAACTATGTAAGGAGGAATTTAATAGAAATATATGTGAAGTCTTATACTTCTACTATATTTACACTTTTGGTACCAAAAAAAATCTGTTGTATAAACAAGTAGAAGGCAAGGCCAGAAAGCATTTTTTTTCTAAAAGAGATTTAAGGGTTGTAATAAACTGCAAGATAAATTTGAGCAAACAGTGTGACAGGACAGCCTTTAATAGAGGGTTAATGTATATAAGATATTTTTGGCATCTCAAAGATTGTTGCTAGATGGCGCAGTATATAGAAAGCTGGACCTGGAATTAGAAAGAGCTGAGTTCAAATCTGCCATCAGACACTTATTAAGCGTGTTACCTTGGACAAGTCACATGTTGTTTGCCTCAGTTTTTCATCTATACAATGAGGACGGTAACAGCACCAACCTTTCAGGGTTATCATGAGGATTAACTGATGTTAATAACTGTAGAGTGCCTAGCACCATTCCTGGCACAAAGTACGTGCAATATAAATGTAGCCACCATTGCTATTGTTCTGCTATTGCCAATGACTACTGTAGTCAGTTCTGGGTGTCACATTTTAGAAAAGGGATTGATGAGTTGAAAAGGATAGAAAGAAAAGTAAACAGAATGTTGAAGGACCTTAACTCCATGACTTGAGAAGAATCAGGTTAAAGAACTGTGAAGAGAAGGGGGCATGAGAGTTGTCTTTAAATATCTGAAGGGCTATACTATAGAAAAGGAATACACTAGACTAGACCACAGAAAAAGAATCAGGCTCACTTTTCTCGAACCTAGAGGTCAGAAATGATATGGCTAGGTGGTACTATGGATAGAATGCCAGACGGAGTCAGGGAGACTCATCCTTCTGACTTCAAATCTGGCCTCAGACACTTGCTAGATGTGTGACCCTTGGACAAGTTGCTTAGCCCTGTTTGTCTCACTTTCCTTATTTGTAAAATGATCTGGAGAAGGAAATGGCAAGCCACCCCTGTATCTTTGCCAAGAAAACCCTAAATGG
The DNA here is from genome assembly GCA_028658325.1 of Potorous gilbertii. NCBI lineage: Eukaryota > Metazoa > Chordata > Mammalia > Diprotodontia > Potoroidae > Potorous > Potorous gilbertii. The sequence goes on from CM053770.1 coordinate 458,539,375, forward strand.
GGTCACAAAGACTCAGACATGACTGAAACAACTGAACAACAAGACAGAACTAAGGCAGTGCCAAGATCACAAAAGGAAACCTTGAAGCTTTAAGGGAAAAAAAAGTAACTCCTAATATGAGCTAAGCAAAAACAGAATTAATTTCCTTATGAGTTAATGGGTTCTTCCTCTTTAGTCTTTAAGCAAAAACTAGAAGACCTTTTATTGGGTATATTCTTAGGAGATGTTCATGTTCTGTGAATCTGCTTTGAATTATATCAAAGAAAATAATATATGTACAGTATACTGCCAGCCTTAAACTTTTATGGGAATATTAGACATGATATTATTAATTTTAGGAACAAATTGGACCAGATGGATTCTGAGGTTCCATCCAACTCTTTCGTGATTATTAATCTATTAAAGGATTTCAACATTTATAGAGTATCAGAAGACATCTTTCTGACTTCTCCACACTAATAGCTACACTACAAGGGAGTCTAATAGTGAGGGAAGATGTGGGAGTCACAGAAATCAATTCTATTCAACAAACATTTTTAAATGTCTACTACTATGTCCTAGGGCAAGGGGGGGAGCTTCAAAAATAAATTAGTGATACGGTTCCTCTCTTCAAGAAATTTACATTCTATGATGCCCGCAAGTATTATTAGACTCGTCAGAGAAGTAGGAGGAACCTGATATGACAAGAACAAAGGCACTCAGGCCCCTTGATGCCTCTGCAACTCTCGCATGCTCCCAAATGACCCAAAGAGGTGAAATTATTGCTTAAAGTGGAAGGTACTGGCTATTTATATTGACACAATATCAGGCCCTGATTTAAGCACTTGTTTCTGGTTCTGTCTCCTTGCTTAGGATCCATGAAACTTAACTCCTGATGAACAAGCTTTCTTTTTGACATTAGTGCCTTGAAACAATCAGTTCTTTAGTTTGATATTAAAGATTTTGGTTCTCTTAGACCTTTGTCCTCTTAGGCCCTGGCTCTTACTTCTTATATGCTGATACTATAATCCAATCACATTTCGTAATAGTTCCGCCATCTGCCAATCATATGATTCACCTTTCTTTTGGTAGTCATTTCTTATGGCACTGTTTCCAGCCCTGTGCCACAAGACAGGCTACGACACTACCCACAAATTCTCATGGGAAGGTGGATATGGTGTAAAACCATGGTTAAGTTGGTACTGACATTTCCCTAGGATCACTCTCCTTTTGATACCTCCCTATTAGTGATTCCCTTGTTGACTAGCTGACTGTTGTTGTCTATCAGTGACAGACAGAGAATATAGAAAATAGAAAGGAAAATTTTCAAGAATATGTGTGAATTTGATTGGAATTGACACCATAAAGTAGAAAGCAAGATGCCATTTTGATTTCCCTCTCTGATTAATTTGTTGAATGGTTAATCCACACATGAGCAAGCAATAGATGATGGATGAACCATTAGGAAAATTCTGCAACAGCAGATAAAGTGTTGAACCTGGAATCGGGAAGACACATCCAACTTCTACTTCAAAAACATACCAACTGTGTGATCCAGGCTAAGTCTTAAGGGGTTCAACTCTGTTTCCTCATTTGTAAAATGAGACAATAATAGAAACCAAGTTCAAGTAGTGAGGACCAAATGAGATTATATCACTATATGTGTACATACCTAGATCTATATATAGATATAGAAATTCATACTAAGCATAATATATTAAATACAGATATAGTGAATTTCTTGAGGACAAGGATTGTATCTTTTTTTCTACATCCCAGTATGCTAGGGCACAGTAGTATTTATGCATGTTCATTGAATTGAATTGATTTCTGTGACTTCCATTCCTGCCCTCCTTATTCTATCTATATATCTATGTATCAATTTTTTTTGCCAATGTTAAGGTACTATATAAATGCTGGCTATTATCATTATTTAGAAAACAATGGAATGTCACAGAATGGTAATTCCTATTTTAATAAGAACATTTTCATTCTAAGGTAATGCACAATAAGATTCATTAAGGAATTAGTTAAAAGGGAGTATAAGTTTTAAGTAAGAGGTGACACTCATTAATTTTATACCACATAATAACAGGAGAGTGTGTTGATAGTAAATAATTTCTTGCTTGTGATCTAAATAAATACAGTTTTATAAGTACAGGATGCTATACAGCTATAGTTTGTTTTTTTTTTAAATGAATGGAAAAAAATGAATACTTGGGTTTTAAAGAATCTCAGAAGTCAGATACTTCTACCTGTACCTGTATCTCTTCTATAATGTCTAGAACTTGACTGTTTGATAAGATCCAACTTTTCCATTTGAACACCTCCAATTAGTGAGTTTTTTGCTTATGCAGAGATGATAAAAGCCTCTCTAAAACTTCTGGTAATTGTTCCCTATTCTTCCCTTTGGGGCCAAGGCAACTAATTCAAATGGCAGTCCTTTATGGCTATTCTTATAGGACTATTTTAATGTTTCCAATTACTAAATTCCAGTAAGGCCCACACATTTCATGGACAGTGCAGATTATATTGAGGACTTAACAAATTCTAATGCTATTAGTGGGGGATAAACCATTTCAAAGGTATTAGCACTGAGAACAAGAATCAATCCTATTTATACAGAGATAAATTAAATTCCTCATTTTTATCCAAATCAGTGTTATGGATCTGATTTTGCTTAGGAATGCCTAAATTAGATGAAACAATTAGAACTCCAAACCCCTTTAACTCTCATCTGCAAATTTCAAGACCAGCCTAATGACTTAAATAGAACACGGTATGTTAACAGTTCATCTCCTAAAATCTCTCCTTTTACAATTTCATATTTTCTGATGGTTCCATTTTACCTCCTCTGGGACGGCTCTTATATTAACAAAGCCTTTCCTGAAGACAACGAACACGCGGCGGGCTCCACACCGTAAAGCAGATGTTGCACAGTCAAAAGCAGTGTCTCCAGCGCCAAGTACAATCACAGCTCCCTGTATCGATGGCAATGGGGAGTGACAGGCACACATTCCTGAATGATGAAAGGAAAACCCCATTTTCAAGTAGAAAAACCATTTCTGCATGACAGCTCAAAAAATACTTGTACTCAAAGCAGTGTAAAATTGCATCTTGCAGTTTCCAAGGATGGAGTGTCACTATCAAATTATTCCGCTTCACTGAAAGACAGTTTTATTCCCATTTTAAAAATATGCTCATATATGTAATTTCATAGTCACTACACTTAGCAGCAGTGCCTTCTCTCTCTTCCTTTTAGAGGGTCATGGACTAAATTACATTTTAAAGGCTTGAGGCTAAGCCAAACTGGAATCAAACAATTAAAACTATATTCTTTCAGGTTCTGATTCCTAGTCTTATAATTTGCTTCATTATAGCTTTGTTTGGAAAATGACAAATTGTCCTTATGTTTGGGGAAAAAATGATCCTTGGTTGTTTACAAAAGCCTTTGACGTTGATATTGTCGAGTGAGACTACTTAACTACATCAGTCTCTCCTTGTGGTAAGTTTAGTAAACTGCAAAAAAAGATCCAAAAGCCTCCGTAAGTTCCATTTGTATCACTGTCCTTATGAGTCACATGCTTTGACAACTGCAAGTGTGACAACCATTTTCTTGAAATTGTTCTCTTAAGTAAATTGTCTGAAAGTAAAAACAAATCATACATCCCCTATATGGGTGTTCTCTCTTTAAATAGCGAAGGAAAAGAATTATGAGTTCCAATTTGTCCATTTGCCAATTAGAATCTATTTCAAGATTGTATCTTCTTATAGAGATTCTCATGGAAAAGGGAAAAAAAAGGTAAAATGCAGGTGGTTTCTATATATTAGATAGCAGTTTATATTGAGTTAAATACAACTAACAGCTGATTAGATAAATTATAGTAATTTGGCAGCATGGAGAGTTTAAACCCATAATCTCAATAAATGTAATCATTTTGCTCAGAAGAGTTTGTATTTGAGATAAAACAATCACTTCTATGTAATTCTCAAATTTTTGTTGTGTCCATTGTGAATTTTCACAGTGAGGGTTGAAAAAACATATATAGCAGTTTTTGCTGAGAATATCATTGGGGGAAGAAAAATCCTTAGTTTTAGAATATGTGCGGTAAAAGCATCCAAATATAGAAAAAAATCTCTTCTCCTTAGATGATATATGCAATACACTAGATGTGGCCCTACCAAGTCTCACTCAGGTATTTGTCTCTGAGTTCTGGCATTCAGGTGTGATTTTAGCATATATCTTAGGATATTTAAGCTCCCCTCCTATAAAAATTATTTAGACTCAAAGAAAATACAGTTTTTAAGTTGTTCAGTGATTTTCAAAAATGAGGGCTTACTGGTGACAATATAAATACTCTAGTCATGCTCTAGACAGCATCAGTTCTATCTTTTATAACATCCTACTTGTATTTCATAAAATGATATCACTTAAAGACTAAATAGGAAGAACATTACCTGTATTATATTTATAGGGGGAGGGCTTTTATTTTGTTTTTGTTTTTGTTGTAATAAGCTCAGATAGTGAGTGTTGTGTTTTTTTCTCCTTCCAATAGTTTTTTTTAAATCAATAATCTCTTATTTTTTAAATAGTATTTTATTTTTTCCCAATTACATGTCAAGGTAATTTTTAGTATTCATTTTTTACAAGATTTTGAGTCTGAAATTTTTCTCCCCCTCTTTCCATCCCCTTCCCTCCTCCAAGAGTGATAGGCAATTTGATATAAGTTATACATATACCCTCATGTAAAACATTTTCATATTAGTCATCAGTTCTTTGTACTTGGCTTGGGTCATTTTGTTGCTGAGAATAGGTGAATCATTCATAGTTGATCATCACATGATGTTACTGATACTGTGTTCTGTGTTTTCCTCATTCTGATCACTTCACTTTGTATCAGTTTGTATAAATCTTTCCAGGTTTTTCTGAAATCTGCCTGTTCATCATTTCTCATTGCACAATATTATTCCATTACATTCAAATACTACAACCTGGGTGGAGCCAAGACAGTGGAGTAAAATCAGGGACTTGCTTAAGCTCTCCCCCAAATCCTGTAAATCCAAATACCTGTAAAAATGACTAAACAAATCCTGGAGCTGCAGAACCCACAAAATGAGAGATTGAAACAAATCTCCAGCCCAAGACAGCCTGGAAGGTTGACAGGAAGACTCAATCTCACCAGGCTGGGAGCAGAGCACAGTCCATTTTGGGCTGCTGTGGCACAGACAGACTGGATTAGGACTGAATCACTGGCACCTGTGGTAGTTTGCAGACTTTTTGGCCCACAAAGACAGCATAGAAGGTCAGTGGGAAAACTGTTGGATCTGGGTGGGGAAGGGGGATGGTCTGGTCCCAATCCTGGGGTGGTGGAGGTGGCAGCTGGGGCTGCCTCCAGAGCTCTGGGCCCATATTTACCTTTTTCATCATATTAGCCAATTTGATAGGTGTGAGGTGGTACCTCAAAGTTATTTTAGTTTGCATTTCTCTAATCAAAAGTGACTTAGAACACTTCTTCATATGCCTATAAGTAGATTTGACTTCTTCATCTGAAAACTGTTCATATTCTCTGACTGTTTATCATTTGGCTAATGGCTTGTATTCTTATAAATTTGACTTAGTTCTCTGTATGTTTGAGAAATAAAGCCGTTATCAGAGGCATTTGCCGTAAAGATTGTTTCCCAGTTTCCTGCTTTCCTTCCAATCTTGGTTGCGTTAGTTTTGTTTGTGCAAAACTTTTTTAATTTAATATAATCAAAATTATCTCTTTTACTTTTTTTACTACTCTCTATCTTTTGTTTGGTCATGAATCTGTAAGTTACTTAACTTCTCCTTTAAGAATTTAGATGCTATACCACTTGGTGCATATATGTTCAGTATTGATATAACTTCATTTACTATGATACCTTTTATCAGGATGTAATTTCCTTCCTTTTTTCTTTTAATTAAGTCTATTTTAGCTTTTACTTTGAGATCAGGAATGCTACCCCTGCCTTTTTTTTTTAACTTCAGCTGAAGCACTCTGCCTAGCGCCTTACTTTTACTCTGTGTGTGCCTTTCTGATTCAAGCAGTTCTTGTAAAGAACATATTGTAGGGTTCTGTTTTTTGATCCATTCTGTTATCTGCTTCTACTTTATGGGAGAGTTCACCCCATTCACATTCACATTTATGATTATAGACTGTGTATTTCCCTCCATTCTATTTTTCCTCCTGTTTGTCCTCTCTCTCCTTTCACCCTTTCCCTCCTTGACATTGCTTTGCTTCTATCTATCTCTTCCTCCCCGGGTCTGCCCTCTCCTTTGTCAGTAACCCCTCACTTCACTTAATCTCCTCCACTCCTACTTTCCTGTTTGGTAAGACAAATTTCTATATTCAACTAATTGAGTATATTATCCCCTCTTTGAGACACTGCTGATGAGATGACTCAGTGTACTCTTCTTTCTCATCCTTTAATTATTTTTTGATGTCATTCCCTCAAAATCACCTTCTATCTGTGTGACCTCTATGTATATTCTATCTAGCTATACTATTAGTAATATATTTTTAAGAATTTTAAGAATTACAAGTATCATCTTCCCATGAAGTTCAGCTCCATTGAACCCCTTATGTTTTCTTTGCCCTTTATAGGTTTCTCTTGGGTCTTGATATTGGAGATCAGATATTTTGCTCAATTCTGGTCTTCTTCTTATGACAGCTTAAAATCCTTCTAGTTCACTGAATATCCATTTTTCCCCCTTGAAGTATTACACTTGATTTTGCCTGGTAGGTGTTGTAGTTCTAGTTCCTTTGCCTTTCAGAGTATCATATTTAATATTTCAGTTGCTAAGTCCTATATATTCCTGATTGTGGCTCCCTGTTATCTAAATTATTCCTTTCTGGCCACTTGAAGTATTTTTTCCCTTTACCTGATAGTTCTAAATTTGACTAAAATGTTTCTTAGAGATTTTTGGGGGGGATCTCTTTCCTTAGAAGATCAGTGGATTCTTTTGATGTCTATTTTACTGTCTGGTTACAGGATACTAGGGCATCTTTCCTCAATAATTTCTTGAAAGAGGCCCAGTTCCTCCTTTCTGATTATGGTTTTCAGGCAGTACAATGATTCTGACATTTTGTCTCCTGGATCTATTTTCCAGGTCAGTTTTTTTCCCATGGGGAATATTATGTTTTCTTCTATTTTTTTCATTCTTTTGAATTTGTTTGATTGATTCTTGATGTCTCATAGTCATTAGCTTCTACTTGCCCAGTTCTAACTTTTAAAAAGTTGTTTCCTTCATTTAGTTTTTGCACTTCCTTTTCCATTTGGCCAATTCTACTTCTTAAGCAATTGTTTTCTTTTTCCAAGCTGTTGACATTTATTTCATAATTCTCTTGCATCACTCTCATCTCTTTTCCCAATTTTTCTCTTACTTCTCTTATAGGATTTTTAAGCTCTCTTTTTTAGCTCTTCCATGAGTTCTTTCTGGACTTGAGACCATTTCATCTTTTTCCCTGAGATTTTGCTCATTGGCCTTTTCTGAGTTTGTATCTTTGTCTTCCTAGTCACCACGACAACTTTCTATGGTCAGATTCTTTCTTTGTTGTTTTTTGCCCATCTTTTTTTGTCTTTTTCCTTTCTTTTAAATTTGAGCCCTGTTAATAGTGGGGAGGGGCACTGTTTGAGTCTTCTTGTGCCAGACCCTGGCTGTTTACCTGGTACTGCATTGACGTTGCCCTGAAGACCAGAGGGGCCATCATGTCTGAAATTATTAAGGGGATGGTGTAGGGGTAGCTGGCACTGCTGGAGACTGTAGGAGTCTGGCAGCTTACCTGGTGCTGTGCCAGGGTCCTTGTGCTGGTGTCTAGAATATGCTGAGGCCAGTGGGGTATCTCTGTGTTTCCCCAGGGCTACACTAAAGTATTACACACTCTGGCCACTATTTTCCCAGGACTACGTTTAAGCATGTGGTCATTCTCAGAGCTTGAGTTTACCCATTTTCCTAGTTATGTTGAGGCATGGAGAGGGGGAGGGTTTTTCCTAGTTATGTTGAGGCATGGAGAGGGGGAGGGTTGTGTTGGCATTTGCCTATTCCATTGCACTGGGGCTCAGGATCTTCCTCTGGTTTGTTCATGTGGGATTGCTGCGATACTTCTTGTCTTGGGCTGTGTTACCATTTTAACTGAGACAGACTTTTCTTGCCAATCTTCCATGTATTTTAGCCTAAAAAGATTGGTTTTCCCCATCTTTTTGCTGGTTCTACTGTTGCAAGATTTGCTTTGGGGTTCTATTTTATGGTTATTTAGAGGAGAATATGGAAGAATTATGATTAATTATTGCTTACTCTACCATCTTGGCTCATAGAAGTCATTATCTGTATCTATTATCTTCAAATTCATGAAATCAGAGGAGTGGTAGAGACCTTCAATCCCTGAAGTCATTTCAGAGAGATGGTAATCTGTCCTATTGTTAAACGCTACCAGTAGGGAGCATTTAAACCAGTTACTTTACTTATGGGCCTAAGTTTCCTCCTTTGTAAAGTAAGGGGAGTTTAGAAAAGGTCCTTGAGCTCAAATATTCTGTGAGTCACTAAAAACATATCTCTCACAGGAGAGCTCCATTTTATTGTCCTTCATAAGCAAACACTTTTGTTTTACATTGAATTTCTCATGCTGTTATGAAGATATGGTTTTTACTGAAGTTCAACTTATACATGATGCTATTTTGGGGGGTAGAAGACTAGTTATGCCTACCAAGTAGTTGCAGCCAGTGTTTTTGCTTTACCTGTTGTTTTACTGGCAGCAAGGTGGTATAGTGAAAAGTGTTGGAACTGAAGTGAGGAAGCTCTGAGCTCACATCCTGTCAATACCTCCCATAATTGTGTGATCCTGGGTAAACCCCTTCAGCTCCCAGCCTCTATTCCCCCATATATAATAATAGCACCCACCTCTCAGGGTTGTTGGGTATGTCATGTAACACAACATCTGTTTATCAATTTGCAAACCTTATGATAGTATATAAAAGCTATCTATTATTTTAATATTATGACATATTTGTTTTGACATCTGGTTTATCCTATCCACAAAACGATGGGTTGCATTTGAATAGAAGTAGATAAGACACATTATAAAAAAAAAATTAAAGATAGCTTCTACCTACTTTCAAAGTAAACAAACAATAAATAAACAACAAACATGTTCTACCTGCTTTGCTTGCCTTGGCCACCAGTGGTAAGAAGTCTTTTGATGTGTAAAATCCCTGGTCCATACTTAGTCCTTGGAATATGCTGTCCTTATTTGGATCTGGTAAACCTGAGGGAGGAAAAATGTTATTAAAAGAAGATTATATTTTTCAAATGCAAAAACAAACAAAACCCACAAGGAAATAACCACTTTCATAATAGAGAAATAATTGTTCCAATTTTATCACCTCCATATCTTTAGAAAGGAAAAAAAATTAGAAATCTTCCCCTGGAGTAAAATTTTGAATGTTGGACAAAGCCTACTTTTTTTTTTAATATTTCAAGACTTTTCAACTTAAGTTTTACTTAAAGTGATTTGAAGGTTCAGGGAAAAGATACTACATTTTCAACTGACAAGAACAAGCTTCATTTATGGCACTGTGGGTATGGAAGAATAAAAATTGAGACATTCAGAAGTTCACAGGAAGCAAAGATGAAGAAAGGACTCCTCAGTAAAGACCATAGCCTCAAATCTCTATACACACTGTCAAAAGTTTTTTTCAATAAAGAGGAAATAGAGGCGGTAATGAAAGAAGGCAAATTTGACCTCATGGGTTTCAAAGACTTGTTGGGATGAGAGCCATGACTAAACCACAGTTTAAGAAATACACTATGCACTTGAAAACATCCAGAGTGGGTCAACCAGGAAAAAGAAGATGTTAGAATATATCATATGAGCATCAGATGAAGGAGCTGGGGCTGTCATATGAAGGAGAGAGCAACCTTTTTCTGTTTGGCTCCAGAGAACATTCTTGGGGATGAGAAGATGAAGTTACAAGGAAGCAAACTCAAGTTTGGAATCTTCAAGTAAAGGAGGTGGATCACTTACTATGGCTGGAATTCCTTTCATTTTTGGGTTGACCTACATGATTTCTGAGGCCCATCTGAATACTCATAATCTATGATTCTATAATTATATGATTGCATGGTTGACCTCAAGGCAAGACAATCAACCTAACTATGTCTTCATTTTTTCTTGTGTAAAATGAAGCTAATAACAATTCCTTTAAGTTTCCTAGGAATATTGAGACATAAAGGATATATGGTAAAGAAGTAAACAGAATGGAATTATTATATATTTTATATATAAAATACGGTTTATATTATATGTTAAATATATTACATATAATTTTATATATAATAATGAATTATTACATACAAGTAATACACACTGATTATCTACTTAAGGGCATGCATTTTCTTTGATTCCAATGTATAATAAGATATTGCAAATTTGGATCCAGAAAATATAGGTTCCATTCATTAATGGCTAGGAAACTGAATTATTCTACAGGATGACCTTACAGAACCTTTGAGAGAATGCTTATAGTTAATCTACATTTGATCATAAGATCATAGATTTAGAGCTGGACTTGACCTTAAAGATCATCAGGAACTGCCTCATCATTTTGTATATGAGGAAACTGAGGAAATATGAGGGCCATGGAAGTTAAATGACTTGCCAAAGGTTACACAATTCATAAATGAAAGAGACAGGATTGAAACCCAGGTCCCGTTACTCCAAATCAATCATTCTTTGTAGTGGGTCCCAGGCCTCCAAGATAGATCAATTTATTCATAATCATACCAGTTCATCATGGAATTTCCTCTTTTGATGTAATAATAGTAAATTGATACTAATTCATCGATCACTTACAATCTTTGAGAATTCTTTGAGTTACACAGAGATTAAATGACTTGTGGTTTCACAGAAAACATTTGAAAGTTGTAAAAGATATGGAGGTGATGAAACTGGAACAATTATTTCTCTATTATGAAAGACACAGATTCTAAATGATATAGTGAATAGAAGGCTGGGTGTGGACTCAGGAAGACGAGTTCAAATCAGACCTCAGACAATTATTAGCTACATGACCCTGGGCAAGTCTCACCTATCTACCTTGATTTTTTCAAATGTAAAGAAAATAAGAATAAGAGTACCTACTTCCTAGGTTGTTGTGATAAGCAAATGAATAATATCTGTAAGGTGCTTAGCACTATGCCTGACAAATCCCAGGTGCTTAATAAATGCTTATTTCCTTCCTTCTTCCCTTCTCTCTCTTCCTCCCTCCTTCTGTCTGTTCCTCCATCACTCCCTCTTTCCTTCCTTCCTTCTTTCCTTCCATCATATCTAGCAACCTATCCATGACACCTAGCTGTCTTTCACTGAAATGAGCAATTATAAAGTGCATTCAAAAGAAAGTCTCCAACAAGAAAATTGTACATAAGGATGTTCCAGAAAATTCCATCCTATTTAGTTAGTGTGTTATTGAAATGCAACTGTTCAAATTAATCTGCTGTGTTAATAATTAACAATTGGGAGAGACAACATGCAAACAACTATGTAAAAATAATCTATGTATGGAATAAATTGAGATGATCTCAGAGGGAAGGCACTAAGGTTAAGGAGGACTGGTAAGGACTTCTTTAATTAGGAGGGACTTTTCTGAGGCTTGAAAGAAGCCAGGAATGCTCGGAGAAGTAGAAGAGGATGAAGAGTTCCAGGCTTAAGGAACAGTCAGTGATATTTTCTGGAATCAGGAGATGAAATGTCACATATAAGGAACAGCAAGGAGAAAGTGTCACTGGATCACAGAGGACACCAAGGGAAGAAAGATATAAAAAAAATGAATTGACCCATTATCCCAAGTTCACAAAACCCTAGGCATTAAACTTTTCTTTGGAGAGAATGTCAAGAAAGAAAAAGAATACTAAAAACTCTTTCTCACTTAACCATGCTGATTGGGGAGGCACAGAACAGTCAGAGTAATTGTCTTACTTCTTTACGATTTTGCCCAGTTTTCTGGTGCAGATTGTAGAGAGTAAAAATCGAGTGAGTCAAAGACTGCTTGCTCTTTTCTTTTCCATTTCTTACCCCACTTTTAATTGGAGGGTTAACCCAATAATTGATGGGAGCTTAGCCCAAAGGTCTTCTACCTCATCCTTTGCTTAATTGCAAGGCAATTACTTCCTACTTCTCTCTCACCCAGTGAAGGGAACAGAAGAGGCTGATATAAGCTAATCATTAATTTATGCTTTTAAACAATGTGACCAGTGTCTAATATATGTTCCCTAGTGCCATTTAATTCTCATGCCATTTCATTTGTTTGATATATTTAAAAAATAAAACATCAATTACCTACCACAGCTATGTTGATTTTTGACTCAAGGAGAGATAAAGAAAAGAAAGGGTTATTTTTCCCCATTTAACTGAACAGGAGTCATTTTGTTCTCCTCAGTGGAGATGGAGGTGGAGGAGGTGTGGAGAGAAAGCTGAATAATCATTAGATTCATAGATTTAGAGAATATTTAGACCAATCCTTTCATCACCACACAGAAGAGGAAACTGAAACAGAACACTTAATTGACTTTGCCATAGTTACTCAATACATGTCTCAAGCAAGAATTGAACCCAGATCCTCCTGAATTCAAGTCTGGTGCCCTATGGATTTCATGTTGTATATTGTTATTCATTGCTTCCAATTGGGCTTTCTTCTTGGGGGAAAAGGGGGAGGGGTACTCATAAAGTATAGATCTGAGGCTTCCCCATAGTTTGTAAGCCTTTGCTCAATTTTATTTCTTAGTCCCAAATTCTTTTCTTCTAACCCACTTTCATGGTGAAAAAAATCATTGTTTTTGGCATTCTCTGTATTCTTGGTTTGAGTTGCAATCAGCAAGTGTCAAGGTATTTATGTTATCTTAGATATGGGGCATGGGGGTACACTTTATTATATTTTCCATATGATTTTCCTATGTTTCACCTTAGACCTAGTAAGATAAACCATTAATGAAAACCAAGAGTCTCCCTCCAGGTGAAATTCAGGGCAGGGACAGACTGCAGCTACTGATTAGCCCTTGAAGTATTTCTGTGGCTGCTCAACTGCCTTTGAGTTACTTTCAGCACCAAAACTAAACCCTCTCAAATGAGGCTATATATTATTATTAAACTAAAGATTATTGTTTTATTAAATACTCCTTATTACATATCGAATCCAATCACCCACATGCAAAATCTCCATGACACTGTGGTGCCTCTATAACTACATATGCATTTATTTTCCACTATAGTAATATAATAGACCTATGTACCTCCCAAGGCTTTAAGGGAAGATCCATGTCAAGGTACTTAATAAGCTACTTTGAACTACATCTTCCAGATTGCTTTTGGGGGATGAAAAAAAATGTGTTTTCTTTTTTTGTTTCTTTTTTTTTTTGGAGTGGGGAAGGCTAGGCAATTGGGGTTAAGTGACTTGCCCAAGGTAACACAGCTAGTAAGTATCAAGTGTCTGAGGATGGATTTGAACTCAGGTCCTCCTGACTCCAGGGCTGGTGCTCTAAATTCCTTGTACCACCTACCTGCCTCAAAGATGTATCTTATTGTAAGAGAGTCCTCAATCTGATTTCCCAAGGTCAATATGTTTAGTATCCACCACAAGGATATACCTCTGCATGTACAATAGTTTCAATAACACAGAAGAGGATAATGGAATGGCACAAAAGATTCCAAGGGAGAAAGATGAATGACCCTTAGAGCTTACATGCCTCTGGTGAGAAGTGTCCAATTCTGGGAGGTGTTGTAATTTCCTCATTCCTACTGAATCCAGACCCTTAAGTCATAGGAGTAGTCAAGATTCCCAGGAATTTTGGAGACATTCCATGAGACACAGCACATCCCAAACTGCAGCAAATTTCTTTAATATTCTGCATGACTAAATGAGTTGTTACCTTTTCCAAAGTGTGAAGTGACAGAGGTTTTAATGATGAGGCAGTAACTTTTCTGGGTTTCTCTGACATTATAGAGAAGTTGAATGAATTTGGGATGACAGACTCCAGCCTGGAGGTTTCGAGGGAGCAATTTGGGTCTTAAAGTGAAAATTGTGGTCAGATTTCAGACTATTTTCTATTGGATATTTTTCAGTATTTCAAGTGTCTGAGTTAAAAATAAATTGTTTTGCCATAGATATGAAATGAAGGAATTTAAAAACAATTACTCTGAAGAGGAGAAACTCATGGGATTTGGAGTAAACTCATGAGCATTGATTAGAGTAGATTGAATCCTAATGAAGCTTTGGAGGGTAGAATTAACTAGGGACTCACTAGTCTCATTGGAAAGTTTCTCTCTTGAGTAGAATTCTTCTGAGAAAATGGAGATATTTATGAATAATTGATATTTTTGAAAGGTTTCATTATTATCAAAATGTTCACAGCAACTGTTTTTGTGTGGCAACAAAAAGATGGAAACAAAACGGGTGCCCATCAGTTGGGACAAAGGTAAAAACAGAAACAACAACTGGACACAAATGTTGATCGATTTTATTGTGTGAAGAATTAGGAGAAACCTGGGAAAATCATTTGAACTGATGTAAAGCCAGCAAAATTAAAAGAACAATAAGTGCAATGGTTACAATGATATCAAATAAACTATTTCCCCTAAAATCCATCTCTAAATTATTGTCATGGTCAATTTGTTCCCAGAGAATAGATTATGAAAAATATCTCACTTATTTTGGAAAGAATGTCAATACACTATAAGATGTGGCTATTGCGATAGTTATATTTTATTTCAGCTTTTTCCTTTTCTTCTTACAAAATAAGTTTCTATGATATGTGAGTGTATACGTGCATGTTTGTATGTGTGTGTGTGCATGTATGTGTTCATGGGTGAGTTGGCAGGTGTGTGGGTATATCTGAAAGTAGCTATGATATGAAAATAAAAAACATCAGTAAGTCTTATTAAAATAAAAGATTGGATTAGCTAAAGAATACAAATAAACTCACTTAAAATGTATGTCTTACTTGTTTTAAATAGCTATCCCTCTGGATAAGCTACCCAATTCAATGAAACAATTTAAAAAATGTTTGTGAAACTCATACTACTTTCCAAGGCACCGTATTAGGGTAAATAGGAAACAAAGACAGAAACAACTCTGCCCTCAAAACATTTTTTGTCTACAGTATGCATGTGTTAAATTAATTTCTATAGTCACTGCAGTGCTCAGTATTTGTCTGCAAAAGTGTTTTTCATGAGATCCACTATCCTAAATACAATTTTGTATACTCTTATTGTCAATCCAATAGGAAAGAAGAAAGAAGCAAAAAGCTAAAACTTTGTCTCTTGTATCTAGAGACATATTTCAAAGTAACACTTATGCAGGCAGTAGGCTAGGTACAAGTCCTAACTAAGTCATTTATTCAGTTTCATTTCCCATCACCTCATCACCTGGAATCTCATCAACATGGAGATTGATTTAGCTTTGATGCTCAACACTCCTCAGCACCCTCACTTGCCTCTCCCCTCCAATTGGAAAGCTAGAGAGCAGAGTGAAAACTCATCCCATGGCCTCCCTTTATAGAGGTCTCAGACTTTTCCAGCTATCTTTTATTTTTTTTTAACCATAAACAGTTCTGCTTGCTGTAGACTCCAGAATATCATGGTACCCTCTGATGTTCTCCCCCCACCAAATGTACCTGCCATCCCAGCTACCATAAATGTTTATTGATTATGTTAATTAAACATGGCCAGCATTAAGCAGTGAGGCTCCTCCTTTTGGTAGGGATCCACCTATAAAAATTACAAATGTACAGAAAAGCTTTGACCAATTTCAGTCAATGCTTCAGCCATGTAATATTCTCAAATATGGCTCCAACTTCTCTGGGATGTAAAACTGATAGAAAATAGACATTACTTTTCCCTCAGGAAAAAAAACACGTATTGATTCCTTCTGTTTTTATATCACATTACTTTCTGAACATACCACTATAATACTACTATATCAGGGAGCCTTCTTTTGTAACAAATAAAACATAATTCATTTAAATTTTTGCTATAGAGGAATCTCTATAATTAATTATTTGCTTAGAATGTTAATCAACATGTAGTCATTTTTATAAAATGTTACATATTAATATAAAGGAAAATACAGATTGAATTGTTGGATTTATCTCATTTTTCTTACGTTAAATCAACCAACCGAGCTTGGGGCCATGGAGTGAGGAGTAATCATCTAATTTGTGCTAGGTAACCCATGTGTCTGATTTCTATAATCACTGATTGCCAGGTCTCTCAACTGCTATTACAGACACACCCTAAAAGCAAGGAATTGGATCAGATCACATTCATGCTCAAAGGAGCAAAATTTGCTGATGCAGGCATGACTTTTCATTGCACACCATATCCTGACAGGCAGATATTCTCCCACTTCATAATTCAGGAATGATACAGTCATGGATAAGTACATGACACTCCAGAGATACATAGAATAAACCCTCCTGCAAAGAGAAGGCAATATGCAGACCACATAAACAAAGTATTCCAACAGGGAAGCTGACCACCTAGCTCCACGGAGAAGGCTTCGTCATCTTCTCCCTCATTGTCTTCACAAAGAATTTCTCTGTAACTTATAGAATAGAAAAATCAACCACATCCCAGATACACCAGCAGCATCACTCTGTCTGCTTCTCTAAAATGTCCTAACTAGACTAGAAATTCCTCAAGGGAATTGTCAAGCAATCAGCAAGCCTTTCTCCAGCTGCTCTCAGTAGCCATAACACAGAAGAAGCTCTTTTCAGTTCATGTGCCTTGCCCCATTTTTTCTCCCCAATAGACTGCCATCAAGAATAGTACCAACTGAGTGGCAATGCCAAGTTATTATTGACATAGAGCCTAACTTCCTAACTTCCAGGTGCCCTTATAAATCCAAACTAGTTAATGAATGGCAAATGGCATGAATTACTTTTTTGTCTTTTTATTATTTATTGTTCATTTCTTTTCTTTTAAAATTTTGTTTCTGTTATAAACCATTCATTTTTTCTCCGTATCTGTCCACTGAAAAAGGAAGGAAGGATGGATGGAAGAAAGAAGGAAGGAAAAGAGAAAACAGAGATAGGGAAGGAGGAATGGAGAGAGGAAGAAGAAAGGAGAGAGCTATAGATCCCTTGTATCAGCTAAGCACAGTAAAGAAACACATTCCCAGACTGTTTACATTTAAAAATACATTTCTTATTCTGCATATCATTGCTTCATCTCCTGATGTTGTGGTAGACAGTATTATTCTTGTATTCTTCTTTTATCCACCCTCTGGAATCATGGTTGATCATATTTTATGCTTTTAAAATATTTTTGCAACTATTAGTTAATTCTACATAATATAATCTCAGAAATAATATAGAGTAGAGTAGAGGGTCCTGAAATATGGTGCTTTGTTATGGAACCTTGATCTAAACAAGTTAAGCTTCTGTCTGAACAAGAGAACATATATCCACACACATACACTCATACATATGTATATATGCATATACATGGCAATCCATTATAGGACTAAATTTATACCATGGTGAGCATTCTATCCTAGTATATTTTAAGTAAGTGCCAGGGTATTTAACTTTAATTTTCCTTTTTCTGAATTCAGGAAAACTATGGAACAATCAAGATAAAGTTCCTGTCCCTTTGTTCTTTTTTCTTTATCTTCCATCCCCTGAATACTCTATGTTTTGCATATACCCTGGTGGAGTGGCAATTCCAAAGATATGTGTATATGATTGATGGGTATTTCTTTTATATCTATGGTTTTAGTTCTGTATCCAGATCATAGGATAGGAAATCAGAGCAGACTTTAGAGATGATCTAGTCCACTATCCCCTCACTTTAAAATGAGGAAAGCAAGGCCTATAGAAGGTTAGCAACTTCCCCAAGCTCAGATGTGTGTATCTGATAGCATTGGCTAGGACTGGAATCCCTGGCTTCTAATTCTGAACCTAGTGTATTTCCCTCTATAACATATTACCTCTGAAGAGAACTTTTATAAAGGCTTACTCTGAATCATCATCACATGGGTGTAATGTTGTGTTCTTAGGGTGATGTGTTTCTGAAGACAATATAACAGAGCACATTCTTTAGTAGGTACTACCAAGACATAAAGGATTGAAGAATGGGCTTCTGAATACAAGGCTTGACTGTCCAAGGATCATCTTAGGAAAATATAGAAACAACCAAAATGTTAATTACTGGAAGTCATGAATTTAGGGTCCAACACATCCCATGATATGGAAATACAGATACACACACACCACTCACAAAATGCTTTCAGTCCTATGAAGCTATCTTATGCAATGAAAGCACCAGAAGAGGTACAAAAGCAGGCAGAATTCTAAGAATCATAGAGCATTCACTTCATGGTCAACATTTGTCATGTTAATGAGAGTTGCTTGATTAGGGAAGGCTTGTTATGTAAGAGTTAAGATCTTCGCCATCCATTAATAGACCTCAGGTGAAGTCCATTAAGGGAAGCTTGATTAGGGGAGGCTTGTTTTGTAGAGAGGCACACACTTTTTGTTAATTGCTAATGAGGCACTGGGTCAAGGACCCTCTGACTCTGAAAAGTTTATATACTCTAAGGTGAGGTTTTGCTTTGGAGGCTTATTTGGAAGAAGGTTCAAGTGCTACATGAGACTCTGGGTAGCTATTAAGAAGCTCTCCCCCTTAACCCCTTTTAAGATTCAAATGTTGGTGCTTCTCTCCCTGGTAATTATGTAAGCATGTAATGGTCAGACAATTGGATCTGTCTTTTGATCTCTGGTATATCTATTGCTTATGGTCAGACAGGAGCCCTGTCTGTTGGTTTTTATTTCTCTGTTGGTGGATGTAATTAAAGTAGATAGCTGCCCCCCTCAAAAGCTGCTTTCCTTTTAGAAAAGCAGATCTAAGAACCTGTTCAGCAAGTCCTCCTGTGTATGCCAGGGTGCTTGCTGTTACAGTTCTCTGAATATTAAGGCAGCCATTTGACCTAATGAATAAAGAGCTGAGCCTGGAGTCATGAAGATCTGAGTTCAAATGTGACCTCAGATATTTATTAGCTATAGGACACTGATCAAGTCACTTAACCTTTTGTTTGCCTTAATCCACCAGAGAAGAAAATGGCAAATCACTCCAGTATCTTCACCAAGAAAAAAACACATGGGCAGTATTGAAGTCCAATGGTCCACAACATCACAAAGCAGTGAACAAGGGTGAATGACTGAACAAAAACAACCACCAATGTGGGATTTTTCTCTAAGAATTAATTTGATCATCTGGAGGAAATGAATCTTCTCCCTATTGGCGTTCTCTGTATAAATGAAACCAGAAGACAAGAGAAAGTGAAGGCTAAGTGAAATAATGACTTACAGTCTCCTCAGGTAGTAAATAAAAGAATTAGTAGAGTTGGTTTGATTACATCAAGAGATAATGAAGACAATGATATGTAATAATAGGTAACACATGCCTTTCTAATGTTTGCAAAGTGCATTACAGACACTATCTCATTTGAGCTTTACAATAGCCCTGTAAGGTACTTCCTACTTCACAAATAAGGCAATTAAAGAAAGGAGAGGTTAAGAAACATGTCCAGGGTCCCATAGCTAATAAGCACATGAGGCAGGATTCAAACACAGGTCTTCCTGACTCTTAATTGCCATACTCTATCTATAATACCACCTAGTTTCAACAGAAAGCATCCTTTCTTCCTTTTAGCACAAGGTGGGAGAGAACCAAGAAAAGAGTTGACATTTGTGAACCATCAACCACTGTAGAAGGTGGGGCACAAACATCATATCAAGGAAGTAATGAAGCATTCCAAACCCCCAGATGTAACTTAATGCATCTTGACTTCAATGCACGAAAGGGCACAGGAGAGTATAGCAAAATCATGGGTTGGAAAACATAGTATGGGACCAAGAAATAAGAGAGCTAAAAGGCTTATATGGTCTACAAAGAAGGCTCATGTGTGTACATCATATGTACTTTCTATAGGATGAAGCCCATGCTGGAAGTGACAAGTAAAATTACAAAACATGAAATTGACTGTGCCTTTATAGAGACAGGAAATAACTGGCCACTGAGGCAGTCCTCGTTTCCCAATCAACTGTCTGTTTGCAGTCATCTCTACACAGCTCTCATCAACTGGACCAAATTAGAAGTAAGGATAAAGATAAGACAACAACACTGTGGGCAATTATAGCAACTCTGACCGGATCTGTTTAAACAAGTTATCAATTCTGGGAGGGTAAGAAGGGAGAAACAAAATGTATAAAAGCAAAGATATGGCTTGTACCACCAGTACTTAGAGAATACCAAAAATAAATAAATAAATAGAAATGTCCCCAAAATGAGGAAGAAGAAAGATTGCAAGAACTGATTTGCCAGCACTTAATCCATATAACAAGTAGAGAAATGTGGCAACCAGTGAGCACTAAACCCTTTTCCTTTCCAAATATAATGCCTCAATTTGTGCCTTTGATCACATCACTGCCTTCTTCAGGAGCTTGATTCTATCGACCATTTCCCACTGTTTCCTCCATCATCAATCTCTATTTACCAGATTGTTCACTATTGTCTACAAATATGCCCAAGTCCTCCTCTAGCTTTTAAATTCTTCCCACTACCAGTTTTTACTCAAGCTATCTTCTATTTCCCCCCTCTTTCACTGTCAAGCTCCCAGTAAAAAGTAATACAGACATTTACTGAATACTCCTTACTTCAACATATTCTCTCCTCCTTTGCCTTTTGTTGAAATATTTTCTTATTTTCTTTTACCTGTCTGAATGGCTCTTATCCCACTACTGCTTACGGTTCATAAATTCTTCCTGACCCTTATATATATGTGTGTCCTTCAAAGCTTTTTTTTTCTTTAGGTCTCATCTCTTACCTCTCTATACTATCTTCCAGGTGTAGTATTTTACATTTAGCCCCATTCAATTAAATCTTAATAGATTTTCCCTCAAGAATCTGGTTTGTTGAATATTAATGTTTAACTTTACCCCCATTGTAAAATAGTTTGGCTATCCCCTCCAGCATCATTTCATCTTTGATATGCATTTATTCCCCAAGTTATTGATAAAAGCATAATAAAGTCCAGTTACAAGAATGAAATCTGGGACACTGCACTATAGACACCCCTCCCTGTCAATATTGACCTATAAATGACTATTCTTTGGATCCAATCATTCAACCAACTTGCCTAAATGGATCATTTCTCCCACTTCTCTTCCTCTTATTCACAACGACAGCATGAGAGGCTTTTTCACATGTTTTGCCCAAATCTAAATATATTATAAAACAACATTCTTGTTCACGAACTATACATGTAAAGACATTTAGTCATCGATTTTTCAAGATTGCTCAAAGATGAGAAGACTTCAAATGATTGAAAAATATAACAGATGGTTCATTTAGAGCCCAATACTTTATTTCAACAAAATCTTTTTTGAGACAGAGATGTCATGATTATAAAATGCAAACATGGTGGGAGGAAAAAGAAAGAAGAGGTAATCTATTAGATAAGGATATCAGGATATGAACAATAGGCAGACTAGACTATGATATGGCACAAATGTACATATATACATATGTGTGTATGTATATCTGTGTATATATATATATATACACAAATGTATATATATATGAATGACATATATTATGTCTTCAAAATTTAATCCTTCAGTCATCCTGATGGAAAGCTTCCTCAAATTTGGCTAAGCTGCTGCCATGGGGGCATGGTATCTCCATGTTAAGACATAGGCATACATGCTTGTCCTTGTGCATACTCAAAACCTTTTCAGTTCAGGATGACAAGAGTCAAAGAAATTTCCTAATGGTTTCATGTCAGCTTAGAAATAAGAAAGGATCAAGAGATGCAATACTGTGTATACAAAACAGCTAGAAGGCCAGTTTGACTGGAATACAGACTGTGTACTGCATTGATAGGAAACAAAACTGAAGTGTGTGTGTGTGTGTGTGTGTGTGTGTGTGTGTGTGTGTGCATGTGCATGTGAGAGAGAGAGAGAGGGAAAGAGAGAAAGAGAGGGAGAAAGAGAGGGAGAGAGAGAGGGAAAGAGAGAGGGAGAGGGAGAGAGTGGGGGAGAATTTCAGGATCAGAACAAACCTGTCACTAAGGTTTCCATAACCACTAACCTTAAGGTTGCCAAACAGAACATTTTTTTTCCTTAGAGACAATTGGGAGTCATTGAAAGTTTAGGGGCTAACAGAATAAGACCTACATCTTAAAAATATTAATGTGAGAAGTATTTGGAAGAGACAATGGAGAGAAGGCATACTCCAGGGAAACCAATTAGGAGGCGATTACAACAGTTCAGGTAAAAAGTGATAAGGACCAGAACTAGGGCAGAAGTTACATGAGTGGAGGAAAAGGGATAAATGAAGAGAAAATTACCATTTCATAGTTTGCCTAAGAAAGTGTTTATAAACATTTTGACCGTATGAATTACCAAGATATCAATCATACCAATTCTCTCTTTTCCCACAAGTAGGATGTGTCACAGGAGAGAAAGGTATGAAGAACTCATATCTATGTCTAGCTTTCAATTGCCTGTATTAAATGAAGACTTCATCAGATAATTCAGCAGGTTATGATAGTCCGTGACCTGGATACAGCAAGATGAAGAGATCCTTCACTCAATTCTCCTACCTCTAAATCCAATATTTGATGTGACTTTGAATTCATTGTTTGAATATCTAAGAAGCATGTTTGGGAAGATATTACATAAGTGATATATTTATTTCACTAATTACACACTACTATCTTTTTTCACCAATGTAGAATTGGAAAGACTTTTCCACTGATATCTCAGAGATGAATTTTAAGACCCAGGAATTTCACCTGTGACTTCTTTTAGCCCCACTGGAAATCATATGTCTACCATTTATTTCCATTTATGGATTTTCTACACAAGAAAATCACAGGTTTATTCCAACTAAATGAACTGGTTAAAGGAGCCCACAAAACAAAATTATGATTTTTGCTTCCTGAACTAATGTATTGAGAGGAAAACAGAAGGTTTAGTGGAGTAGGAATCAAAATTCTTTGAATCTAGCCCCAGGTTCACCATTTATTAGTGACTGAACTTGGCTAATAAAATCTTCACTAAAATGTTCCTTTGCTGTCCCCCCTTAGTATGGCTAGAACTATATGTTTGTGAAGATTTTGCCTGTAAAATGCAAACTTGGAACGGTTTTAAGTATTTTCCTGAAGTCAGACTACATTTTGCATATATGCATATTAATCTAGCTAAGTTCAGGAAGGTTCATTCTCAGTTTTGCCACATGGTGATGAATTGTTGGGCTATAGTCACTCCCAATGACTCCCCATCAAGTCATTCAGAAGTTGCAATCTGTCTTGGTGGTAGGAGGCTCCATACTCATGGAATAACAAATCTATGAGGGGTCAAAGAGCCACTGGGTACATCTTTGAATTTCCCTGAATTAAAGTTACCTAGGCTATAGGATTGATGACAATACTTGTCCTGACGCCCAGAGTTAGTTTGAAATTACATGAGATGAGATAATGCTCTGTACACTATAAAGCATTACAGATTTGTACATTATATGTAAGGCAAAAACCTTTTGATTCTTGGAAGTTTCCAGGTTTTTACTGGTATAAGTACAGACTTGTACCTCCTTAGATGGCAGTATCTAACTCTCATTTATGAAACAAGTTTATTTATTGAACTTATCAGGGAAAAGCATCTGAAATAGTGAACATACTTAACCAAAAAGAAGATATGTTGATGAGATCATCTATGTAAAGTGCTTAGCAAAAATGAAAGCACTATATGCATGTCAGCTATTACTCTTATTAATATTCTATCATTAGGAATCTATACTTTTAATCTGATTCAGGAAAAGAGGAAGCTCTTCTCTAGTACGCAAAATCAGTTGGGATTAAAGTCATGGAAACAGAAAAATTCTGCACGGCAAAAACATTCCCTAAATCTATTTTTTTTGTTGTACACTATAGATCCATTCTGTTATTCTGGAGCGGGAAATCCTATTCCCAATGGACAAATGGGTCATACAAGTTATCACTCTAGGTTCTACACATTGATTGGGAAAAGAATATAGATCAATACCTTCTATTACAATTCTTTCATCAAAAGGGGATTTTATTTTTTTTGTCCAAAGGCTTGTACAGTTCCCAGTGTTTAAGATAAACTAAAAAAGGGTATAACAATTCGGTGAAGTGCATATGAAATTAGATTACTCAACATCATAACCTTATTTATGTTGCTGATTTTATTTTTATTTTCAATCCCTCCATTAAATATCTTTTCATATTAGAACTTCTGTTTCACTGTGGCTACTTCTATTGGTGATATTGGCTGAGACCCAAACAAGCTAAAGTGTGTCAAAAATAGCAAGGAGATATGGCCTCAGATGGGGTGGTTATTCCCCTATATTTTGACTTGCATAACAACAGAAGCTGAGGCTGGCTAAATGTAGTAATGCCTTTGGCATTTAGCCTTCTTCAAATATGTGTTTTTCTTAAAAGTTTTAATTTTCATGTGCTTAAAAAAAGTTTTTTTCCCCCTTAAGTTCATAATTTGCAAGTAAGATAAAGAAGGTATAGGATAACTAAAGAAAACAGAACATGTACAAAATTAAGTTATGGTTGTGTGTGGTGGTTCCTGGAATAGAGAAGGAATTTAATGAAAGCTTGTTTAACCAACTAATAAACAAGATGACACAACAATTATCATTTCCTTAACTGTGCACTAAAATGGCCTCTCTCAAACATGTTGGAGTTGTATGCAAATATCACCACAAAATTAGAATGTTGTTCATCTTCCTTACAAGATTATCATCACAGAATTTCAGGGATAGAAACCACTTCAAAGTTCACATAGCCCAACTGTTAACTGAATCCTGAATTCTCTCATTGTCAATCCAGCCTCTACCTGACAGAGAGATTCCTAATTCAGAGTGAGACATTTATAGCATTGCTGGATCTTGTAAGGGGACAAAGCACGCATAAATTATGAAGTCATATTGATATATTCAATGTAACATGATAACATATTGGGGAGTTTTAAAAAGTGCTTAAAAATACCTCAGGAGTATCTTGTCCCATCTATATTTTATACACTTGAGAATTTATGGGTTTTACAAGGAACAATATGAGAAATTGTCAGTATACCTACATTATTCCAAAGTATTCATATTTTCTTTTATACATAAAGCAACCAACAGCTTCATCCTCATCATCCACATTAATAACAAACCAAAGTCTAGATTTCATCTTCATTTTAAGATCTGACATGCAGTACAATGAATGCAAGTATTACATATGTATAGGCATATTTGTGTATTATGTACACATATGTCTATTACATATACATGCACAGACATACACATATACACAAATATATGTATTCATATTCATAAACTTTGTGTGCATATGGTCACATAAATATATACACATTATATGTCTGTGTAGTATGTATAAAAGATACATGCACAATTTGTACAAATGCACATGTAAGCAGGTTTATAGAAAGCTATATATGTAGTGAGATGGTGAAGCAGATAAGAACGCTAGATCTAGAATAAAGAAGACTCATTTTTCAAGTTCAAATTTGGCTTCAGACACTTACTAGCTGTGTGACTCTGGGCAAGTCACTTAACCCTGCCTGCCTCAGTTTCCTTTGCTGTAAAATGGCAAACCACTCCAGTATCTTTGCCATGGAAACCCCAAATGGGGTCATGAAGGGTCAGACACAACTGAACAACAAGCTTGCACTCTTATGTGTTATCCATATATGTGTTTATGTATGCATATTTGTATAAATATATATATAAACTTGTATGTATATGAATATGTAGATGAACATGTGGCAATGTCATTCAGAGTAGTGCATTATTTTTCAGTGTATTTATATATATTCTATGTATATATTTAAATATGCATGTATGTGTATATATTTCTATTCTTTAAGATGGTTACAAATAAAACAATAAGTTGCCATTGCTTTTTTCTTTTTTGAGGGGGAAGGCAAGGCAATTGGAATTAAGTGACTTGCCCATGGTCACACAGCTAGTGTCAAGTGTCTGAGTTCAAATTTGAACTCAGGTCATTCTTACTCCAGGGCCAGTGCTCTATTCACTGTGCGACCCGACTGCCCCCCATGCGTTTTTTCACAAGATTTCTTTTACTTATTCTTCTGTGGGGGGGCAGAGTCAAGATGGCTGAGTGGAAGGACTACCTGTAAGAGTTCTCCCCCCACAGCCCATAAAATACCTGTAAAAAAATGATTCTAAACAAATTCTAGAGCAGCAGAAGCCACAAAATGACAGTGAAAGAGATTTCCAGCCCAAGGCAGCCTGGAAGGCTGACAGGAAAGGTCTATCACACCAGGTTCAGAGCAGAGCACAGTCCAGCCTTGGCCGAGCAGTGCAGCAGGGGCAGGACCAGAGCAGGCTTCAGGGATCTACTAGCAGCAGCTGTGGTTCTCAGTTCCCTCAACCCACAAAGGTCAAACATAGCTTCAGAGGTCAGTGAGAAAGCTCTTTCCCCTGGGTGAGAAGGGAACAGGGTACTCCTGCCCTAGTCCCAACCCTAAGTGACCCCAGGCAGTGTCAACATCCATTTTTGGAGGCCTCAGCCCAAAGCCCCTAGGGGAATCAAGTTGCTGATCTGGGTTTCAGCCCTGAGTAGTGAACCTTGGGTGAGGAAGAACATTGGCCTGGTGGAGGAGGTGGAGGCTCTGGATAGGGAATCCAACTCACAGACTCTGGGCAGAAAAAGCTTGTGGTAGCTCCCAGACCAAAGCATAGGTCAGGAGAGGAGTAAACTCCTCTCCTTGATTGTGTCACCTTGGAGAAACTGAAAACTTACAGATCCCCAGAGTATACCTTCCTCTTAAGAAAAGACTCAAAAGTCAAGTAATTGGCTGGGAAAATGCCCAAAAAAGGGAAAAAATAAGACTACAGAAGGTTACTTCCTTGAGGAAGAACAATGCATACCATCAGAGGAAGACATAAAAGTAAAAGCTTCTGCATCCAAAACCTCCAAAATAAATAAACAATGGTCTCAGACCATGGAAGAGCTCAAAAAGGATTTTGAAAATCAAATAAGAGAGGTGGGGGAAAAAATTGGGAAGAGAAATGAGAGTGATGCAAGAAAATCATGAAAAGTGAGTCAGTATCTTGTTAAAGGAGACTAAAAAAATGCTGAAGAAAATAACAACTTTAAAAATAGACTAACTTAAATGGCAAAAGAGGCCCAAAAAGCCAATGAAGAGAAGAATGCTTTAAAAAGCAGAATTAGCCAATTGGAAAAGGAGATTCAAAAGTTCACTGAAGAAAACAGTTATTTTTTTAAATTAGAAGAGAGCAGATAGAATGACTTTATGAGAAACCAAGGAATTACAAAACAAATCCAAAAGAATGAAGAAATAGAAGACAACATGAAATATCTCACTGCAAAAACAATTTTGGGAGGGATGAGATCAAAAGAGAGAACAGAATAAATGGGGGGGCAGGATAGGATGGAGGCAAATATAGTTAATCTTTCACAACATGACTATTATGGAAGTCTTTAGCAAAACTACACATATATAGCCTATATTGAATTGCTTGCCTTCTCAGTGCGGATGCACGGGAAGGGAGGAAGGGAAAGAAGTTGGAACTCAAAGTTTAAGGAGTGAATGTTGAGAATTGTTTTTGAAAGAACTGGGAAATAAGAAAGACATGTAATGGGTATAGAAATCTATCTTGCTCTACAAGAAAAGAAAGAAGATAGGGATAAGGGAAGGGAGGGAAATGATAGAAAGGAGGACGGATTGGAGGAAGGGGCAATCAGGATGCATGGCATTTTGGGCGGGGAGAGGGGAGAGATGGGGGAAAATTTGGAACTCAAAATCTTGTGGAAATGAATGTTTAAAACTAAATAATCATAAAATAAATAATGCCTCAAAGAAGCAACGCGGGATGTGTATGTAAATATTTGTGTGTACATAAGCATCTATGTATGTGAATATGTCATCCTCTTCTTGAAGAAGTCCTCAATGATTTTCCTCTGGGATAATACTCTACTGATACGCATTTAAGCCCTTTACAATACGACTGTAACACTCACTCATACTCATGCACTGATTGCACATTAGATCCTTTCATTCACTCTACATTCCAATTATACAGACTTGATGTTCCAGTTATACAGACCTGATGTTCCTTGTATATAACATTAGATAAATTAATGAAAAAATCTGTTAAATGCTTATTATGTACCAACACACATAAAGTGCCAGGGATACACATTGAAAAGTAAGGCAGACCCTGCTCTTGGGAAGCTCCATCTCTAATGGTGGAGACAAAACAAGTAGAAGGGTCAGTTGCAAGTCAGATGAAAGGTCTCATGGTCCTTCATGGTCCTTAGGGCACAGCAGCAAAGTAGATGTCAATAACTCATCTTTTATGTCATTTCTCTCAGACAAATATACCAGTTTCTGTTATTGAACCATGTGACAGTGCCAAGGACTTTGTTGACAACAACTTTCTTTTCTTTATATTCAGCTGCTGTGGTTGCAGCAACGCCAAGAAGGGCATTGAGGTGGTGCAGTGGATAGAGCCCCAGTGCAGGAGTCAGGAGGACCTGAGTTCCAATCTCACCTCAGACACTTGACACTCACTAGCTGTGTGACCTTGGGCAAGTCATATAACCCCAACTGCCTCATCCTGGGTCATCTCCAGTCATGAATATCTGGTCACTGGATTCAGATGGCTCTGGAGAAGTGAGACTAATGACCTGCACAGCTCTCCCTCACTTAAAACAAAGTTAAGTCCAAGTCATGTCAATGCCAGGAGCACTTACCCGGCTACATGTCCACAGAGTTTGCTATTGACTGTGAGCACTGGGCTGGGAGTCTTGTTGTTCCTAAGAGTTCAAGGTCTTGATCTCACTCTATCAGAGTCTGAGGGGAGAGGGTGGTCAACTTATGGTGATGGTTTGACTTGCCTGGCCTATGTTAACTTCTGTCTCTTGCTAAGGTGGCTTGGTGGCTTGCTTTTTCAATGAAGCTGACTTGCCTGCCCTGTGGGTGATACGTCATTGGCCACTGGTAGAAATGGCCCATTCTCCATAGGAGTTACTTCCCTGGATGATGATCATGGGGGCTGGGTTGGAAGCAAGACTGGTAATTTAAGGGGGATGTTATTCTCAGGATTCTTGGACTTATTTCTTGTTGTTGCCATTTGTTCAGCAGCTCTTGCTTGTAGTGGTGAGGAATAATTTATCTCCCCAGCGATGGCTATGGGTATTAGGCAGGATGCAGGTTTGCTGAACTGAGGAGTCCTATTATTTTTGAAGCTTTTAGATTCAAAGCCCAGGGCTATCTCCACTAAGGTCTGAAGGGAAATGGTGGTCAAGGGAATAGCAGTGGTTTGACTTTTCTGGCATAGGCTACCTCCCACCTCAGCTTCAGGCTGCCTTGCTACTTCAGCTTGCCTGGTTTCTTTTCCTCATTTCCTTTCACCTCTCTCATTTCCCACATCTGTGCCTTTATCTAGACTATTCTTCTCCTGCCTAAAATGCTTCCCCCATCTCTTTCCCCTGTACCTTTCATAATCCCTACCTCTCTTTGTACCTATGAAATCTATCCTGATTTCCACTATTATTAGTGTTCATTCCACACTACCCCAAAATTGAGTCACATTTAATTATTTTTGATAGTATATACACACATACATGTACATCCATACAATATACAATATGTACACACATATATACATAAATGTTTTAGATAGATATATATATACACATACATGTACATATATAAATGTTTTATAATGTATGTAACTTACATATATACATAAATGTTTTATATATGTCTATGATTTTTCTATATACATTCCATTTCTCTCAGAACACACCAGAGGGCAAGGACAGTTTAATTTTTCTCTTTGCCTCCCTAGCCTTTAAGACGATAACTGTCAAGGCAGATGATTAATAAATGCTTGTTGAATTAAATTAACTATTCCATTTGGTGAAGAAAACTTGATTGATAAAGTCACTTAAAGAAAATCAAAAATTATTAAAAGTTTTTTGAACATGCACAGGTTGTTGGTAATTGATTTCTATAGTTTGTGTCAATATGTTCCTTAAAATATTTAATATTCCATAGCACAGTTCTGACATCTTTTTAAAATTAATAGATTTTATATTGATATAACATGTTATTTTAAACACTACAACAATAAAAATACCTATAGGAAAAGATAGTCCCTGAAATCAATTAAGCAAAACTATCTAACATTAATGTGTATAAGTCACATGACATACCACTTTCCACATTTATATTTATCATTTGTAAATGGAAAGAGTATGTGTTTTGAATTTAATAATTTTTATAATGCAATAATAGGTGGTGTTGCTTTTTTATGATTCTCTTAATTTAGACCATTTCTGGCATCATGTATTATTATACTTTTGGCCCTGCTTTCTTTGTCTGGTACTACTTCATACATGTCCTCCCATGTTTCCCTAAATTCTCCAAATTCATCATATCTTACAGTAGGACATATTACAATTCATTCTTCATACAGCTTATTCAGTTATTCCTCAATTGTTGGGCACACAGTTTGTTTCCAATTTTTTTTTCGATGTTCTTTGAGAAAGCTTTCTGTCTCTATTTTCTGATAGATAATTGGAGAACTCTGTCTTTACCCACTGAATTGTGATCTCATCTTTTAAATCTGGCATTAAATGTGTGTCTTATTCTCATAACTTGTTTTCACTTATAAATGATTACGTTACTGTGTAACTATCCTACTCTACAGTTCGGGTAAGCAAAGCCCAATCAGCATATGCCTTTGGCTAGGTTTCCTTTTGTTCTCTTTTCCTTAAAGATTGGAACCCTTAGACATTGTTAGGAAATTACTGTTTAGGCCTACGTAAAATACCATGTCCCAAAGTAAAGAAATCATTAATAATGAAATACTAAAAAGGAACAGTTATATTACAAAATAAATCTAGCAGACTTACAAAGAAAACAGATTTGAAACAGCCACCTGCTGTGGAGATGAGGCAGTAATCTCAACAGCAGGAAATAAAAGGGAGAGAGAAGAAAAAAATACAAAAGCACAGACATTAAAAAAGTAATTAAAACACTTATCTCCATCGACATACATAACGAAAAAAACCCTCCACCAACCACCTAAAAACATATTCTATTGAACTGCACAGCGGGCAGAAACATTAAAGCTGTCACTGTAAAAACACATTCTGCAGTCAAGAAAATACCTCTTTAAAATATAATCTCAAAAGTATTACTAATATGTTAATCACTGGTAAATGTGCCCCCAATACACTGGGTTGTGTTGCTTTCTGGACAGTATTTTATAGTGTACTTTGGCATCTTGTATTAAAATAAATTCTTAAATACAAGCAGTGGTAACCTCCTGTTTTATTTGCAATTATCCTAGAGAATGCAACTGAAATGTTATAGCCCACTAGTATGAATCACATCACCTGATTTCCTCACACCAAAGACTTCATGCAAAGTGGTTTAATACAACATGGATTTAGATCATTCATTTAGATGGATACATTCAAAGCCAAAGTCATCACTGAAGTCTTGAACTAGAATGAGGTAAATTTTAACACAAGGGTCGGAGGAGGAGGAAAGAAGCAAATAGAAACCAAGAACTGCTTTGTTACCTCTCACTAACATCTTGGGCATATATTATACAAAATACAACTAACTGAAAACATGATTTCAAATAGCATGAATCCAAAAATATTACTAACCATCAAATTTGTTTACATCTGTGGGCTCTAATGAATTGTATTTCTAGACTTAGGAAAAGTTTTGCTTTTTTTAAATGTTAATAGCATTAAATTAATTCTTCTCAGCACTAGTAGAAAGATAAAGTATCATGGAAGGAGTGCTTGGTGTGGAGTCAGAGGATCTGAGTTCAGATTCTGACTATGCCAATTTCTATCTGTTTGACCTCAAACAAAAGTCTAAGTATTTCACCTCTCTAGGGCAGTTTCTCTACTCAGCTAAGTAGTCAAGTGGCAAGAGAATTGAACTTGAGAGTCATAAAGACCTGAGTTCAAATCCTGCCTTAGTTGTATACTTGGGCAAGTTACTTAATTACATAACCTCAGTTTCTTCATCTACAAAATAGGAATAAAAACAGGGTTGATGTGAATTTCATGTGTATGTATGTAGTATTTCTGCAAGCCTTAACATGCTAATAACAGCAACTATCAGGTTTGTCGTGAGGATTAAATGAGTCTATATTTTTAAAGTTCTTAGCACAGTGCCTGGAACTTAGTAGTAGATGCTTAATAAATGCTTGTTTCCTTCCTTCACATATAAATGCAAGTTAGTAACATTATTATCTGTAAAATGGGGTGGTTGGATTGGATGAATTCTAAGGTCCCTGTGAGGTCAAAATGCATGATTCTGTAAACACTATACTATCTGAGGTACACCTTCCACTGATGCCTATCATAATCCCTCCCACATATATCACCTTAATAGATCATTTTTGTGATTTTTAATAAAATAAATTAAATTTAAAAATCATTCCCAGCAGTGACCAAACTGCTGTTAATGAAACTCATTGGGTTGAACAGTATGTACGTTGGATGACATGTCTGGTTAGTTCATCTGCAGGGTTATAATTAAAATTTTTCCAGCAAGGCAGGCCTAAGCACAGACTTTCTAACATCAATGAAGACCAGTTTCACAAGGAAGGTCTCCTATACACTCTTTCTTACATGTTCTTAAAAATGGGTTCATATCTCTGCCTGAACATTTTATTTTTTTAACCGTAAACATGATGTAGTCATGCCCATATGTAATATCTTCCTATAATTCATAAATAAATGTTTGTACCCTTTACTTTAAAGGAAGCTATTCTCAGAAATTTCATGTTGTCTCACTTCTGAAAAAGGATTGCGATTCTTGTTCATTTTTCTACAAAATTATGACTTCCTTGGTTGTAGGTTATAGAGAGAAGCATGGTGTTTGAGCTTCCATATCTACATGGAGAGTTGTTTTAGTTGGATTTAGCATTCCTGAGGCAAGAAGGAAGAGATTCAAATGAACAAATATTTCAGGGAATTTAGAAAATAATATTGTTGTACAAGATAAGCAACCTGTGAAATACATACTTAAAAAACGGACACAGTCTAGAGGTCCATGTGAGTGTCTCTATGGACAGCTTGATTATCAGATGTCCTACTAAAGCTGAGATGTGGAAGAAATGGCCAGGGATAGTAACTAAACTAATGCAAAAACTCCTTAACTCTTGTTGGTCTGACTGCTAGATTTCAGCTCATCGATACATCTATAATCAACCTAACATCTTGTGTAAGGCAGAAGTCCATATTCTTCGATCTCATGGCACATATTCTCTGGTTCATGGAAAACTAAGCACCAAAAAATGAACATTTACTCGCTCAGTGGACACAAGGCAGAATCACTCCATTTAAGTGAGCTACCAATCAACAATCCCATTGACTCCATATCCATCCATTTTATGTGGATATAAAGACCTTCATTTTAAACAATTTTATCCTCAGTTGGAACTTTTTGAAATTTACTTGAGTATTAGAAATAATTATGTTTAAGATGACTAGTATGAATAGAATTGTTAGCCAATTAACTCTAAAAACCAAAACAGCTAGAAAAGAATATTTTTTCCTTGTTAGACTTTTGGATTTGGACATCTATGATATTTAACTTTTTCTGGTTTTTCACAAAATTCACAGAATTTTCATGTTTGAAGGGATATTGGTGGCTTCTGCAGCTTCAGAGAACAATTCATCCTCTTAGGTGATAGCTTGGGCTACTTCAAGATGACAGCCACATCTCCTTTGAGTTTTCTCTGTTACTTCGGCTAGCATCCATATAGCAAATACTCAAGGTCCCTTACTTTTCTCATGGACACCCTCTTCTGAACCCTCTACAATTTAACATTATCTTTCCAAAATTGTGACACCCAGACACATCAAGTACTGTAACTGAGATCGGTACCTTTTTTGGTAATATTTTCTCTTGGTATACACCATACTCCCCCTAAAAGCTGGCTTTTGAAAACCTGAATACAAATCAGTGTGTTGTATGAACAACCAAACAAATTAGTAAAATGGAGGTAGAGTTTTTTGTATTTGTATTTGGACATTAAATCCCTAAGGTCCTATACTATCCAACCTGGAGAAGCCAATTTTCCAAAGAACATTTCCTGTTCTAGAATTCATCCTTCTTGATGTCAAATATAGTTTGGAACTATATAACCACAGTTTAAAAGCTACATGTGACCTAACTGAAGAGTAGCTTACAGAAGTAATAATAAGAGAGAGCTACAATAACAAAAAAAATAGTATTATGTGTAATGAGAATAGGAGAATTCCTCTAAATTGGGGCAAATGGAAGGCACTTGCATTCTTGGGTAAAAATAAATTATAGACTGCTGAGCACTGTGTAACAGGAGAAATGATAAAACTGGAGAAGATATGTTTATAAGAGGTGGAAAAACACAGCAGCAACAGAGGAGAAAAAAAGAATGTAGATGTAGCTCCCTAGTAATAGGTAGGAATGGAAAATATATTAACACTAATGTGCTTTCTCAACAAGCAAAAGTCAGTCAATAATGGCTACTCCACATTAATTAAATTCTGAAAGCATAATGCAATATTGATATAGCTTAGCATGTTCTTGGTTAAAAACATCCTCCAGAAGTACATGCCTTGGGTGTGTGGGCTTTTCTTAGCTTCACTTATGCCTTTCTTAAAATATTTGCAGGAGTCAAGTGTTTTGAATCCCTAGCCCCATTCAAAAAGTTTTAAAAATCCAGAGACAGAGCCCACCCATATGCTATGGTTCATCCTGAAAGAAAATCTTTGACCTCCAAAAGCAAACATAGTCTGACAAAACCAGACACTTACCTAAGAAAGATTACTGGCAGAAATAGGAATAAAATATGGAAGAGATGATTGGGCACTATTAGCTTAGGGCAGAAGCAAAAACCTAGATGGTTGTCTTGAGGTTAGAGAGGCCAACCACTTCAATTAGCTACACTGAATGATTGGAAAACTAAAAAGAAAATGTAGAATTAGAATGTTGGAAGAAATTGTAGGAAGTTTCCTAAAAAGAGATATTTTCCTTAGAATAGTAGGCAAAGACCTGTACTTCTGATGTTCTGAAGGTAGTATGAACAGAAAAGGGAGAGGGGGGAATGCTCCCAAAGATTGTAAAATAGTGCACTGACTTCATAACAGACATATGATTCCAATATAATGTAAATTCCCAGAAGGTCTTGGTTGCTTCCTTTTTTCTCTTTGCATCTTTATTCTCCAACAAATTATCTTGCACATAATAGGGCTTTAAGGAATATGCCAAACCAAGCAGTAAAACTAAACATAAGGAAAAGGCAACATGTTATATTAGATAGTACGCTGGACTTGGAATCAGGAAGATTAGAGATTAAAATTCCCCCTCTAACAAGTAACTGCAAGCAAGTTACTTCAATTCACTGGACACTATTTTATTCATTTGTAAAATGAACGGAAAGTCAAATAAAGAAGTTTGAACGCTTGGCCACACAATGAGATGAGATTCAATGGAAAAAATCCTGATGTTGGGAAAGACTGAAGGCTAAAGGAAAAGGGAATGCCAGAGGATGACGTGGATAAAGGGTGTCATAGAGACAACTAATACGAGCTTGGACAGAGAGTGGAGGGCAGAAGGGTCTGGTGTGCTATGACTGTGCTCAGGAAGAGACAGACATGGCTGAACCATTAAACAACAAATGAACAATTAGACTTACTGGCTTTAAAGGTCATTTCCTTCTCTAAATCTATGATTGTACTATGCTTTGATCCGATGAATACAAATTATAAAATGACTGTGTGACTATTTAACAAATCTTAGAGAGAGAAGACTTTGCTCAATTAAGAATTCTGACTCAAATTTCCCTAAACTTTTAGGGGAGGTTTCTGACTACCTTGGTTCAGATTTTACTCTGCAGGAAAATACATGTTTACACACACATACACACACACACACAATTAAGCAGGAACTAGTCACAGTCAAGGAAATACTTTTAGAAAAAAATGGACATACTGAAATTTGGTGCTACAGATGAGGGGAAAAGTGTGATTTTATACCAACTGACACCATTAAAATATGAACAGTCGCACAGATTTCTCTAAGAACTTCATTCTCATGTATCTCTAAGACCTTCATGTTAGAATGTCAGACCTATAAAAAGTTGTGGCACCCAGTCATTCCTTGATTCCTGCTTTAATATGTCATCACTTTTCTTTTACAGCTCTATTCCATGTATTTCTTTATATTATGGTTGTTTTATTTCCTACCCTTTGAACATTATGAGCTTTAAAAATCTATTACAATGAATGAAACTCATTTTTCATTACTTTTTTTTAAAAAAGTTACAATTATTCTTCCATTTTCTTTCTTCTTATTAATGAATTGGTGTATGCACTATAGAGATGAGAGTACTATTCTCTGATTTTTCTTTTATGAGGTATGAAGGAAATGAAGTATATAATCCCCAATTTAAACATGAGGAAACTGGGGCACAGAGAGGTTAAGTGAACTGGCCAGACTCACACAGCCAAGAAGTGTAGAATTGATAATCAAATCTTCTGCTGCCAAGATAACTGCTCTTTGCATGTACCATTCCATTTCTATAAACGTCTATAAAAATTTTTGAACTCTAAAATTTCAAAAATATATCAGTATAAAACTGTACTCACTCAACATCTTATTTACAGCATTTTTAAAAGCTCAAAATATTTTTTTTCAAGATATCCAGTTTCATGAAATGTTAATATTTGAGGGAAATTAGATATTAGAAATTAAATTAGATATCAAACAAACTTTAGAAGATGTCCTTTTTATTAGTTTAAATATGTTTTTTCAAAATATTTTGTAATTATTTTGTAATGATGATGGTGGTGATGCTGCTGCTAACTTGAATTTATATAGAGATTTAGGATTTGCAAAATAATTCACCTTTAAGGCTTATACCAGTACAGGAAACAGTTTTTCATTCTCTACCCAGCAAAAACCTATTCACTTATCTCTTGTGACATTGTGCCTTTCAATATACTCGATGGCTTTTCATTTAAATATTTGCTTAGTTTCTGTTTATTTTTATTCTGTAGCCCTATGATGTATCATAGGTATTCCTCCATAAATGAGGAAGCTGAGGTTCAGGCAGATTATTTTAGTTGCCCTTGATTAACTGCCTAATAAGTCTGCGAACCAGAATCTGAAAAGGCTTAAAATCTTTGGCTCTTCTCAGTACAAGCTACTCTCATAGTTTCTTACTCCAACACTGAATGTTCATCACAATGCATCTCTAACATCTCTTCAGTCTTACCTTACATTATTCTCTCCCATTCACTCTATGTTCATATGAAATTGGGTCATTTTTTTCCTTTTCATCATTCCCAACTTGTCTGGTCCTGTCTCCATACCAGTTTTCATACCATCCATGTGCCTGGAAGTGACATTAGCCCTCTCCCATCTCTATTTCTTCAAGCCCCTGCTCTTATTAAGGTTATTTTCAGGTCCCTATTATCACTCTTGTTGAACTCTTTTCTGATATCCCCAGTCCTCTTTCTGCTAAAAGTAATTTCTCTCTCCTCAAATTTTTCATAGCACTTTACCTAAACTCTCCCTTTGCATTTATCCCATGTATTATATAGATATATGTGTATGTATGCTTGTATATGTCATTATATTGCATTGAAAGACCCAGGAGGGAAAGACCTGCTTCATCTTTTTTTGTGTGTGTGTACCCTGTCTCGTTCTTTGCACATGAAAGGCATCACTAAATGCTTGGTAAATTGAGCTGAATTGAATTGACAGTATCATAAAAAGTCAGTTGTATCAAATTCATATACTGGTACTATATAATCTGGGAATCTAGAAAAACAAATTCAGCTGATCAGTATGTCATATAGTTCTTTGAAAATTAAACACACGCTGTTCTATCCTGCCTTAAATCTTCACAATTTTAACGCAGCAATCTTATTCAGAAGAAAGATCAAAAATGAGTCTTAAATGCTTGGGGATAAGTAGTCACATCTTCTTCCTCCTACCTAGGCTGCTTTTCCTAATCACTCTGGAAAAACTGACTTCAAAATGAAACAAGGCCTGATTTAAAAAAAAAAAAAGCTCTAAGCATTTTTCATTTGTTAAGTCACAGATATACAACTCAAAAGCTATCATCAATTCATAGGGATGAAAGGGCAATAATTAAAGTCTTCTTTTCCTCCTTTCATTGAACATCATTTGACCTACGATACAACGACTCTCCAATTCTCATCCATTATCTCTACATGAAGGTCTTTGCCAGCTCACGAAAAAATATATAAATCTCCATTTGTCAGATTTAAACTGCACCTGTCCCAAATGCTACAAGGACTCATAGCTCTTGTCCCTTAAAAAAATTGCAAAATATTGTCAAGTTCCCCAACCTCCCTAAAGCTTGTAATGACCCCATGCAATCAATAATATTTGTAACCTGTAAGGGCTCAGTTAAGTAGAACAGAAGACAGGCACTATCCTCGTTAACTACATTGAGCTGTGATAGTACAGCCTAGTCCCTTGTGTCGCCTATGATCAATTTTAATCTCCTGACCAAGAATAAAAGAATGCAGACTCCTGTTTCTGGATTCATCTTGAAAGGATGTTATAGATTTGTATGTCTGCAGAGGGAATGAAAGATTTAATTCAACTGGCATTCTAGGAAAGAATACATCTAAACGATCATTTCTTCTCATTACCCTCCCTTGCTTCCTGGGTCCTCTATTGACAGAACTAAATACTGAAAAATATATGTGCAATGGGTTGCACAGCAAAGCTGTCTCTGTGAAAATGCTACCCAACTACTGCAATATGTGTTACACAGGGATTTCTTTTAGGCACATAGTCCTTAAGGTGGAAATAAAAATGCCTTTTACGGAAACAACACATTTAGGGATAAAGTACATCATGTATAAGTCTGCCTCTTTGAGCAATTAGAACAATTCAACCTTTGCTAGCTTTTAAGAGCTGCTACCACAATAGATGTATTCAAGTTTCAAACATATATTTGGTTCAAACTCCAAATTATTTTGACTTGAGAAGAGGGAAAAGAGGTACTCCAATTAGTTCAGAACACTCTACCTTCTTGTTTTCTTTATTGTTTTATTTTATATTTTTTCTTGTTATCTTTTAAAAGGGAATAGCCATGATATCCCTGGGTTGTAAGTAATGACTAAAGAAAAGGAGCTCATTCTACCTAGTCAGAAAAAAACAAATGACATTGTACTTTGGAAATAAAACATGAATTGCACTGCCTACCTAATAAATACTAAAATTGGCCAATAACAATGTATTTGAGGTTTCAAGGTGAAAGAGTACTGGAAGAAATCTCAGTATTCACCTAGAGATAGATGTGTACCTTATTTGT
The DNA here is from genome assembly GCA_028658325.1 of Potorous gilbertii. Classification (NCBI taxonomy): domain Eukaryota; kingdom Metazoa; phylum Chordata; class Mammalia; order Diprotodontia; family Potoroidae; genus Potorous; species Potorous gilbertii. The sequence goes on from CM053770.1 coordinate 458,578,836, forward strand.
ATGTGTTTGCTTGCATATCATCTTCCCCATTAGATTGCAAATTTCTTGAGGGCCGTATTGTTTTTGGCTTTCTTTGTATCCTGAGTGCTTAGGTGGTACAGTGGATAGAGTGCCTGTACGGGAGTCAGGAGGATCTGAGTTCAAATCTCACCTCAGACACTTGACACTCACTAGCTGTGTGACCTTGGGCAAGTCACTTAACCCCAATTGCCTCATCCTGGGTCATCTCCAGTCATCCTGATGAATATCTGGTCACTGAATTCAGATGGCTCTGGAGGAGAAGTGAGGCTGGTGATCTACATAGCCCTCCCTCCCTCAAAACAAAGTCAAGTGTAAGTCGTCATCATTTCTCTGATGGCATGGTCTTCTTTGGCAACGAAGGACAAACACATAAAGATGTGTAAATATCTTTAAATAGAGGGTCTTTTTTCATTTGTTTTGGGCTTTGCATTCCTAATGCTAAGTACAACACCTGGCACATGGGCATTTAATAAATTCTTTTTGAATGATAGAATGAATATTCATAGACCTTCCCCTCCCATTCTCAGAGAGCTATCCCTTATGGGATAAAAATTAATAGAAAAAAGAGGAAGAGTACACAATTTTAGTAAAACTGATCAAGACATTGAAAAAATATAAAAATTTCTATAACATCTATGTCCCTTGACTTGCCCCTATTCTCACTTCTGAAAAGGAGTGGGAATAGGAGCTGTCTTATCTTTCCTTTGGGTGAAGTGTGTGTTTTTAATATTCTAACATTTAATTATTTTTTTCTATTTCCTACTGTGTGGAATGTTTCCACTTAACATTGTTATAGGCATTTGTCTATGTTCTTTCCCTGACAATGATTACTTTATCTGATTTCTATTCATATAAGTCTATCCAGACATCTCTGTATTCATCATACTTGCTTTTCTCATAGAATATCAATATTCCATTGCATTTTTGTACTACGATTTCTCTAACCATTCTCCAATCAATAGACATCTGCTTTATTTCTAGAGTTTTTGTTTGTTTGCTGCCTGCCAAAAGTACTCTCTACATATTTTGGACAGCATTAATTCTTAATTATGGAACATTTATTAAACAAAAAGACAAAATGAATAATAATAACTAGTATGTATACAATGCTTTAAGGTTTGCAAAGTTCTTAAATATCATTTAATCTTCACATTAGTCCCATGAAGAGGGTGCCTTATTTTACAAATGAGAAAACAGAGGCTGAAAGTGGTTGAATGACTTGCTCAATGTCACACAAATAGTAAGAGTCTAAGGCAGGATTTGAACTCAGGTCTGTAATGGTAAGCAAAGTAGGATCTTTTGCTGTTTTTGTTTTAGACAATCAAGTGCTTCTGATTGAATCTTGCCTTTGATTGAATCAATCAAGAATCTTTGAATAGAAATAGTGTATATAGTAGAGAGAGTTTTAACCAATCAGACATGTGTGAGTGGGCTCTAATCAATCAGATACATGTGGGCTCTAGTCAATCAGAAGCTGAGTAGGATTGTATATAAAGACAGTGCCAGAGCTGAGAGAAGCAGACTTGAAGAAAGCCAGAATTCAAGAGGTGAGTCAGCAGTGAGAAGAAGAGAGTTGAGAGGAAGCCTTGTCTATTGATCTGTGTTGATTTCTCAGACATAAGGCCTTTCTGTTGGTCTTTATGAGTAAATTGACATGATGGTACTGGTGGTATGTGTTAGTGTTGTTTCCCTGCTGAACTTTGTTTTCTCAGAGGCAGAAGTTGTGGAGTGAAGTAGTCCCCTTAAGCTGAGACATGGAGCAGGAGCAGAGAGCTGCCTACATGTGAATCCAGGCAAGAGTTGGGAGCGGTCAGCCCACAGAGGAAGAGCAGTGGGACTTGGAAATCATCCTTGAGTTAAAATGAAAGAGGACTTTACTTAGACACTTGATATTGATTAAGAAAATTGTTTTTACAGTGAATGGTGTGGCATTTTGAAAAAGGCCTTTACTTGGATACTTGATATTGATTAAAGATGTTGCTGTTATGATTATACATTAGATGATGTTTTGCTTAAGGATGTTGGATGAATGTTATGCTTTACTTTATTGAACAATGTTTAGTTTGTTATTAAATAGAGTTCATTAGATCCTTGAAATCATTCACAGCAGCAGTCCTCAGGTCTGCAGCTCTGAATGGTTTTACAAGGTCTTCTGGAATCCAAGTCATGAACTCTATGCACCATGCCACCTCACTGTATAATGATAACGGAACATAAAAGAAGGTAAAAATAGAAATAATCACAAAATGACATTTACGGCAAACCAAATCAAAACACGACCATGGAAAGGAAGTGGTCACAAACTTAGAGAAATCTATTAGTGAAGCACATGAATGGGGCAAACCAAGCACCTAGGGAGTCACAACTCTGTCACTAAAAAGTGGTCTCATAGTCCCCACACAGTTCTTTAATGTGTAGAATGTCTGTCAATAAGTATTTATTAAATGTTTGCTATATGCCTGACACTGGATTAAGCAAGAAAGATGAAACAAAGGAAAAACCCTGTCTCTTCCCTCAAAGAACTCACATACTTTTTTTTTGAGGGGGAAAGGCAAGGCAATTGGGGTTAAGTGACTTGCCCAAGGTCACACAACTAGAAAGTGTCTGAGGTCAGATTAGAACTCAGGTCCTAACTCCAGGGCTGGTGTTATATTCACTGTGCCATTTAGCTGCCCCAAGAGCTCGTATTCTAAAGAGGGAAAATTATGTAAAATACAGATATACATATGTACATACATACATATATTACATATATGGTGTGTGTGTATGTTCACAAACACCTACACACACAAAAAGTATCTAAGGTAAACTCGGAGGGGAAGGGACCAGTAGCTGGCCTAGAAAAGACCTACAGCAGATGGTCGAATCTGCGCTGAGTCTTAAAGGAAGTTGGGCAAATGAAGAAATAGCAATAGGAAAAACAACAGTCATGCATGAGAAAGACAATACAAATCACAGAGATGGGAAATGGAGTTGTCATATGCAAGAGCTTATAAAGAACTTGAAGATGCTTAGTCTAAAGTCTAAAACCTTGAAAAAAGTTAGATTCCACTGAACTCCTATCATGTCTATTATCAGTCATTACATTAGAGAAAAGCACACTCTTCCTCCCCATCTCTTCCTTAGTATTTTCTTCATTTTTTTCTTCTTCATTCTTTTTTTTTTTCTTTTAAGATGATCAAAACATAACAAAACTATTCTCCAATCATCTGCTTCATTGGATGCCCTTTATGTCTCCTGATGTCATTAGGGTTCTGAGGGGAAACTTGTTTTATATCCCTCACATTAGAATGGAAAAAAATAAAAATCATCCATATAAAAATACATTACCATTGCTCATTCACATTTACCTTTTTACATTTCACTTGACTAATGCTTGAAAGTCCTCTATTTCATTAAAGGTCTGTTCACACACACACACACACACACACACACACAATTTCTCTTTTCCTCATTTTGAATTATTCATTTTGTTGACTAAATTAATCTTGGATCTAAGCCCAAGAGCTTGATGTTTGGACTAGTATATTCTATATTCCATGATCTTCTTTAGAGTAGTACCTGGTAAATCCTGTGTGATCCTGACTGTGGTTTCTTGGTATTTGAAGCCTTTCTTTCTAGTTGCCTGTATTACTTTTTTCTTTGATGTAGAAGCTCTGCATTTTTGCTATGACAATCCTAAGAGTTTTCATTACACGCACACATATACACATATACACACATACACACACACCATACATTCATTTTAGAGACTATTTTCATGATGCCCTCTTGTTCTAATAGGTCTGGGTAGTTTTATTTCATGATTTCTTGAAATGTGATTTCTAGGATCCTATTTTTTGACATGACTTTGAGGTACTTCAGTGATTTTAAAATTACTTCTCCTGGATTTCCTTTTCCCTGGTCAGTTCTCTCTCTCTTTCTTTCTTTCCTTCTTTCTTTCTTTTTCTTTCTTTCTTTCTTTCTCTCTCTCTCTCTCTATCTCTCTCCCCTTCTCCCTCTCCCTCTCTCTCTTTTTCTCTTTCTCTCCTTCCCTCCCTCCTTCTCTTCCTTCCTGTCTCTTAATAAATTGTGGCATAATAATAGGAATATTATAATTCCTTTAAAATGACAATGTAATATTAAAACATCTATTTGTGATAAAATCTAAATTAGAGGAATGACAAATTTATCACATGGATTATAACTACATGTATGTGTGAGTATCTGTATATTATGTGCATACATAGATATGTATTGTATATTATCTATGGCAGTGGATTCACAAATGCATAGATTCATACGGAGACAGAAAAGTGTATTTCTTAAATCATATAGTATGTAGTCATTAGTTCAAGTTTTAGGATTTTATTTGTGTCAATGACAAGGGTAGATGTGAATGTAAATATAACAAGCTCATTAATATGTTATTATATAGGTTTATAAAAATTTCCTACCAAATTGAAAATATTTTAGGTAATGAACTAGTGATAAACTCAATGTGTATCTGTTATCTAGGGGTTAGTTTGGCTAAATTTAGATGATTCCATCGGTAAGTTGACCAGAGATAGATTAATGTTATCTGTAATGCTGTAACTTTCAAGGACCTACAGATAGATTACAAGCTATACAAAGGGGTGGGGGTTTCTCACACCAATGGAATGGTCAATCCTTTAAGCACTGAAATAAATAACTATAACTTTGTCATCAGAGTTATGGAATATGTTCAGTTCTCTTAATCCGTGAATTTCTCTGTAGTATGTTGAGTGGCTTATGAGTCACTTACAGGACACAGAAGTCCAAACATATACCTTTATGTGTTATCAGGGGCCATGATAACTTTAGGACATCATTTAGATCCTGACTCAAGCCCAGATTTCTCTGAATAGCATAGATTTGTCCTCATTCTAAGAATTGAACTAGTAGGTAAAAACCTTTTCCCTTTGGTTATTGTTGTGTTCATCCTTCATTGCCAAAGAAGACCATGCCATCAGAGAAATGATGACAACTTGCACTTGACTTTGTTTTGAGGGAGGGAGGGCTGAGAAGGTCACCAACCTCACTTCTCCTCCAGAGCCATCTGAATCCAGTGACCTGATACTCCTCAGGATGACTGGAGATGGCCCAAGATGAGGCAATTGGGGTTAAGTGACTTGCCCAAGGTCACACAGCTAGTGAGTGTCAAGTGTCTGAGGTGAGATTTGAACTCAGGTCCTCCTGACTCCTGCACTGGTGCTCTATCCACTGCACCACCTAGCTGCCCCTTCCCTTTGATTATAGCTGTGATACAAAGGGCAAATTGTGTTTATATGTATGTACATATGATAAATCTGCCCCAACATAAGAAGGGGGAAAGTAATTAAAAAATTAAAGCTAGAGACTGGGAAGCACAAGAGCCTAGGAAATAAGCCATATGCTGCTGTCATATCTGGGTAGAGTGAGAAAAAGAGACTGGGGGAAATACACGGTACCACCTATCCAAATCTTTCTCTTCTACATACAATGTATGTATGTGTAAGTCCATATATATTATATATGTATGTTTATATAGACATACACATAAACATGCATGCACATGAAAAGATATATCAGAGTACATGACTCTCCCAAACAGAAGCTAAGTGGGAGGAAAATTCCAATTATCTCTGGCCATGCAGCTGATGCTCAGGCATCAGTTGACAACTAGGGATGATTCACCGATATTTCTTGCTTTGTATTTGTTTAAAGAAAATATTTGGGGACTATAATATTCCTGAAGATTCATTCCTGTAACACACCTAGATATTAAGTGATCTTCTGGGTAATAGACTCTTTTAATGTTACCTTATTTTTAAAAGCAAAATTCCACATCATAGGATACTGCCTGTGATAACAAAAACAAGAGGCATCTAATCAATAGACAGAAAATCAAGTTACATGGTCCCACTAGGTCACTCTAACGAGGATTAATCTCTGAGATGGTGATGTTTGTCTAAGCTGTGGCTTTTAATCCTCTCACACCAGTGGGTCCCCAAATCCATGCTATTAGCACTAATGTAAAAGGAATTAACACTTTGCACAAGGTTATCCACTCTCCTCAAAAGAGGGGGTTAATGCTAAAATAAACCTTTAAAGATGTAAATGATTTCCCCCATGTGGCTGGAAAACAGTGCATGTGTTATTCATTTTAAAATTATTAACGTATAAAAACATTATCATCTCCACAGTTAATATACACCTAGTTGACAACATTTTGGTCCATGACAATTAAGGAAGGTGGCATCCTTAATGAAGTTATAAAACATATATCATTTATTAAGTAGCAAATTATATATTTAATTTTGGATGTAATGATTATGTGAAAAGTGTCTTCATAAATCCCAAGACAAATTATGTCATTGCTGCAGGATCTGTGTTTTTTCCTCTGGATGGTAAACACCACTTCACTTTATTTTCTATGAATTTCACTTAACTGAATTACTCAGATATATGGTAAAGTAACCATTAGTATTTCTTTCATTTTAGAATTTTTGTTTGAAACTTTTGACTCAGTTCACATTTTAAAACATGCAGTGCTGAAAAACACAATGGTTGCCTTTTGGATTCAGTAAAAACAAAAACGTAACTCAAATGTTTTACTGACAAATAAAAATTAGTATTTATATGAATAAAAAGAATTAACTGAGTCAATCACAGCATACTATGCACATTTGCTTGAAAATAACTGGCCGCATGTACTTCTAATATAGTATAATTTACATAACAACCTAACAACCTTTGCCTTGAAGAATCAAGGAATACTCTATGTTGTGTGGAAGAATTGAAGTCTAATATTCTTCTTTGCTGGGGAAATTTATGTAATTTATTATTATATAAGGATATATGTACATTTACAGAAATAGATTTGTAATTTCAATGATTTAGTTGCTCCCACATACATATACATTAAGAGGTTAAGTGACTTTTTCATAGCACAACCAACAACTGTCAGAGAGAGAAGTTGAATTTGGACCTTCCCTATGACAAGGATCCATTTCTATTTACCAAACTTCAGTGACTCTCATCTATGTGTAATGTAAACAGTAATAATACAATGTTGTCTTGGTGATTTGAAGCAGATCAGGACATCCCATCTTCTTTCCTGACCCCTTCCCTGGAGGATTTTTGCCCTGACCCAGGAACTACTGGAGAAGGATTTGTGTGACTCATACATCTGCTGTCCTATCTAAAAGGGTCATAATGAGTCATGATAATTCACAGAAGCAAGAAAAGGGCAACAGCTGGCAAGTAAGTTAAAACTGGAGAGGATATGGAACCCAGTAGGGTTGGTAGTAATAAAGGTGTGGATACTGTTGTTAAGACTGAATATTTGGGCTCCTAAAACTGATCTGGTCATGCAGGAGAATGATACATTGATAAAACAAGTTTGAACTGAGATCCCATGATATTTCATTTCCTTTCTCTCACAATACTCTCTCTACCAAAGTTGGCGGGAATGACTGAGAGAAGGGAAAAAGGACTCTTCTAGATTAATTAATAGGATAATAGTCTCAAACAATTAAAGAACAATTAATGCCTGTATCATTCTCAAAAACCAAGTCAGAAAGTAATGTTCCAAATTTCTTTTATGAAACAAATATACTCCCAAACTAGAGTGGAATTAAATAAAGAAAGCTAATCAAACACTAATGTCATTAAGGAATACTGACTCAAAAACTTTAAGGAAAACATTGGTGAAAAAAAGACTATAGCATCTCACCAATCTATGAATTACCTACTTACCCTTGAGTATGCCAGTCCCCCCCCATCTTCACCCCTAGAATGTGACCAATTGCTTCAGGGTATCCTTGAGTCTCACCTCTTTCAATGTGCAGTGCACGTATATCATTCTTTTCTCTGAATTCTCCTAGCACTTCCCAACTTGATCATGCATTCTGGAATTTAATCATTTGTGGCTTTATTTCAATATTCAAACATTTTGAATGAGTGTGGTCTTGTCTTCCCATTATCTCCATTGTGCTCAGTAAATATTGGTGTTCTTCTAGCCAACATTTCCATTTGGCAAGTGGCCACCTAAGTTGGGGGTTAGACTAAGATTTCAGCTATTGAAAGATTTCTGGCTTTGCCTAAAGGAAAACAGAAGACCCAGGAGTTTTAATGGCATTAAGGAGTTTTACCCTTATGGGGGGAAGTATGATGTTGCATTGCCAGACTGATGTTTCCAATAAAAATCAGTAATTCTAATTTCTCAGTCCCATGAGTCAAGGAAAGAGTTTTTTACCCTGAAATAGAGGAAAGAACTTAAGACTTCTTCATTCCCAAAACTCTCTCAAGGAAGACTGTTGGGCAAGATGGTTGTTTGGGAAATTTGGAGCCAATTTCCCCAGAAAATTTTCTCATATAGGAGGTCAGAATATGATCTGAAGTTTGGAAATTAAGACTAAATTTCAGGAATAACTTTCCAAAACAGCTAACAACCCCAGCCCTCAAACAGCCAAGCATTTCTCTTCTTTTTCTATGGTGAAATTTTTTTTGGTTGATTTTTTTAAAGGAATTTTGGTAAGATTCTTTGATCCTCCTTAAACTTTCAAATTATTTAACTATGGATTATTTCTTTTTTCTCTGCCTTACTTCTCTCCAGTATTTTTTTTAAATCTTCACTTGTGTTTCTAAAAGTCATTTTGATGCTGAATCAGAACTAGAATCTTTTGTACACATGGTTCTGAAACAGCTGAGGACCTGGGAAGGACTTGGATAGTGAATCAGGCCCAGTTGCTGTAATGGTAATTTAAATGGGAAGATCTTTCCCATTCATTAATAGGCCCCTGTGACCTTCCTAGATCACACGGAAGTTTGAGTCACATGGAGCCTGTTGTGGGAGGAGTTTGCTGAACAGAACAGGTAGAGCAGGAGAGGTAGAACAGGAAGAGGTAGAGCTAGAGCAGAGTTGAGAGAAAAGTCAGAGTAGAAAGAACTAAAGGATGCAGGAAAGCATACAGCTGGCTGGTGTGAGTTAGAGAGCTTGTTTGTGATTTTGTTTAAGGGAGCCTGTTTGTGATTTAAGGGAGCTGGTTTGTGGGAAGCATAACAGAGGGAAGGCTGGGGATGGTGATGCCCTCTGCATTGTTACTATACATAGATTATGATGGATTTGGCTTTCTGGTGTCTGAATAAATGTTTTGGTTCTGTCTTCCATATGGACAGTCTGTTGTATTTCATGATTCAGAATTGTGCTGGCATATTCATGGCTGCAGTAGGTGCTGTAAATATCACATTGGCACTACAGCTGCTAGGATATGTTGCCAGAGGGTTTGAGTGTGGAATTGACAAGGCTTTTGCTTGTAAACCATCTGGGTTTAGTTGTAATATTCAGTGCCATAGTTCATTTTGCCTAAGATCTCTGCATATCAGGTGTGGATTTGCCAAATGACTTTATCTTGAGGATTATCTACACTTGTGGTTAGAATTCATGAGCTATGATTTTTTGTTTCCAACTGCACTGAGAACCAGCTTTCTTTAAAGGACTCTCTCACTTGTTGATATGTGTGTTCCTATGATCTCCAAGTTGGCCTTGCTAAATGCTAACTGAACTTGGAATTGATAAAGACCATTAAGTAAAGCAAAGTTGGAATTATATGAAGTGACTACAATGTTCATACTCTATAAACCAGAGATTCCACATCTAAGTATGTAGCTCTAGGAGTTCAGTGACAAAAAGAAAGGCCCCATATTACTAAAATGTTGATGGCAGTACTTTTTGTGGTAGCAAAAATGAGGAAACAAAATAGTCAAGAATTAGGAAATAGGTAAACAAGTTCTATACACCAATAGAATGGAATATTACCAGGGTATAAAAACAGTCAATGTATATGATGAATACAGAGGAATATGGAAAGATGTAGGACAATGAACCAAGAGCTAAAAGGGACCTTAAAGACCATTTAGTCCTATCACCTTATTCTACAGATGATGAAACTGCAGCCTGGAAAATCTGACGTGAATTCCCCAATATCACACAGAAAATGAATTCCCAACCTAGAATTTGAATACAAGTCCTTTGACTCCAAAGTCAGAATTCTTTCTACTGTACCTGATACAAAGTAATATATACAGATCCAAGAAGATAATGAGTACAATAATGTAAGTGGAAACAACAACAAAGTCAAAATTGAAAGCTAAAAAATTATAATAAATAAGCTTGATCCCAAAGAAGAGAAACATGAACACAAATTTCTCTGCTTCTTCACAGAGGTGAGGAACCCTATATATAATAATGGACTATTTTAATATGTTGTTTGATTTTGCTAAACTTTTCTTTATATTGACCTTAATTTCCTTATCTATAACCTGGAGATAATACTGCCTGCCTCTTAAAGGTGCTGTGAAAGTCAAATGAAATGATATATGTAATGTGACTTGCACACCTTAATAGTGCCATATTGTTGATAATTGTAATGGCAATTTAGATGGAACAATTCTTCCCATTCATTAACAGGCCCATGTGACCTGCCTGTGTCACATGGAGGTCTGAGGCACATTGGTGCCTGTGGTTGGAGAAGTTTGCTGAATAGAGGGAGCAGGAAGTGAGTCAGAGCAGTCAGAACTGGGAGAGAGCAGGCAGCAACGAGCATGAGTGGAAGAGCTTGGATGTGATTTGTTTAAGGGAGCTGGCTTATGGGAAGTCCAAGGGAGGGAAGAAATGGGGATGGCAGTGTCCCCTGCATTGTTATTGTGTATAGATTTTTTGTTGCTTTGGTGGATTTGGTTTTCTGGTGTTGGGATTCAGGTTTCTGGTGTCTGAATAAATGTTTTGGCTCTGTCTTCCATGTGGAAAGTATGTTATATATATTTTGTGATTCAAAACTATGCTGGTATATTCCTAGCCACCATAGGCACTGCTAATATCACATTGGTTCTACAAAGATGAGGATAGTAGTATAATTACAATAATCAAAATGCCAGAATCATGGGAACGAACCGTAATAAATACTTCAAATGGAATGGCATATCTTGAGGCTAAACAAATATACTTTTAATAGGAAACGTATCACCATTGTCTAGTTCATTCTTCTAAATCTTTTATTTCATAAGCCTATATTTTTCTTTGTTTCTTGAGTTGCCAAAGGCATCCCAAACAATTAATCAGTAAGTGATACTGAGCCTCTCCATCCATAATTAGTCTATTACTCAAAAAGCAGACTTCATCTATTACTAAGGCCACTATATGGATGTGAGTCAAGGAAACTTGAAGTTTCCAAAGAATTGCAAATGAATGTTAACCATAGGGCAATGGAGAAGATCACAGTAGGTATGAGCAGGCAGACACATATTTCTAGCAAGGTATTATCAACATTCAGAGTTAGTATGACATCAAAGAAAAAGGTGATTATGAGGTAAAATGTGTTGGAGACATTAAGGAATAACCAGTTATCAGTCTTCATGCTCCAATGAAATTCTCTGGATGACAAGACAAAGAAAGGAAGGTCTGAAGCAGGTGGGTGAACCCTTTGTTGAAACTTTATAGTAGGACATGGATAAGACTTGCAAAAGATAAACTGGAGCAAATGAATGCCAGTGCTTCACAGGAAAAATTATCCAAGGTAATGAAACCAGAGGGTTAATACATGAAAATGCTAATTTCAATAGCATAATAATTTCTTCTCTAATTTATATTATTATAGATTAGTTATTGTTATCTTAATAATTACATATGTATGATAACTTATTCAATTATAGATTCTTTACCCTGGAGTCATGACCTTAAATAGTTAATAAAGTGGTATATAATGAAGGGAAACTCAATAAATATTATTGACTAATTGTCAATGACAGAATTTACTCTGACATATATTATATCCGTGACTTTGGGTGAGTCATTTCACCTCTTTTCATTTCAGTTCCTCAATTGTAGGATATTAGCCTAGATGACCTCTGAAGGTCTTTTGTGTCTAGGTTTATAATCCTGTCAATTGGGTCACATTTAATTTCTTCATATCTTTTATGTTCCATTTCTTTTCTTTTGGCCACCAAATGGCTGAATCATCAGTAGTAATGGATTCTGAAGGGAAGTTGTTACATTATGAGCTTCAAAGTTATTGTCAGTCTTGAGTCATGAAGAACTTGAAAGTCTGACAAGAATAAGCTAGACAATCAATGATGATTAAAGGACTTATAAAACGTAGATTGGGAATAGAGGTAGAGGTAAAGACAGATTGTGATAGAGGTATGATGTAGCATGACATAGTGGAGAGAAATCTGCATATATAATCTTTTAGATTGTAAGTTACAGGAAAATGTTTTCATGTACTTATGAAGGAAATTTCTTTGGTGGAGTTCTTTATACTAATAAACACAGTTCTGGTACCTCTGCACAAATAAATAGAAATAAAAGGAGAAGGACAGAAAAAAGAGGATAAATTGATGAGAGAAAAAAGAGGTACTAAATTCTATAATCATCTGTTAAACATCCAGTGTGTAAGACATTGTGCTAACATTATAAAAGGCTCACAGAATCAGAGGATTTTAAGAGTTTAAAGGGTCCTGACTAGTCACCCGGTCCAATTTATACATGTACAACGAGTTGTTATCCATTAGTGGATCGAGATCTGGTCCTGGAATAAGGAAGATCTGAGCTCAGGTTTGACGTCAGACATTTACTAGCTGCGTATCCTGGGCAAGCCGCTTGATCTCCGCTTGCTTCAGTTTTCTCAGTTGTAAAATCGAGATCATAACAACACTTACTTCTCAGGGTGGTTGTTGTGAGGATGGAAAGAAATAAGGTTTCCAAAGCGCTTGGCAGAGCAGGCACTCTGAAAATGCTAACTAGCTGCTAACAGTAGTAGTAGTTATAGTGGAAGTGGTAATGATGCTCAGAACATCAACAATAATAGTATCTTCCAAGAAGGGAGAATCCATTATTTCTAGAGAGTATACATCGTACTTTATGATAGTAGGAAATTTTTCAAGTCATCAAAATTAAAGGCCTTTTTTTTAATATTTACACTCTGTGTTCTTGGTTCTTCCCTTTGGGCGCAAAAATAATGAGTCATATACATGGTAGCCCCTTCAAATACCTGAAAACAGCTCACATTCCTCCACCTTCCATTCCTCCCCACTCCCATCTTCTTTTCTATAATATTCTTTACAATAAATTCTCACATAATATTGACTCAAGATCTTTGATTGCCCTTCGGAGACTCTCTGGCCTTTCTATGTTATTTTTTTTTACCACTATGCCCAGAACTGTTTTCAATGATAATCTTCCTTTTCCTAGTTGCTGTGCCTCTCTAAATACAACCCATTTCTGTTACCTGTTTTTAACACATTACATTATTGATTGATATTTATCTTGGTCTTGTAGACTACTCCCCCCACCCCCACAATTGTTTATTTTTTTTTCAGAACTTCTGGATAACAATCCTGCTTCAGTGTTGTACTTGGAAAGTTGGACTCTTGTATCTTCGTAAAACTTTACATTGGTCCCTATTGAAATTCATATTAGATTCAGGCCAAAGACCTAGTCTGTTAAAATCATTTTGGATTCTGATTTGTCATCTAGTGTCTGAACTATATTTTTAAGTTTTTTTTTTTTATCATCTACACATTTGATAAGCATGCCCTCTAGGACTTTATGTAAGTCACTGATAAAAACCAATAGAAAAAATTGTACTCATTATATGGACATGGTACTTATATGGTACTTGAGTATACACTGTAAATATATACATCACATATATATGAAGGCACAATGCAAGCACATTAACTATATACATATGTGTGTGTGTACTGAATTCCAATTTAGCCTCTGTGTGATCCCTGGACAGGTCATTTAACCCTATTTGTATCAGTTTCCTCATTTGTAAAATGGACTGGAGAAGGATATGGTAAACCACTCCAATATCTTTGACAAGAAAACTCAATGGGTTCACAAAGAGTCGGACATGACAGGAAATGTCTGAACATTAACAACATGTTATGTATGTATGTATGTTATATATGTATGTATACATATATAAATATTGTATTACTTAAATACATGTGTACTAGTGTTCATGTCTTTGCCCTTCTTGGTATCAGGAATTCAGCTTATAGTACCTAACACATAGAAGGGGCTTAGTAAATGATTATTGATTGATATTTTTAAGGAAAAAAGAGGGAGGGGATGAATGTATACATTTACATGCATAAAATGGGATTTATACGCATTACTCTCTATACACACACACACACACACATATATATAATATATATATATGTATATGTATATACATATATATATATATATATATATATATATATATACACACACATAAAGCACACACAGATACTCACACAAACAAGCAGCCTTTCCCCTGCTTTGAAATTAGAAAATAGTGTGAATTTAAAACCATATCAAAGGTAATCAGGACAGCATTGAACAAATAATAGTTCTTTAAAATGATTGCTGAAGTGAATTTAATACATGAACAAAGTATCAAAATGTTGATACTTAAAATATTACAAAATAGAATTTTAGAATAATGAGATTTAAAATATTCACAATTAGGAAGAAATATTGTTTAAAACATTTGTTTTTATGAAAGAACTAATTCCCTTTCAGATACCAAAGGGATAATGTGGGGGCTTTGGATACTTGCTTATTTGTCCAGTTAATTATTCATACAAACAACTTAGATATTATGCTACAATAAAAATTCCCTGATATGCAGATGTTATAAATCCACAAGGCATATTCATTAATAATGACCTGTAAGCACTTATCAGATCCAATTACTTAAGTACTAGAATTAACGAATCGTAACAACAAGAAAAAAATCATAATTTTTCTACCCAAAATTTTTAAAAATGGCAAATTCAAATATTTCTTCAATTTTCTCAATTATTAAATAAAATTACAAAACTAAATTACCATTACCTTCTAATCTGAAATCCCAAAGTAGAGTAGAATGAATATACTAAATCCTAGAATTTCCCCATTGGAAAGGACCTTTGATCCAAAAAAGTCCTAAACCACTTATTAAGCACCTTCTGGGTGCTAGGCACTGTGCTAATCATTAGAGATATAAAGAAAGGCAAAAATAGCCCCTGTTCTCAAAGGACTTATAATACAATAGGGGAAACAACATGCAAACAACTTTATGTCAACTAGATACAAAAAGAATAAACTGGAAGTAATAGAAGATATTAACGTTAGAGAGATTCACAAAGGCTTCCTCTAGAAGGTAGGATTTTAGCTTTTATATGAAGAAAGCCAGGAAAATCAGAAAGTGGAGATTAGGTGGGAGAAAATTTTTTAAATGGGGAATAGTCAGTGAAAATGCATAGAGAAGGGAGATTTTTGAAGTCATTTTGTCTAAGTTTCTCCAAGATTAAATTTAGTACCTGATATATAGTAGATACTTAACACAATGCAGGACCAAAATAGGTACTTCTCAAATGTCTATTGATTGCTTTATTGAATTTTTTTTGAATTTTAAAACATTTTCATTTAAAGTTTTGAGTTCCAAATTCTTGCCCTTCTATCTTTCCTCTCCCTCCTCACTGATATGGTAAGCAATCAGATATAGGAAATAAATGTGCAATTATGTAAAATATTTCCACATGAGTCATTTTGTAGAAGAGGACTCGAATAAAATTTTTTTTAAAAAGTGAAAAATAGCACACTTCCGTCTGTATTCAATCAATATTAGTTCTTTCTCTGGAGTTGGAGAGTGTGCTTCATCACTAGACCTTTAGAATTGTCTTGGATCATTAAATTGCTGAGAATAATTGTCATTCACAAACAATATTGCTGTTACTATGTAGGATGTTTTCCTGGTACTGTTCACTTCCCTCTGCATCAGTTCATATGTCTTTCCAGGTTTTCCTGAAATCATCCTGCTTGTCATTTCTTATAGCATATTATCATAGCTTGTTCAGCCATTTCAGGCATCCCTTTGATTTCCAGACCTTAGCCACCATAAAAAAAAAAGCTGCTCTGAACAGTTTTGTATTAATAGGTCCTTTTCTTTTTTTTATGTCTTTGGAATATAGATGTAGTATGGGTATTACTGGATCAAAAGATATATATAGTTTTATAGCACGTTGGACATAGTTCCAAATTGCTCTCCAGAATGATTGAAGTTCACAACTTCACCAACAATGCATTAGAGTCCCATTTTTCCCACATGCCCTCCAACATCCAACATTTTCCTTCATTGTGATATGAGACACTCTGAGAGCTGTGAGATGATACCTCAAAGTTGTTTTAATTTGCATTTATCTGGTCAATAGTTATTTAGAGCATTTGTTTTCATATGACTATAGATAGCTTTGATTTCTTGGTCTGAAAACTATCTATTCATATCCTTTTACCATTTATCAATTGGGGAATGACTTGTACTTTTATATATTTGACTCAATTCTGTATATATTTGAGAAATGAGGCTTTTATCAGAGATAATCGAGTGAATTTACTCCACCCCACCCCCAGTTTTCTGCTTTCCTTATAATTTTGGTTACATGGGTTTGGTTTGTGCAAAAATTTATTAATTTTATATAATCAAAATATCTATTTTACATTTTGTAATGCTCTCTTTATCATCTTTGGTCCTAAATTCTTAGCTTATTCATAATAAGTTTATCTGAAAGATAAACTATTCCATGTTCTCTTAATTTGCTTATGAGATCATCCTTTAGGTGTAAATCTATACCTTGGTATACTGTGTGAGATGTTGGTCTATACCTAATTGCTGCCATATTATTTTCCACTTTTCCCAGCAACTTCTGTTAAATAGTAAGGTTATTTTTCCCAAAGCTTGGATCTTTGGGTTTATCATATACTAGATTACTATGGTCATTTACTATAATATTTTTTGTACCTAATGTATTCCATTGACTCAGCACTATTTCTTAGCAAGTACCAGATTGTTTGATAATTACCAAATGCTCTTTATTTCAATGGATGAATACCACAGATGAGGAAATTTAATCCCACTTGGGGGAAGTGACTTTCCCATTAACAGACTGGGTTAATAATATGCGGATTTGAATACAGATTTCTTTACTCAAGAATTAGACCTTTTGCCACTATATCATGCAGCTACCATAAGATATAAAACACTTGATTACATTAGAATGAAGTCCTTCTAAAAGTTTTAAGACTTTCTAGCACTTCTGTGTTAATCTGCATGGCCTAGAAATACAGCTCTTGGCTATGGGACAGGGGGAGAGCCTAAAGATAAAGCAGACAGAAACTGACATGTCTTCCATGACCATATTTTCTTCCACAGTACGTTTAGAAATCAATCATGGAACCCTTAGAGTTCTATGGAACTCACTGTGGAAAAATCACTAGAGAAATCAATTCTAAAGTTATAATGTCAACAGGCAGTGTATTCTTTACCCTAGGCAAATATAACCTTAGCTGTTCCTGTGTACCAAGAAGAGTAAAAAAATCCCCCAAATCAAAAACCAAAGAAACAAAAACCAAAACAATAAAACAAACAAAAAACAATAACAAAAAAACTACTCTCTCTATATATGAACTTCTGAATTATTTGAACCAGAACCCAGACTCCTAGCTAATTCAATAAGCCTGAACTGTATCTATATTAATCAATATAAATTAGACTCTTCAGTGCTTTTAACTAATGGGGACTTTCATAATTAAAATTACAATTTTCTTGTGAAAGTGAAAATAGCAATCGTCATCAGTACACAGACTAAGTTAGCAATGTGACACTAGAGCCTTAATTCCCAATTAATTCTGGTAACCCCTTAAAGGCATATCATTCATTTGGGCAACAGGTTATGCTTACTCTAATTATCATCTATGACATTTGAGGTCACACTTCCAAATAGATCTATATTAGAACTGGAAAATGTATTGAAGAACTGTGTGTGTATGTGTGTGTGCATGCATATGTGTGTGCATTTTGTATTTAGAAACCAATGTACCATAAAAATGTAAATTAAGTTATGATCTGAGGAATCATGTAACACTTTTATTTCACAAATGAGGAAATTGAAGAGAATATGTAACTTATGCAAATTCACACAACCAGGTAGTGGAAGAGCTGAGACTAGAATTCATAACCCCTGACAGTTTAGTGTTCTTTCTATGATAACACATTTCATTTTATTTCTAATTGATTTGAAATGAATTGACTTATATGGAATTAACATTTCTGTGTGACTTTGCTACATTTAGTAGATTCTACTGTACAAACAATTCAACTGCTTTACATGGAATGCTTTCTTTCTTATTTAGTTCAGAATATAATTTCAGAGTTTTAAAAATATAATTTATTCATCTATGGATGGTTTTCTTTTTTTAATTATCTATTCAGAAAAAATCCACTGTCCTTCACTTCATTTAATAATATAGAAGAAACCAACAGCGTTGATTTTTCATCCTAGCCAACATAAATAGCAGCAATCTTACCAGTTAAGTTTGATACAGTTTTGAACAGTTACATTTAACTAATCTTTCTGTTTTTCTCCTCTTTCATACCAGACAAATAATATCTCTAATTTAATTTAGTTTCTAGGAAATCTGGAGGTGATTTTTTTTTTAAAAAAGGATATTTAGTGTCTGGCAACATTATTTTCTGGGCTTAAAATCGTTTTAAGTACTGCCAGTGGCATTTGTGTCTAGCCTGTTTGACAGGTTTTCCTTATGTTGGAAAATAGATTTGGGGGATGTTAAATCAAATTCAAACATCTGTGATTAACATGGCTGAATCAAAACATAGAAAGCCAAAAGCTTACAGGGAACATTTTTTGAACCATTAATTTTATTTAATTTTATAGATTGGCAAAATCCCAAACTCTGAACACTGATGTAAGTGAAGGAAAATTAGGATTCCAGGAAATGCCTTATTGGGTTAAACATAGGTTCCATACAGTTCAACATTTCATTGCCAAAAGGAATCCCAAAGGACTAGCTGTGGGAGGGCATGGTTTTCCTTCCTGAAATAAAACTTAAGAGGACAAATATGTCCCAGATTTTGTTGGCACTTATTTATGACTTGGTTGTTTATACATGTTTAACCAAATTTTTTCTCCAATTTATTTTTTATTTCCTGCCAGGACCACTTTTGGGGGAAATGAGATCTACAAGTTTAATACTCACTGTATGACAGATGACTTGTGCACTCAAATTTTATCTGGGACCCTTATTTTCGTATTTGATGAAAATGTTCATATTCACCTTATCCTACTACTACAATCAGTTTTAAAGCACTGATGCATGATCCTTTTCATCTTTCCTGTACTCATGCTGAACATACCCATTTAAATCACTATGAGCCTATATGCAACCTTTGATGTTTCTGATATTTCATCTGACCTAGTACATTTAACTGGTATGAACTTTCAGAATTAAAAGTTTTGCTGCTTCTTTGAAGTAAAAGTAAAAGTCGACATCAGAGTGAGATAGCAAAGTCAGATCATAACTTTAATTCTCAACTTATTCTGGCAACCTCTTAAAGACATGCCACGTATTGATTGATCTCTAGCTTCTTTGTTTTTGCACAGGTAGAAGACAGTAGATCCCATGTGTAAATGTTATGCCTCCTTTTCTCAAAACCACAAATTCCTTTCATGTCTCAGCTTAAATGTCCACAGGACTAAACAAGGATAAACCATTTACATTCAAATATGGGGAGATGATACACATGATTCTTCTGAACCCTATTTTCATCATGGTTCATAAAGTGAGTCCAATTAGACAAGGCTCAGAGATGGTTCTTTTTCAATGTTTCCTTTATTAAATAAAGCCAGCATTGCTACCTCTAGATTTGTTTGTGAATCTCTGCAGTGTTCAAAAGTGTTATGTGAGCAGGGATGGGGGGGGGGGTAAGGGTAGAGCCAAGATGGGGGAGTAACAGCATTGACTTTCTAGAGCGCTGCCACCAAGCCCAGCCAAATATCTGCAAAAAACAAATTCTGGGCCTGTAGAACCCACAGAATGATGGAGTGAAGCAAATCTCCAGCCCCAGACAGCCTGGAAGGTTCTAGAAAGTGTCTATCATGCCACACAGGCAACAGGGCACCGTCCAGCATGGGTTGTACCAGCACACACAGGACCTGAGCAGGTTTTGGGGAGACTGAATCTCACACCTGTGGTGGTTTCCAGGCTTCATGACCACAAAACACTAAGGATAAATTGGAAGGTCAGTGGGAAAAGTCTGTGGGACCAGTGCAGGAGAGTAGAGTAGTCCAGCCCCAACCTCAGAAAGGAAGAGGGAGAAAGGTTGGAGGAACCCAAAGCAATCACAGCAGCAGCAGGGGTAGCTGCAGCCACTATTTCTGGAGCTCTAGGACCACAGATTGTAAGGGAACTGAGTGACTGACAGTACACCTCCTATCCCCCCTAGAAGTAGAGAATTCCCTTGAAAAAGAGCTCAGAGTCAAGTAAACAGATGGGGAAATGAGCAAAAACTGGAAAAAAGAATCAGACTACAGAATCTTACATTGGAAGATCAAAACATGCAAACAGAAGAAAACAAAGTCAAATCTCCTCCATCCAAAGCCTCCAAGAAAAATATGAATTTGTCTCAGGCCATGGAAGAGCTCAAAAAGAATTTTGAAAATCAAGTAAGAGAAGTAGAGTAAAAATTGGGAAGAGAAATGAAAGTGAGAATCATGAAAAATGAATCAACTGCTTGCTAAAGGAGACACAAGAAATGCTAAAGAAAATAACACAAAAAAACAACAGACTAACCCAAATGGCAAAAGAGATCCAAAAAGCCAATGAGAAGAAGAATGCCCTAAAAAGCAGAATAGACCAGATGGAAAAGAGCTAAAAGCTTACTGAAGAAAATAATTCCTTAAAGATTAGAATGGAGCAGATGGAAGCTAATGACTTTATGAAATATCTAGAAATTATATAACAAAACTAAAGGAATGAAAAAATAACAGGCAATGTGAAATATCTCACTGGAAAAACAGCTGACCTGGAAAATAGATCAGGAGAGACCATTTAAAAATTAATAGGACTACCTGAAAGTCAGGATCAAAAAATGAGCCTAGACATCATCTTTCATGAAATTATCAAGGAAAATGCCCTGATATTCTAGAACCAGAGGGTAAAATAAAAATTGAAAGAATCCACCAATCACCTCCTGAAAGAGATTCAATAAGAAAAAACTCCCAGGAACATTTTACAAATTCCAGAGTTCTCAGGTCAAGGAGAAAATATTGCAAGCAGCCAGAAAGAAACAATTCAAGTATTGTGGAAATACAATCAGGATAACACAGGATTTAGCAGCTTCTACATTAAGGGATCAAAGGACTTGGAATATAATGCTCCAAAGTCGAAGGAGCTAGGATTAAAACAAAAATCACCTACCCAGCAAAACTGAATATAAAACTTCAGGGGAAAAATGGAAATTCGATGAAATAGAAGACTTTCAAGCATTCTTGATGAAAAGACCACAGCTGAATAGAAAATTTGACTTTTAAATACATGAATGAAGAGAAGCATGAAAAGGAAAACAGAAAAGAGAAATCATAAGGGTATTACTAAAGTTGAACTGTTTAAATTCCTACATAGAAAGATAATATTTCTATATCTTGAGATTTGGGTAGTTAGAGGGATTATATACATATAGACAGAGGGCACAGGGTGAATTGAATAGGAAGGGATGATATCTAAAAAAAATAAAACTGAGGCATGAGAGAAGAACATATTGGGAGGAGAAAGGGAGAAATGGAATGGGGCAAATTATCTCCCATAAAAGAGGCAAGAAAAAGCTTTTTAAATGGAAGGGAAAAGGGGGAAAGTAAGAGGGAAAAAGTGAAGCTTACTGTCATCACATTTGGCTTAAGGATAGAATAACATGCACACTCAATTTGGTATGAAAATCTATCTTACACCACAGGAAAAGAGGGGAGAAGGGGATAAATGAGGTATAGGGAGGATGACAGAAGGGAGGGCAAATGAGAGGAGGGAGTAATAGAAGTAAACACCTTTGAGGAGGGACAAGGTCAAAAGAAAGAATAGAATAAATGGGAGGGGGCAGAATAGGATGGAGGGAAATACAGTTAGCCTTTTACAATATGACTTTTAAGTATTTTGCATAACTACACATGTATAACCTATATTGAATTGCTTGCTTTCTCAGTGGGGATGGGTAGGGGGGGGAGGAAGGAAGAGAAGTTGGAACTCAAAGTTTTAAAAATGAATGTTAAAAATTGTTTTTACATGCAACTAGGAAATAAGAAGTACAGGTAATGGGGTATAGAAATCTGTCTTGTCCTACAAGAAAAGAGAGGAGATGGGGATTAAGGAAAGGAGGTGTGTGATAGAACGGAGGGCAGATTACGGGAATTGGGTAATCAGACTGTATGGTGCCTTGGGGTGGGGGGAGGGGAGAGATAGGGAGAAAATTTGTAACTCAAAATCTTGTGGAAATAAATGCTGAAAACCAAAAATAAATAAATAAAATTTTAAAAAAATGTTATGCCTATGGTGTTCAGATAATTATCAAAACCTTTCATAAAGTAGTTGATTAAAGTGAATATTATGTTTCAAAATTGTTGTCCATTTGACATATAGTCCACATATCTCTGCAGGAATTTAAGAAACCCCCATGTCCCAATGTAATCATTTATTTCATGATTTTTTATAACTTACTGTACAAGAATTAGCAAAATTCCAAAAGATACACAATTCGAGATATCACAAATCTCTTCACTTGTCAACACAATGTTCTGTCATTTTCACTGACAAACCATTATGGTAGAGCTATAATTTGCTTTGTGTAATAATTTCATGTAACAAAAAGGTATTGTACAGTGACTCCAGAATGCTTTGTGATTTTCAAAATGACAGATTATATGACAGATTATTTCATGAGAACAAAGTCTCACAGTCAATGAATGGAAGACTGAACCTTTTCCATAGGTTCAAGAAGTGAGAAAGAGAAGGGAAGTAAAATGCATGGGGTGAAGGGAAAGAAAGGGACATTAAGAAAAATTATCTCACATAATCACAAGTAGGCATCTATAGAAATAAGGAGGTGAGGAATGCACAAATAGACATTTATAGAAATAAGGAGATGAAAAAATGGCTGGCACTTGAACCTAATTTTCATCTGCAGTAGTCAGAAAAAGTAAGAACACACACAAAATTGAGCACAGAAACATAATTTACTCAACAAAGAAATAAGAGAGAAAGGGGAGGAGGAGGAGGAGGGAGAATTAGAGGATTAGATTTTGGTAAAGATTAGACCTGATCAAAATAAACTCCAAGGATATAAAAATATATTTACAGTTCTTGAACAAATAATGGAAATCTTAGAGGGGATCAACAAATTTGAGAATGGATGGATAAGTTATGATATATCAATGTGACAGAATACTTATTCCATTAAGTTCATATGAGCACAGTGGCCAACAGATTTCAAGAAGAATAATGAAGAAAAAGCTACCCACCTCCTGATAGAGAGGTGAGTCAGAATGAGATAAATTATTTTGTGTGTAGCCAGTCAAAATTTGTTGAAAATTGATGAGACAGAGATTTCTAATGAGTTTGATTTTTCTTGTGTTCACAGTGGGGAGGGGAAAAGTCTGGTGATGGCAGGTGAGAAGATGGATCTTTGCTGATTAAAAAAAACAAATAAACTATTTTAATAAAGGGCAAATAGGTTAAAATTCTGTTTTGGAATTCATTAAAACCAAACTGATAATTTTCATCTAGATGTTTTATAAAATAGTAATCTACTGAAGGATTTAGAGAAGGTGACCCTGATGAAGTCATGATATAGAAGGACAACCAAATTGAAAAGGTGAGGGGATCAGAACAGGAAGAGCCATGAGTTTATAGGCTATTTACTGAAAAATAAGTATAACATATTTTTAGTAATACATGAATTGGGGAGAAAAGGACTGAAACAAAGGACTGAAAAGGAAATTGTGGAGTAAGATGAGTTTGTTTGTTTGTTTGTTTGTTTGGGTTTTATTTGTTTTTAAGGATCAGTACATGTCACTAGTGTGAAGGCCAGAAATGATTCAAAGATTAATTTAGAAAGTTCAGACTAGGGAAATAAAAGTATTGGCACCACTGAAAGAAACAAACTAAAAAGGGAATCTAGTTTGGACATGGGGTGTTGACAGTAGTGATGTGTTCATTCAATATATTACTGACAGTCATTAGTCATCTATAAATCATTGGGGCAATTTGACTAATCAAGTTTTAGCAAATAGTAGTTAAGCTTTCCATAGTGTTAAACATTTAAACAACCACATGAAGAAAAAAAAATCTTAAAATAATAAAATAACAAGAATTTATTGATACTCAAAATACTAATTGTGTGAATTTTGGTTAAAAAAATTTTTCTTTTGGGAGCAGAGCCAAGATGGCAGAGTAGAAGCAGGGACCTGCTAGAGCTCTCCCCCCAAGTCATCAATAAACTGTAAAAATGACTAAACAAATTCTAGAGCATCAGAAGATACAAACTGATAGACTGAAGAAACCAAGACAATCTGGAAGGTCAACATGAAGGATCTATCACACCAGGCTGGGAGTGCAGCACAGTTCTCAACACAGCAGAGTAAGTCTTATAGACCTGAATTGCAGGTGGCTCCTGGAGTTTCCAGACTTCTCAACCCACAAAGGACAAAATTCAAAGGTCAATGGGAAAAGTAGCCTGGAAGAGTCTCTCGTCTGGCTGAGAGGGGAGTGTGCTCTGGCCTCAGCCCCAGTCCCAGCCCCAGGGCAGCTGCAGCCACTGCTGAAGCAGAGACTGCTTCTGGAGACCTCCACTTAACAAAGAACTCAAAAGTCAAGTAACTGGCTGGGAAAAAGAGGAAAGAGGGGGAAAAAAAACAGAACATAATATCATGATTGGTGGTGAGGAAGAACAAAATATAAAACCAGAAGAAGTAACAAAGCCAAAGCTTCTGCATCCAAAGCAAAGCCACTAAGAAAATTTTGAATTGGTCTTAGATCATGGAAAAGCTCAGAAAATATTTTGAGGAGCCAAGATGGCAGACTAGAAAGACACACTTACGCAGGGTTCCCCCCACAGCCCGTAAAATACCTGTGGAGAGGAACTCTCAACAAATTTTGGAGCAGCAGAAGTGGAGAACAACCGAGTGGAGGAGATTTCTAGCCCACAGTGACCTGATAGGCCCACAAAAACGTCAGTTGCGCCGGTCGTGGGACCTGAGCGAAGAGCCCAGCCCAGCCTTGGCCACAGCGTGATGAGACTCTGGGAGGATGACACCTCAGGGGCAGAATCTCTAGTCACAGTAGCGAGTCCTCAGATCCCTCGGCCCACGGACACCAAAGGTCAGTGACAGGGTTTTATCAGGGTGCCAGGAAGGGAGAAGGGACTTCCCATAGCTCCAGCAGCAGGCAGCAGCCACAGAGCCAACACAGCAGTCCCTACGAAAGCTCCATTGTTGGAGCGTAAAAACCCCTGGGGGTATTGAAGAGCTGAGTCTTACCTCAGCCCTGAGTGGAGGCCCTGGCCAAGCTGGTCTTTGTCTCAAAATTATGATGGTCCTGCCCATCCAGCTTATCTGAAAATCAGCCCCAAGTGCTAACATTGTAGAACTGGAGGCCAAGTGCTGTGGAGAGGTATCTGCTAAGATTCTGGGCACAAAAATCCCTCTCTGTATCCAGACCAGTACATGCTTGATTGTGCCACCTTGGAGGAACTGAGATCTCAGAGATTCCCAGAGTATACCCTACTCTTGACAAAGGACCCAAAAGTCAAGTAACTGATTGGAAAACTGCCCAAAAAAAGGGAAAGAAAAATAAGACCACAGAAGGTTACTTTATTAGTGGACAGCTATCTCCTCCCATCCTTTCAGATGAGGAATAACAATGCTTACCATCAGGGAAAGACAGAGAAATCAAGGCTTCTGTATCCCAAACATCCAAAATAAATATTCAGTGGGCTCAGGCCATGGAAGAGCTCAAAAAGGATTTTGAAAATCAAGTTAGACAGGTGGAGGAAAAACTGGGAAGAGAGATGAGAGAGATGCAAGAAAAGCATGAAAAACAGGTCAACACCTTGCTAAAGGAGACCCAAAAAAAATCTGAAGAAAATAACACCTTGAAAAATAGGCTAACTCAACTGGCAAAAGAGCTTGAAAAAGCCAATGAGGAGAAGAATGCTTTCAAAAGCAGAATTAGCCAAGTGGAAAAAGAGGTGCAAAAGCTCACTGAAGAAAATAGTTCTTTCAAAATTAGAATAGAACAGATGGAGGCTAATGACTTTCTGAGAAACCAAGAAATCACAAAACAAAACCAAAAGAATGAAAAAATGGAAGATAATGTGAACTATCTCATTGGAAAAACAACTGACCTGGAAAATAGATTCAGGAGAGACAATTTAAAAATTATAGGACTATCTGAAAGCCTTGATCAAAAAATGAGTTTATATATCATCTTTCATGAAATTATCATGATTTTCCCTGATTTTTTAGAAACAGGGGACAAAATAAACATTGAAAGAATCCACCAATCCCTCCCTGAAAGAGATCCTAAAAGAGAAACTCCTAGAACATTGTGATCAAATTCCAGAGTTCCTTGGTCAAGGAGAAAATACTGCAAGCAGCTAAAAAGAAACAATTCAAGTATTGTGGAAATACAATCAGGATAACACAAGATCTAGCAGCTTCTACATTAAGGGATCGAAGGGTGTGGAATAGGATATTCCAGAAGTCAAAGGGACTAGGACTAAAACCAAGAATCACCTACCCAGCAAAACTGAGTATAATACTACAGAGGAAAAACTGGTCTTTCAATGAAATAGAGGACTTTCAAGCATTCTTGATGAAAAGACCAGAGCTGAAAAGAAAATTTGACCTTCAAACACAAAAATGAAGAGAAGCATGAAAAGGTAAACAGTAATGAGAAGTCATAAGGGACTTACTAAAGTTGAACTGTTTACATTCCTATATGGAAAGACAATATCTGTAACTCTTGAAACTTTTCAGTATC
>CM053770.1:458606255-458732582 GCA_028658325.1 Potorous gilbertii
AGAGAGCAATATGAAGTCAACACTCTTGGGGAGGGACAGGATCCAAAGAGAGAACAGAAGAAATGTGGGGCAGGATAGGATGGAGGAAAATATAGTTAGTCCTACACAATATGGCATTATGGAAGTCATTTGCAAAACTACACAGATATGGCCTATATTGAATTGTTTGCTTCCCAAAGGGAATGGGTGGGGAGGGAGGGATGAAGAGAAGTTGGAAGTCAAAGTTGGAGGAACAATTGTCAAGTATTGTTCTTACTACTAGGAATAAGAAATACAGGTAATGGGGTATAGAAAGTTATCTGGCCCTACAGGACAAAAGAGAAGATGGGGACAAGGGAAGGGAGGGATGTTAGAAGAGAGGACAGATTGGTGATAGGGGCAACTAGAATGCTCAGCGTTTTGGGGTGGAGGGAGGGGAGAAATGGGGAGAAAATCTGGAACTCAAAATTTTGTAAAAATGAATGTTAAAAGTTAAATAAATTAATTAAAAAATATTTTGAAAATCAAGTAAGAAAAGTAGAGGAAATTGGCAAGAGAAATGAGATTGGTGCAAGAAAATCATGAAAATCAAGTCAACAACCTGCTGAAAGAAATCCTCAAAAATACTGAAGAAAATAACACCTTTAAAATTAGATTAAACCAAATTGCAAAAGAGATCCAAAAAGTCAATGAGGAGAATACCTTAAAACGCAAAATATGTCAAATGGAAAAAGAGGTCCAAACACTCATTGAAGAAAATAATTCCTTAAAAATTGGAATGGAGCAAACGGAAGATAATGAGTTTATGAGAAATCAAAAAATGTATAAAACAAAACCAAAAGAATGAAAAAATAAGAGACAATGTGAAGTATATAACTGGAAAAGAAAAACAAATGACCTGGAAAAAGGATCCAGGAGAGATACTCCTAGGAATATTGCAGTCAAATTTCAGAGTTCTTAGATTAAGGACAAAATATTACAAGTAGCCAGAAAGAAAAAATTCAAGTATTGTGGAAATACAATCAGGATAACATAAGATTTAGTAGCTTCTACCCTAAGGGAACAGAGGGCTTGGAATATGATATTCCAGAGGTCAAAGGGGATACAATTAAAACCAAGAATCACTTACCTAGCAAAACTGAATATAATACCTCAGGGGAAAAATGGAAATTCAATGAAATAGAGGACTTCCAAGCATTCTTGTTGAAATGACTAGAGCTGAATAGAAAATTTGACTTTCAAATTCAAGAATCAAGAGAAGCATGAAAAGGTAAATAGGAAAGAGAAAACATAAGGGACTTATTAAAGTTGAACTGTTTACATTCCTACATGGAAAAATGAAATTTGTAACTCATGAGACCTTTCTCAGTATTAAGGATAGGTGGAGGGAATATGTATACACACACACACACACACACACACACACACACACACACAAACATGTATGTCTTTTTCCCAAATGTGTATGTATTTCATTTCCTAGCTTCTGAATTTCCCCATCATTTTCATCATCCAGTGTTGGTATTTAGGATTATTCTGACCCGGATGAGCAAATGTAGTAGTATACACCAAATTCTGAAAGCTGCTCAATCCTTTTCTGCTCCACTGTCTGTTAACTGTGTGTTGGCTCAACTTTCCCTCCAAGTTAGCAACAATAGTTTCATGCTCAGAGAAGAGCTCTAATTTGTTGACATGAATTCTTCTGGTAGTCATTTTGCTTTTTGGGCACTACTTTTGATGAATGAGAATATTTAGCTTAGAAAGGATTTCTATGATCAATCCAGCATTCTGCACCACACATTGCCTTCCTCACTTCCACAACTTTTTTCTCTTCTCTTTACAATCATATAATATATTAGATGCCAATGTTACTGCCAGGGTTCACCCATGAAGTTTTTATTGCATTTAGGTAAATGGAAGACTGTGTGGTTGATGAGGTCATGAAATGCATGTCTTCAGTAGTAAGTGACCATTTTTGTTTCCAACTCCATTCCTTCTTAGGACTTCCTGCCAATCTGGTAGTCTGAGCCTACTCTAGCATTAAAGTCACCCAGAATTATAAGCTTGTCCTCTTTCAGCACATTGATGATAAGGGTCTCTAGGTCTTCATAAAAGCTTTCTTTAACCTCACCACAGTTCATCATGGTGGGAGTGTAGGCACTGATGATGGTGGCATGATGTTTTCCTTCAAGTGGCAATAGCATTGTCATGAGCCTGTCTTTCACTCCTTTTGGCAGGCATACCAGTTTGCTGACTAGATTAGTTTTGATCACAATACCTGTATCAGCTACATGGTGCCCCCCTTCACTATGGCCACTCCAGAAAAATGTGTATCTAGCTCCGACTTCAGTAAGCAGGTCTTCATTTGCCAGCCTTGTTTCACTCAGGGCTGCTATTTGGATGTGATACCTGTTGAGTTATCTTACAACAAGATTTGTACATCTTTCAGGTTTACTGGATTTTGTGTTGCCTACAAGTGTGTTCATGATGTGTGCATGCTCTCACTGCCAATAGTGACGTTTTTGTACATTTTTTTGTGTTTTGACAGCAAAGTGGGAATCAGGCCTGGGTTGGGTAAGCAGACAATTTTTAGGGCACCTTTTCCAGCCTCTTCCTCACACCAGGAGGTAGGCAGTATAATTTTTAAAAGGCTGCTCAGATGCCCTGGGGACTGCTGAATCCCACTGCAGTTCAGTGAGAAAAAACCTTATGACCTGGGCCACATTTGTGCAGCATTGTGACTATAGCTGTCAATGTATCCTCACCTGCCATTTCATCAATTTCTTGCCTCCAGTCATCATTCATCAGTATTGTATGTAAATTTCACAACAGCAGGTTGGCCCACGTTCTGAGTAGTAGAAAATGTTCTTGTGCTTTTCCAGTCACCAATGAAGTGAAACAGGGCTGTATGTTTGCTCTCATGTTTTTTTAGCATGATGTTTTCAGCCATGTTTGTCAAATGTTTTCAATGAGGATGAACAAGGCATCAAGGTCAGCTACCATACTGATGGCAAATTCTTCAATTTGAAAAGGCTGTAAGCTAAGACAAAAGCAGAGGGAGTATTGGTGCATGATTTTCTGTTTGCAGACAATTGCGCACTCAATGCAGTCTCTGAAGCTGGGATGCAACAAAGTATGGATTGATTCTCTGCTGCCTGTGCTAATTTTGGCCTAACCTTTAACACCTAGAAAACACAGGTGCTCCATCAGCCACCACCAAACCATATGTGGAACCATTGGTTACAGCAAATGGTGAAGTTTTGAATGTGGTGGCTAAGTTCACTTACCTTAGGAGTGTACTTCCCAGGGATGTACACATTGATAATGAGGTTGATGCATGCATTGACAGAGATAGTCCAATGTTTGGGAGGCTCCAACACAAAGTATGGGAAAGAAGACGTATTAGACTGACTATCAAACTAAAGCCTACAGAGCCATCGTACTGACCTCATTATTGTAGGCCCATGAAACTTGGACAGTACACCAGCACCATGCCAGGAAACTAAATTGCTTCCCTTTGAATTGTCTTAGGAAGATTCTAAAGATTATCTGGCAGGAAAAGGTACTAGACACTGAATTGCTTACTTGAACTAAACTCCCAAGCATTCAAACTCTGCTTCAGAGAGTGCAACCCTGATGGGCTGGTCATGTTATTTGAATGCAAAATATATGCTCACCAAAAAGACTATTTTATGGAGATCTCATATAGGTCAAGCAAACACATGGTGGTAAGAAAATGCAATACAAGAACACTCTCAAGGTCTCTCTCAAGAACTTTGGAACTGATTGTGTGATATGGGAGACACTGACACAGGACTGCTCAGCATGATGTGTCAACATCAGAGAAGGTGTTGTGCTCTATGAGCAAAGCAGAATTGAAATAGCTCAGATGAAATGCAGGATGCACAAATTTAGAGTAGCCACCTCAAATGTTCACATGGACTATTTGTGCCCAATTTGTCATAGAGCATTCCAAACTCATGCTGACCTGATCAGTCACAGTCACACACACTGAAACTTGACTTTATCATAGTGATGTCATTTTGGTCCTCTTTAACAATGAAGGATAACAACCAACTAATATGTGAATGTGTATGTGTATGTGTATGTATGGAAAGACAGAAAGAGATAGAGATAGAGAGACACAAAAATAAACACAGAGAGAGGGCACAGGGTGAGCTGAATATGAAGGGATGATATCTAAAAATGAAAATTAAGTGTTAAGAAGTACGTATTAGGAGAGAGAAAGGGAGAGGTAAAATGTAGTAAATAATTTCACATAAAAGAG
This sequence comes from Potorous gilbertii, assembly GCA_028658325.1. NCBI lineage: Eukaryota > Metazoa > Chordata > Mammalia > Diprotodontia > Potoroidae > Potorous > Potorous gilbertii. The sequence goes on from CM053770.1 coordinate 458,610,523, forward strand.
GCAAGAAACAGCTTTTACAATGGAGGGGAAGAAGGGGAAGGTAAGAGGGAATAAATGAGTCTTCCCCTCATTGGATTTGACTTCAGAAGGCAATAACATACACACTCAATTGGGTATGGAAGTTTATCTTACCCTATAGGAAAGCAGAGGGGAAGGGGATAAGAGGAGGAAAATAAAAGGGAAGGCATATTGGGGGAAGGGGTAATTGAAAGCAAACACTTTGGTAGAGGGACAGGTAAAGGGAGAGAATAGAACAATGGAGAGCAGGACAGGATAGAAGGAAATATAGTTGGTCTTTCACAACATGACTGTTATGGAAGTGCTTTGCATGACTACACATTTATAATCTACATTGAACTGCTTGCATTCTCAATAAGGGTGGGTGCGGAGGGTGAAAGGGAGAGCATGTGGAACTCAAAGCTTTAAAATGAATGTTAAAATTTGTTTTTACATGCAACTAGGAAATGAGATATATAGGCAATGAGGTATTGAAACCTATCTTTTCCTACAGGAAAACAGAAAGGAAGGGGTTAGTGAGGGTTGAACAGAGGATAGACTGGAGAAAAAGGTAATCAAAATACACATTGTCCTGGGGTGGGGGAAGAGGAGAGATGGGAAAAAATTTGAAATTCAAAATTTTGTGGAAGTGAATGCAAAAAAACCGAGGATAAATAAATTTAAAAAGAAATTTTCCTTTCAAACAATTTGATAAGGAAGCTTTTTTTTTTTTACTGCAGATGCAAATAGTTCTTTCATCTTAGGATCAAAAAAGAAAAAGTACTGTACTTCCCACCTCCTCCATAAATCTTTCCCTAAGTGAAAATGAGGTGCTAATTTTCCTCTTTTCCATATACCAACCAAAAATTTCTGTAACACAGTCACACATTCCACAATGGAAACACCACAAACTCCCTAAATTATTTAAATCTGTCTTCATTATCTTGTACTCTTGTTTTAGAATCATTTTTCTGAATGTTACACAAGCTTGTCTGCATTTGCATGTCTATACTGCATGTGTTTACATGGTAACATGTTAGCATAAGAGCTTGTAAAGAGTCAGAGAAATGTCTGTTTCTAATCATTCTGAAGCTGTGGGGTTTGCAATCTTATTACTAATACCTTACAAAAGTAGTGTCTGGAGATCACAAGACTCAAGGGGAAAACTAATACTAGCTGGCTGGCTCTTAAGTAACTTTCTTTCCAGGTTAAGAATTCGTACACTCAACCTAACAAGGCACAATTATACAACAGAATTAGGTAAATTTATTATTTTGGATTTGCAACCTAGATGTACTTATTTTAGGCAGCAGAACCCCTAGCTCACTCCACCACTCATCAATCAGGTTTCCAAGATTTCCCTCTATCCCATTACCTTAATACTAGCAAGAAGTTAAAAGTAGGAAAAGGCCCAATATCTCTTCTAGGAAGCTACAAATGTGTTTTATTATAAAATGCAGTTATTCTTATATCTGTCACTTTTATTGTCTTAGGTAATAGACTCTTCCTTCATTAAATTAAAAGTATTTTTGGCAAATCAGAAAAATGGTTCATTATAGTAAAAATTAAAAAAGAAAATATATCATGTGCATTTTAAAGGGGGTTGCAGAGAGGAATATGTAGAACAACTTAGGGTTATTCCAAAGATAGTAGTAAGACAGACTTCAGGCAGGGTAAATTTAGAGATGGAAGTAGGGTAGGAAAAGACAAAAAAAAATCACAGTGGGCCATATATAAGCTAAATAAGAGTCACCAACATAGGTCAGTTAGAAAATACAAAAAGTAATCAATAAGTTGTTATTTAATCCGCATGTCTTTGAAAAATATGAAAAAATTAAACTGGACAGATGAGATGATCATCTTAGATCACCTTATTGAAACAGAAAATTTCCATGCTCGATTATAAGAGGAACTGATGAGGAGCAGGAATAATTCAGGTAGAAACCTGCACTACCATCTGAAGCTATGTCAACTGTTTTTCCTTCCATCTACACCATCTTCCATGATGTATATAAATAAAAGAAAAGAAAGCAAGATTTCAAGTTAAATTGTGTAGTTCTGCATTGGTACATCAGTAAGCAACAACGGGAGAAGGTAAAGCATATTTCTTGTAATAAACCTACTGTCTGATGTCTCTGGTCCTGCAATCATAAACATCCAGCAACATTCAGATACAATTGTATCAGATGAGTAATTACAAGATTCTCGGTACCACTTAGAAATCTTGGCAATAAAGAAAACAGACTTCATAATTCCCATCATTATGAAATGTAATTTTTGAAATGATAGCCAAATCCTACTTCAATTTGCAAAGTGCTCTTTTATACACACAATAAAACAGTGAAAAGAAAGAAAAGCTGGCTAAATCTTATCACCCATAACTACAACAATCATATATCAACATGGAATTAAGTAGTGTCTTAATGGCATCTGCATCTTTAATTTGCCCATTACTGTGAGAACATATACATCTTATAGAATTGTTTTAGATTAACTATACTACTAAAATGATAGAGGTTGGGACTGAACTTGTGATATTACTAGGTACTGGGAATTTCCATGTGAGGAAATTCCCTCTACAGAGTCAGGTAGACATCTGTCCTATAACTCACAGGCCTTAGAAAGTTGCCTACAGCAAAAGTTTTTAAAACTTTTTGATATCAAGACCCTTTTACACTCTTAAAAAAGTACTGAGGACCCCCAAACTTTTGTTTATGAGCATCATACAAATAACATGTTAGTATTATTGTAAAAAGTTTTGCCTTTGAAGTCATTTCAGGGACCTCCAGGGCAACATAGACCACACTATGAGAAGCAAGAGAAGTGAAAGATTTTCCTCCAGGGCTACCTAATCCGCATGAGTCAGAGGCAGGATGTGAAGTTAAGTCCTTTTAACTTCCAGGACAGTTTTCTAGTCTCTGTGCCATGTTGACTCACTTATTTATTTCTTTAAGAAAGAAAAAGACATAAAAGCTTTTAAATTAAGATAGTCTCCCTGGAAAATGCTAGCAGTTTTAATCATACAACCCTTCAGAAATGAAATAGTTACATTCTGCCAAATCGATCACTTTCTACTCCTGTCCCCACCACCAAGTCTTTCATCCATTGAGCTGTTCATCATTCCCAAACTTGGTCAGTAGGAAGGACTTTATTTGTGGGTATCACATGAAAGAATAATTATTGATGATGGGGATGGCTGGTGATGATGACGGTGATGGTTGGTGATGATGATCAGAAGGGCAGCATGCTTTCATGTCTAGAAGATCTAGAATCTCTGGACTCATGACCCAAGCTAGCTGTAGAACTTTAGGCAAGTAACTCTACCTGAGAGTGACCCAAGCAACTCTCCAGGATGAGATGTTGCAAAGCAATTAAGAATCTGTACTTGGAGAGGTAGTTTAATCACCAGAAACTGCCTAGCCAAATGAAATTGCAGGTCTAGACCTTCTTCTCTTCAAATCATAATCATATGAACTAGACCCCAAGTGTATTTTAAGGTTTGCAAACTGATTTTGCATACATTATTGCACTTATATAAAAGATTACAGGATCATGGAGGTTAAGTGTTGTATGCCCCTGTATGCCCCAGGGTCATATGACTAATAATTACCTGAACACAGGAATGAATGAATCTGGGTATTCCTGATTCTAAATCCAATTTTTTTATTGTTTCTTCATCAGGGTCATGTGAGTATCTCACAGGGCTCCATCTTGGTCCTTTTATTTTTCTCTACAAAATTTTATTTTTGATATTATAAGTTCTTATGGATGTAATTATGATTTCTCTGACTATGATTCCCCAGTCTATTTATCCATCCCCAGCTTATCTCTCCTAACATCCAGACATGCATCTACAACTATTAGACATCTTGAACTGGATGTCTGATCAAAATTTTAAACTCCACATGCCCCAAACTTAACTTATTTTTTATTCCTCTCAAATCATCTCTCCTTTCAAATTCTTACTGTTGAGAGAACCACTGTCCTCCCAGTCAAATTATACTCAAAAACTAAGTGTTATCCTTGACTCCTTACCCCATCTTACCCAGTACCCAATCTGTTGTCAAAGTCTGTTGATTTTACATTTGTGGGGTCCTTGCATATAGCCCTTTCTTCAGACACTGACACTATCCTGGTTCAAGTGCTCATCATGTTGTAGTTGGACTATTGCAGTAGCCTGTTGGTTGCTTTGCCTGCCACAAATCTCTCCCCACTCTACACCATCCTCCACTTGTTGAATCAATCCTCCTTAAACACAGAACTGACAATGTCTTTCCAACCCCTCTGCCCTCAATAATTCCAGGGGCTATCACTTCCTAGAATTAAATATAAAGTCCTGTTTGGCATCCAAATGCCTCTGCCCTCTACTCTCAAGTACTCTGTGACCCAGTGATATTGGCCTCCTCACTGTTCCCTGAAAAAGATACTCCATCTCCTGAGTCCAGGTATCTTCACTGGTCTGGAATGTTCTCACCTCTTCATTTCTCCCTTCTGTGCCTTTTGTTCATGTTCCAGCTAAGGTCCCACTCTCTACAGGAAACTATTCTGGATGATTCTTAATTCTAATGCCATTCCCTCTTCTGATTGTTTCCAATTTATTTTGGATACAGCTTGTTAGTGTAGTTATTTGCATGCTCTTTCCTCCATTTAGATTGTGAATTCCTTGAGTCTTGGGACTGTCTTTGATCTTTCTTCTATCCCTTGAGCTGGATAAAGAGTGCTGGGCTCATAGGAGGTACTAAGTAAATTTGTATTGATTTTCTGCTGATATATCATGTTGTCCAAAACTTATCAAGATCAAGAACGTTTTCCACAACATGCTAACAGTGGGATGTAATTACAAGCAAGAAAGATAATAACTGTTCTCAAGGAGCTTATATTCCAATGCAGTTTCCCAACACATAAAGAGTATGGGGATAACTCTGTGGGGACTGGGCTGCTGAGGATGAGGGGAAATCTAAAGAGTCAAGTTGTGAATGAACTTTAACGGTGGCTGTCTGGGCAGGCAGGCATCAGTCAGGGTGGAAGGTTTTCCAGGGTCCTACCATGGTACATTTAAATAGTACTGAGTGACTGATAGATCACAATGATTCATAGAATGATAGATTTTTCTCATAAATTGCAAAGGAAATTGGAGGCTATTTAGTCTGTATATAAACAGACTCTTCTACAATATCCCTCATGAATCATTAGCCAGACTCCATTTAAAAATGAAGCTATTTAGATTCTTCTATGTGATTAGGGCTGGAATGATGGTAACAATGCCCATCTTAGCCTTATTTTTCTTCTCTCATAGTTCATAGGATCATAGATTTGGAAGGCATAACTCATTTTACAGGAGCAAGACAGTTTAAAGGCCTTTCCCAGATTTAATTAAGTGTCTGAGATAGAATCTGAACCCAAGTCTTCCTGTCTCCAAGTCTAGGAATCTATCCACTACTCTGTTGCTTCTTGAGGTCCTTCCCTCTACCTGACCTCTGGATTCCTAAGTCACATGATAAACCAAACCAATACTGTTAAATTCTTCCTTTACATTATTTCTTTTCTTTTTCCTATTCTTTAAGATTTACTTCACTTCTCTCACTCTTTGTGCTATCCATTGTTTTCTCTCCCTTGACTTTTCTTTCTCAAAATCTTCTGACTTTGTTGCTGCTCATGGTAGTGGTTCATTTTTTTCCCCTCTATTTGGTCTATGTACTTTTCTTATATTTCTCAGACTTTGCATTTTGGTCCCTTTTCCTTTGTGTCTCTTCTAAAATCTTAATATATTACCTCTCTGCCATTCTATTTCCTCCGATTCCCTCCTACTCTTTCCCTGTCTCTGTTTCTTTTTTCTTTTCCCCTGAACATCCTGCCAACAGTGTCTCACTAGCAACTTGATGTTAACAAGTTTCTGAAAGGCTGCTTGTCGAGGTCCTCAGAGCCCAGAGTTTTGTCGGCTTCAAGCTGCTTTGGAAGAAGTGTTGGCTTACTTCTCAGTCGAAGCATTGACTTAGCAAGTCTTTTCTCTAAAACTGTAAATAATTCATTTCAGGTCAAGTCTTTGCTACCAGAAACTTTTTCCCCCCAAGCAAATAATGTCTCCTTATCTCTAGTAAGAAAGTATGGCTTGGTGATAATAGTGGTAAGCAAACTTATTAATAAAAGATAAGTCCTAGAATAGTAAGGGATAAGTCTTCCATTTCAGCACAGCTCTGATTTTGCTGCTGTTTTGGATGAGTAAGACAAAGAATTATAGCAGTAATAAAAACTTCCAGCCCTTCTCAAGACCTGTCATAAGCTACATCACCTAAAGTGTTGAAAGATAAGCCAAATCTTCATTGGCAGCTTAATATACCAGTTACTTTGATTTATTTCATTTCAGGAGCTCTCATAACTTAAACAATTTTAAGATTGGAGGTAGTGGACCCCACTCCCACCAAAAAAGGAGTGAGCTTCTGGCAGAAAGCTTACCCATTTTCATTTTTCAATTACTACTCCAAATTTGGGTCCCAGGGTCCCCATCAGGGCTATCAGTCATTCCAAACTATCATTGTTTGATTGCTGGAATTAAGATCATTGTATATCCTGTTGGACCCCCAAACCAATCCAGAAGGGAAAGATCAGTGCAAAGTAGCCCAGACACTACCTCTCTTTTCACTGACTAATTTGAAAACCAAAATCAGCTACTCTTAGAGTCCACAGAGAGCATGGTTTACTTTTTTGTGCCACTCTTAACAAGACTTATTTGCCACTGGCATGTGGACAAGCAGGATTTATTACATGTGAAATGTCATTCCAGGGCCTTGCTCCATCCTGTCCCAGGTCAACAGGCAACCAAAGTAGTCACCATAGCAAGTGGCATTTTGTAAATGATTTATGTTGACAAAGGATAACAGTCAGTGCACAGGTAATTATAAAGGGAGAGAACATGAATAAAGATTTCAATAAAAATGCTTTACTTAAAATTTAAATTTTGAAAATTTTAAAAAAAGAGTTTAATAGTTAAAGAATTTTAATTTGCTTTCATCTGGAACTATGACCTAAGATTGTATCAATGTAAGAAGTCCCATTATGGGATTATGAAAACTCCCTTCACCAAAACAGATCAACAATCCCAGAGATTTAGTAGAGACTGAGAGCTACATGGGTATGAGCCTAAGGAAGTGTTTCAGTCCAACTCTCTTTAGCTCCAAAGCCAGGCCTATCTATATCCACTATACCACACTAACTCACACCTTTAATGTTACTAAGGGGCAGAAGAGAAAGGTAATAAGCATTGATCATTCATCTATTATCTCACCGGTAGTATGCCAATTACATAATTAATCTCACAGGTGTTGTGCCAATTAATAATTTTACAACAATTATCTCATTCAATCCTCACAATAACACTGGGAAATAGGTGCTTTTATCAACCTCATTTTGCACTTGAGGAAATAGATGAAAATAGAAGTTAAGTGACTTACCTAGAGTCACACAAGTTAGCAAGTGTCTGATGTCACACTTGAACTCAGGTCTTTCTGAAATCAGTTCTGAAGCTCTATCTACTTCTTCACCTAAGCTGCCTCTATGACATACAAAAATAGGGTTACTTGAGAGTTTAAACTATAATATTCTATGTTATCACTTCGAGAAGCCCTCTATTTTATCAGGGCAACAAAAACATTAACGCATAGGTGAAAAGTAGGATAAGAAGAGAAACGGTGCCTCTATAATAAATATACAATGTTCAGTTCAATGTGAAAATCATGTATTAAGTGCCGACTGTATGCCAAGCACTGATCTAATTGTAATAACCAGAAAAACACTATCTGTATAGTTTTCAAGGTGTTTCTCCTCCATTTTTTTCATTCCGGCCTCATGATAATCTGGATATTACCCTTACGGTTATTCTTCATTAAAAATAATCATCATGCTTCTCTATCACCACTTCCCTTTGAATTTGATATTGGAATTAGACATCAATACAGCCATTAGGTTCTTATGTGAACATTTCATGCCTCTGCTTGATTGTAATCGAAGAGTGAAGCCAAGAGTATGTAACCACAGGCCCATGTAACTCCTTCCACAGTAAGAATAACTAACATAAGAGGGAGGGAAATGAAAAGAGCTGGCAATGCATTTCCCCCCCAGCATATCAAGCAGGTTTTCATAAGGAAGCAGTGGTCATCAATCACTACCTCATTACCAACCTGTCATCTTGGCTGAGGCTAAATGTATTCTGGCTCACTGCCATACTAAATGTTCAATGAAACATCCTTAAGGCTCTCTACAAGTTCAGCTGAAGTCGCACTCGCTATACATCAAAGAGGAACATTAGCGTTATCTTAGCTTAATAAACAGGGCCATTCTGGCAATGTGATCCTGTGCAGGAGTCCTATCTACTATCCCCAGTATTATGCTGCTTAAACAAACAATCTAGCTGTCATGTGTGAAGTTTATTTAATGATAAATGCATGTAAAGACAATTAGTCATCCTGCTAGGGATACAGCTACCTTCCCCTATAAAGAATGAATTCAGTAAGACAAGCACAAAATAATGTTGCTTTTTAAAAATCTACCTTGAGATAGTCACAATATGTATACTTTCCCATTCATAATTGATACTTTGAGTTCGGCAAGAAAACTTTCAGAACAGACAACGGTCATAGCACCTTTAAAGCATCAGTGGATGTAAATAGTCATTTATGGTTCCCTTTATTGCCAATTGCCCATTATTATTTAGTGCCATACAAGGCAGGGCTGAGACAGTCTCAGCATTTATGTCATCAAATGGCTACTGTTTTCACACAAATAAACTACACCACGTTTATTAGGTTCAAAGTTGGGGCACATGTTTTTAAAAGGCACAATTGTCACATGAGAGTTAACACTCAACTTGTGATTCCTGATGAATCCCAGGTTAATCCTGAAAGCTGAAGTATATTAATTTTATACAAATTATAAAGAAGAAAACATCCCTGGCCTCCTTCAAGAACTAAACTATAGGATAATTTCTGTACATAAAATGCTGGAGTATTATTCCTAAAGAGTGCTACAGAAATGTGTCCCATCAAGTCTATCCCCATTTTGTCTACTTTAGTCTTATTTAAATGTATATTTAAATGAATGTACATTTTATGAAAGGGAGTTAAAACCACAGACATTTTATTTTTACACCTGTAAAATATGCCTCAACTCATCCAATGCAGTAAAAGGAGCACATGTTGCTATATCAATCTATACTTTCTCCCCCACACTTTTTCAACTTCATTTTTCTTTCTTGAGTCATGTGAGAGGCTGATCCCCTGGTGTTACCATTACAGAACTTCGGAGTTCCTTTGCAAGTGAGATTATCTAAACCAACCCATATTTTAACAATAAGCCTTTCTACAAAACCTCTGAGTGGTTGGCAATCCAGCCTGTCAATATCTGTAGTGTCAAGTCAGCCCATTATATTTTTTGTTTAGTAGATTTTTAGCAAGTCTTTCCTTACATTAAGCCTAAATTATATTCTCAGTAATGTTCATGTGATATGTGGTTATACGTCATATGATTCCCTCTGTTCCAAACATTTAAGAGCTATAGATAGATGAACTTGAGGGTAACGGTAGCCTAGGCACATAGTAGATGCTTCATAAAAGTTTACTGAATTGAATTGAAACCAGGTACTAATCAGGCCTGATCATGTTTACTTAGCTGCTAAGATCAGACATGCCTGGATATGTTCAGGTTGGTCTGACTATAGAGCTAGAAATAAATAATCTAGCTAAAACTTATTTTCTATTGTTTCCATAAAAATCCTACAACAAATTTATGAAATTCAAACACATGTATTAAGTATCAACTATATAAACAGAGGTACTTTGTAGTGCTAGATATAGAAAGATGAAAAATGACCAAAAATATATAAATAGTTGGAAATGAAGGGCAATTTATTCTAGACATTGTGTGTGGGGGTTGTGAATAAAGATAATAAGATGAGAAATAGTAGGACAAGAATGGGAAATGGAACAGTCCAATATATCCCCAGGACCTTTTGTCCAGTCTTATTTTCTGATAATAGTCTTCTTTATCCACTCTTGGTTAGGTACCCTTTCTCTAATCTGTGAGATTTTGTCTTATCTTGTCCAGAACCAGGACTCTCCACCACTAACTCCAAGCCTGTTACAATGTGTAGTAGGCTTACTCAACAAGGTCCTATTCTTCTACAGTCTCTACCCCCATAGAAATTTGCATTTCACCTCAGGGTCTCCCAGCTCTGACAGGTGGGATTTCTCACCTTATCCTCCTGGGGTCCAGGCTTCCATGCTACCTCTTAGCAATCTCCTCACTTGACTCTGTGGAAGTACATTTTCACTTCTCCCCCAATCCTATTTCAGGAATCCTTTACATGTAGTCTTTCCTAATTGGAGTATAAAAGTCTTGAGGGAAGGAACTATCTTTCTTGCCTTTATTTATATGGCTGATTCTTAGAACCATTTTTGTACACCATAATTAGAGTTCAACAAATACTTTCCGCTTGTCTCCATCCATCTGTTTAGTAATTTCTATATGATCTATATATGTTGGCATTTCCAAAGTCCTTCCAAGATTAATTAGCGAAATTTGTATTTGTGCTATGTTATGTTTCAGCAGGGCATCCAGAGTCCCTGGTTGTAAGTTAGAGTCACTAAGATAATGAATTGAATTCATCAGATACCTACTGAGGAACTACAATGTGCCAGGAAAGCAACTGCTGGGTGCTAAGTATGCAAAAAAGAAAATGAAACAATTCTTGCCCTCATGAACCTTACATTCTACTGAGGGGAAAACATCATGCACACAATTAAGGTAATGGAAAATATAAACAAAATAAATTCAAAGTAATCTCATGGTGATAGACAGAGGTCACTAAAAATTGGGGTAATTAGTAAACATCTCTTCTAGGAGAGGGTATTTGAGGTCAGTCCTGAAGGATACGCTGGTAACCCTTTCTTTAGGACTTAGACTTCTCTATCTCTAGCCCTCACTCCTCTCTCTTTCACTTCCTAATGGCCTTGCTGAGGAGACTGTCATCCTTTTTATTCAGTCCCCTCACTGACTAGGAAAGCACAACAAAGAACAATTAAGAATTATTTTTTAAAATATAAAGATATCATTTATGCTAGAAAATTCCATTCTTCAGGACATACAGATAATTATTAATTGATAGTTTAGGTTGGATTGTAGCATCTCTGAAATGAAGAGATTGTACTATATGGTCTCTGATATCACTTCAAGTTCTAGATCTGTGATCCTATAACTCTTGCATCAGTCCCCCAATCTCCTGATCTGAGGCAGCTGTGGATAGAAAATTGGCCTAGAAGAGGAACAATCTTAATTTAAATTCTACTTCTGACATTTATTGGTTGTGTGACCCTGGGCAGGTCACTTAACCTCAAATGGCTCTAAGCAACTTTCCTAGACTATATGCTTCAGAGAAGGTGCTAACTTGCACTATTAGAAGAATTTTGTTCCGCCAAGAGTTCCCTATATCAATGGAACCATAAGCACAGTCTCTAGTCTCACCTCTAATATGGTTAGGTCCAAGAAATTAGAGGAAGCATAATTATAAGCCCAGAGGGAAGAGCTAGGACCAGTGAAGTAAGCTGCAAAGATTTAGGCTTAGTGTAAGAAAAGAGGTTTCTGATGATTACAGTTTTCCAAAAGAGGGATGGATTGCCTCTGGAGGGGATGCTTTCCCTCTCACTGGAGGTCTTAAAGCAAAGACCAGAAGACGCACCTGTCAATCATGCTGTAAAATGGCTATTTGTTCAGGTATAGGTTGGACTAGACAATTTTGGGGTTTTCTTCCAACTCTGTGATTTCCAGACTCTCTTGTGTATTTATTTCATCTTCCCTTCTCCTACTCCATTATTGTAGATTTCTTTCCCATTTATTAGATTGCAATCTTTTGATGTTTGTTGCTTTCCTAGTGCTTAGAACTATGATTTGTATATTGTAGGTGATTGCTGATTTTAATAGTGCTATGTTGGTTAGTTCTGGCTTTTTATGTCGATTACATATAACATGTATTTATCATATTGCTATAGGTTTACATAAACTTTGAGATGTCTGCTTAAACATTTTCTGTTTTATGAATGCACACTTGAAATAAGGCAACTGAATTTCATGTATGCTTTATTTAATTTCTGACCGTTGTAGAAAAAATTTTCAGTGAAATTTTAAAAACTTAAGTGCTGGTTTTGTACATTGACCAAAAAGCAATGTTCCTGGATAAGTTCATCCTTCCATCCCATCTAATTGTTGAAAGAAATTAAAAAGAATTTAAGATGTGATACTAATTCTAGTTACATCTCATTTTTCAAATAGAAAACCCAGCATAACCTAAGCAATGCTTTTGACCAAAATATTCATAGGCCTACATATATAGACTTAAATGTCATTATTAGCTTGTTATTCAAAATAACAGTTTCTGAATGACATTCTTGAGGTTGAAATGCAGAGTGAAAGTTGCTACTGGATTTATACTAGTAAAAAAAATATGTTATTTCAATGACCTCAAGGGTGGGGGTGGGGCAGGGAAGGGAAGAGGGACACAATCAAAACAAATCCAAGACAAAGAGACAATTATTTTGGTTTTTGAATAGTTATGCTAGCCTACTACTGACATTACGTTATGTGTCACTGTGTCCCTCACAATACATGGATAAAGAGCCCAATAGAAGACCTAAGTGCAGAATTCAATCAACTTGTGGTTCAGCTTATATTTTTAAAGCAAATCAATTCTTAAATAGGATGCAAAGCATTTCAAAAATATTTTCTAAAACTTATATGATTAGGAAATTAGAACCATATTGCTTTGGGTCTAAAGCAAACTTAAAAATCTTTTTTCCAGAAATCCATTTGTAATTTAAATAGCAATGAACCAAATTCACCAAAAAGCTTGTTTATATTCATCTTAATGCCATATGAGCACTTCTGGGCTTGTGTATCTCCTTACCCTCTTGAATACTTTCTTAAATACTTTTCTATTTTCCCCCTATTGTTAGTGTCTTAGAAATATTCCTCAAATTAATGATTTCTATGACTGTAAGGAAGTAACACCTAAGTTTACATAGTCACTTTCTTTCTCTACCTAGACATTTTCAAACTTCATAAGATCATATATCAAGAATTGAAAGAAACCTTAAAGGTCAGCTAGATCTACCTATTTAAAAGTTATCTCTAAATATTCCTTTTCTTCTGAGCATAAATTTTCCTACTTCCTCCTTCCATTAGTACTTTTACTTTTAGGAAAACCTTTGTTATCTATCTTTTCTGTTTCTCCTATACAGTTTCAAAAATCCAACAATTTCTCTACATTATCAATAAGATTTTATTTTTCTTTTCATTTGCTACTGTCAAAAACTCTTCAAAGGATATTGCCCAGAATATAAAAACTCACTTTGCTAATGTTTGTAATGTATTTAACAGCTGATACAACTTTGTACAATTATACTTTGTCCATATCATTTCAAAGCTGAGATTCCCCTACTAACATAAATATTTGATGATGCCTTCAAAAGTCTATGTGAGATGAAGGCACTCCATGTGCACTTATCTCCCAAGTGTATCCCCAGTTATTTTTGCAAATAAGTTTTGCCTTTTTGTCATTACCTTTTGCCAACAAATAGCTTATCTTTCCTACTTCCAAGCCACTGAACATTTAGTAACACATATTTAAAATAATCTTTCCTCTAAGTATATTTAATAGACATTTTCTTTTCTGAAACTGCAGTTCAAAGTCCACTTAGCCTATGAACATTTCCTTAATTAGCTCCATTCAACCAAGGACTCAACTTGCATAGTCATCCCACTACACTTTCTTCTCAACTCAAGGAAACTGAATGGACATTTACTTATTAAACACCTGCAAAATCTGAGATACTGTGTAGGCCTGAGGACACAAAGATCAATTAAAAAATAAGTGAATTTAAAAAGCACCTACTAGTGCCAAGTACTGTGATGTTCACTATGCTAATCCAATGAAAAGAGAGACACTTCCTGTTCAAGGAGCTAATATTCTAAGGGGGTAAGGACCCTACTTAGGGGAGTGGTGATAAAAGAAGGTTAAAATAAGAAGGATTTTGAAAAAAGCCAAGGAATAATGGAGTGTTTCACCCTTTCCTAAAACAATTTGATTAATGTTCTAAGAGATGAAAGGGGAAAGGGGTAGAAGTGGCATGGAAGGAAGATTGTAATCCTGTGTCTCAGACTGGTGAGACGTAGTGAAGTCTCAAGAAAAGTACAATCGCTGTCATCCCTATGGCATTTCTATTTTATTAGGAGCTAGTGTTCATCGCATAGACTATTTCATAGCTGTACTTTGGTTTTTCCAATGCCTGTAGTTCTCCCTCTTCTCATCTCTATATACTTGTTTCTGTGGCTTCATAAAAAGATGCAAGTTTTTACAGTGAGGGAAAGGGGCAAGGTGAGAGGGAATGAGCGAATCTTATTCCCACCAGATTTGTTTGAAGGAGGGAATAACATATCACATTCAACTGGGTATGGAAATCTATCTTACTCTACAACGAAGTAGGGGGGAAAAGGATGAGAGATGGGGTGATAGAAAAGAGGGCAAATGGATGAGGAGTAATCAGAAGCAAATACTTCTGTGATGGGACAGTCAAAGGAGAGAAAATAATTGCAGGATAGGATGGAGGAAAATACAGTCTTTCACAACATGACTATCATGGAAGTGTTTTACATGGCTACACGTATAACCGACATCAAACTGCTTACCTTCCCAATGAGGATGGGTGGGGAGGGAGGAAGGGAGAGAATGTGGAACTCAGAGTTTTAAAAATGAATGTTAAAAATTGTTTGTACATGCAACTAGGAAATAAGATACACAGGGAATGGGGTATATAAATCTATCTTGCTCTATGGGTTATCAGAATGCATAATATCTTGGGGTGGGGGAAGGGGAGAGGTGGGGAGAAAAATCGGGAACTGCAAATCTTATGGAAGTAAATGTTGAAAACTAAAAATTAATTAATTAATTTTAAAAATAGTAACTGCTTCTCTTTTGACCAGCAATGCCCCTCCCAGTTTGACTTTTTAAAAATTATTATTAAAGGGGCCATCCCTGGACTCACTTCTTAAAGAGGTCTATTCACAGAATGGGCATTATCTCATTCAAAGTGAAAACTTGAAAAGACCTTAGCTTAAAAAGGCCAAGGTCTCCCACTGAATCCTGGGCCATCTTCTGATCCATATCTAGCCACTGGACCCAGATTGCTCTGGAGAAGGCTGGTGACTTTGTACTGCTCTCCCTCACTACAATCACTAAAATCAAATTCAACTGCAAGTCATGTTATCATCCCCCTGATGTCATGATCTTTTTCAAGAATGAAGAACAAATCACACACGGGTGCCTTCTATCTGTGGATTATCTCCAATTTATTGCGTATAAATCTTATTTGTAAGTAATTGCTTGCATACTGTCTTCCCTATTAGGCTATGAGATCTTTGAGACCAGGAGCTATCTTTGCTGTTCAGTTGTTTGCTTGTTTTGTTTTTATCTTTCTTTGTACCTTCTGTAGTTAGCAAAGTGAGTGCCAAGTAAGAGATGCTTAATAATCGCTTGATTACTTCTTCTTAACTTACAGGAGGCTGTGTATACAGATAATTATCATTTAAGGGAAGGAATCATGATAGCAAAGTGAAAAAAGACAAAATACTATAGGAAATTTTCAGAAGGATAGAGCATTTCAATTAGGTGAATCGGGGAAGACTTTACTGTGGTATCATGTGCTGATCCTTTAAAGAAGGTAAGAATTCTTGGGACAGAACCAAGATGGTTGAATAGAATTGTGAACCTGCTACAGCCCTCCCTCAAACCCCTCCAAAAAAACATGTAAAAATGATTCTAAACAAATTCTAGAGTAGTAGAAGTCACAAAATGACAGACTGAAGCAAATTTCCAGTCCAAAACAATCTGTAATGTCCATGGGAAGGGTCTATTGCACCAGGCTAGGAGTGGAGCGAAGTTTGGTGTGGATCACACAGACACAGACTGAGCAGGAGCGGGTCTTCCTTGACTGAATTGCTGGCAGCTGCTGTGGATTCCAGACTCCTAAACCTACAAATGCTGAAGACAGCTTCAAAGGTCAGTGGGAAGGGTCTCTCACCTGGCTTAGATTGGAGTGTGACCCAGCCCTAGCCCCAACCCCAGGACAGCCATAGCCACTGCTGAGACAGAGCCTGCTTCTGGAGCCCTCCACTTAACAAGACTCAAAAATCAAGTCATTGGCTGTGAAAACGAGCAAATGGGAAAAAGAAACAGACTATAGATTCTTTCTTGGTGAAAAGGTATTTTCTTACATCATTAGTGACTAGGAAGATCAAAACATACAGCCAGAAGAAGACAATGAAGCCAAAGCTCTAGCATCCAAAGCCTCTAACAAAAATGTATATTGGTCTCAAGCCATGAAAGAGCTCAAAAAAGATTTTGAAAATCAAGTAAAAGAAATAGAGGAACAAATGGGAAGGGAAATGAGAGTGATGTAAGAAAATCATGAAAAACAAGTTACAAGTCAACAGCTTGCTTAAGGAAAACCCTCAAAAATGCTGAAAAAAAACAACACCTTTAAAATTATATTAATCCAAATGTCAAAAAGAGGTCCAAAAAGCCAATGAGGAGAAGAATGCCTTAGAAAGCAGAATGAGTCAAATGGAAAAAAGAAGTCCAAAATTTCACTGAAGAAAATAATTCTTTAAAAATAAGAATGGAGCAAATGGAAGCTCATGACTTTATGGGAAATGAAGAAATTGTGAAACAAAACCATGAGAATGAAAAAAATAGAAGACAACATGAAGTACTGACCTGGAAAATGATCCATTAGAGATAATTTTAAAATTATTGGACTACCTGAAAGTGGTTACAAAAGAGCCTAGACATCATCTTTCAAGAAATTATCAAGGAAATTGCCCTTATATTCTAGAACCAGAGAGTAAACTAGAAATGGAAAGAATTCACTGATTGCCTCCTGAAAGGGATCCCAAAAAGAAAACTCCTAGGAATATTGCAGCCAAATTACATAGTTCCCCGGTCAAGAAGAAAATATTAAAAGCAGCCAGACAAAGCACTTCAAGTATTGTGGAAACATAATCAGGACAGCACAGGACTTAGTAGCTTCTACATTAAGGGATCAGAGGGTTTGGAATATGATACTCTAGAGGTCAAAGGAGATAGGATTAAAACCAAGAATCAACTTCCTAGAAAAACTGAGCATAATACTTCTGGGGAAAAAAATGGAACTTCAATGAAATAGAGGATTTCGAGGCATTCGTGTTGAAAAGACTAGAGCCGAATAGAAAATTACACTTAATGAAGGGTTGAGAGGAATGTACTAGGAGAAAGAGAAAAGGAGGGGTGGAATGTAGTAAACCATTTCACATAAAAGAGTTAAGAAAGCACTTTTACAATGGAGGGGAAGAAGAGGAATGTGAGAGTATTCCCTAAGTAAGCCTTCCTTTCATCAGATTTGGCTTCAGGAAAGCATAACATACACATACATTGGGCATGAAAGTTCATCTTACTCTACAGGAAAGCAGGGGGAAAGGGGATTAGAGAGTGGGGAATAATAGAAGGGACAGCAGATTGGGGGAAGGGGTAATTGGAAGCAAAAACTTTGGTAGAGGGATAGGTCAAAGAAAGAACTGAATAAATGGAGGGTAGGACAGGATAGAGGGAAATATAGTTAGTTTTTCACAACATCACTATTATGGAGGTGTATTGCATGACTTCACATTTATAACCTATATCGAATTGCTTGCCTTCTCAATGAAGGTGGGGCAGAGAGAGACAGTGTGGAACTCAAAGGTTTAAAAATGAGTGTTACAGGTTGTTTTTACATACACCTAGGAAACAGGATATATAAGCAATTGGGTATAGAAATCTTTCTTACCCTACAGGAAAATAGAAGGGACTGGGATAGGGGTATGTGTGATAGAAGGGAAGGTAGATCAGAGGAAAGGACAATCAGAATACACAGTGTCCTGGTGGGGTGAGGTAGCGGGACAATGGGGAGAAAATCTGAAATATAAAATTTTGTGGAAGTTAATGTTGAAAACTTAAAATAAATAAATTTATACGAAACAAATAGAAGGTAAGGATTCTGAGGGAAGGCAATGAGAAGGGAGGGTATTCAGGGTGAATTCAGTGAGACATGAGAAAGTATGTTGAGTTTGGGGAAGAGTTATTCATAGAGTTTGGGTAGAATACAGAGTATGTAAAAGAGAATTATATGAAATAATTCTGGAAAGGTAGATTGGAGCCAAATTATAGACTTTAGCTGCATGGCTATGAATCTTCCTCCTATATATGGGAACACTATCATCTTGTGGCAAATCTAATAATGAGCCTCTCAAAATATAGCTAAGATAGACCTCCTTATAAAGTATAAAGTCAGTTATACAGGTCATACTCAAAGCCTTTCTAAATTAATAAGACCTGCTAGAGATTAAGGTCCAAGGACATAGGTTTTGAATAATCAGTATCATTTCTGTGAGGCATCAGAAGAGTACTTTTGTGAATATATGAGAAGGAAAATAAAGAACAACGATAATGTTTACTAAGGCCTTATCATGTACAAGGTATAGCAAGAGAGGACAGAAAAGATAATTTACCCAGCACTTTGATTTTTCATAATGGGAAAAAATCAAGTATGTAAGGAAACGATCATCCATACATAGAATACAGATTTTTTCTTTTTAAAAAAGTTGTTTTGTAAAGGTATCTTTTACCTTAAATTGTTGTAAAAATCTCTTTGTGCATTGGTGGGGGATAAGAAAGGGGAAAGTAACACTTAGAAACAGAAACCAAATCCTATTACTTAAAATGAAAATACTGAGGATAAAAAAAGTCTAAAGAGATTAGTATTTCTCATTAAGGTCTCATGCACATTATTAGTTCACTGAAATGGACTTGTCAAGGTATAAGCATACATGCAGGCATGTATGTGCTTATAGTAAATCCAATAAAATCAAATAAGTCTTCCGTACTCAAGGTATATCCTATGATAAACATCTCTACATTACACAACCTAAAAAGAAAAAGAGATGTATCTTCAAATGCAAGAGTAAGTCTTTATTTCTTCAAATGCACCTCCATGGAAACTAATGTAAATAAAACGACAGTGATTTAGACTCTTCTAAAGTCTCCAGCTATATTCTTGTTCTTTGGGTTTGTTTTTTGGTTTTTTTTCTTTTTTTACTGTATCTGACTCTACTCCACTGGGCCTTCATCTGCCATAGATACGTTCTTCAGAGCAGCTGGCTGGATACCAATAATCTCAACCAATCTGTATATTCAAAGCTCCCTTCTTAAGCAGATGACTTACACTATAGGGGAATGAGTCTATTTACTGTCAAAATTCAGCTTTGTAAAAGATCTTTGAGATGACTGTGGCTTGCTAAACAGTTCTGAAAGGAGCTCAATTATACTTTTAAGATGATTTGCTAACTGAGAATTTAAAAAATACATAATCTTGTTTTTTGTTTTTTTCCTTATGCAGTGAAAGAAGGGATTATTGCAAACCACAAGAGAAGAGTAGTTCCATGAGTCTACTTTGTGCCTACTGCTTCAGATCTTTTCAATTCAACAAATATTTACCAATTGCCTAATATACGTCAGGCACGTGAAGAACAAGAGGGAAATAAAGGCAAAAATAAGAGTCCATGCCCTTATGATCCATAGGTTCTATTGAAGTTTATATCCTCCTCTTCAAAATTAGGAGGATTTTGTATTGTGAAAGTCAAATATAAGAGACCACAAGGGTAAGAGGCATAGAGTGAGGTACTCTAACATTTTCTACAAAGTTCTAAGATTCCTCATCTATAAAATTGGAATAAAACTAACTCTAGAAACAATGGGTGTTGTGAGGCAAATCATATAATGAAAGTATGAAAAGCACATTACCAATTCAAAGTACGAGATTAAAAAATTCCTATTCATAGCAACCTAAAATACTAATTTTTGTTTAAAAAAAGAAAGAAAAGAAAGGAGTTTTCTTGGTTTCTTATCTACTTGAGGATATGGATGAAATATTCAGTTGTATGATTCTTGTCAGAATGCCATGGTTAAGCTTAGAATAGTGCATGACACATAGTAAGAACTAAATTAATACTTGTTGACTGATAGATTGATTGACTGAATCCAGGAAGAAGGGTGGATTCTTTCCATCATGGTTTGGAACCCTCTGCTGCTATAACCCTCCAAGATAGAAAGGAATAACTGGGTTAATTATCTAATTTAAAATTCTAACCAGGCTTTCAAGAAGAAACGAGAAAATACTATTACATGGAAAGTATTTTCTCTGTTAGTTTATGTAATATAGAAATGTTTAATATTTAAAACATTACTTTATATTAACACTAACTTTTCTGTTTCTGTTAGATCTCTTTCACACACACACACACACACACACACACACACATCATACACACACATGACATCTCCAAAGTCTTATTGCAGAAAACAACAAAGTAGAACACCAAGTATGTATGTTTTTGTGCATCTCCACTGAAGTCCCACTCCAAAGTTTCATTATGTTATCGAAATATGGTATGGAAGGTCCTACTAAACCTGAAAGGCTTCCAGGAAAGACCTAAAGATCATTGCAAGTATGCCATCTTGGGACCAGATTACTTCTTGGAGAAGATCATGTCTAGAACATTTAGACATCAGATCATGACATTTTTTTTCTGCTACAGAAGCTTACAAAGGCCATCTCCTAGGGTACAGAGGAAGGATTCATTCTAAGGAAGTTCTGAACTACATTCCCTGAACAACACACTCCCCCATCTGCCCGCCTCCCCCCATACACCTTGAGAAGTATAGTTCATTAGTTTTCACTGTAATTCAGTAAACACGTTTAGGGGAAATGTCATATCTCAGCAAAAGTTTCACGTCTTCTGCAAGAGCTATAGAAAACAAATTTTATATTCTTAGCAAGAAAAAATCCTTCAGGAATGTGAAAAGACTTAGAGACTGATATAGTGATGAAAGTGCACACTTTTAGAACTAGGAAAGAACTGAGAAAATACCTCTAAATAATTGAAATTCAGTTTCACATACAATTATGGGAATTATCATGTTTCTTGATGTAATCTCAAGTTCTTATTTTTTAAAATGTGTAAAAAACCCCAACAACTTAATATTGATTTTAGCTACCTCATTTCAGGGATGATAAAATGGAGGAAGAGATACTCAGTGACATGGTAGAAAAACCGAATAAAATATTCTTAGTCAAATATTGTTTTCTTCTATGCCATGACATGTCAGTTTTATTTTCATAATGAAAATTAAAATACAAGTTGCTATTAAATAATAATTGATATGATTGACTTGGACAAAAGTAACATCTTCAAAATTCCAATATTCATTGAGTTCTCATGCAAACGGGAGTAATATTTATAAATAAAATTCTGAAAAGAAAAATGTCAAAAAAAACCCCACAAACTGGCCTCAAGTGCAGTGTTGACCAATTATAACCCTAAGATGAGTATATGTATAGTATAAGCATACAAAATATATACCAAACCTTAGGATCTTATATTTATACCTCTGCAATTCTGCCTGTTTCTTCCTCAAATCTTCATCAAAGATGCCATTAACATGTGGTAGATGTTTTGCATAAGAGTTGATAGAGGTAAGATAATAGACAGAGTACAGTAGTTAATGTTTTCTCAACTTACAGTTTGGGTAGTAATAGTCTATTTAAAAGATGTGATACTTGAAGTCGGGTTCTTCTGACTCTACAGCCTATAAGACGCCTTACACCTTACCACCTTTCAAGAGTAGTATTGTTTAACTGCTCAACATTCAGTTACATATGTATTTGGGTTTAAGGTCATGAGAATTAAGTTTGGAAAAAGTCCTGACAGCTTCAATGGATTCAGTCCTTAGTAAATAGTCCAACTCAACTGTAAGGAAACAGCAAAGAATGTGTTAAAATTGCAAAACTTCAAATTAAATTATTCTTAAGCATCTTTGCCCTGAGACACAGAAGTAGGCAGACAGGCGCAAAACCACCAAGGCATCACTGTACATTTGGAACTCCCAGTTCACCCTTTTTGATAGGAAAGCAAAGAAGTTCTTTGAATGGGTGCTTTTCTTCCTTCTTTGATTTTGGAAATAATGAGTCAGGTATGCTGGAGAAGGAAATGATAAACCACTCAAGTATCTTTGCCAAGAAAACCCCAAATGGGGTTATGAAAAGCCAAATACAATTGCAATAACCAAATAATAACCATCAATATCCAAGATCAAGAGGGCTTGTTCTCCCAAGTAGTATGAAAAACTCCAATCTTAGTTCTAAGGGTGAAAAGTAACTGAGAGAAGTGGTTTTAAGTTCCAGTGAATAAAGTTCCCAGCTGTACCTAACGGACACAAGGAATGATTATAGATGGCTTAACCCTTAGCCTCTCAGAAGCAGAAAAGCAGCTTTCTTCTAGGTTACTACTATCTCATTGAAAGAAATCGGATAATTTACTTGGTGCTAGAAAGTAAATTGTTTTTTTAAATATAAATTTTCATTTTAAATGAATGAAATTTTATTTATGTTACCTATAGAGAAGACATGAAAGTTACCAAATTATGGTTTGTTGATATAGTATTTGGTTTGTTTTCAGGGGTGGTTTTCTATCTTTAATTTCCATAAATCCCAGATCAATAGAAAAATAATGGGACCTAAACAGATCTAACAAGAATGTCAGAGGATCTAGTAATGGTGACTTAAGCAAAAAGCAGGCATAGGACTTTTTGAAGTTAAAAGTGGAAAAGGAAATTTAGTATTTACAGGGCTGATACAGCTCAGATAATCTGACAAAATCATCAGCCTGTTTGCATAGCTATTTGCATCTACTTTCCACTTTCATATAACATGTTATCAATACTACTAGATTATCAGTGACTAGCAAGCCTTTAAAAAGTGGCAAATTAGGTACACAGGAGCTATACATTACATGTAGAAAGCATGTGTTTAAGTACATTTTAGTTATAGAGGCATGTACATTAAGTACATTTTATTTATAGTTACATATAGTTATAATCGTTTACATATTATTCTTGGTGAAACAATATTTAAAAATATTTAAAATTAAAAATATTTAATTTAAAATGAAATATTTAAAAATATTTAAAATATTTAAAATTTCTTTTTGACTATGTTCTATTTATTATTTGTCAA
This sequence comes from Potorous gilbertii, assembly GCA_028658325.1. Classification (NCBI taxonomy): domain Eukaryota; kingdom Metazoa; phylum Chordata; class Mammalia; order Diprotodontia; family Potoroidae; genus Potorous; species Potorous gilbertii. Next base: position 458,633,700 of record CM053770.1, read on the forward strand.
ATTTGTTGCTCACTTGTTTTTCAGTTATTTCTGACTCTTGACTATCCCATTTGGCTGTTTCTTGGCAAAGATATTGGAATAGTTTGCCATTTTCTTCTCCAACTCATTTTATTGATGAGGAAACTCAGGTAAATAAGATTCAGTGACTTGTCCTGGGTCATACAGGTAGTAAGTGTCTGGGGCTGGATTTGAAATCAGGTCTTCCTGTTTCCAAGGTCTGGTGCTCTATCCAATAAGCCACCTAGCTTCCTCTATTTATCAAACAACAAGGTACGAAACCAAGGTGGGTACACTCAGAGAATGGAAGATTTTTCAGATCCTAATACATTTCACTAAAAGTGAAAACATTTTAAATTTCTTCTGACTATTGTTCAATTAAGACCTCAAACCTTAATAGCATCATGTGTGAGCATGCATACACTTCGTGAAGGGGGTGCTTTAAGTATATACAATTAATCTATTTTTGTTAATAAAGCATATGTGCAATTTTAATACTTGTATATGATACAAAATTTGAACATTTAAGGGATGTTACAGCACATTAAGTTTAACCCTCATTTATGTCTTGGATGATAGATGTAAGAATTCCAACTGAGTAGATTTTATGAACCAGTGAAATGATTTGTATTCAGAACAGCATTAAAAATCCCCATGACAAAGTGTACTCCAACAAAAATACCCTGCTTGTGACACATCCTTTACAAGTAATGTGTATTCATTTTTCACATGTTGCATCTCATTTATTTTATTCAGGCACACATACTTAAATCTGCAAGATACGGCAAGCTTCCAATACCTTGGAAATAATAAATCACTTCTTGCAGATGTTTTCAACCCGCTGTAAGGCTGCCGTTCATTAATCAAACATTATCAGTTTCTATCAGTGCCCAGTGTTAAACAGAAAATGCACTTCCATTTCGAGTTTTGACTTTCATTCACTGCTCAGTTTCTGACCCCACAGAACTTATTGGTTAAATTTTAGAAAGATGAAACCACCTATGGAGCAACAGATTTAGGTGTGAAGAATTCTGCATAGCATTATCTTTATCCTTTCACATAGCACTATAAAAGGCAGGAACTGGATGGGATGTCTAAGATGCCAACGCTTGCGGTTTAGAAATACTCTTCAAAATTATCCTCATATGGAATATAAAAGATAATCAGAGACTATAAACTAATTAAATTTTTTGGAATGTATCTATCCTACTGAAACTTTATCTCTTTGGTATAATATATATGATGAGATATACATTTTTCATTTAACACAAATGATTGAAACAGAAAAATTACAGAAAACAATAAATTTTATATTTTTCTATAACCCCCCTTTAAAAATAAAAGAAGGAAAATACAAAACATAGGATAGACATATAGAAATAACAGGTGACCTTATGGTGACAATTTACTAACACTGTGTTGTAAATAGCCTTAAAATAACACTACATGTCCATTTATGTAGGGTAGAAGTCTTTATTGCCTTTCATGAAAATGTTCTCATAATCTAAACATTTCTTAAACAAGTATATTGAGTAATTTAATTCCATTTTTTTAAAGCAAGTTTTACTTTGAACTTTCTCTTATTTTAATTTATTCATCTGGGCTAGGGAAATAGTCTGTATTGGTTCAGCAATAGGTAAACTGAAAGATCAATTAAATAGAGGCATTCTTCTGCAGTGAAAACAACAGATCAAGTTGTGGTCTGAGGACCTGAATTTGAATCCCAGTTCTCTATTTATTTCCTCTCTCCTCTGAGGAAAGTCTCTTACTCTCCCCAATGCCAGCACTGCTTCCTCCCTCCACCCCCAAATAAACAGGGTTTCTTCTGTAAAATGAAAATTCTAAACTAGGTCCCTAAGGGTACTTACAGATAAAAATGCTAAGATCCTAAACACGAATGTTTAATTCAAAAGATTCTCTTAATATGCCAAGTCAAAAACTACAATATGTTTTGACACAAAAGTTAACTTTAAAGGAATATCTCAGTTTTGTTTTCCAATAGACACTTTCAAGTGATATTTCTAAATAATTTTTAAACTGAGGCAGCTAGGTGATGCAGTACATAGAGAGGTGGGCAGACAACTTCATGCAATTCTGCCTCACTTAGATAATCCAATTTACACAGGAAGCGAAGAAAGGAGTCAGGAAGACTTGAATTCAGATCCAGCCTCAGATACTTAATTAGCTGTGTGACTCTAGGCAAACATTTAATCCTATTTACCTCAGTTTCCTCTCTGTAAAATAAGGTAGGGAAGAAAATGGCAAACAACTTGAGTATCTTTGCCAAGAAAACCCAAATGATGTCATGAAGAGTCAGACACAACTGACCAGAAAACAAAAACCAACAGTCTTTAAGCAGCCACCAAAGCTGATGATATAATAATAGGCTCCATTCAACAAGAAAAACAAAGAACTTGGCAGCTGTAAAGTTAATTAGATCCTTCCTGCCCATTAGCAGGCCTCAAATATCTTTTGTTAATTTTCTAATAAGGCACTGGTTCTCCAGGGTTGTGATGTCCTCTGGCTCTGACAAAATGTATAAATACTCTGAGGTGAGTTTTTACTTTGTGGCTTAGATTTTAGAAGGTTTGTGTGCCAGATGAGACGCTGGGGAGCTGCTAAGCCCCGCTTCCCCAACCTCCTTGAAAGCCCAGATGTAGGTATTTCTCTCTCTGATACAATGTATATTTGTCAGATAATTGGATCTGTCTGTTGATCTGTGATATATGTATTGCTTATTCTCAGACAGTTGAAAGTGTTGTCTGTTTATAATTACCTCTTTGTATTTTCTCTGAAGTTCAGGGTGCTTATTTTTTTCCCCTGAACTAAGTGAATGATATATTGCTTGATTAAGGTGATTGTTGATCCCTCAAAAGTTGCCTTTCCTTTTAGAAAAGCAGATCAAAGAACCTGGGATAGCAGGCCATGCTAGATGTGTCAGGGTGCTTGCTTTTACAGTGGACTCTGTCCTGACCAAACCACATCTGGAGCATGAGGTGCGTCACATCGTGACCCTCGGCAAATTCACTTAACTTCAATGTTCCCACCTATAAAGTGGGGATTATTATAACATCACCTCCTGAAATTGTGGTGAGGATCAAGTGATATAAAATAATCATACAGAATTTTACTAACCATAAAGGCACTAGACCCTATTTTTGACAAAGAAATTTACATATTAAATTTCTGCCTGTAAACTAGCTGAGCAATATTTTTGAGAGAATGGCAGAGTGTCCTTCAAAATTTAGCAGGCCTAAATATGATCTTTCTTACTCGGTCTGCTTCTGGTATTGTCTTTATTTGTGGCTCTTTTAGAAAGGGCAATGATAGACTGGAAAGTTTTGGGGAGGGAAGGAGAAAGGAGGATTCTAAAGGATCTCCCCATGCCACAGAAGCATAGGTTGAATGGTTATTGAAGATTAAACACAAAAATTTATGAAGACGCATGAATGTTATTGTCAAGTATTTCAGCAACTCTCAAGCAGGAAGAGAGACGTCATATCTCAGTCACTCAGGCTTACAACCCGTTTTATCATTAAAGCCTCACTTGAACTCACCCCATATATTCTCTCTATTGCGATCTTGTCACTTCTACCTTCACCACATAATTCATATACGATGCCTACTCTCTATTAACACAGCTGCCATCTTGGTGTAGTCACTCAACATCGCTTGACTAGAATATTGCCTTCTGGTTGGTCTCCCGGCCACATATCGTTTCCCATTCCAGTCCATCCTCCACCAAAGTGATCTTTCTAAACTCTAGTGGCTTCCAATTACTTTCACAACCTGACCCCTTCATCTCTTTCGAGCTTTTATTTTGCATTCTTCCAAGTATTTAACAATTCAAAGACACTGGCCTTCTCCCTTTTCCTCATCCTTGAGACACTATCCCTTGACTTTTCAATGGTTATCTCCCATATCAGACTTGATCTCCCTCTTCACCACCCTCCCTAATTGACGTCCCTAGGTTACTTCAACACTCAAGTCAAGTCCCACACAAATCCCTGAAAAAATGCTTACATTTAATTGTTAAATAAAAAAATAACTTGAAACTCATCAGTGAAACCTGAATAAGAACTAATATATCCAGAGAACAGGCATCTATGATTTTTAGACCTTGAAAATAAAGAGTTTTATGCTACAGGTCCTTGACAAAACAAAACAAACAAACCCAAAACCTCATAACAACAAAAGTTGCTGACAATTTTTTAAATGTAATGAAACAGTTGGAGAAATAGCAATACAAAATGTGGTCCCACAATGCAATATGTTATGGATTTGACTTTCAAATGTTAACACAGTTCCTTGCCACAAACAGAAGGCAGCTCTTTTTCCCCAGAGGCTAACATGACTTCTTTTTGAAGCACAGCTCTACCATACTGTTAAGCTGTTTCCAGGGCTCAGAAGATGTCTTTTTAAAGGTATTTCTGGTTGTAGTTGCTGAAATTCAGCAGCTATCATGGCTTCCAAGTGCTAGAGATAGAGTCTCTCAGAGTTTCAAAAACTATACATTTTATCTTAAAGCAGTATGTTTTCCAGAACTCAACAAGGTTAAGGGAATAAAACCTGGGATTCCTAATAGAAGCAAAAATGTCCAAATTCCTAAATAAGTTTCCTTTACAAATTGTCAAAATCTAATACTATACAGTAAACAAAAATATTTTTTTCTTCTGAAAAGAAGTGGTAGGAACAAAAAAAAAATCTAAACAAACCAGTATGAATATAAGTTTTTTGATCACTTTCTGTTTTTATCTAGAACCACTGTGCTCCTTCCACTTAATGGAACCGATGTCTAGGTTCTGCTAGCAGGTTTAAGGGTAGTGGATTTTTAATTTAAAAAAATCTCAAAATGGAATTAAAAGGCATAGAAAACTAAAGCCAGAAAACATGGTACTCTTTTACCTTCTATGGAAAATTATGGCTCATACAAGACCACAATTTCAACTGAGCACTGTTTGGTCAGTCAGCAACAATGTTTCAAGCACTTCCTGTATCTCAGGCACTGTGCTAAACAATGGAAATGCCAATGTAAGTCAAAAGAGGGTCAGTCTGCCTTCAAAGAGTTTACCTTTAATTGGGGAAAAACAACCTGTAAAAGGAAGCTGAAAAGTCATGTCTTATTCCCCAGAGTGTATCTCACTTCATCATAACTAAAATGTTACAAATATAGATTTAAAATAAAAAAAAATTAAACTTATTTTTAAGGCATGAATTATTGTTTGAAAAAATCTGTTCTTTATAATAATGAGCACGTTGAATGCTGAATTCAGAAAGTAATTTTTGTTAACTTGGAAAATTTTCTAATTCCTTTGAATAGAATTTGAACAGAAGAATAAATGAGAATTCGCTTTCTTTTCCCTACTTTTTTATAACCTTATGAAATACTTGTAGGCATGTGTCATTACTAGGTCCTTTTAAATACTATCTAATTGCTATAGTATGATGAGAGTCATACGATTAAGAAAATTCAAGTACAGCATTCTACAGGATTGTAGGAGCATTCAATGCAAGTTCAATAATAAATAATTAAACCCAAATTCATTCTTCATTAATGTATATATGAGTCATCTCTCCCATGCTCCTTTTAAAGATGCAAATGTTTTCAATACCTAAAAATTAAAAACTATGATTTTATTTTAATCCACATCTACCCCCCCAGGCTCTAATGCTGCCCTTTCAATTATGTAACAACAAATTTCACTCTTATCACTCACTAAACTATGAGTTTTATTTAAAATATATTGTCTAAATAATGAACCATCTATTTATGTGAAGTTATACATATAAGTAATAAAAGATTCTAGCCTAGCAAAGAACACTCAAATCTCCGCAGTAATCACTAACTGTATTGTGTTTTTTCCCTGACATAATAATAAAAGTATCAATGGGGGAATAAATCAACAGCACTTTCCCTTAATCAGAAATGTACTTACAACAAAAATGATTTTAAAGGTGCTTTCTGAAAGGAAATCTAATAAGCTGTCTATGGAATCCTGCTATCCCTCAAATTCTCATCAATGAACTTTCTCAACAACATCTAATTACAAGTCCTCTAATTAGAGCCAGTACTCACTAAAATCCATAATTGTTTGAATTTTTGAAGTTCATAGAAAAATAATTAATTTTGTCAAAAGAATAAATATCTTACTAATAAAATTTCACCTTCCCATTTCCTTAATTGTATTCCTAATATTTTATGAGCTTGACATGGGAGAACATGCCTGTAATCCTCAGCTAGTAGCGAAGGCTGAGACCAGTGGATTGTTTGAGTTTAGGGATTCTGAACCTCAGAGGGTCTAAAACACCTTGGATGTCCACAAAGCCTGGCACCAATGGGATGTTCCCAGAAGAGTAGGATTTCATCAGGCTGCCTAAGGAAGAATAAGCCAGCTGATGTGAGGCTAAGGAAGATTATTCCCTAGCTTACAACTCCATCTGCCTCTGGCTGAATTGTTGCCATTTTGACTTCTTCCTTTCAGACTCCAAAAGAGTTGCTGTACTAAGCGAAATGAGGCTCAATATAAAAAAATTAGGAGTTCCCCATGACAGACATGACCCAAGAAGTCAAAGACTTCCCCTTAAAATGAACAAGCAAGGTGAGATTTTAGAAAACAGTTCCATTCCTTGTGTATGTGTGTGAGTATTGGGAGGAGGGGGGGCTCTTAACAAAGTACAATTTTTGTTGATGAATCATTCCTTGTAATGTTTACTTTATTTTTGCAAATTTATTTTTCTCATTTTAAATAGACACTTCCAAAATCAGCGTCAGCATTCATACAACGGAATACTAACAATATACATAACTTTTTTGTTTTTAACTAGTTGCAAGGGTAATCTTTCTGCACAATCTGTTAAAATTCCCTAACAATAACACATCACATTTCAATTGTACCAACACTAGAATAATATTGGTGAAGAATTATGCAACGATTTGTTTTAATTTGTGACTAATGTCAAATTTGATTCTATGTCTTTAGAGATGCAGCAGAGCATGGAAGATAATATGCCAAAGGAACTCTGAGACAAACATTATACATCTCTATTGATGATATATTAAGCGACCAATTATTTCTCAAAGTGTGCTAATTATGGTTCCTAAGTGTAAGTTAAAAGAAAGAATCTAAATATCACCCTGCTATGTGATAGAAGGTAATTTAAGTTTCTCAGATGCATCTCTTGTTACAATTCAAGACAGTGGCAAAGGAAATCATGAAATGAATTAGAGGCACAAAATGAAACATGCATCTCAGACACGGCCATATGAATTTGATTTGCTTGGCTAGTTATTTGTTAAGAGAGAGAGATTCTACTTGAAAGGCAGTGAGTGCACAGGGATAGAAATGTTTTAGAAATGAACATCAACAAAACATTTTTAAATGCATATAAAATAAAAAAAGAAGTATAAAATTGACAAAAGAGTAATTTAGTATTGCTTAATATAACTTTTCTAAAACTACACAGCGGAAATTTGTTTCTTATATCATCCTCTTCGCATAATGAAAGGTTTGTTAATGATTTTAAGTTTATAACATACATATTTACGTCTATAATACAGCTACTGGACTATATTAGATGGTACAATTTGTGTATCTATGCATTTGCATATTTATAGAGATGACAGTCAAGTGGTGATTAGTATCGTGTTGTACAGTCAGTCCCAAGCCAGTGGATGCCCTGTATTTGGCACAGTGAATACTAAGGAAGATTGTTCTCTAACTTAAGGCTCCATCTGCCATTGGCTGATATCATTAACATTTTCAGTTCTTCCTTTTAGAGCCCAAAAGAGCTTCCTCATGCTACATGCCAGACAAGCCTATTAGGTCTTCAGTAATCCACAGCATCAGTGCTTGAAGCTCTGCTTGTCCAGTCTAGGTCCCTGTATTGATTGATCTTCTACCAGAAACCATCCTGTACCTAATGGAACCCAGCAGAGACTCAGCAAGTGCCGAGTATAAAAGGACTTATCTTCAGTTAAGGTCTTCAACTACTTGAGATCCCACACAGAATATGCCCTACATTCCCCTCCACCCCCATATGAACATTATCCAGTGGGGAAATGGATGTTTCTACAATTGTGCTTTGGAATACATTTAACAAAAATCAGGCTGCTTCTAAGTGCAGACAATTGGCTAAAATGCTACTTTTCCAACATAAAAGGTAGTGTATTCAATAGTATTTTAGCAAATAGCATATTTTGCTTTAGTAATTTCCTAAATGGAGTAACTTAATGGCCCAATAGAGCTAATATACTTCCCAAGTACCTTACTTGGAATCTGAAAGTCACATAAAACTGAGGAACACTGAATCCTTCTTTGTCCATTTTAGAAGGCTGACACTTCTATCATTCCTCTGGAAGTACCACTTGATAACCAATTGCTGGTTTTCATTGCCAAGAAGTTAAAAAAAATAACATATATTTTAAAAAGCATTTACTTGCGGTGATAGCCAATGTAACACACATTTACAGGAGTGATCTATTTTTTTTCTCTGCTAAATATAATATACAATAATTATGTTGACTCCTAATTTTCTACAACCATAACAGTGAAATACCTCCATGACCAACTCCTAATTTAAAAGGAGTCACGTTTGCTTATTTCTATTCTCTTGCCCTCCCTCCCTCCCTCCCTTCCTTCCTTCCTTCCTACTTTTCTTCTTTCCTTCCCTCCCTTCTTATAAACCAATCCTATCCCTCTCATAATCATATTTATCCCTCAAAAAAAACTCATTTTATCATTGTTATATCCTCTTGATGATATGATATACCAAACTCATATCAGATTCAGTTTCACCACATGCGTGGACAGGAATGTATCACTTTTTTGTCCTCTCTTAAGATACAAAATGAAAGCATTAATAGCTGATAATATTTTTTTTAAGTGAAGGTAATTGAACCAGTATATAAAGGACAATCTGAAACCTAGCGCAGCTATAGTCTCAAAAACAAAGAGTGACACTGCTTACACATAAGCTCTGCTTCAGTTAGGTGACACAAGGACCCATAAATTATACCTAGACAGTGTTATCTCGGGGCTCTTCAGTTTTGTGGATGTTGGCGGATATGATGTGTAAAGAATCTGTGAGAATTACAATGCAACAGGTTCTCAAATATGTCTGATTCTTTGAATTTAAAAAAATATAGCAATCAAAACTCCTATGTTTATTAAATAGATTTAAATAGTTGATCCTACATGTCTCAAGCATGAGTCACAGAGAAGGCTACTGTTTTTTTTTTAATAATTAGTCATAGTTAATTAAAGCAGAAAGGAGAGAGAAGAGATTTTAAACATTATTAGCACAGTAACCAAATGAATCAACTTAAATGATTAATGAATAAGTTTAATAAACTTTATAACTTTGAAAAAATAGCTGAGAATTTGTTTTTATTTTTAAAGTGTTTGAGATGTTGCATATTGGAAATAAATTGGTTCAGAATCGTCTAATTAGCTTTTACTTATGGGAAGTGAATTTCTGAAAATCATATTGACCTTCATGTGGCATTTATGATATCCATTAGTAGGTTCCACCAGAAATTTAAGGTCACTTGAATAAACTACTCATTTAAAATGTATACTTTAAATAATAGAAGGTTAATCGAAAAGACATTTTTTTAAAAAGCACCACTTTTCAGTGATTCTCCTAAACATGATTTTGGTATATCTAATAAATTGGTTCAGCTTTTGCCCAGTAAAAAGCCACAGTGTTTTTACTGTTAGATGTTTCTCAGAAGCAACATATAAAATATTTCAAAGTCTAACAATAACATTCAACCTGAAAACATAATGTTCATTTGATATGGTAGGAAATTGGAAAACTTTACAATGAAACTGTTGTTATCATAAATGTGTATTTTTAAATAAATTACTTGGGATGAAAGGAGTATATAAGCCATAGAGTAAAGAGGTTACCATGGTGAAAAGTACTTTTATATGAAGATAAGCCTACAACAGTTAGTGAAGGCCATATGTTATATTCTTATACACTCGGTGAATTTCCCTAATCTGTAAAAGATTTTTAGAAATATCTCAATATTGCATATTTTTGCTTGCTCAGTCTGAGTGGATATATCATTCAATTTTGGTCAAAGCAAAAAAAATGTTAATGGAAAAAACTTATTTATTTACATGAAGATATAAAGATATGGGGGCTTTTACAGTTGCCAAGAAATATAGCATGTTTTCAAGAAACAAACATCTGATGGGTATATGGAGTCTCCTGGGAATCAGCAGCAAACATATTTTTAAAAAGTGAAGGAAATGAATCCAGTTGATGCTGAATGCCAGTCTCAGAAATACTGGACCATAATACCCATGTATCACAGAATCTCACAATATCCCAACATTCCTCTGGGTAGCATCAATTAGTTGTTAATCATCTAGTCTAGGCTCTGGATTCCAAAATGTCTCCTTTCATTCTACATAAGCCAAATTTTCATGTATATCTTTCTGCTTGTGCAATTTCTATGACTGCTTGTATTAAAACTGATTCAGTGGTAACTTAAAAATTGCATATGCAGCCAGCAAATAAGGCATGGGATTCACCCCCTTGGGAGAAGGTCTGCTCTAAGTTTATATTTTCATATAAAATATTCTTGAGACTACTATGAATGCTAAATTTCAGTTCACTCTTGGTTAGCCACACGTGGATTATTCACAGAAAAAAAATAAATCTGGCTTCCAATGCCATGCAATATGCTTCTTGACTTTCCCACGCCAACTTCATACAGTTTGCACATGAGTAAAGAAAATTTAGCCATTTTGCCCTCATAACGAAAAATGTAAATCTGATTCTAGAGAACAGCATTCCAAATATAAGTGATTTTAGAACTCAGGCTCCTTCTTTTCTCCAGGTTTCCACATGACATTAACAGACACCTTCTGGTATATTGCCATTTGGACTTTGGCTATAATTCATGAAAATGTTTCATTTCAACTAATTTTTATAAATCAAGTCATCTGTACTTAAGGGACCTATTTAAAGGAAGAAAGGCGAGTCTTGATGTAGACTCAAGAATCCCTTGTGTTTTTGTGAGTTCAGTTTCATATTTCCTCAAAGTGAGGCACAGTTATAGGTATATTTTAAAGCATTTTGAGGTATTAAAAGGTACTGAAGGCCTCCTTCACGAATTCCAAAGCAAGTTCAACCTTACTTAACTCCATGCAAAGTCTAGGTAGGATGGCAGTAGACCTCTTTCAGCCTGCAGTAAGAAAGCTGTGCTAATGAGGCCCCATCCCCAAGTGAGCTAGTTAGCTTTCCTTTCCTTCTGTGGCCGCAGCCTGCATCCCTAACCCCAGCCAGCTGTCATATAAATACATGCTGCTGGTCGAAAGCAGGATGGGGGACAGCGGCATAACCATCACTCAAAGCACATGCCCTGCTGATACAGACACAGTAACGCCATCTTTCTGTAAACAAAAAATGCGTATAATTATTTGTTGTCCAGATTTTTTATGTTTTGAGGCTGGGTAGACACGACTGAAAAGGGTAGTAGTTCTAACAAAGAATGTAACTACTGCCTTATTAAATTTTTCTTATTAAACTGTCCCCCTTTGGGTTTGAAATGTTGACCCTAAGAGTCAAAAGTTTCCTCCAAACCCTCCCTTATTTTGATACCTCTTCTTGTAAATCTCAGCAGACAGACAGTTATAGAAACCTGCAAGTGAGTTTTAACTCTCCTCCTGCCTTTTGGCTTTTATTTCTTGTATTTTTGTCTTTTTGCAGTGCCTTTTGGCTACAGGCAACCTTTCTGACCCTGTTTCTGCAGAAACAAGGGTCAGGGAATGAAAATAACTTAAGGCTGTTTTACCTTTACAAAGAATCCCTTTCCCTCCCTTTATCCCTGCCAGCTTCTATCTCCATAGAAAGGTTGGTATTAGTATCAGTCAGCTGGAAGCTGAGAATTAGAATTTTCCCTTGTACTGGTACATACACATACACACACACACATACCCACACACACAGAGAATAGTATTAAACACTGGAGAGAAAAAATGAACAGACACACTGGAGGCTAGTGAGGGGAGAACAGTTCTTTAGGAAATAAAAGTAATATGTCTTAAGAAAACAAAAGTTTAATATAGATCTATCTGTAACATAGCAAAAGGTATTTTCACAATTACATCATGTCTTCTAATTCATTAAGCATCTCATATATAAAAGGTCTATGGAAGAATAGCTGGCCTCACAGGAAGACATGGGTTATAGTCTTGCCTCTAATATATATTAAAAGACCACGGTCAAGTCAACTAACCTCTAAATATTCTGATATGGTTCTCCATAACTACAAATAATAAAGGAGGTACAGGTCTTCATTAGTTAAGAAGGTTTCCTTACTGAAATCCCTATTAAAAAAATCCAAGGTCTAGTTACAAAAAACAAGGTATGGTATATGGTCATGATAAAACAAATATAGATATGACACATACCTATTAAAGACATGAAATCTAACGGGAAATGTGTCCCTGAATAAGTATGATACAAAAGGGAATGTGATAATTGCAAAGCAGAGAGCCAGAAAGAGAAATTTTAGGAGAGAGAGGTCATTTTCAACTATAGGGTGGCTGGTGTTGGGGAAGGGTTTCATGGGGATGGTGGCACCTAGGATCTTTTTTTTTTTTAATTTCAACAAGTGAGACATCAAGGATAAGGAACAAAGGGAATCTGTTTCAAGTTTAAGGGTTGGTGTGAACAAAAACAAAGAGATAAGAGAGGGCAGATTAAGTAGAGGGAAACAGAAAACTCCAGATGGGTTGGAACATAGAATAAATGGAAAGGAACTGAAACAAATAAAGAACAGAAAGGAAGAAAGGATGAGACAATGCTGGAAATGTAGGTGGGAGTTGAGAGCCTTGAATTCAAGGATCTAAATTTCTTCAGAGAGGAAGGACTTTGAGGATCTATTCTAATTCAAAAATTATGATCCTTTCCTTTGAAAGATGACTTTGACCAGTATTTTGAAGGGTATATTGTATAGACACGGGGTAGAAAGTCTAGTTATAAAGTTACCACCACAAGTGTGGAATTGAAGGGAAATAAGGATTTCATTTGAATGACTCACAGTTGAAATGGAACAGATTGGATAAATATAAGAGATACTGTTTAAGATATAAATAAATCAGCAATTATATATAAATAATATAAATTATTGTTTGAAGGGTCTGAGAAAAATAAAAGTCAAATATCACTCTAACATTATATATCTGTAAAGGTAACCAGGATGAATCAGAAAATCTAGAATTCCAGAATTAGAAAAGACCTTGGAGGCTACTTAGTTCAATTGCTATCTGAACACACGACAATGAAGACATTGCTTGAAGACGTCTTGTAAGAGGAGATCCAGTGACACTAGCAACGGCACATTCCACTCTGAGACTGATGTTTACTGCAGGTTTTATTCTCTCCCCGCCCCCCCTTATTAAGCCTAAATAAGAAAAACAACTATAATCCCTCTTTCACATAATAATCTTTTAAATACTTGGGAATATGTCTCCCTTCTGATTCTTCAGCTGATCTTCATATATCTTTCCTTTCAGGCTCTTTGTCATCTGATTGGCCACCTCTGGAAGCTCCCAAGCTTGGGACTGTGCTTCCTAAATGACACCAAGGATTTAAACATAGAGCACCAAATATATCTGAGCAGGGCACAAGGTAAATAATAAAGTTCCCCAACTCAAGTTCTGCATATAATGCTTCTCTTAATGGAGTCTAAGATTCATGAGCTTTCCTAGACATCACACTCGGCCTCTAGTTGAGATTCAGCTCACCCCCATTGATACTGGTGCCATCCATCGACACAGAAAAGCTGAGTATGGAGGAAAGTTTAGTTTTGGATACAATGGCATTACAGTGAAAGAGAATATCTAGGTTGCAATGTCTACTGATTAGTTGAAACTTTAAGACCTGGTTTAGGGTCATGGATGGGAATGTAGATTTGGAAACCTGCTGCATAGAATTAATTGAGGCCATTCAACTAGAGGGGATCACTCAGGAAAAGAAAACGGATAAAAATAAAGAAAAAAGAAGAGATTTATAAAAGTCAAGGAGGGACAGGGTACCAAAGAGAGTATGGCCAACAGTGTTATATGTTGAAAAAGCTCCTTGGATTTAGCAATAAGTTTATTATAATTTACCAGAGAAGCATATCCAGGCTTTAATAGGGCTGCAAGCATTCTAAGCTATATAGCTCCAAGGTTTCCTCAAAAAGACTGGTCACATAGATAAAAAAAAATATTACTGGTACCAGGCAAGGAAACAAAACAAACAAAAAACATTGATTCACCCTTCCCAAGAGTCTCCATCAGCCAAAAATTTCAACAGGCAACAGCAGGAAAAAAATAGTTGGCTGGGTCAGGCTATACTTTAAAAAGAGCAGTATCATGTTTATTCTGATTTTCCCTGATTTAAAGTAGCAACAAATGAATGGCAATAATGGAAACAAAAACTCACAAAAAAGGGAAAACAAAACCCAAAATCTTCATTTCAATCAATATTGTATACTGAATGCTAAAGTCTGATGAACACAGATCCATCAACTTGGAAATATTGCGTATCTCTTTGGCTTCATAGAAAGAACTTGGTTCTTCCTTTATTATATCTTCAATAATGCCAGGAAATATGATGAGTGGTCAATACATGTTAATTGATCACTATCTTGTGAACCAGGAATATCATACTGCTATGTATATATCAGAAAATTTATTGACAGAAAGTCATCTGACGTGGAAAATTGTCAAGGAACGGCATGTTAGAAACATATTCCAAAAGCTTCAGCTCAAGAAAAAGCAGCTCAAGTGTGAAATGGAAATATATCATAAATGTTCAGTAATTTTTTTCAAAATTAAGGAATGAAAAATCAGAAATACAATATTTTATGTGAATCAAATTTTATTATTTTCTTTTGCTCACAGAAACATGTGTTAGCAAAAGAAGGTCCTACTGGATCTGTTTTAATGAACAGATAATTTTATGTTGTGCATATTAATTACTTCTATGCAAATCTGGTCACCAAAGTGATTTAAAGAGCACACAGAAGCATTTGGCTTTCCTAGAAAGGCAAAAAGTTCTTTTCCCTTTTTGTCACTGCTTTTCAAACAAAAATAATTTATTTAGCAAAGCTTTTCTTTTCATAATGGAAGAGTAAACTTCAGGCCAGCCTATCCTATATTAGAATTATAAAGAAACAATCAGACAGGTCAGAGGTGCTAGAGATTTGTCATACCAAACAAAACGAGCTTAATATTTTGCCAGAAAAGTCTTTAAGATGAACCAGAATGTACATGGATCTATGGAAAGAGTGTTGATTTAGAGATCAGAGGACCCAAGTTCAGATTTCATCTTTTCACTTACTATTTAAGTGATCTGGGGCAAGGGACTTAAACTTTCTCAACTTCAGTTTTCTTATCTGTAAAATGAGAGTGGTTGCTATGGAAGATAAAATTAGGTAGTTTGTGTAAGTGGCCACTAGGTAGCGCCATAGTGCATGGCCTGAAGTCAAGATCTCTATTCTTGTGTTCAAATCCAGCCTTAGACACTTAGTAGCTGAGTGACTCTGGGCAAGTCGCTAAACCATGTTTGCCTCAGTTTTCTTATCTGTAAAATGACCTGGAGAAGGAATGTACAAACCACTCCAGTATCTCTGCCAAGAAAATCCCAGATGGGGTCACATAGATTTAAACATGACTGAAACAAGAGAACAAAGCTTAAAGCTTGATATGCATGCCAGTTACTTTTTAAAATATTTTTATTACTTTTTATATACAATGAGAGAACTAGAACCCTAAGTTCCCTTCAATTAAAAAGGAAAATATGTAGTATATAATTCTTATTTTATTAGTCTCTGAGTCCTACTTTAAGAACTTAGATAACAAGCGTATTCTGAGTATATTGCATTCAAAGACCAGAACTATCCCATTCATCTATCACAACCCTCATATATGCAGTTTCTATTGTGCTTGAATATAAGAACACTCAATGGCCGGACAACTATTCACCCCTAAAAATATGTATTTTTTCAGTTAGTAAGGGGCTTTTCCCCATTCTCCTGGATTCAAACCCCTTTCACAGAACCATGATGGATGTTTTGGAATAGGGGAGATCTGGGTTCATACTTCATCTCAGACAATAAATGTGTCATCCTGGGAAGGTCACATAATCTTACTTTGCCTCAGTTTTCTCATGTATAAAATAAAGGAATTGGACTTGTTGGCCTCTAAGATCCTCTTCAGCTACAAATCTATTATCCTATGAACCAGGAAAGATTCCTTCACAAACATAAATAAATAGAAAAAGATTGAGAAAATTCAGGAGCTTACCTCCCTGGTGGCCTGTAGAGGAAAGGAAGGAAGAGAGAGCCATCCAGGTGGGAGACCTTCCACAAGTACTCTTCTTGGTAAAATCATTAGTTGTAAAGAGAAAGGTAGAATACAAAAGGAACAGAGAGAGAGAGAGAGAGATGGAGAGCCAGTGACCAGAAGAGTCTAGATTTGTAGATATCTTATAGACCAAGTCCCATTCTAGAAGCAAAGAAGCTTGCTTTGTCTGTAAAAGAGAGATCACAAAATCCACTATCAAAGTTAGCATAGGATGAGACGAATATCATTTTATTCAAGATGTAAATAAATTTCCAAGAAATATACTTTTACAACCATCAATTCCACCATCTTTTATTTGATATTATCTCTGACTTCCAATATGAAAACTTTGACTTATGTGGCAATGTTTAATATACAAGATCAAGAGGACCCATGTATACTGACGGAACTGTATTAGAAGGTAAGAAAGTTAGTACAGTGGTGAGTATGCCAACCTATCATGAAGAAGACTGGAGTTCGATTTCTAGATGAGGAGCACAGATCTTTTTTGGGGTATCAAGGTGGCACACCAGATATATCAGGTATATATCAGATATATCACACTATCAGGACTGGAGCCAGAAGACCTAAATTCATATCTGGCCTCAGATATTTTTTAGCTGTGTGACCCTGGGCAAATTATTTAACCTTAGTTGCCTCAGTTTCCTCATCTGTAAAATGAACTGGAAAAGGAAGTAGCAAACTTCTCCAGTATCTTTGTTAAGAAAATTCCAAATGATGTCATGAAGAGTCAACACAACTGGAATGACTGAAAACAATAAAAACATCATGCCAAAAGGATAAATAGAATTCCAAGTTGTCTATTTTATTAAGACTTTAAATCGAATGACAAGGAGACAAAACATAGGGAACTTCTGTTTTTATAGACAGATATTTAAAAGACCACATTTGGTTACATATTTTACTTTCTACTACGTGGGCATTTGTTCCATCTGTGCACATCTAAATTTCTCAACATTACACTGATAGGTAATTTAAGGGAAAAAAATGTAATCTAAATGTCTACCTCAAAATGACAATTAAATGATTCCTGAAGTCATTTTATAAATGTTCAGGTAACAGAGATGAACCTAAAAACCTGATTTCAACCCAGTTATTTTTCAGAAGAAGAGAGTTCTGAGAGAGGTCACACAAATACTAAGTTAACAAGCTGAGATTCAAACTTGGGTCTTCTCATTACCCTCTCTCGATAAACTTTCGTACCTATCTGTTATGTTCTGAATAAAAGATCATATCTTCCCATCAGACATTTAAAGATCTCCACACCCTGGCTCCTTTCTTCCTTTCTGGTCTTATACTTTATTCCCCTCCACAGACCAGACAAGCCAGCCCCATTGTCTCAGTTGCTGTTCCTTACACATTGTAACCTGGGGCATGAATCTGTTCACTTTCACTGGCTGTCCTCCATACCCAGAATTTTATTTTCCTGACTTCACTGGCTTCTTTCCTCAGATCAAATCCACCATCTGCAAGAATTTTTTTCAGTTCTCCTCATTGCTAGTTCCTTCTCTCTGTTATTGCTTGTACACTGTAAATATCTTGTAAGTATATAGTTACTGCTTGCTGTTTCCCCATATGTAGCATGGACCAAACTTTGGCATGTTTTGTATGCCCAACATTAGCACTGAGCTTGGAACATAGGAAATTCTTAATAAATACCTTTTTTAACTGGGTGACCAAACTGAAGTCTCTGTCTACGACATAGAGACAGAGAATATTCTGTAAAAAAGTCATCTCCTAATATTTTAAAATCATATTACCATTTGCATAGTCCTAAAATAAGATAGGTACATGTTGGATATGACTCACATTCTGAATGAAATGAAATATATTTTTTTAAAAAAATTTCCACTGGCTATAAAACCTTTAAAGGGATACATTCAGTTGAAAATGCTAAGTAAATATGAACATGCTTTTCCGAGTAATTTCTAAGTGAATAAGAATGCCCCAGGGAAGATTTTAAAATTTTGTATATTCTGCAAATGTGCTACAGGGATTAATAATAAATAAGGTGATTTGTACAGCTGAATCCTTAAAACTTTTTTTACTATTTGCAGTTTTGAGAGGCAATGGGACATAGCAGGAAAGGCAATGAATTTAACAATATGAAAGGTTAGGATTGAAATCAGATTTAGCTACTTCCTAGCTGTGTGACTATGGGCAAGTCACTCAACCTCTCTGAACCTCATCTGTAAAAGAAAGGGAATGGGTGGTTGACCTCTTATATCAGTAAGCACCCCAATACACAAGGGGACCTGCTATCACAGGTTCTTAGATTGGCATTCATAAAAGGAAAGACAACTTTTGAGGAGTTAACAATCACTCTCATCAAGCACATTCATCAATCATTTAACCAAGTATATATATATATATATAGATATATATATATATATATATATATATATATCTATATATATATATATATGTACGTATATATACGTATATATATATATATATCATTCACCTATTTCAGGGAAGTCAGCACCCTGAACTTCAAAGAAAATACAGAGAAATTAAAGATCAACAGATACGTCTTTCTTTGCCTAACCACAACTCAACAGACAGGTACAATTGCCTGAACATAATTACCAGAAAGGGAAACACAACATCTGGATTCTCAAAGCCGGGAGGTTCCTTAGCAATTTCCCAGAGTCCTCATCTGGCACTCAAACTTTCTTACTAAAGCTAAGCATCAAAGTAAAATCTCACCTTCTGAGTATTTATACCCTTTTTAGAGCCAGAGGGCATCACATCCCTTGAGAACCAGTGTGTGGACCTTCTTACAAATCTTCCCAGGCCCAACAATGGGTAGGAAAGATCCTCCTCAGTCACATTCAAATAGAGGCATTCTACTTCTTGATTATACTAAAACAAAAACGGCAAAACATCCTACTTTACTTCCCATTACACCTCTGAAATATTTTCTGTCTTTAAAGGCATGAAGTTGTTAAAAATCTTTAGTTCACCAGAAAAGTAAATGTCAAATTATAGTATGCAACGGGACTGAAAAAATACACTGCAGTCATTATTCATGAAAGGTCTTGGATACGCCAAAGGAATTTGGTATGAGCAGGTAAGCAGTTAAGGAGTCATTGAAAGATATGGGGAAGGCGTATGTGAAAGTTATGGGTATGATAGAAAGAATACTGGCTTGAGAGTAAAGAGATTTGGGTTCAACACCATTCTCTACCATCAAATGACCAATGTTCCTCTCTGACATTAGGTGAACCACATCCTCTTTCTGGTTCTCTCTATCTCTCTCTTTAAGTTGGTAAATATTCTGAAATGGATACGATGGCTGATTTCTGTTTTGTTATCAACTTAGAAAATGGGTTAATTTGCAATTTTCTATATTTGGTCATTGTTTAATTGACATCTTGTGGGGAGTGAAGTCTTAGATATAGTTGGGGACACTCCTTCCCTATTAATAGATAGTGACTACAAACACAGCTTGAATCCATTTTTTTTTCTTTGCTCCTAGGCTAACAACAGTTAAGAAAATAGATAGATATAATTCTAGCAGATCAACTACTGCCCCCACTTCTGGCAAGAATAACTCTCCCTTGGAGAAGGTTGAGGAGAGGAGATTCAAAAGATTCTTACCTTCTTGCATACTATCTCTAGGTAGACCTATGTGAATTCATATAAACTGTCTGGGCAAAATATATCACATACATACTCCCTACGTATGTATGTACCTTCTGTTTCTAATGTGTGTTTGTCCTTCATTGCCAAAGAAGACCATGCCATCAGAGAAATAATGGCATGACAAGCACTTGATTTTGTTTTGAGTGAGGGAGGGCTGTGCAGATCACCAGCCTCACTTCTCCTCCAGAGCCATCTAAATCCAGTGACCTGATACTCCTCAAGATGATTGGAGATGGCCCAAGATGAGACAATTGAGGTTAAGAGACTTGCCCAAGGTCACACATCTAATGAGTGTCAAGTGTCTGAGGAGAGATTTGAACTCAGGTCCTCCTGACTCCTGCACTGGTGCTCTATCCACTGCACCACCTAGATGCCCCTTCTGTTTCTAATAGGTTATGACTCTATGAGGCTCTTCCCATTTGATCTTTTACAACCAATCAATGTCTTAATTGCTGTAAATTTTCCTTTGCAATGTTTGTTGTATCCATTACTTTCTTTCTATTCTCCACAATTCCTGTAATGCAGACTCATGTGCTTACCTAGATTGCTGTATCTGCTTCCTAGTAGGCAACCTTGAGAGCATATTCTCCTCTAATCAAACTTGTAAACTATGTTATATTGATATGTCAAAGAATGATTTTTATATTATATCCCTCTTGTTCAAGAAAATATAGCATCAACTTTACCTAGTTTTCATCAGACTATATCAACATATTTTCAAGTTTGTTAAACAATATTTTTAAAATATATTTTTATTTCATTAAATATTTTCCAATTACATGTAAATATTTAGCAATTGCTGTTTATAAATTTTGAGCTTCAATTATCTTCCTCCTTCTCATCTGTCCCCACTTCATTGAGAAGACAATTGGTTTTTGATTATACATATATGCAAAAGATATGTCAATATTAGCTATGTTACAAATGAAAAGACAAAAACCCAAGAAAAATAAAGTTTAAAAAAGTACATTTCCTTCTGCATTCAGAGTTTATAATCACTCTCTCTGAAGGTGGGTAGCATTGTTCATAGTTGGTTCTTTGGAATTGTCTTGGATAATAGCCTTGATCAGAGTAGCTAAGCCTTTCTTAGTTGATCATCTTAATGCAATAAAAATTATATTTAATAGACAACTTTGGAAGCATACATTAAAAGTTAAAAAGACTAACAACAATGAGACAACATACCAAAATTTATGATATTCAGACAAAGCGATACTTAGGGGAAAATGTATATCTCTATATGGGTATATCAATAAAAGGGAAAAAGAACAGATCAATGAATTGGGCATGTAACTAAAAAAATAGAAAGAAACAAACTAAAACTTCCCAATTGATCACCAAAATGGAATTATTTCAATCAATGGTAGATTAATAAAATTAAAAAAACAATTAATAAATAAAATTAGGAGCTGGTTTTATGGGAAGCTACATCATTGGTAAATCATTTAGTAAATTTGATATTAAAAAAAGAAACCCCAGATTACTAATATCAAAAATGAAAAGGGTGAATGTATCACTAAAGAAGATAAGATTAAAGAAATTATTATGTCATTTTGTCCAATTATATCCAGTAAAACTGGCAATCTAAGTGAAACGGAGGAATATGTACAAAAATATAGATGGTCCAGATTACCAAAAATGGAAACAACCCTATCTTAGAAAAAGAAATTGAGCAAGTCATAAAGGATTTCCTAAAGAAAAACTCTTCAGGACCAAAAGGACTTACTAGTGAATTTTCTACGAAGGAACAATTAATCAAAATACCATGTAAGTTACTTTAAAAAAAAATGGCAAATGAGACCTATTAAATTCCTTTCATGCCACAGATGGTTTTGATAATTAAACCAGGGAGGGCCAAAACAGAGAAGGAAAACTGTACACCGTACCTTAATGAATATTGATGGAAAATTTTAAAATAAATTCTAGCAGCTTCTACATTAAGGAATCAAGCACTTGGAATATGATATTCCAGAAATCAAAGGAACTAGCATTAAACCAAGCATCACCTACCCAGAAAAACTGAGTATAATTCTTCAGGGGAATAAATGGTCATTCGATGAAATACAGGATTTTCAGGCATTAGTGATGAAAAGATTAGAGCTGAATAGGAAATCTGACTTTCAAACACAAGAATCAAGAGAAGCAGGAAAAGGTAAACAGAAAAAGGAAAACATAAGAGACTTACCAAAGTTGAATGGTTTACATTCCTACATGGAAAGATAATATTTGTCACTCGAGATTTTTCTCAGTATTTAAGTAGTTGGAGGGATTACTTACACACACACACACACACACACACACACACACACACACACACACACATATAGATAGAGAGCAACGGGTGAGTTGAATAGGAAATATCTAAAAAAATAAAATTAAGGGGTGACAGAGGAACGTATAGGGAGAAGGAAGGGAGAAATTGAATGGGGCAGGTTATCTCTCATGAAAGAGGCAAGAAAAAACTTTATTGATTCAATGGAGGAGAAAAGGAGGGAGGTAATAGGAAAAAAAGTGATACTCTCATCACATTTGACTCAAGGAGGGAATAACTTGCACACTCAATTTGGTATGAAAATCTATCTTACACTACAGGAAAGTAGGGAAGAAGGGAATAAGTGGAGTGAGGGGATGATAGAGGGAAGGCAAATGGGAGGAGGGAATAATTAGAAGTAAATACTTTTGGGAGGGACAAGGTCAAAAGAGAGAACAGAACAAATGGGGGGCAGGATAGGATGGAGGAAAATAGAGTTAATCTTACACAACATGATTATTATGGAAGTCTTTTGCAAAACTACACATATATAACCTCTATTGAATTGCTTGCCTTCTCAGTTGGATGTGTGGGGAGGGAGGAAGGGAGAGAAGTTGGAAATCAAAGTTTTAGGAACAAATGTTGAGAATTGTTTTTGCATGCAAGTGGGAAATAAGAAATACAAGCAATGAGGTACAGAAATCTATCTTATCCTATAAGAAAAGAGAGAAGAAGGGGAAAGCGGAAGGGAGAGGTGTGATAGAAGGGAGGGCAGATTGGAGGAAGGGGTAATCAGAATGTACAGTGTTTTAGGGTGGGGTAGGAGGGAGACGGGGAGAAAATTTTGAACTCAAAATTTTGTGAAAATGAATGTTGAAAACTAAAAATAAATAAACATAAAAAACAGTTAAGCAAGTGAAACTAACATGCTGATGACACAGAATTCCACACCCAAAAAAACCTCATCAACCTTCTGAGAGAAAAAAAGTCTAAGTCTTCTGATTAATATTATTTGCCTTAACCTGATTCTTTTAATATTTTTTCCATGAAACATGTCTCTTGATTCTTTCTTCACTCTATATAAGTCCATACAGAATTTTCTTAGTTTCTTTGAGTAACTCAAATTTCTTGCTTCTTCCACAAAAAGTGCTGTTATTAACAATGGTGCTGTCCCACCTCAATCCCTCTTTGACTTCATTTTGCTACATGCCTTGTAGGTCAAAGGATTCAAATAGTTTAGTGACTTTTTTTGAAAAGTTCCAAACTGTTGTAAAAGTTAGACCACTGCAAAGCTGTATCACCAGTATGTATTAAGAGCTCCTTTCTTAACGCAGCATTTCTGGTTTTCATTTTTGTCCATGTTTGCCAATTTAGTGTGAGGTGAAACCAGTACTGTTAAATTTTATTTCTCTCAGTGATTTCTTGTAATATTTTGTTTGTTAACTGTATTAATTCTAAAGATTATTTGTTCATATCTTTTGAACACTTAGCGAGGAAATGATTCTTAGATCCATATTTTTGTTTTAGTTTCTTATAGCAGATTTTGTTTCCTGTAGCAGATTTGATTAAACTGTTTCGCAGTATCATTCCTCTTGGTTTTGTTTGTACACATGCCTTTTAATTCTTTACCTGTATCCTTTAGTTTAGAATTCTCCTACTCACAACTGTGAAAGGCACCTCTTTTCATTCTCCTGATCTCATTCCACTGTGTAGGTGTTATTTTTTTTTAAACAGTAGTCTGAGAATCCATTTGGAATTCATTGTGGAAATAAATGCTGATCTAAACATTTTTTGCCAAACATGGTCACTTTTCCTAGTAGTTTTTGTCAAATAAGGAGGCTCATGATTTTAACAGTAAGCATTGAATGGATGACTAGCATTAACATCAAAAGTTAATACCAGAGTGATGTTAAGAGATACATAAGGCAGAATTTAAGCAACTCATTCTGCAAATGAGAAAAGAAGTAGAGCTGGAAGGAAATGCATGAGACAACAATGGGCCTATATCATAGGACCTGGAAAGAAAGGTTCATTCTGGTTTTAGGAGTTTGGACTTAAAAACAAAATGTTTCAGGAAAAATTATAATACTCCATGTCCACTTTCAAGTAGCATGCTTTCCACATCAAGCCTGCTATTGTCAGTATAGGGCTGGTACAACCACATAGATAAGTAGGCTAAATGAAATCCTGGTTTGTAGCATGGATGAGCTCTTCAACAATGATGCATTTGAGAAGTATTTTCTTCCTGTACATTTCTGAAAGCTTATGGGAAACTTCATCTGAAATACATGGAAAATGGAGAAGTACATACTGGGCTATATATGGAAAAGGGGTGTTTGAGAATTTCAGTTTTCATGATGGTAATTTTCTAGGTTACAAATTCCTTTAGTGGTTGATGTTTCCATTTTCACCTGTACCTTAGTCAAGTTTTCCAAGGTGTCATGAAGTTTCTTGCACAACATCTCAAGTTTCTCATTATATTTTGGATGTACATTTTGATAATGAAAGCCAGAAATAATGCTGTTGCATTCTAGTTCTACCTTGTCTTCAGTAAGTGCATTGATTTTGATGTTTCCAATTTTGTTTGCGACAGAAAACCTAGCATTGTTGAGAGTTTCCCGTTTTGATAACAAATTGTTCCAATTTGCAGCATTGTCTTTAATTTTTCTTGTACTGACAGATAAGACAACTCTTTTGGGAGTAACCAGACCAGAGTTCTTCACATCCATGACGATAAATTCAAAGATCTAGCCTGGTGCAAGCCAGAGGAAGTTGAAGGAACTACATAGAACTTTTCTACCTTCCCTAATAATGATAAAGTTCCTAGAAATTACATGTGTCATCTTCCAATGTAGAAAGAGAAACAGCTAAACTTTATTGAGTCCCTTAGATTTTTCTTTCACGATTATTTTCTGCTTTTCATTCAAAGTGAAATTTTCTATTCAGCTCTGATCTTTTCACCAGGAGTCCTTAAAGATCCTCTATTTCATTAAATATCAATTTTTCCCTTGATGGATTATACTCAATTACGTTGCATAGGTTACTCTTGGTTTTAATCTCAGTTCTATTGTCTTCTGAAACATCACATTTCAAGACTTCTGCTCCTTTATCACAGTAGTTGCTAAATCTCATCCAATCCTATCTCTGGCTCCACAGTATTTGAATGGATGGATATTGCTTGTTGGTTGCTTGAAGTATTTTCTCTTTGACTTGGGAGCTCAGGAGTTTGGCTATAATATTCTTGGGAGTTTTCATTTTGGGATCTCTTCCAGGTAGTGATCAGTAGATTCTTTCACATTCTATTTTACCCTCTTTTTCTGGGATATCAAAGCAATTACCCTTGATAATTTGTTGAAATATGGTGGCTATACTTGTTTCTTTGATTGTGACTTTCAGGTAGTTTTTTAAATTATCCATCCTCAAACTATTTTCTAGGTCAATTTTTTTTTCTGATGAGATATTTCCATATTTTCTTCATGCTTTTGACTCTGCTTTATTGTTCCTTGATGTCTCATGGAATCATTGGCTTCTACTTGCCTAATTCTAATTTTTAAGGAATTATTTTCTTCAGTGAGCTTTTGTTCCTCTTTTTTTCCAGTTAGCCAATTTTGCTTTTTAAGAAGTTTCTTTCATCAGTGAAGTTTTGGACCTCTTTTTACATTTGGCCATTTCTGCATTTTCAGTATTATTTTCCTCTGTATTTTTGTGTTTCTTTTTCCAAGCTTTTAATTAAATTTCCATAATTTTCTTCCTCTGTTTTCATTCCCTTACTTAGTTTTTCTTGTACAACTCTCATTTGAGTCTGAAAAACATTTTTAGCTCTCCCAGGAATTCTTATTTGGTTTGTGTACAATTAATATTTTTCTTTGAGGCTTTGCTTGTGGCTGATTTGACTTCATTGTCATCTTATGAGTTTATGTTTTGATTTTTCTTTGTAAACATAGTAACTTTTCATGGTCAGGTTCATTTTTTTAATGATTGCTCATTTTCTTGCCTCATTTCTTGATTTTGAACTTTATGTTAAAGTTGTCCTTTGTTCCCAGAATGGTAGAAAGCACTATCTCAAGTTTCAGGCTTTTTTGCACACCTGTTTTCAGAACTAGTTCTGGGTGTTTGAAAGTTTTTGATAATTCCAGAGTGATATGTTCTGGGGAGAGGTATAATCACTGTTCCTCTGGTCTCTACTCTGATCTTTGCCCAGGAAGAGCCTCTGATGCTTTAGGAGCAAAATT
Source organism: Potorous gilbertii (assembly GCA_028658325.1). Taxonomy (NCBI): domain Eukaryota; kingdom Metazoa; phylum Chordata; class Mammalia; order Diprotodontia; family Potoroidae; genus Potorous; species Potorous gilbertii. The sequence continues at coordinate 458,660,201 of CM053770.1, forward strand.
ATACTACTCCTCAGGGTTTCTGTTCCTCTCTTCCCTTGAACTATGACCAAGAAGTGGGTTTAGGCCATGAAACTGCCACCCTGAGTTTGTCTCTCAGACTCCTGCCTCCTCTAGACTGAAAGTTCTTCTTTCTACCTTTCAACCACATATGAACCAGAAGTGGAAGTAGGCAATGTAGTTACCAAACAGTGTCTGGTACTGAAACCGGTGCCCCTACAATTTCTTTGAGACCAATTTCCAGGCTTTCTTACTGTGTCTGGCTTGAAAGCTCCAGAAGCTGTTGTTGCTTCTGTAGCCAAGACCTGGTATCAACAACTGCTGTTTTATTCATGTGGGATTCTGCTCATCTTTCCTGTCTGTGTCACATATCTCTCTAACCTCTTAAGATTTCTTAGGCTAGAAGAATTCCTTACTCTGATCTTTTTGTTGACTCTGGCAATCTAGAATTTGATTTAAGGCATTATTTTAAGGGTCTTGGGAGGGAAATGTTGGGAGAGCTCTTGACTCTTCCCCTGAAGTCCAACCATAATTTTCAATATCAATAATGTGGTCCATTCCAGCTGTCATCTTTACTGTAAACTCCATCATTTGACAAGAGTCATCCCTGACTAAAATGATTACCTGTGTGTCTCAGTAATTGTGTCTTAGATCGCTAATGGCACCCTGAACTTTTATTGTAGGAGCTTCTATCATATGCTCAATTTTTTTTTGTTATACCATAGTGTCAAGTATAGTCTCAGTATAAACTCAAGAAGTATATTGTAACTTATTGATTCATTAAAGAAAGAAGTGCATTTCGGCCACCTCTTTGTACTGGATTATCCTTCCTTTCTTAGCTTCATATATTAATCCATTCCTCATTATTCTGTTCCTTGTGTATTGTTCTCTTGCTTTCTCTTTTCCCCTCCCTTAATGTTAGTGTTCCCTAAGTCTACTTTCTTTTCCCTTCTTCCTTTATATTTCCTTCCTATTCAAGTATCTTTCAATATGATAATTTCAGCTAACAGTTTAGTGCAGATGACTCCAAAAAACTTTCATTTATGTAACAGTCCAGATCAGCACCTCAAACTATTGAATGGATATCTCCACTGGATTGCTCATCAGTTTCTCAAACGAAACATATTTAAAACTAAATTTATTATTCATTTCCTTCTCCTAAACATCTCCTCCTTTTCAGTTCAGTGTTTCTGAAAGTGGCACCATTCAACTAGTTTTTCATATTTGAAAGCCCAGTCTTATTCTTGGATTTTTCCCTTTCTTTTCTCTCTCATGTTCAATTATTTATCACGTGCTGTCAATTCTACCTCTGAGCCATCTCTCACTGTTCCTTCCTTTATATTCCGACTAGTATCACCTTAGTATAAGCCCTAATTACCACCTTCTTGGGCTAATGCTAAAGCTTCTCAACAAATTTTCCCATCTTCACTATCTCTCCTCTACAATCCAACTTTCATCATAATGACAGACTAATTGAATAAATCTCTTCTTGTCAATCATCTGTCCCAAAGATTCACCATCTCCCTGTTACCTACTGAGTAAGGTTGAAATTCCTTTACTTGAGATTCAAAGACCTCCACAATCTTGCAACATGCTAGCTTTCTAGCCTTGTCTAATAAAGCTCCATGTACTTTACACTCTTGACAAACTTAGCTATTCTCTGTTCCATTAACATGTCCTACATTTTTCCACTTCATGTTTTGATGCATTCTAGGTCCTATGCCTGGAATGGGTTCTCTTCCTGTCTCTAAACGAATAGACAGTATATATGTATGTATGTGTGTGTGTATATCTGTCTCAAACTCAGCATATTAATGTATGTTATAATCATATGTCTCATTCTCCCCCTAAACCATATACTCTATGTAGAGAGGAGCCTTACCCTTACCAAAACCTGGATCTTCTTATTCAACCCTCTCATTTATTGGGAATGAGGTTCAATAAAGATAACTTATTGTCAAAATTCACAAAGGTGGTTACAATCAGAGTATGTATCTGAAGTCATTTGATGAGTTAAAATACTGTATTGTATCCCCTCCACCACAGAATGGTGAGAAATGTAAATTAAAAAGTACTGTAGAAGTGTGAGCTATTGTTTTTACAAAATAATACCAGATGTAAAGTTTGGTATTCACAAATAGGCAGGTGGGCACACTTCTTTTGATAGCTACTTTCCTCCTGGTAAACCTACTAGTCTTATAAGTACAAGCATCCCCATTTTATAGATGAGTAAGTAGACATTAAAAGAATTCATATCTGGTTTCTACTAACTTCAAGTCTCTCTCACTAGTGCCTCTATGCATATGACAGTTTTATATTTAATTCAATAACATGCATAGTAGGAACTCAACTATTACATGTGAGTAACTCTGAATTCAATAAGCCTTTATGGAAATCCTATTATATGCCCAGATGTATGAAATATGTTAGTGAAATTTTAGGGCTCAATGCATACAACTACTGTATCGTGTTTCCTGACAAGGAGCTAAGGGACACATAGTAAAACAATTCAAAGACACAAGGAAGCAATTTCCCTCCAAAATATATTTCCTCTCTAAATGTCTATGTGCTAGTCTTAGACTGAAGAACTCAAATATAGATATATTGTCATCCAATTCTGGTTTATGAATCGAGTTGGATGCACAATTTCTCTCTGTAACGCAAGCAAAATGAACATCTGTTAACTTTTTGCCACATAGGTTTGTGTGTGTGTGTGGGTGGGTGTGAACAGAGCCTATGATGTGTAATATTCTTTCCATCTGCACACCAGGTGGCACTGCATAGTTAATCAGAAAATAATAACAGATATGGAGATTACTTACTTTTGGGAGATAAGATAGTAAATCAATATTAAAACTTCCAAAGAAATTAAACTAGTTTCTCTTGCTTCCCTTATTTTTATATGAACAGTTTGGCTGGGATATTTAAATAATTTGTTCATTCATAATTAATTGGAAGAAAAAATACTTCAGCAAAATTTTCTTATGTACATTGTTGGTAACTGCTATAATCTCTTAAGTGTGAGAAACTGGAAATATACAAATGAATAAAGTCATGGTTCCCCCCGATGAACTGCATTCATTCACTTATCTAAATGTGCATTAATTATAGTGCCTCTGGGGAGACTGGAACAGCATGACTGTGTCAAAGGTCCTTCAAACAGTATAAAACTGGATACTGGAGGGAGAAAAAGAAACATTGATTGAGATATGAATGTCAAACGAATGGAATTTAAAATGGATTTTTAAAATAAATTTTTATAATATGGTTCTATAGAGTTTACAGTTGTGTTAGTCCATCAAGCACAACTCTTTAAAGGCAATACTGGAAATGACACAGCTACATAATTTTGGTGTTAGAGGGACACTCAAAGACCAAATAGCTCAATTCATAGTGAAATGGGCATTGCCTATGACAGATAACTAGGTGGCAAAATAGATAGAGGGCCATGCCTGGACTCAGGAAGACCTCCAGTGTCTTTGCTGAGAAAACTCCAATGATGTCACGAAGAGTTGGACACTAGTGAAAAAATGACTAAAAAATAACAATAGCATCTCATATCCATCAATAAGTCATCTGGTTTTCACCTGAAGACCACTGGTGCAGGGGAACTCATGAATATTTAGTTAAGAAAAGATAAAAATATCATCTCATTTCACCCAGTGATGTTTGCCAAGTTAGTATGTCTGATATTACAGAAATAAATGAATAAATTAGCAAAAAAGCAAATAAAAAGGGATAAATAATCAGTCAAGAAATGATGCCTCTACCTCTATTTTTGTGGATTGAAGGATCTGGTGATGGGGAAAAAGCAATAAACTCTCTTTCCCTCAAAACTATTCCCTTTTCTAAAGGGCACTATTATCGTCCTAGTTACCCAACCTCAAAGCTTCAGTGTCTTAACTGATTACTTGCACCTATCCCACATTTATATGTTTCTACAACATCTCTCATATATGTTCCTTCCTCTACTCATACCACTGCCAGGCCACATTGATCAAGGCTCTTGTCCTTTTGTTTTTGTCGAGTCATTTCAGTTATGTCCAATTCTTTGTGATCCCATTTTGGGGTTTTCTTGGTTTAGACACTGGACTGGTTTGCCATTTCCTGCAGCTCATTTTACAGATGACGAACTGAGGCAAACAGGGTTAAGTGACTTGCCCAAGGTCACACAGCTACTAAGTGTCTGAGACTGGATTTGAACTCAGGAAGATGAGTCTTCCTGATTCCAAGCCCAGTCCTCTATTCTCTGTCACCCAACTGCCCAGTTATCTGATACCTAAGCTATCATCCTATCTTTCTGATCTCCTCGCTTCAAATCTCTCTCCACTGCATTCAAACTCAGCAACCAAATTTTCCTAAAATGCAGGTCTGAAAATACCATCCCACTCTCCCACTAAATTCTTATATCTCCCTAATACCTCCAAGATCAAGCACAAATGCTCTGCCTTTTTAAAATCCTTCATAACTTTGAAGTTGGCACATCTTGGCACATTTCTAGTTTTCTCACATTCTATTTTCCCTCTATGTACTCTAGGAGCCATCAATGCTGGTCTTCTTACTATTCCTTGCCTGCCACCCCATCTACTTATTCAATGCCTTTTCACAGGCTATCACTCATATTTGAAATGTTCATTCTTCTTACCATCTTCTCCTTGCTTCCCTGGTCTTTTTCAAGACTTGGGTCCAATCCTATCTTCTTTGGAAGGCCTTTCTTGGCCCCCTACACTGATAGTACCTTCCTGTCAATATGCCCTTCCATCTTCAGAATGTAAATTCTTTGTCGGTAAGTATGTTTATGCTTTTCCTGGCATCTTGAGTATTTAATATTAGTACCTGGACATGGTAAATATTTAATGATTGCTTATTGATTGACAATTAGAGCCATCCAAAAGTATAATTAGCCACCTTAGCAAGTGCCCCCCCTCCAAAATCTGAATTTAAATTGTGGATTATCAAATTTTATGTACATTATAAGAAGTATAATTTGGATTAAATTACCTTCAAAGGTACAATAAAAATGTAAGTGTCAGTGATTCTAAGAACAAGGAAACCAAAATTCTTCTTTCACCAAGTATGAGAGTGTGTCTTATTTTATCAAGTTGTGGTATACTTCAATCTTGAATACATAAATATTTTTATTGCTCTTTGATGTTGGCTTAGGGTGTCCCCTAACTCATTCACAACAATTTCTATTATAGCTAGTTCTCATTAATATTCAGGTGACTTCTAATTATGTTTTACCAAGGTTATATAGCACAAGGGATCCGAAATTTGGGACTGTGAGACCACTTTTCCTATCCATAGCAGACTACCTGTACTTATAATATTTTTACTACAAAAAAACCACCATCATGCTCGTAGAGTATGCTCAGTAATAATCCCCTCCAGGCTAAAATGATAATCTCATCTCATAAAACAGTAACTAATATCTATAAGCAGCAGTTGAAAGAAAACATTTTGACTTATTCAGTAATTTCTCAATTCTTTTCTCAAATGTCGTTAGTTAGTGACACTCTTTGTTTGGGAGCTACTAGAAGAAAATCAGTTCTTGAATAAAGAAGAGAGCCAGGAAACTCTCTTGTTCTTTTCTTCACTCTTTTTCTTATCCTACCTTATCTCTAAGTTAGATGCCAGAATAGAAATGTGATTTTCAGTTTGGGCAATGTAAATCCAAAAAAACTTCTCTGTTTCTGGCTCCAAGTTGGGCAAATTGTACTACATTAAAAGTGAAATGGTAAGAACAAAAAAAAAAGAAAATAGGAAAGAAAAGATAAAATACTCCAAAATCAAGACAATATGAAGTAGCCATCAAAATTGAGGCTTCAGGGGACAAGGTTTTTTGGGGAGGTGGGGAATGGGGATGAGGGCCAGGGCATGAGAAGTTGGTACCCCGTAAACAGAGGGAGTTAAATGGATTTTTCTACATATTTTTCATTTAATATGAACTATTAACCATATTGCTTTTAAGAACTTAACAGTTTCAAAATTGGTAATGGACCTCAGAAGTCATCTAGTCAAACCTGTGTCCAAAAAGAATTCTCTCTACCACATAAACAAGAAATAGTTATTCATCCTTTTCTTGAAGACCTTCAGTGAGAAGGAATCCCTTACTTCCAAGGGTGACCAATACTAGTTTTAGATAATATGATTTATTAGGAAATTGTTCTATTTCCCTCATGCAGCCTAACCTGTAACATCTAACCAGTACTCTAAGTCATGCCCTCTGGGGTCAAACAAAACTGGTTTTATTTCTTTTCTGTATGATAGATAGTTAAACACTTGAAGATATATCTTCCTACCTCCACCCGAGATGAGTCTTCTCTTTTCTAGAATAAATACCCCTAATTCCTTCAAATGATTCTTATAACAGCACAGATTTATTGTCTTTTTCCATTCCAGTTGCCCAATGATGTACATATATCAGTTTATTCATGTCTGTCTTAAAAGGTGGAATCAATAACTGAACATAGTATTCTTGATGTGCCCTGACAAGGACAAAATACAGTGGAATTACCACTTTTTATTCTTGAAAATTATATCATTTGTAATGTTGCCCATGATAACTTTAGCTTTTCTTTTTGGCTACCATAACAGATTGATGATTCACATTGTATTTTCAGATCCTCATAATTTTTTTAAGACAAACATCTGTCTAAACATGTTTCTCACATATTACATTTACAAAATAATTTTAACTCAAGTATAGGACTTTACTTTTAACCATATTAAATTACATTTAAAACAATTCAGTCCATATTCTAACGTTAGAATTTTTAGATGTATCCTTTATCAATGAGATCATCGGCTATCCCTCTCAGGTACATGTAACTTAAATACATCATCTATTTCTTTAACCATCACTGATAAACTACAAGAACAAAAATACATAAAACTTCAACATTATAGAGCCAAACACAAATTCCTGGGCTAATTTACTGGAGGATAGCCTTCCAGGTTAATTACTTGGAAGTAACTACTCTTATTTTGACTATTTGACCAGATCTTGTCTTTATTTATATCTACTTTCAGTGTTTTTAAATTCTAAGTTCATTATTGTTCCATCTCTACAGACACAATAGTCTCCTCAAGAATTCTGTTCCATTTTTAATTTTTACCCAGAGCCCTTAACCTTCAGACCAATATAGCCAACATCTAGAGGAACAGCCCTTACAGGGAAAGGTCATCTCCTTGCCACCATCACCAATAACCAACAACCAACTGCCACTGAAGACAACAACAACCACTCCAAACCAATGGCCTTGTCTCTATAATGCAGGGGAGCAGGGAGGGAGGAATAACCCTTGTGGGGATTCAAATTAGTAACTTCCTTTGTAGATAATGAAGCTACAGAAAGAGCATTCCTACCACCAAAGATGTTGACATCATCAAATGGTTTGACATCAGAAACCAATAAGATTTTATTAGTGAAAATGAAATTAATGCTTAATAATTAAGAATTATCATCTGCTTTTCCATTCTACTCTAAGAACGATAGACATTTCCATGTAACTCACAGCTAAAACCTCTTAGGTTTTAGTCAGAATGGAAGTTCTTTAGAGTAGAGGGTTTCCTGCTTTTCCATGGGCATCCTTAGAGTTTATCAAGTATCTTGTACATAATAAACACTTAATAAACATTTTCAATTCCTTAAATAATTGAGTGCTACATACTCTAGAAGACCTTGAAGATACAAACAAAAAAAATAGTCCCTTTCTTCTAGGAATTTGTATTTGATCAAAAAAGACAACTCATTCACATATCAATGTTTACAAAATAATGACAAAATAAATACAATATAACTATTTTATCTTCCAGTTTAGGGACAAAGTGGAACATGAACATTTCTAGGTTCATATTTCAGAAAGCTAAATGGTTAAATTATACCTCTATATGCTTGAAATGTTTATGAAGAGTTACTTAAGAGTTCCATCTCTAATGTTTTTCAAATAAACTCATTAAAATCATAATTTCAAAAAGATTGCTAAAAATCCAAAATACAGATTTTGTTTACTATTAAATCACATTTATTTAAAAACAATCTATTAAGAATTGAGGATATGTTTTAAAGACTTCATTTTCTAAAATCAGGGCACAGAAAGGAAGGGGGCAAGCAGAGAATGTTACTGCATTTTCTTCATGGATAAGTAGAAACTCTACCTGATGATGTATAATTTAGAAATTCATGATTAATTAGTTGATTAAGAGTAACTTTTGCAGAGAAGAATTCAGACTTCAAGAAGACACAAGAGATATAGTTAAAGGCCATAATGAAGTAAATTTATACCACAGTGTCTCAATGGAATTTTTTCCTTCTTTCTTGCGATTCTCTCTTATTCAGTTCTTTTAACATTCGGAAATCCTCACACAAAGATTATCCTTTTCTGACAGTGAAAGCCACTAATGTAACACATTGAGAAAAGAGAGGGTGGCATATGTGGATGACTCCACACATCCTCAGGCTGAGGCTGCCAACTTTTTAAGACTGTGAAGTGGGACATCTCAGTGTGGGCCATCTGGCCTCAAATGTCAACGTCTCACTTGTCGGGCTTAACCACGGTTGATCCATTTCCCAAGTTGGAATGTAACTGTAAAAGGCTTTAACTCCTAAGTTGTCTGTAGATTCGCTTTTGCTATGTTATGTTATTCACTTTCCTTTGTGTATCTGTCTCTTGCTGAATTTATTCTTGCAGAAATTCCACAGTGGAGTCAAAAGTTTTTTACTGCAATTTTTTTTTTTGCTTGCCTCTGTGTAGACACAGTAATCCTAGAGTAAAAATGGACATACTGCTTATAGGATCAGTACTTTGGCAGTCCTTGCTGTTATAATTTCAGTAAATTCTCAGAATGTAGAACTGGAAGAAACCTCAAATGCCAGTGAGTTTAAGGTGGCCTTTGAAAAAGAATACTCTATGCAACATCCCTGAGGAATAGTATTTTAGCCTCAACTCAAAGATGTCCAGTGACCGAGTGCACATTATCTGAGAAAGACTAAATGGTAGAAAGTTTTTCTTTTTATCGAACCTAAACCTGCTTCTTTATTATTTCCAACCACAGTTCCTTGTTTTGCCTTCTCTATTCAACCAAAACAAACAACCTGATGGTGCGATGCATAGAATAATGAACTTGGAGTCAGGAAACAGTGAGTTCAAATCCTGCTTCAGACACCTCCTAGATATGTGACCCTGGGTAATTCACTCACCCACTGTCTCTCTCAGTTTCCTTATCTATAACCAATGTATGATAATGGCACCTACCAGTCAGGGGTGTTATAAGGACAAAATAAGAATTTTTTGGTAAAGCACTTCAGAAACCTTAAAGTGCTATTTAAATTATAAATGATTATTACTTCAAATGATATAGGATAACCCCTCAAAGAACAAAAGGGAAGCATCATATTTTACCCATTTTTTTGGTTATTCTTTTGATTTCCACACAATTTCAATTGCTTCAGCTGATCCTTTTAATGGGATACCTTCCACTGCTCTCACCATCCTGGTTACCTTTACATGGTCTTTTGTACATGTCATATCTCCTCTACTTGTATTAGTTTCACAAGTAGATGTGATACAGTGGATAGCAAGATGACCTTGGAGCCAGTAAGAGATGTTTTCAAGTCTTGTTTCTGAAATACACTGGCCATGTAAAGTTTGGTAAATCAACTTACCGCAGTGATCTGTCATCTCTAAGATGTTAAGCTGCCAAAAATAATGCCAGCCTACTATGATAGAACAAGTTTCCTCATTCTGGAATGCCCTATATCAGTGAAATCACAACTGTAGTCCATCCATGTTAGTATGTGTACGTACATATAGGTACATGTATATATGTGTGTGTATACATACATATATGTGCATATACACATATAATCAAAACATACACATGCATGTATGTATGCAAATATAGAATCATATATATGTGTGTGTAGACACATACACATATAAATATATGTGTATATCTGCATTGTTTTTGCATGCAAATATTTATATCTCTATAAAATTGTTATATTAGATATACAGATAGATACAAATATACTATATTTATATAGTTTTACATCTATAGACAATACAGATGCATACCTATATAGATACACACACTGTAATTTTATTGATACAAGAAACTGCCATTTTGAAAACTATTTCCAGAAATGCACATCTCAGATTACTCAAAATTTAGTAGTAAAGTTTTTCCTGTAGTCCTGAAAGAGCGAATGACTTGATCATAGTGATACAGTCAGTATATGCCTGAAGCAAGACCTGGGTCAAGGTCTTTCTGACTCTGAGACCTTCTACCTACCATCCCAAGTTGCCTCTCTTTTATTTATGATAATGGCCAATATACTTACTCTCTAATATGCCTATACCAAAAAAAAGTCAAGGTGGGAAGAAAAGGCAGTGTTTTGTCTCTAAGTTTATGGTGTCCAATAGACACTATGAATTTGAAGATAGTCAAGAAACAGTATTTAGTATTAGTATTTAGAATCTCCTGAATTAGTCATCAAGAATCTCAAAGGTAAATGTGTATGTGAGTGTGTGTATATGTGCACTGTAAAAACTTCTTGCCTGTCTCTCATACATTTAAGCTTATTACATCTGACATAATCATAGATTTCCTACAAAATACAGGAAAACACATATGAGCATACTCTTCACATCCCTACAATGAAATGTCAAAAGAGTCACCTCACAGCATGAATGTAACCAGGATCATAAATGGAAATGACTGTGTATCATAACTGTGATATTCACACCTCAGGAAGGAGTCAAATGGGGACCATTGGATTGTGAACTATTGTCAAATAGCTTGTAGGAGAGACTGATGAAATGAACAAAAAAATACCAGCTAAAATATGACAGTGTCTTGCTGTCTCAAGTGCATCAGTGAACTATCTTTTCAGGGGAATCACCACTGACTTAAAAGTTAGAAACTTTTCTCTTGTTCAATTCCTTGCTGTCATCTGTTTGCAGTTGATATTGCATTGGAGACATTGTATTCCACTCCATTGGTCATTTAGCTCATATTTATACCTCTTTGAAAACAGGCTTAATGGTATGTAGAGTCTGCCTATGGAAGTTACCATATCACTGATGAGAAATCTAGACTTTAGAAATCATTAATAGCAATGTAACTCCACGGTCGGTTTGATTATTTCTTGCCTTCTATTTTGTTTCTCAGATACTTTTGAGTATCTTTTCATTGACTTTTCCTTTACACTTGGAATTGATCTGGTATTTTAAGGGAAAAATTATTGTGGTGATGAAACCCCACCACTGAACTTTTGGTCGGATGCTGTAGAACATATTTGATAGATCATCTTCCCCATACAGTTAATTTCTCCTTTTAAAAATTCCATTAAGCCCCCAAACACATATAATCTGTAAGGAAATTGAAGTTACATATATAAAGAGAGCATAAAGGATGAAAGTTACTATATAAAAATCTCACAACAGCTAAGGTGCTGTGGATTCTCAATCTAGACATACATCAAAGACTAGGGAGAGACTCAAGAAGTGTTAAGTATGAAACTGTGAATGAATGACCTTGTGACAGAGAGAGTTACCATTCTTTAGGAATTCTGTGCTCCAAAGCTTACAGCAACTTGAGGCAGAATTTTACACGTAACACTTCCCCAAGGACACAAGTTAACACAGAAGAATATAGGCATGCATGTAAAGTCAGTTTGGCACACCACATCTTAGAGCTCTGTCAAAAAGTAGTACCATTGGACAGTTTTGTTCTCCCTTTTTCAACAGATGCAGCTATCTGTTTAATAATGGTCTAGCCCAATTGAAAACTTGTGCTCTGCTTAGATTTTTTTATGCTACCTAAAGGAAACCTTATGATGGACAAGTGGCTGGTACTGCCCAGAGTTACACATAATAACAGTCATTCCCTTTCTATCTCACAAATAAAATGCTGTCATGATTTTGGTCATCTGAAACCACTCATATATTTTTGCTGCTTTTATCCTTTAATACAGATAGACAGAAAGGCAGACAGATGCAGACAGTCAGACAGACAGTCAGATAGATAGATGGGCAGACAGACAGACATTTTGACACTATGCTGGATTAGCTATTTCACTGCTCTAAGTATTCTCTTTCCCATTGAAAATATAATCTTCCCATATTTTCTCATTCTGTGTAACTTGGGCACATTTCTTTTTTCCATAAATTCTCACTAGAGTATTTGCCAGAGAAAATGGAAAAGCTACTCTTGTTCACTTATTATCTTTTCTATGACAATGAGGCACAGGGCATGGCACATTTTGTTGCTGTTTAGTTATGTCTGACTGTGACTCTTTTGGGGGTTTTTCTTGGCAAAGATATTGGAATGATTTGCTATTTCCTTCTCCAGCACACTGTACAGAAGAGGAAATTGAGGCAAACAGGATGAAGTGACTTGCCTAAGGTCACACAGCTAATAAGTGTCAGGCTGGATTTGAACTCAGATCTTCCTGATTCCAGACTGGGTGCTATATCCACTGTGCCACCCAACTGCCCATAGAACATAGTGAACCCTCAATAAAGTCTTATTGGCTTGTTAATTTTCACCTGACTCATCTGCAGTGTCTAACTTTATACACACACACACACACACACACATACACACACACACACATGGGACCCAGCTCCTTTTCTGATCTTATATGTGGTCAATAAGTACTTCGAAGGAAAGTCATTTTGGTAATATGCTGCAGCCTACTTATGCTCAGTTTTCATGTTCCAAATGACTTTTGAGCAATCACAATGTTCCTGTAATAGGATAGTGTGTTTATCATTTGTGACACTATAGCTTGAATGTGAAATTCTGGGCTTTAAGAGATAGACTTTTGCCAGAACAGTTTGCTGTCATTCAAAATGCTGTTTGATTCCTCGAATGTGATAAAGCCTCTTTTCCTCATTTCTGGGCCCAAATTATCCATCTTCACTATCTATCCAGTACATGGGTTAAAGGACCAATTACATGGGTTGCCCCTAAAGCAATATGTTATTTTTCATTCACTTTACTTTTCTAATGTGAATAGTTAAGTCAATATCTTACTTGCTGGTGTGACTTTTATTGATGAAGTTATTCTCAGATATTTTTATAGTGCCATATTGATTGTAATAGACTCAATTTATTGATCAAAGAAAGAAAACAAATTGATTAGAATATAGAAAAAGTGAATATAAGAGCTTATAAGCAAAATTAGTGTGAAGGTAAATACCAACTTTCTAGAATTTCTTAATAATAACTGAGCAACACAGTAACTCTTGTAATACAGAAATTCAATTCATTTCTACTCTGTCCCACTGTTGACAAATTTGTTCTTGAAAATATAGACACATACATTAGAACTATATCAAAATTCAAAAGCATAGGAATTGCTTTAAAATATTTCCCAATATTTCCCAAGAATAAAACAGTAACAATTTGAATCAATATCCAAGAAAATATATACTAATATAAGTCACTTACCTATTCCAATAAAAACAGCTTTGTATCCTTCTTCTTTCAAAGTACAGAGGTTCATTCCATTCACTGAAAGGCCTTTACCACATATCACCTATAAGAAACGACATTTAATTTCCTTTTTTAGTGTCTGAACTTTATCAATTAGATCATAGACACATATATGAAACCATCTACTAACTATACATTCCAAATAAGCTTAAAGTGTTAAAAGTAACTTCATATGTTCCTGACAAAATTCTCTGTTTTAACTTGAATTTAGGAGATGCATTTGTAAATTGCCTCAGATAGATCTAGTACTAGCAATCGATGCCAAACATCTATTTAGTTAGATTCGATCCAGCAATTCAAGAAACTTATTAAGTATGTTAGCACTGTTCTGGGCACTTGGATAAAAATTAAGCCTTACTTTCCCTTAAAGAGCATACATTCCACTGAGGAAGAGTATATCATGTATGCAAGTAAGCAAATGAAAATAATAGTACAATTTCAATAGAATGTTAAAAACAAATTAATCCAGCAAAAGCTTTGGTAAATTTTGTAAACAAAACAAAACAACCCTTATCTATGAAAAAGACACCTATAATATAGATCCATATCTTAACTACAATGAAGGCTAAATCAGCAATCATAAAGTGTCATTGATTTGCCTAGTTTACTCCAGTAGTTATTGTTCTACTACTTAATTGATATTTTTATTTTTATCCTGGTGAAAAAGAATGAAAAGACTTGTTCATCTGAACATTTGCATGCTTGAGAAAAGACTTCACCAGTTTGTACAGTAATGAACATTGATTTCTTAAACAGGAGATAATATGAATCAACCATGGATACAAATGGCTAATTTTTCTTGTGCTGAAGGAAGATTCCATATCCATATATTTCTCAGGAAAACTTTTGAAGATAGTGAAAATTCAATTCAAATTCTGATTCAATGAACTGGAAATCACTCTCCACATTTAGGAGGCAGCTAGTACTAATGTCTTATTATTATAACTTGGAAAATAAATGAAACATTAACTTGAGCTTAGATATTTTTTCTTGTAAAGGCATCTTATTTACAGTATCACAGAATATTAAAAAAATGGAATTTTACCTGTATAATTGGAGAACACTTTCCTTAAAATATCCACCCAGGTGTTCCTGTGAAAGCATCTTCTATTAAAGGAGATGAGGAACTCATCTGTTATTTCTAATCTTAGAGAATTGCTTGGGCTGGGGCATTGGAAGATTAAGTGATCTTACCTTGATCTCTCCTTTTCTCAAATGTTACACAGCACATTTCTTTGACCTTTGTACTTATTCAATTCTCATGCATGTCATCCCCTTCTATTGTAATGTAGGCTACTTGGGAGAAAGTTTGATACCCCCAGAATTTAGCAAAGTTTTTCAATCTATCAATCTATATACATTTTTAAACACAGTGCCAGGCACTGTACAAAGGGCTAAGGGTGCAACATTCCTTTTCCCTCAAAGAACTTATATTCTATTGGAGGATATGACATGTATACCTATATTAATGATACATTCAAATTCAATAGCAAATTAAAAGTGCCCATGAGAAAAATACAAAGTAATTCAGGGGAGGAGCTAGAATTTCTGGAGAGTGGAATCAGGAAAGGTGACCTTATGTTAGAGATGATACTTGAATTTCATTCAGAAAATAGTTAAGAATTCTGAGTCAGAGGTAAGAACATAGAACAGGGAAGAACCTTACAAAGGCACAGGGATAAGAGATAGAATGCTGGTGTGAGAAATAGCAAGGAGGTGACTTTGGGTACAGTAAAGAAATTTTGAAGGGGAAAATATATAATAAGTTAACAAAGATAACTTCTGCAATTGTCCAGGTGAGAAGTCAAATGCAATGCATGAACTGAAGTGGTAGCCAGATGTATAGTCAGCAGATGTGGGAAATGCTGCAAAAGCCAAATTGATAATTGGAGCTTAATAAATATTTCTTAATTGAATGAATGAATGAATGCTAGCACTATTTTTGCTTCCTCTTACTCCCCTTGTTCAGTTGTTTTTCAGTACTATCTCTTTCTTGGTGAGCCCATTTAAGGTTTTCTTGGAAAAGATACTGGAGTGGTTTGCCATTTCCTTCTTCAGTTTTTTTATAGATGAAGAAACCGAGGCAAACAGGGTTAAGTGGCTTCACCAGGGTCTCAGCTAATAAGTGTCTGAAGCCAGATCTGAACTCAGGAAAAGTTTTCCTGTCTCCAGGCCAAGCACTCTATCCACTGCACCACATAGCTGCCTCTCTTATTCCCCTACAACTTGACAAATTGACATGTCATTATCCCTCATTGTATGCATGTGATTTTAATTTTTACTAATTTAAGTTGTCTTTCTCCATGGTGTTAGAATAGGTAAATACTGCATTAAAATATAAATTGGCTTTATAAAGGCTAAGACATTTTTTCATTGTAATTTGGTAAAGTTAACTTTATTCTAAAAGTCTAACTATGACAAAACTAAAGAAATGCTCAAATAAATGTAATTTCTCTACACCATCTATTTTATTTTTAGTGGATGTGTGGAAAGGGAACTTATCATGTTGCCACTCCATATGCTGAAGAAAAATACACACAGATGCCTCAGCAGTTCCTTTCATTCTTGAAAATTTCAGCAGGTATACCATTAATTTGACATCCTTGAAATCAAAGACCAAGACTGCTTTTTTAAGGGGCTACTAGGGTCATGGCCATTCTAGGGGAGCACTATTTATCTTAGTGAGTCTTAATATTAAGATTCTGCAAAGAGGCAGGCTGCAGACAATCAGTGAATATACTGCTTATCTGCTTCCAATTTAGACCTGAAAATATGACCTTCTCTACAATCAGCTTGACAGGTGGTCACTTAGATTTTGTTTAAAGACCTCAAGATCAGATTTTGTTCGGGTTGATTCAGACAGAAGCTTCCAGTCCATTATGTACTCATTAGACTTGACATCTTTGTATATTCAAACAGATTTGTGATTTCATCAACATGGGTATTCCAATCAATGATGAATATAACTGCAATAACTCCTTTCTATGTCTATCTTAAATTCACCACAGATATCCAATCAACATGACTGGGGTCTTCTCTGCTGTCAATCAGTAATTCAGAGGTCCAACCCATTACATTTTATCATAAAATCTGTTGATGGCATTCTTTACTCTAGTTTTTCCTGGCTCCTTTTTTGCTATGTATTGATTGGAAAGGCCTGCTTAGTCCACCATATACCTTTCCATAGCCCTCTGAGTGACTCACTTCTAATTCCTCAGAAGCTGTCGTCTCTATGACTCATAGCTATATAACAACAGCTACACTGATTTTAGGCAAAGAGAAGCAAAGAGCATCACACATGTTAGCTTTGTAAATTGAGACTTGTAAATTGAAAGCAAATATCAAAATGTAACATTGTTCAGTGATTCACTGAGTGACACTAATAGTAATACTTGAAGGTTTACAAAACATTTTATAAATGCTATTTCATTTTATCCTGAGAGGTGGAATAATTATCCATATTTTACTGGTGAGGAAACTGAGGCAGATAGAGGTTAAGATAGATTTATCCAAAGGCACACTCTGAGGTAAGATTTAAACTAAGGACAGGAGAAATACAATTCCATTATCTATCAGTTTCTTGTCTTTGAAGTAAGGAAGAAAAATGCCTTTCCATCAAGCCAGATCTCCTATTTGATAAAGGAGAAACACATACAATCTAGCATCAGACTCCTCACTCTGAGGGAGGAGAAGAAAGTTCATTACATTAAGTCTCCAACCTGGTCTCCTGCCACAGGAAAGAAGTAGAAGCATCATTTCTTTAGTTCTCTGCACCTACCCTGTCTCCTCAATGGCCTAAGGTCCCGAAAGAATTATGACCTGAGGAAAAGCTCCAATGGAAAATCAAAACTTCTCTATACCCATTCCTCAATAATTAGCACCCTTCCTCCTTTTCCCCTTTGCCATCTCATCAGTTCCAAAACCCTTGCTGTCATCATTCAAAACCTGTTCTTCTCTCCCCACTCTCTGATCCCTTACACTTACTGTCCTCAGCCCAAACCTTGCAAAGTCCTCCTCTAAAGCTACTCACTCCCATTGTGCTTTCTAGAATGGCTGTTCCATAGGGAACACACTTGCTTTTATCCTAAATTGTTTCCTTTTCCACTTCTCCAACTTCTAGCTTTCACTGAGACTTGGCTCCCTCCTGAAAACAGTCTTTCTGGGCTCCCTTTCTAGCACTGGAAAAGTAGAATTATCATTCATCCCAGCTCACTTGTGTGAGTAGAAGAGATTATAAAATAGATCATTTCAATTGCAGGAACTTAAATTCCTTTAATGAACAAAATTAAATTAGTATGACAGGTGAGGAGATTACTGTGTGTTTATGTATATGTATACATTTGTCTGTATAAATATATATGTGTGTATATATGTATGCATATGTATGTATGTGTATATCGATTACATATACATGCAGGGAAAGAAATAATTTTCCTTTCAAATATATCCGATAAGGGTCTGATATCCAAGATATATAAACTAGCCACTCTAGTATTTCCCTATAATCTCCAGCATCAGATATAAAACCTTCTGGCATTCAAAATCCTTCATAATCTATGCACTCTGATTTTCTAGTCTTACATCTTACACCCTACCACCTGCTGTGCAATCCAGTGAGAATAATCTCCCAGCACCTCAGCTCCTGACTGGACATTTCTACTGGTTTTCTACTATGCCTTAAAAGTTCTCTCTTTTTAACTCTACCTCCTGGAATTCAAGGCTTTTTTTTAAGACTTCATCTTCTACAGGATGTTTTCCCCAATGTCCTTTAATACCAGTAACTTCCCTCTGTGGATACACACACACACACACACACACACACACACACACACACCTGTGTGTATACACAAATACATTTTTGTATTTTGTATTTGTATTTGTATATAGTTTTTTGCATGTTGCCTCCCCTATGAGACTGTGAGCTTTTTGAAAGGAAGGAATGTCTTTTCCTTTCTTTTTGTCCCAAGAACTTAGCAAAATGCATGACACATGGTAGATATTTAATGAAGGCTTGTGGACTGACTGTAGGTTCAGAACACTATGCACAAAGACACCTAGCTCCCTCTAATAGAAAAAAAGCAAGTATTCTGGAAAACAAGGCAAATTGAGTGAATACAGTGGATCAAGTTCTAGGTCAAACTAAGAGGTTATAGAGTTCTTCAACGGTCTACATGTGGTCTTTAGTTTTCATAGTGTTTTTCTTCCTAGAAAAGTTACAATTTGACACTGTGAATCTCAGAGCATATTCCAGTATGCTCAGTATTTCACAAAGTAATGCCTATGTATCTTTGTCCTATCTTTCTCAATAAATTCAGATGATTTTATAACATGTTTCTATTCCTCAAGGATCTAATACTCACACTTAACCCCTTTTCTTTTTTAATTTAATGAATTTTCCAATATTACCATAAATTAAATGTAAACTAATATTTATGATGATTATTTGAAGCACAAAGAAGTGTACTCATGAATAATGACAGCGTGGAATGAGAAACACCCACTTACTCACTCAAATATTGATGCTCAAAAGAACCAGTTTAGTGAGAAGACAAAAGAATGAGGTTTGAAATCTGTAAAACTCAGTTTCAAATGATGTCAGAGAAAACTGGAATGACTCAAATCAGCTGATGCAGAGAAAAGTGAGCAGAGCTAGAAGATGAATTTATACTATAACAATACTACAAAAACAATTTTGAAAGACTTAAGAAATCTAATCAATACAACAATTGATGAATATACCAAATGACTAATGATGAGAAATGCTGCCCACCTCCCCACAAAGTAGTGATGGAATAAATGTGCAAAATGGGACAAAACTTTTTGCATGTAGCTAATATGACAATTTGTTTTGTTTGAGTATGTGTATTTATTACATGGATTTTGTTTTTCCCCTCTTTCTTTTATGGAGAAGGGGAATTTAAGAGAACATACATACCAGATTTTAAAAAAATTACATTCTGATAAAACTAAATAATCATTCATTCATCCATTAATCCATTTAACCGTAAGTTAGTATAAGTCTATAAGATTTGCATTTATCTAATAAATACCATTCCCTGAGTATGTTGTCATACATATTCCTTTTATAGTGACTAAGTGTTGGACTAGATATCTAACTCTCAAAAGCTGTGGTTTTTTTATGTGTAAAGATAATGCATGTTAATATGTGGTCTTTCAAGTTGGCTGTCTAAGAGTCAGCTCAGACAACTTTGGAAAAGTTTATTCCTAAAGTTGGCCATCATTTGATTAACATTTCATCTGTAGACACTTAGGAAAATGAGTACTGAAGGTTGAGATTTTTGAAGGCGGTACCCCTCCGCAAAAAAATAACAACTTTGTTAGGCATTTAGGTGAATGCAAAGAACCGGACTTGACACAAAACAAAACATGAAGATAATTAAAATATGATTTTTGATCTCATGGAACATATATCTTAACAAGAGTTGTGCAAGAATCCATGAGTATACCTATAAGGCTGAATTGAATAAGAGTGTAACATAGCTGTAAATGTCTGAAAGATCTGAAGAAGAAAACACAAATTTCTGATTGGGGAATCAGTAAATAATTAATATAGAAAGTAGTATCTGTGTTGGCCTTTGAAGGAAGATTAATGATTCAACAGATTGAGTTTGAAGGCTGTGATCCAGGTATGGGGATAAAAATAAGAGGGTGGTAAGGGCTAGAATAATAAGGAATATATACCAGTTTAACTGATTCTTAATATAGCTTTTAAGGTTGCCATATTTTACTATGATTCATATTGAATTTTCAGTATATTCAAACATTCAGAGCTTTTAAATTTTTTCTAAATCTAAAGTAATTTCTAGCCATGCTTCCCTCATGCTATATTTGTGAAGGTGATTCTTTGGACCCAACTATAGGACTTTACCATTATCCACTATTACATTTAATTTTATAATTCCAGCTTTACTGAAAATTTTTTGAATGGTAACAGAATCATCCAACACATTAGCTATTCCTCTTATCTTTGCAGCATCTGTAAGCAAATTTTTAAAAATATATATATTGTCTATGCCTTAATTACAGTCATTGATTAAAAAAACAATATCAGAGTTAAATGCTCTGGGACATACAACCATTTTTTTTCCTTACTGGCATAGAGCCACTTATGACTATCTTTGGGGAGGTGTCCAGTAACTCAACAATTTTAAAATTCACTTAAATGTACTCTTGTCTAGTCAGTATACCTTCGTCTTATCAAACAGATTTTTCAAACACTATGCCAAGATTTTGACATACTACTATTATGTCTAAGCCTGTGATTCTTAACCTAGAGTCTATGAGTTTGCTTAAAAAATATTTTGATGATAATTTCAATTTTTGTATTTTCTGTGATCCTATGTATTTTATTTTATGCTTTTACAAACCTTATTCTGATAAAAGGTCTATGGATTCCACTGGACCACCAGAGGGGTCCCTATTGCAGACAAGGTTAAGAGCACCTGGTCTGAAACATTAAAAATATTTTATTCATCCATCAGTTTAGTTACTTTGTATAAAAAGGAAATGAGGTTAGTCTAACTTGACCACTTTTGATGAGGCCATATGGTCGTTAGTGATTACTATTCTTTTTACAGACTTACAAATGTCTGAGTTATTATTAAAGTTCTAGAATTGTGCCAAGAAAAAAAGAAATTAGTCTAGCCTGTAATGCTGCAATAGCTTCCCCTTCTCTATAATCTTTCAAAATTCTTTAGAGCAGCCAATTTTTTCAGCATCCTAGATGGTGACTCAAATATATTGAGAGTAGCTAGGTTCTTTCTTACCATCTCTTCACTTATCTTGGGTTTCAATTCCCTGTTACTTTGAACAGATTTACATTTCAAAAATAATTACAGATGTACCACATTTTATGCAATACACGTGTTGCTGAAAATTTATATATATGGCATAATTTGATATTTTCTGATTAACTCATGCTATGATTTAGGGTATGATTTTATTTTTATTTCTTATTCGTTTTATTTTATTTTAGAAGTCTTAAAATTTTTACTTTCAAATTTTTAATTTTATTAATATCTATACTTTTACCTTGCCTTTCTTTCTAAATATTTAACTATTTTGAGGCCCTGGTAACAAAAATCAGAGGGAGAAAATATAGCAGCAAAACTATATGAAATGTTCCATAACCAAAGTTACCCACTTCTGAATAAAAGGGAGGATCGTTCATTTTTGCATATCTTCTTCAGGAACAAGTTTGGTCATGACAGTTACATTATCAGGTGTAGGTGTGCGTGTGTGTGTGTGTGTGTGTGTGAGAGATTATTGTTCTTTTAGTCATTCAGTTATCAGGAAGCTAGGTGTCACACTGGATACAGTGTTGAGTATGGATGACCCTGGGCAAGTCACTTAACTCTGTTTACTTCACTTTCTTCATCTATAAAATGAGCTGAAGAAGGAAATGGCAAAGTACCCCAGTATCTTTGCCAAAAGTCCAAATGAAGTCATGAAGTGTTGGGCACTACTGAAAGGAACGAACAATCATTCTATATTGTCTTCTAGTTCTGTTTACTTCACTCTGAATCAGTTCATATGTCTCCCCAGACTTCTCCAAAGTCTTCACATTCTTTTTTTCTTATGGTTCAATAATATTCCCTTACAGTCATATTCAAAAATTTGTTTAGTGATTCCTCAGTTAGAGAACTCTATTTTTAGATAATTTAAAAATTTTTATTCCTTTTCAGTTGGTAGTAATAACTAACATGCTAATTTTAAGCAGTTATAACTGCTAATTAATACACCTGGGCAAAGAATGGGAGATGAATGTATAGATTCCTTGGAGACCCTGTCAGAAAACTATATGGGAGGGAGGAAAAAAATGTGGAAGCAATAGGGTGGGTCCCCAGCGAGGAAGTTTACCTCTTACATCTTCATGAGTTGAAGGAAGCAGACAATCTGGTAGCTTCGTACTTTAATTAATTTTTCTTATCAATAGAATATTAAGTTCATTTGTTTTCCTGATACTGAAGAGAAGTCAGTGCTATTAGCACCTTCTAAATTTCATTAAGAAACTCAGATGCCCTCATTCTAGTTATGTATTTGGTTTCATTTTTCTAAGTTTCTATGGCATACCAGAATTTTTATCAAATAGCTATTCTCTTTAAATACACAGACAGAGGAAATACACACATACACATATATGCATGTATATGTATGTATGTGTGTATATAAATTCAATGGGAAGGGAGATATGAGGAAGTTATTATTCACAAAGCAAAGAATAATCCATATTTAATATTTTTAAAGTAATATTAGCATTACATTTTTTAAAGTGTACTTTACCAATGCTTTTCAAACATTATTGCTCAAGTTATATTTCAAAGTTAAGTTTTTTCTTCTCCAAGGGAAAGTGCTTATAAAAGAGTAAATATAAGATAATAGAAATTGCTTTTTGCTTTTTCTCCTCATATACTAGAAATAATTTATGATGCTAAATGCTATGGTGATGAGCATTTTGTTACTCACTTTCAAAAACACCTCCTACTTGTAGTTGCAGAATACATTATGCAAAACAGGCAACTGTCTTAATCTATTGTGCTATATCTGTTAATGAAAACTTAAAAGATTTGAATTAAAAATATCAATATGTTCCAGTAAAGAACCACAGCATATTATCCTTAATTGATTAAAAAGGATAGCTGCATCTGGGGTTCTATTTTTAAAGTATAATACACCATTCTTTCTACTCTCCTTTAGAAAGCAACAAAATCTACTGTTTCAATAAATAAAGAAAACATTCTAAACTGTAGCTTTCTCTGTCACTGAGTCATTGCTTATGTTGATGGCGGATTATCATATTAACAATGCTAATTGTAAGCATGTAGTAAGTAAAATGTCTCTCTGTGAAATTGATTACAACAAATAAAGAACCAATAAAAAGTGAAATGTGACTTTTGGGTAGGGGGTAGGGAGAACCTAACTTGCTTGAAAAAACTTGATTAAAGAAATCAAATCCTTCCATTAGCTATCCTGAACCCCTAAAGCAATTTAGGAATTTGTTTCTTACAGACAATTAATCACATGCAGGCATGCCAGATGAAAACTATTGATTGGCCTTTTCCAGACTAGTGGCATTCAGAGAGTAGATAGACAAATGCCCTAAGCAAGGGGGAGCATCTTTCTGCTGCTGCCTAGTGCAGCTTTTAATTGTTCTTTACAAATGTGTATGACATTTTGCTGTTAATGTTCAGTCGAGCACTCACTCCTTTCCATTTCATCTATACACAAACAGGTGATATTTTTTCATTACCTTCACTCCAAGGTCCTTCATGAGCTCAATCTCAAAATTCACAGCATCATATGGCAGTCGAAACTGAGGGATTTCACTTGCGCTAGGATAAAGAAAAATTTGTGAAACAATTACCAATCATAAAGAAATGACAAAATGTCTTTATCGATCAACATTAAAGACCTAAGGACCTATTTGAGAGCATTTACTGTTTTACAGGGGCATTTTTCACATCATTTAATGAGTGCCAAAGACAGTTCAAATTAGTATTCACACAGCAAAGCTTTTTACTCTCCTATAGCAGTTATAAGGAAGAAAGTGATATGTGAAGAAAATGATGTAAGCAGCTGGAAACAAATGTTAGAGAGAGCTAATGGTTAAGAATCATTTAAACTTTTTAGCTAAACAAATATGCTATATATTTTATTTCTCTATTTTGTATATGTGTGTTATGTGCACACATATCACACACATATAGATATATGATATACATGCTTAGAAACAAATTATGTGTATCTATATATATGGGTGTGTATGTACAGAGAGAACAGAAGACAAGAGAAAGAAAAGAAGCAAAGAGAAAGGTTTACGTCTCCTCTGAAAAAACAATACCTAATAAGAATGAACTAAACAATCAGAGGGATATCATCTTCCATAAATATTTCTATTGTCTTCGTTTAAATACAAACTTCTAAATTTTTTTTTATTCTGCTTAGAAATTACAAGTTATATTGCATATGGTCTATAGATTAATTTTAAAGGGAACTAATCTTCCATTACGAAAGCTTCAAAGTGTCTCCCAAGGTTAACACAAATGATAAAGTAATGCTATCTGACATCACTACTTCCTGTCTACAATAAAATCACAAGGCCTTTGGGCATGGCACTAACATTTTAATGGCACAATGTTGGGTTTTTTTTTTACATAAGGGCAAGGCAAAGTAACTTTTAAATGTCTTTAGAAATTTCATTTACTGTAGCAAAAAAAAAAAGTCTTTTATCATGAACTTATAGTAAATGAATGCCCTAAGAAAATTAATGAAATTTCCTTTTATACAAATGTCAACCACACTATTAACTAGTTCTGTAATCTTGAATAGATCACTTAACCTTTTCCTCAATTTCTTCCTATGTGTAATGACAAAATTGTATACAAAATAAACTCAGAAAATATCATAGCGTTTTTCTATAGGGATAACACAATCTAGCAGGAACAAATAAAAAAAGTATGATACAAAATAATGAGAGATTATAATTGCATAAAATATGTGACTAATCTACTAGGGCCCACTCAAGATACTCTCTCTCTCTTTCCCATTATAAAACATGTTAAACACACTTAAAGAACCAGAAAGATATTAAAGGTGCATGGCTGGTTTGTTACAATGTAGCCAAAAGAAAAGTGCTATTTAAATTAATTGGTAGTTTTTGTGTCATGCCAATTAAATAATCTAGACCGAAAAAAATAGTTAAAATAATGATAAAATTTATTTGGAAAAACAAAAATCTAAAATTTTAATGGAAAGATAAGAAAGTTGGAATGGACATAATATTTTCATATTTAAATATACTATCAAACTAGAATAATTTAAATTATTTGATAGTGATTTTCAAAAAGGATTGAAGATCTCTGGAACAGACCACAGATGGAAATATCAAAAACAACTGAGCTCAATAATTCAGTAAAACTAAGAATCTAAATTATCTGGGGAATACCTCTCTATCTGATGGAATTATTGGGAAAACTGAAAGCATTCTGGCAAAAATTAGTTTGGACCAATATCTTACACTTGGATCAACAAAATACTCCAATAAACATAATAATAAATCTGAATATTGCAAGTTGTATTAATAAAATTAATTAATTTCCACATTAATAAAAATTGGAAGAAAACTAAATCAGGTGGATTTAACAATTATGTATAATGGTAAATTCTTAACTAAACAAGGAATAAAAGCAGCCATACAAGTTAAAATAAATAACTCTGCTTAGAAGAAATTAAAAAGCTGTTACACAAATAAAACTAATGTAACTAGGGTAAGAAGGAAAGTTGCTAATTGGAGAAAAAAAAATTTTGATTCAAATATTTCCACATGGGGTCTATTATTTATAAGATAGTCAACTAAAAGAAATATATGACCCCCAAAACACATTCCCCAAAAGGTAAGTGGTCCAATGTTATAATTTTCATTTTACAAGTTAAACTCATTTTTGTTATCGTGAACTTGATTATTATAAGCATTCTCAATGATGAGAAAGAAAATTAATCATTGCATATGAAATGATGACTATCACAGAAATCCTATAAATGGTTGTGGAGGACATTTTTTTCTTACCTCCTCTTGTATATTTAAAATGGGGCCTCTTATGTGTAGTTCACATTTCCATTTGGAGCGTATTATATTATGTAACCTGATATATTTGTATAAACCTAATTTCCGCCTGGATACCTTTTCTGTTTTCACCTATTTTTTGTTAAATACAGATAATTCATATTCTGAGGCATAGTTGTTTTATGCTTTATTCAACATGACATTATTATGGATGTTATTTCAAATCTGCCCCATTGATTTTGATTAACCAGGACCAAATAGTTTTAAGGAATACTATCTTGCTATCTAATTTGAGATCTCATATTTTAATCCAATTTTGTCTCACATTTTAACATTAAGAAATCATTTGAAAATGAATTAATTAAAATATTTTTCTTAGATATTTTACTCCTCTGAATGAATCTGGTTATTAATGGTTTTTAAGTTTTATACATTACTTTGATAGTTGAATAGTATAGCAGTGAATAAGTAAATTAATTTAGGTCATATGGTCATTTTTATTATATTGGCTTGGCCTAATTTGATTTAGCTATTCCTGTTATAGTTATGAGAATACATTTGTTTCACTAAAGGAGTTTTGTATGAAACTCATTTTTTTTACAAATAATTAACATAATGGTGGAATATTTTTCCTTTAATGTTTTATATACTTTACTTGGAATTCCACTGATTCTATAAAAAAAAAAAACTGTGAAAAGTCCTTTATGACTTGTCTAATACTACATTCTGAGATTATTTTAAATTCTGAATTTCTTTTTACTGCTAATTTGAGAATTTAATATTTTTTATAAATATTCATCCACATAAGTTTTCAATTTTGTTGATATAGTTTCTTGTAGTTTTCTATTTCATTTGCTCTGAATTGACCTTTTTCATTTTTTATAATAATTTGTTTCTCCTCTCTTTCAAAAGATCAGATTGGCTAATGTCTCATCTCTTTTTATAAAGAAACAGATCTTAATTATATTGATTAAGGAATTTTTATTATAATTAGGTTACTATTCAATTTACAGAATTCATATTTTTTATATTTAGCTGGGTTTTTGACTTGCTAGTTTTCCAATATTTTTTCTAGTTGAATACCAGTCCATCAATCTGTTCTTTCTCTTTTTTTATTAAAGTTTTTAGTGATAAAATTTTCTTCCATAGACTATATTGGCAAAAATCCTCAAAGTTTTGCAATATGGGATCACTGATGAAACTACCTATCATTTCTATGATTTGTTCTTTGATGCACTGATTATTTCGGATTACTTAGTTGCCATTTAAATTTGAATAATTTCTTCAAATACCTTCATTGCTTATATCTTTATTCTCTTATAAATAAAGAATATTTTCATTATTACTATTTTCTGCATTTCTTTATGAGATAGTTAACAGTCTAGAACATGGTCAGTTTTTTAAAAGGTGTAACGCACAGACATATACTTCCTTCTCTTCCTATCCAATAATCACAGAGCTATAAGAGTTTTAACTTTTTAAAAGTTCTAGTCACGTCCTTAATTTCTTTCTTGTTTATATTTTTGTCAGATATATCTAGATTTGAAAGAGGGTATACATAAAGTTTGCCATGTATTTTTGATGTCTATTTTTTCATTTAATTCACTAACATGTATTAAGTATTTAGATGCTATGTCATTCTGTGTGTATTTCATATCCATATATACATATCTTCTTTTATAGTCCTGCTTCCTGCCCAAAAGCCTCTAGAAACTATATTATCTCACCTTTTTTCCATCCCCCTTTGAGTAGCTGAGAACTTTCTTTCCCTCTCTGGCATGATCTTGTCCTCCTTGCAAGTCTTTTCTCAGACAATATAACCTTGTGATCTGTGATCAGACTCTATTTCATTTCAGGTCCCTTTATGGGCCAGGGGTCTGTTGTTAACAATACACACATATGTATGTGTGTATGTATTTATGTATGTACACATATACATATATGAACACAAATAACACAAAACTATATACAATATTTATATATAAATACTATGTAGTACTTTACTTATAGTGTATATTACACTATACTACATGCATCTTAAATATCAATATACTATACTTAAATATTATATTTTGTTGTGTTATTTTTCAGTCATATCTGACTCTTTGTTAGCCCATATGGGGATTTTCTTGTTGGTTTGCTGTCTCCTTCTTCAATTCATTTTACAGATAAGGAACTGAGGCAAACACGGTTAAGCAACTTGCTATATAACATAGCTAATAAATGTCTGTGGTCAGATTTGAACTCAGGTCTTCCTGACTCCAGGGCTTGCTTTATCCACTGCACTACTTATCTGCCCCAAATTTTATATGTATATGGACAGATATAGATAGATAAATATAGATAGATAGTTACACACACACACACACACACATATATATATAGTATTTGTATAATAATATAAATAGGTATACTTACATGATATTGTTTATATTTACATTATTTCATTGTCTATGCTCCTAAACATGGTGCAAGTTTCTTATTTATTTCTTTTGCCTTTGTCTATATTTGTTACCCTTGCTTGTCTGAGTATACCAGAAGCTTTACAATTCTCTACCAGGCTCATATTTAGTTCTGTGTGAATCTTTATGTTTTAAGTTTCTTTCTCATAAACAACATGTTGTTGAATTCTACTTTCTAAAAGATTTGACTATTCTGCATTGCATGAGGAGGTTCACCGCATTTAACAATTGTGAATGAAATGTTTCCCATCACCATATCCCATTATATTTCTTGATATCTTTCTCCACCTCAACATAGAATATCATAAAAAGAATAAATTCATCACATGTGAACTGCCATCCAGACAATTAGTTTTGCTAGCAACAATCACCTTCCAACTCTAGCCGCTTTAAAACTGCCTTTCCTTTCTTAAAACTTCCCTTGTTCCATTTTTTCTGATTGAGTTTAATAATTCATACCCCCAAATTTCCATGTTTATATGAGAACCCTTTTTTCATAAAATTCAGATTAGATTGAGATGCACATGATTGCTTCTCACTCGTTCCTTTTTCCATTTTTATATAATCTTCTTATGTGCTTTAAGCATGATAAATAAAAAATTCCATCCTTTTCCTCCTTATTTCTTCCCTAAAACATTCAATTTTCTCTTTTTTCTTCTTTCCTATCATAAGACCACCAAAATAAACTAAATGACCTCAAACTCATCTGTCTTTTGAAATTCCTTCTATGACCCATGATGTCATCAGGTTTCAGAAGGGACATTTGTCTCTTTTCCTTCTTTGGAATATAAACATTTAATGGAAACAAAAGATAGTTTTATAAAAGAAAATTACAACAATGAAATCTTACACCCAAACTTTGAGAATTCTCTCAAAAGAGTCCGTAGGAGAAAATTTATATTGCTAAAATATCTCATCAACCCAAAAGAAAAAAGAACGGAATGATGAATTGGCTCTACAACTGAACAACACCTGCTGATCACTCACATTTACTTACCTTTCTAGGCTTCTCCTGAAATCCTTTGCATTTTAAAGTTTCAAC
Organism: Potorous gilbertii; assembly: GCA_028658325.1. Classification (NCBI taxonomy): domain Eukaryota; kingdom Metazoa; phylum Chordata; class Mammalia; order Diprotodontia; family Potoroidae; genus Potorous; species Potorous gilbertii. Next base: position 458,689,791 of record CM053770.1, read on the forward strand.
TTAGCTCTGGTATGTTCATTAACAATACTTGAAAGTCCCCTAACCTATGAAAATATTTTGCTCTATATGATAATACCCAATCTTGTAAGATAAGTTGTTTTTAGCTGCAAACCTTTATCTTTTTCCTTCTGGAGTTATCACATTTTAAAATTTTCTCTCATTTTTACTCATCACTGCCAAGTCTTGTTTGATTCCATGGCTCCCTTGAAATCTTTCCTTTTGACAATCATGTAAATTTTTTTCACATGTAAACTCTTCATTTTGTCTATGGAATTTATGAGGTCTTTTCTTTTGGGGGGAAGGGGATGTTTCTTCTGTGAGATAAACATAAGATTCCATTTTCTTTTTTTCTTCTGGTTCCCACAGACTTGAGGAGTTGCATTTGGAAAGCAATTTCCTGACTTCAAATGTGTATTTAAAAGCATTCCCTCATTCACCTCACTGTTTTCCTGTCCTCGTTTACAAAGTATTTTTCTTTGTACTAACAAGATTCTTTTTACAGAATCAAGAATCCAATGGAATTGGCTTTCTAAATAGGATCCCTTGACTGGTTTGATGATGACTGTTAAGTTACAGGAGATACTTTTGTATATACTTGAAGGTTTGTTATATCATTCACTACTAGAAGAGCTATTTGATCTGTTTATATAATTGCTTGTAAAAGACTTAAAGAAACTTTGATTCTTTAGGCTAAGGAAAATTAGTCTTTCCCCATCTTTATGTGCTCCTTCGACGAATTGAAATTTTGCTGAACGGTGTTCCACCGGTAACTCATTTTGTATAAAGGAGGGAGGATTAATTTTAAAAGTACTGAAGCACTAATATATGATTTATACCAACCCATACTTCTACATAATTTTTATTATTAATAACAGCTTATATTTGTATTGTCATTTTCTTCCTAGCATAATTTCTACATTGGGAGTACAATACTAAAATTTTCCTGCAGCTAAGGAAATTGAAATTAAATGTTTAAGTGACTTGCTATGGCTCTAACAGCCAAAAAGTATCAGTCAGGAATCAAATCCAACCCTGTGGTGCTCTCTACATCACACAATGTTGTTTTTTAAATCAAATATAGCTATGTCCACTAGTCATTTCATTTTCCAAACATAGTGCTGATAATTTGCAACAGGTTTGTTTATATTCATTTTTCAGGGAAAATTTTTTTGGTGCTGATAACAATAAATTCATAGCATATAACTATATTATATAGCATAATATATATATATATATATATATAGCAAATATAGCATAGCATATAATTATAATTATTAATGCCATAACTATCAACCTATTTCTTTTGTATAAAACCGAAGTGAAAAAATGGGAATCAGCCATAATGAACTCCCTATGATATACGAATTCTAACAATAGGAAAAGTATCAAGACAATTGATGATACTGGTATATTATTTATTTTTAAAGCTACTTGTTATTTCTACATTTATTTTTGCCATTTGAAACAAACAGATGTCTGTATAGAAAAGAACTCAACTGATATTTTCCTCATTAGTGTTAACTGTCTTTGATAATACCCTCAAGTCCATTTAACCCTTTTAAACTTATCTTGGGAAAGAAGTATCAGGAAGAAAGACCACTGATTATGTTAAGATTGGATACAGCATTGACATTAAGGAAATGATGTTTTTCAGCAACTTTGGCAATTCTTTTAAAACTGGTTGTAATACTTATTCACTTGGGAAAGAAGAATCTGTTCAGATTCAGAAGGGAGGGAAAGATAAAACCTGACATTACATCTTTGAGGCAATTGATTTCAAATACGAAGCTAATTTAATCTTTTTAGGCACTTTGGTTTGAAGTGACCAGAGAATAAGAATCAACTGTGTAAGTGAGAACATAAATTAACAAGGAAATTGTGGAAGCAACGATGGCTAAATTCTCTCTTTGAAAAAAAACTATTAACCACCAGCTTCCTTTCTTTCATTCCTTTGTTGTGAGGCTACCTCAAAAACAAACCACATAATTGTGAACCGCTGGATTCTTCCACAGAAATGATTAGAAGGGAAAAAAATGGAAAAATATGTTTGTTTCCTAACCTAGGAGAAACAGTATCATTAGACTACAAATGAAGACAATATAACTTGATGTAAAGGCATAGGCTTAGTGAAAATTAGTGACAGAAAATAAAACTAATTTCCATGAATTGATTTAAAATAATAAAAGAAAAACTATTCAGAAGAATATTCTAAGTAAATATTCCCTTCAAAAATTTTTTGAATCCAAAAAGCTAGACCTATTTTTCCCCTTAAAAGAAGAATTAAGAATACAACAGAGGGACAAGCATCTTCTTTCTAATTGGTCAGTAAATAGTCAAGGATAAAGTTTATGTTGTTTAAATTAGAAATTTACATATTCACTCATGTGTATAATTGAAAAAAGTATACAAGCACTTCATTTACAGCATGTGTTTCTAAGAGATTATGGATTTTTCTTTTAAATTAATAAATCTGCAGCAAACTTTTACTTACAAAGTGCCTCATTCTCTTTCAGCAAAACTGTGAGGGGGCCAGCTATTTCCCCAAATGAACAAATACGACTTTATAGAATATGTGATGTCCTATAATTAGGATTGATATTTGGAAAAATACGAAGTATAGGAAAATGCCAAAATACAATGAAATAATCATCATTTGACAAGTACTCATGTCCTCAAAGAATTCCATTTAATAGTTGATTTATATCTCACTAAAATACTGTTTTTTATTTATGATCATTGATGTATGTTTTCAGCATATTAATATTTAGCTGTTCTTGAAAAGTTTTATATATATAAACATGTATTGGGAGTTGCTAGCAGACTTGGAAGACAAGCAAAAATGACAGTCACAGTATGATTAAATTTATTCTGTGTGATCGTTAAATATATGAAATTTACAGCTCAGAAATAAAGTATAGTAAGAACCACAATTTGATCACTGCCCAGAACACATTGAAGAAGATGGTACTACTAGCTATATTTTTAATTTTTGCATTGTTAGTTTGAAAGTAGTACAAATGTAAGGAAAATAACTATCGAGAAGTTGGTTGGTAATTATTGAGAATGGTGATCTAATAGTTTCCTCGGACTTATTATATATTTTGTTTGTGTACTATGTTGTTTCACATCTTCATATTTTGAAAATTCATTTTGCTCAGCTTATCATATTAAAAGTTTGGAAAGCATAAATATGAAATAGATATTCTACTGTGATAGCTTCATCTAATTATACAGATTATGGTGAAACTGTGGTGGTATAGGAAAAAACTAAAATAACAAATAAATATTTTACAATAATGATGTAGATTGATGAAGTGGTGAGGAGATAGATACTGCATAAGCATAAACTTGAAGAGATTATTTCTAGGTAAGTAGTTTGCATTTATATACTGCTTTAAGGTTTCACAGTTCTATCTTCTCAACTCAAGTATTAGTATATTATCACTATTTTACAAAAGGAAAAACTGAGACTCTGAGGGGTTAAATGTCTTAGGAGAATAAATTTAGATCTGAAAGAGAACTTAGATGTCATCTAGTCCAAAGCATTCACCTTCCAAATGAGAAAATTGAGATAGGATGCTTAAGTGACTTGCCCAAGGCTACAAAGCGAATCCATGAGAACACAATGTGTTAGTCAGAATTAGAACTCAGTTCTCCATATCATAAATCTCTTGTTGTGTGTGGGGTTTTTTTCCTACTCTGTTATGATATCACATTTCATAATTAAATTTGCCTTTTTTCGTTCTACCATAATTGATTTAAGAAATTTCAAACTGAAGGGGAAGCATGGAAAATTCTTTTTAACCCACTGAAATATACCTTTTATAAAACAACGTTAAGCATCAATTTGCATCAAGTACAAAGAAAGGCAATGTGGCAAAGTGGAGGGAAAGCTAACCTTGAAGTCAAGATCTACTTCTTCCACATATCAGCTGCGTGAGTCTGTGCATGATATTGAACCTCTCAGTGTCCCAGGCAAGACTCAAAGGTTACAAATTACAGAAAATTTTTGTCCTTCACTAGAGATCTCCCTATGCTAAATGTCAGTTCCTGACCCATAAAATTTCAGGCTCTCTGCATGAAATCCCAGGTCCCAACCCATGAAATCTAAGATTCTGACCCATAAAACGTGCTAAATATTGTTTCACAAATACACAAAAACAAGCAACTCCCTCCTCTCCTCTACTTGCTTGCATTTTCCTAAAGGAAAACAACACATACATAGATAAACACAAAGTAAAATTTTAATGATTTCTAAAGCTAAAGTTTCCAATTTCTGATGTATGTTCCTTAACAATCACCAGTACTGCTTTAAAGAAAAAGTCAAAAACATGCAAGACAAATTTTTCATTGGACTTACTTGTTTGTGTCTTTGTCCAATCAAAAATTTTTTGTCAAGAGTAAACCTTGCATTTAGGGAACAAGGCATAGGAAATTTTAAATAGCATAGCTTGTGGGCCAAGTAAAAAATTTAAAGTGAAAACTAATTTATACAAAGTTTGAGAGCTTGCAATATGCAAATTTTAAAATACCATCTGTAAGCCTGTAGTTTCTATAGGAACATGAACCAACGCTATTCACATTGTTTGACTCCATCATTTCTTACACTATAAACATAAAATGCCTGTAGTCATTACCTTAAACCACCCACATATTCTTGTTTTTCAAATATAGTGATGTCAGAGTAGCCTAATCGAGCCAAGAAGGATGCACAGCTTATACTTGCAGGCCCAGCACCAAGAAGAGCAATCTTCACGGAATACGCTTTAGGCATATCTTCTGGAAGAGGCAGAGAAGGGTTCCTGATTTGTGGAATATTCATTGCTTTGAATACCTGGAAGAAATCAATTCACCTTGTTAGAAATTCACGGCTAAATCTGGTATCCTCAAAGCATTTTTTTTAATTACTGAAAACCATCCTTTTATATAATGACATTTTCAAATGGATATAAGTAATAGCATATTAGTGTTAATATGGAGAGTACAAGCAAAAGGCATTAGATAAAGTCAGGGACTCCAGTGGCCAAAATCTGTCAATTCTCTTTAGCAAAGACATGCTTCAGGAAAACAGATTTGTAACCAGCAGGAATAATCTGGTGAGAATATTACATCCTTGGGAAGCAAAGTTCTGTTAATCAAATCATATTTTACCTTTAGCTGCTATTATATAATTTGACCAGGTGCCTAAATCCAAAAACCCACAATTACATAAAAATGCAATTATTTTAATATAAAATTGATTCACAAAATGCAATAATTGGGATACCTTGGAAAATTCTATGACAGAAAATGGATTCTTATCAAACTCAATACAAGGAACCACACAATCTGAGTTGGAATGAAACTCAGACGTGATCTTGTCCAACCTGAACGTAGCTGCCTCCCCTCAATATAATAATAGATAGCGTTCATATAACGTTTTAATGTATACAAAGCACTTTACATATATTGTCCAATTTGTTCCTTACCAGAACCCTCTGGGGAAGGTAGTATGACTTTCTCTTTTTCACAGAAAAGAAATGAGAGAGAGAGAGAGAGAGAGAGAGAGAGAGAGAGAGAGAGAAATTAAATGACTTATCTAGGGTCATTTAGCTTGCATCTAAGGATGTAAGTGTGGGACTTCCCTGCTCCTACTCCGTTGTAGTATATACAGACACTACTTAGGTGAAAGTGATTATAAAGACTTTTAAGACTCTCTGAAGACTTCTATTGTATAGGAATGTACTGCTTCCTGTGGTAGTCAGTTTGGACAGTTCAAATTATTAGAATTTTTTTTAAATTTTCTTTTCAAGAAACCTATACTTGCTTCTCTGTAACTTCCATCCATTATTCCTCTGTATATAAAAATACAAAGAAAATAAGCCTGATTCCTCCTCCCAAGACAACTCTAGTATCCTCTTTCATCTTCTTTCTCCAGAGTAAGAATCATCTTTTTCTTTGAATTTCTATGGCAAAATTTTGAGTAATCATCTTGGTGGCAATTCTTTGGAAAAGATATAACTTGTTGATTTTCCTTCCTGAAACATGGAAGAGAGAATTAAATACGATGTTCCAGATATGCTCAAAATATAGTCTAACTCTTAACTCTCTACTCTTGGACAGTATCCCTCTCTTAATGCTGCCAAAGATTTTATTAGTTTTTGTAGCCACCATGGCTAAATCCTTGATTGATACTAAACTTGAAATTCCTGAAACCCTTAGTTCTTTTTCAAACAGAGTTGCCTTAAGATACCTCTCATTACTTTAATTATACAGTTGATTTTTAACTTTCGTAAGATTATATATTTATTCCAATTATACTCATTTTTTCACATTTAGTCCATTATTGTGGCCTTTCAATATCTTTTGGAATTCTGATTCTGCCTCTCAGTATTTTAGTATCCATCCCAGGGTTTTGTCATTGCAATTTATGAAGTGAACCTTCTATGTGTGAGGATAGCACAGGACTGAGCAGAAATCTGGAGTACTTACCACATGACAGATCTCTCCTTCCAAGTTCAGATCTACACTTCAATTAATTCAATTTAGTTATAGTCATTCAAGCAATTTTGAATCTAACTTGTATCATGGATCCCACACTTTTCCATTTTCTTCAGAATAAAATTATCATGAGGTTTTGCCAGGTTCCAATTCCTTTAAAGATGAAATTTATCTTTCAAATATGTAAACAAAAAATTTGAGGCACTGCTGATCCATTTCTTTATATTCAGATTTTAAAAACCCTCATATTTTTATAATATACCATATTCTCTTTGAAGAACATAAGGAAAAGATACCATCAAGGAAATATGTAATTGAAATAGAAAATGGGCTGATTGTGTAGTAGAGGTGAGGGATGAAATGGGGACAGATTGTGCTCTACTGGTACCCTCACAATGTCAAGAGAAGGCAAGGATAGTCTTGAGGGAAATGAGGAGAAATCTGGTGGGGAACTTATGTTAGAATAGTTGCAAAAGTTAGATAAATGAACGAATTTCAATTTATATCACTGAAGGGAATATTAAAATGAATGAAATCCCATATCTATTTGAGTGTTTGAATTACAGTTATAGTCTACTTCATATTATTGATCTTCTTTGAGCTCCACAATGGTCCTATGAGCTAGGTATAAAATATAGTGTTTTCTCTATTTTACAGATGAGGAAACTTAATCTCTGAAAAATGAAATGATTTATACATGGGGATTTTCTTCCGAGAAGTGAACTAGATTTCCCTGCTCTATTTTCCTTTATATTTTCTGCTTCAAACCTTAATTTTAACGTCTAGTTGGGCATAGAGGCCAACAAGGACAGGATGCACAGTACTGATTACTATGCAAGATATCTGTGGAAGAGGAATGTCATATGCAGGGAGGTGGGACGGGAGGCATAGTACAAATGAACAGCAGCGGCTGCTCTGTCCTGCTCTCAGGACAACTCAGTTGAGCCCAGCACTCCAATATGATTACAAAGCCCCCCTCCCCCATAATCCTGCACTCTCCCACAAATACTCACAGAATCATTATGGAGAGTGCGTAGGAACTTGTAAGCTGCCTGCGTACGGAACACATGATCAATGCAGCTGATGTTGTGATATTTCAGGACATGATCTGCTCTCTTTTCTTTTCTTTTTTTAATTGATAATTTATTTGTTTCAGTTTTCTACAATCACTTCTGTAAGTCCTAGATTTTCTCTCCCTCCTTCCCCCTCCCTTCCCAACATGGCATGCAATCTTATATGAGTTCTACACATACATTCTTACTAAACACATCTTCACATTATCTACTGTCCTTTCTTGTGGCATTTGGAAAGTGATCCTTATTAGATAAAGCATCTCTTCCAGCAAGTTTCCTGACCTGGGATACCTGTCCACTTTACTCAACAGCTTGATTCTAAACAAAGCTAGTATTCTTCTTGAATCTATAGTTGATTCCCTTCTCTGTTGCCATAAATCACCTACCTTGAAAGCAATTTGTTTTGCTTCTTTCTTTGTGTATATTTAGGTGTGTGTGTTTGCATGTGCATGTACATATACCTCTCTACTTTCTACTGGATCCAGTGTCTCCTACTGAGTCAGTAGCTCTACCACAAGATGTTATAGTGGAAGAGGGGAGAAGAAAATTGAAATTTCCTTTCTCTTCCCCTCAAATACAATGCTGTAGAGCAGAAGGAGATGTATTCCCAAATGCCAGACCCTGTCACAAATGATCTCTTAGAAAAGGAAGCTTATGACCTTTAAAAGGTCATAAGAAACACGGTCATGCTTCAGCTAATCAACAGGTAACTGCCATTCTAACTTTGTCTGGAAGACTCACATTTTTTTAAGGCATAACAAGAAAGAATTTTCCCCCACTTAGTTTAACATATTAATACCTCATTATTTCTGTTATATGTCTATTTTTTTCCTGTGATTAATTCAATTGAGTTCAGGGAAGGTGAACTATTCCCATTTCCATAAACAGATTCTATATGGAAAAGTGAGAAACACATGAAGACCATTTGGGTAAAGATAAGCTGGGAGAATGTAAGGGCAAGCAGAGTAGGATCTTTTACTGTTTCTGTTTTAGTATAAAGTGCCTCTGATTGAACAATGTGATTAAAGAAGATCTTCCCTGGCCCATTAATGGGCCTGGGAAGATATGTAGGAAGGTCCACACCTTTTCTTAATGACACTGGTTCTCAAGGGTTATGATTCCTTCTGGCTCTAACACACACACACACACACACACACACACACACACACACACACACACACACACACTGAGGGTGAGGTTTTACTTTGGGGACTTACTGATTGGAAGTGGTTTTTTTTTTGGCCAGATGAGACTTTGGGAAGCTGCTAAGGAGCCCCCTGACTTTGAAAACTCAGATGTTGGTGCTTCTCTCTCTGGTAATTTTGTATGTATATAATGGTCAGACAGTTGGATTTGTCTGTTGATTTATGATGTATGTATTGCTTATGTCAGATAGCTACAAGCACTGCCTATTGATCTGTATCTCTCTGTATTTTCTCTGAAGTTCAGGGTGCTGACTTTTTCCCCTGAACTAAGTGAATGATACATGTGCTTGATTAAAGTGATTGTTGACCCCTCAAAAGTTGCTCTCCTTTTAGAAATGTAGATCTAAGAACCTGTAATAGCAGGCCTCTCTGTGTATGTCTGGGAGCTTACTGTTAGTGGGGGGGTGGGGCAGAACCAGAAGGTATTATGTCACTGAAGTATGCAACCAAGGAATTCAAGGAAGAACTTGACATATAAGCATGTATAGTATTAGTGGGACATTTCAGTTACCCCGGAATCTGTTAGAACTTGTTATTCAAAAAGTGAAATAGTTTGCAATTCCTTGAATTATTTTCAATCAATCACTTAATCAACAATCTCTCATTTAGTTCTTGTTACATGTTAGCTACTGAGCTAAATACTGAGAGATACAAAGACTGAAGTTAAACAGCCGCTATCCTCATGGAGTTTAGTTCTATAGAAGGAACCAACATGTACATATGGTGAAAAAGAATATGCAAAATAAATATATCAATTTGTCTGAAAAATATCAGTATTATTATACCCATTTTACAGATGAAGAAACTGAGGCAAATAGAAGTTAAGTGACTTGCCCATGGTCACACAACTAGTATGTGTCTAAGGCTAGATTTGGATTGAGCTCTTCTAGACTCCAAGCCTGGCACTCTGTCCCTGTGCCAATAGAGACAGTAAGCTCAGCTCAGAACTGAATAGAAGAGTAGGCTAGATCACTCTCTAGAAATTGTATAAGGCTTGATAACTATTGCCTTCTCAAAGAAGGGAGATAAAGGTTTATTGTATTCCAATTTTTCTTTCAGCAATTTAATTCCAATTCCTTATTTATCAACAGGAATGGTGGTTTCTGTACCCCTATTCCCCCTCCCTCCTTTATATTACTCCATTACTTTTTCAGATGAGTTGGGTGGGGGAAGGATTAGTGAACAAAATTTGTTAAGGCTAATAGGAAAAAAAAATAGATGTTTCCATTTTTATTTTTACTATCTCAAAATCTTATTTTTTAAAATAATCTTTTTATAGTTCAAATTTTAAATAGTTCATTTATTTTGTTAAATAATGCATAATATCGCCTTTGCATGGTTATATAAAAGATTAGCCATAGTTAAAAAATTATCATTCTTTGGCAGCTCTGGTAATGAGATACTGTACTTAGACTAGGTCTGCAGAGATAGAGACTCATATCTATAGTAGGGCTTACAAAATTTTGCATTTTACTGGTACAGCTTTTGAGAAAGCCAGGTTACCTCCATGTGGCCATCAACACATTTTAATGTTTTAAAAGAACTACCTAATATCTTACTAGGTAAGTTTTGATTTCTTCATCATTTTCAGTTATAACAAGCATTGAGTCTTTAGGGATCATTGGGGAAACTCACACTGTTCACCTGTGGTGGCCAAGAAAATATTATGAATTTGGTATCTCTGACCCATGGTTTATTCCTAAAGGAATAAAATCCATGGTGACAATGCAATAATAGTCTCATTTAAGTATTATCTATTTGTTTGCTATTTTAATTCCCCATGGGAATAGATGGGAAATCTATGACTTCTTTGGCATTAAGAACTACCAATGAGAAACTCCCCTAGTAACATCAATGAGCACTTTTTCTTCCATTTACAATCTGAGAATATGGTGATTGGCCTAGATGATCTCAATCTTCATTTCTACACCTAAATATGAGTGATTCTAGGAACTTTTTGAAACCTTCTCATACTGCCCTAGTCCTTAAAGGTATCTTCCTTTCCTAATTTTTCACAGTATTTCTCTGTGCCATACAAACTGAGGCACTTGATTTTTGCCTCAATGTCCAATTGCTTCAAATATTTCCCAAAAGTTAAGCTCTTTCATGGACTGTCTAGCACAGTCCATGAGTCACACTTTTGTAATAGAATGGATAAAAACCTGTCTCCCTACAGATGAAGACCACCTCCTGCTTTGCAACTTATACTATTTTTAGACAGCTGCCTGGAAAAATGAGAATTAAATGACTTGCCCAGCATCAGACAACAAATAGATGGTGGGGGTAGAGATTGAACCCAAGTCTTTGTGACTCCAACACCAACTATCTTTCCATGATGAAACATGAAACTTGCCCTCCATACAAACATAATAGGTGCTAAGTAGTTTCTAATTAATTCATCCTGATAAGCAGAAAAAGAAACATCAAAGTTGTCTTTTGGCCTTCCAAATCATCCCTCTTGGACTTCATGTCACTAAATATAAACTCATCCAACCATCCTCTTTCTTTTCAGTGTTCTCATGTTCTTTCATCCCTCTCCTCACAAAAATTTGCTCTCAACAAAGGTTCTGATGAATCATTTTGCAAGAAGTTACAAACAGCTATTTAAACTTAATGGGTTACCTTTCGAGTGTTTTTCCTTAATCTGGTAGACCACATGTTTGAGCTGTGCTAATATAATAACATTATGCTTCCTAAATTAATGTATCAACTTAGTAAAATGCCAACTATCAAGATGTCAAAAATAATAGCAAATTTAATCTGTAGAAACAAAAGGTCAAAAGTCTTAAAGGAAAGAATGAGAAAAAAAGTAAAAGGGAAGAAGACTTAGTAGTATCAGACCTCAAACTACAATGCAAAGTACTATTCATCATGGTAGTTTAGTATTGATTAAATAAGAGAAAAGTTGACCAATGGAACCAATTAGTTAAAAAAAAAGTCTAGAAGCAATTGAACGTAGTACTATAGTGTTCAATAAACCAAAGAGCACTAAGTACTTGGGTAAGGATACTAGGAGAAAAAAAATTGTTAAAATTGGAAAACAGTTAAACAGGCATTAAATTTAGATAAATATCGCCTACTATGTACCACAAGAACTCCTAATGGATACATGACCTAAATACAAAAGCTTCTATCTTAAAAGAACTAAGAAAATGAATTAAAAGGATATTTTTCAAAATTACATATAAGGGAAGAATTTTACATGAAAAATAGGGATGATCAAAAAGATAAAATGAACATTTTTGATGACAGAATCGAAAAGCTTTTGTACAAGCAAACTAAATTCAATTACAATCACAAATAATTAATTTCCTCTTTAAGTCTTCCTCAAAGAGTATCTCTGCTTCTGTAATATAATGTTCAAGCACTATCTTTTTTTCTCAAGACTTTCTTGATCCCCCCTTTACAACCACCAGGACAGTCCCTGGCACATATTAGATATTAGATGCTTAATAAATGCTTGCTAATTGTTTGAAAGAGTCATCTCATTTTTTTCTGGTAAAGGCCTAATATCTGAGACATATAAATAATTAATACAGATTAGATTAATGGTCAAATGATATTAACAGGAAATGGCTCTCAAATAAAGAAATGCAAGGTATCAGCAATCATATTAAAAATGTTCAAAGTCACTAATGATAAAAGCAAACAACTCTGAGTTTCCATCTCACACCCATCAGATTGGTCAATATCACTAAAGAAGAAAATTACAATTATTATAGTGGATTGGACACTAAGGAATTGTTAATAGAGCTATGAATTGGGGGGTCAGCCATTTTGAAAACAATTTATAACTATATCTAAAAATCAACATATTGTAAATCCCCTTTGACCTAATGGCACAACTATTAGGCACAAACTCCAATGAGGTCAAGGACAAAGGGAAAGGACTCCTCTATACCAAAATATATTAATGTCTCCTCTATACTAAAATATATTAATGACTCCTCTATACCGAAATATTTAAAGTTCTTTCTCTAGTAGCAAAGAAATGAAAACTAAATAGGCCTCCATCAATTGGAAAATAGCTGAACAAATTACAGTATATGAATATAATAGAATTTTATTTTACCATAAAAATGAGGACTATGACAGTTTAATAGAAATATGGGAGAACTAGGGGATAACTTTCTTGATAACCACAATAAAAATATCCGGGAAAAGCATCTCCAAAAAAATCTCAGAACTCTCTGACTAAAAAGAAGCCACTAATTATGATGTCTAAAGAAAAAAAAGGCAAGAAAATTTAAGTCAAAAGAATGAATCCTTAACTATAGAATGTAACGTATTTGTCAGCAGATAGTGCAAATATGATTTGGAAAAAAAAGGTCCTTTTGAATCCAATTCAGTCTTGCAGACAAAAGTAGAAAAAGTGCTGCTTGAAATAAAGTACATATAATTTCCATGTAATAAGAAAAGAACATTAAGAGATTTTTAAGTGAGATATTTACTTATAATATTTACAATAATTCTTCCAAACTATGATATTAATAAGTAGAAAGATTATAATCAACCATATAGTGAAAAGATAAAAACATTTTCTGATTTTTGGTCATATTTTGCTATTTAAGAAAAGAGGAGGGAGTAAAGTAGGATCAGTGTATGAGAGAGTGTGTGTCTGTCTGTCTTTCTGTCTCTCTGTAATTATTCCATTTCTCTATCCTAAACAGGAAAATCAAGATAGAAGGACCAGAAAAATTATGGATTCAAAATTATCTAGTCAAGAAATGACCTTCACTCGACAAGTGTTAAACCAAAATATCTATTGCCTTACAACATTTTGAAGATTAAAAAAAATTAAAAGGAATAATTTAAATTTAAAATAATTAAAATATTTGGAGAAAATGTAAAGTTTATACATAGATAGTTTAATTTTACTTTATACGTATATATGTGTGTGTGTGTATGTGTGTATGTATGTATGTATTCAAAGTAAAGACATCACTTATTTCACAAACCTTTCCTAAACGCATTTTGTAACCTGTGATTTAACACAATCCGGGAGCATATGGCACATTTCATTTAGGCTTGAATAAATGTTAATTTTCTTGTACTCAGCTGAGTACTCTCAGCTATGCAAATTAGTGATTAAAAAACTTAACTTTTCCACGTTAAAATTTACCAACATTTATAAATTAACGTTGCATTTTACAAACTGCAAAAGGAAAAGATAGATAATTGTTTTTTTTTAAAGGAATCATTTATGGCTGACAACTCACACAATATGGGAGGGTTTAATGTGGTTATTAATGCATTTCACAGACTGAAAAGCTCATATTGCATTGTGAAGCTAAGCTGTGATAACTAAAATGGAATAAGATTTATGAAATATCTTCCTTGTTATATACACACAGAAGCAAGAGACAACTTATATTATATATTTCCATTAGTTTTTTGTGAAACTAGAAATATTTTGGGGGGCTCAAATTCCAGACAATTGCATATAAATGAAGACACTATTACCCACTAAAATACAACAAGTATATTTTCCTCCCTCAGGAAAATCAAATTAAATTTGAATGAATAAAATGAACTGGACAGTTTTCTGAAAACTTAGCAATTTCATTCAATTAAATTCCATAGGTATTTATTGAGCATCATCATGTCTCAGCATTGTGCTTTATTCCATGGGATATTTGCAGGTGTGAGGCTGTGGGGAGGGGGGAAGGGGTGATGGGAGAGAGCAACCCTTTGAAGGTGACACAACTTATAGAGACAATACTAAAGCCCTCAATTTATAAGGTTACTATGATTCCTTAAAGATAATATAGGCCTAGATATATGGGCAGCTGGAAGGTGCAGTGGATAAAGCATCAGGTCTAAAGTCTGGAAGACTTACCTTCCTGAATTCTAGTTTAGCCTGAGACACTTACTAACTGTGTGACCCTGAACAGGTCACTTCACCCTTTGTGTTTGCCTTAGTTCCTCATCTACAAAATGAGCTGCAGAAGGAAATGACAAACCACTCCAGTATCTTTGCCAAAAAAATTTTAAAAATTGGGGCCATGAAGAGTCAGACACAGCTGAAATGACTGAGCAAATTATAGTTTAGAAATAAAGGAAAGGATTCCATCTCAACTCCCTACTCTCCACCCTTACTCTACTTCAATTAATGTAATCAGTGAAAGGGCGTGGATGGTGGAATTTAAAATATTTAAACAAGATAGTATACAACTTTAATATCTTTACCAGATGAGACCACTTTGAGTCATAAAGAAAGGAGTTAATTGGCTAAGGAAATAAGTTTATGACACTTCTGGGGTCTTTAAATAGCTGGAATAATTTAAATGGAGGTTCAGAAAAGCAGTGAAATAATCTAATGGTAGAAATGTTCCCTTTCAGAGGAACCCACTTTTGAGTTAAGCCCTTTGAAAGGGAATCACTCTTGGTTGGGAAGAGAGCTTTCTCCTTCCTTTTGTCTCTTCCCTCCATCTGTCTCTCTGCCTCTTCCATTTCTCACTTATCCTCCCTCTGTCTTTCCCTCTTTCTCTTTTCCTTCTCCATATCTGATTCTCTGTCTCTATCTCTTTCTGTCTCTGTCTCTCTCTATCTCTGTTTCTCTCTCTCTGTCTCCTGAGTATTCTAAGGTTCCTTCTGGGTATAAATCCAATGTAATAATGATGAAGTCAATGACTGTAATAACAGATAGCACATATATAGCACTTTCAAAGCTTTTTAACTACATATAATACACACAAGATAGAATTGATAAGAGCAAAAGCAGGATCTTGGAAAATTTTTGAAGATATTAACAAAATCTCCTTTCCTAAAATAGAACTACCATAGCAGGAAATGGGTATACTTTATATCTTTAATGTAAAATTCTCCTTCCTAACATACACATAACAAAACATACTCACACGTATATAAACAACGTCTGCAATAGCTCTTTGAGAACATTCATCAATTTCTAACCTCTCTGGAGCTAAGTGCCATTACGCCCAATTTCCTAAAGTCCCCCTTCCCATCTTTTCCAATCTCATCTTCTCCATCCCTAGAGCTTAAAATTTCTCCAGAACTCACTTACCAAAATACACCTATTTCACAAACCCTCACAATGTAGTGCATCCTAAATACATCCATAATAAAGGATCATGGGCACGCACACAGATTATCAAAGACATTAGGAAGAGCATATCTCTAATTTGTTTCTCAAGATTCATATTTAGAAAGATATAATAGAAAATAAGTCAGGATTCTATATGCTACAAAGTTTCAATTTATTTTGTGACTTAGTTACATATAGTATTTCAGAAAACTAGTGATTAAGAATGCCATCATTTATTATTTAGAAAAGAATTTTACAATAGGTTTTCTTTGAATATAAGGTTTGTTCTTCTATCAGTTTAAAACTGATGGCAAGAAAATTCACCTTTCTCACTGTCATATACTTCTAAAAAGTGTAATTCATTTTCTGAATAAAAATCTCTTTTGTATGTCAGTGCATTGTTTCATTTTCTAAGATGAAATTTCAACATCCCAAATCAATGTAATACAAGAAATTTATTAATGGAATCAAAAAAGAATATTGGAATTCAGGTATTAATTCAAACACTTGGAAACATATTTAATGTTTATATCAATTGGTATATTTGGTTTACACACATAGTCAGTAAGATATATTATTACACAGTTAATCTCATTGGAAAAGTCATACATGTCAACAATAAGACTTCAGGTAAGTTAAAAAAAAACAAAAACGAATATACACCAGACAATATACCAAATAACTTAACCACCTAATAAGTTAGTGTATATAATGAATGGTATGGCATCCAATTAAGCAACTAATTGAAATGTTTTATACTGTATCATTTTAATCAGGTAACAATTCTTAAATTCAACATAAATCATTGCTATCTAATTTTGCAAATATCAACCATTTAGCATCCTCCTTCAGTGTGATTTTATATTAGTTACTTACAGGTGTGCATTCTTATTGAATGTTTATAACAAGTTCTCACGTACATGTTTTTAACTCTCAATCACTCTCTTTCTAATGACTTAAACAACATGACTTCCAAAACTTGAATTTCATTTGTGATTTATTCACTTCATAAAATTTCACAATATAATTGTTGAATCAGAAACAGATTGTCTTTGTTTTATATTTGAATTCTTGAAGTGTATGGGATTTTTGTCAATGTATACAGTCTTTTCCCAGATACAGATTATACCATCTCTGCTTTAATAGATGGTATCCTAGAGTTGATGTGATATAAAGTTTCCTCACCCTCAAGTCAAATTTATTGTTAGTCTCTCAAATGTAGTTGGGCTTGACATCAGATTATGGAGATATCCACTGTTGCTGGGATTATACTTAAAAACTTTCTATCCAATTTGTGGTCAGTCACTCTGTCCATATACATTTATTAAGCACCTGCTCTGGGACAAGCACTGTGCTAAGTTCTAGAGATACAAAAAGAAGCAAAAGCAAGTTATTGCCATAAAAATGATCTTGTAAGAGGACAGACAGCATGCAAATAATACATACTAAGTAAATTATAGTGGAATAAATAGGAAATAATTTAAAGATGGAAGACACTAGAAACAAGAGGGTTTGGGAAAGATTTCTTGTAGAAAAGAGGATTTCAGGTGGGACTTAGATCAGGAAGCCAGTAGTCAGAAAGGGATTTGAGAGCATTCCAGGCATGGAGGACAATGAGGGAAAATGCCTGGGGTTTAGAAATAGAGTGTCTTGTTTGTTGAACAGCCAGGAGGCCAGTGTCACTGGATGAGAGAGTATATGGTGAAGAGTAAGGTACAAGAAGCCTGGAAAAGGAAAAGAAGACTAAATAATAAAGGGATATGAATACCAAACAGAGGATTTTCTGTTTGATTCTAGAGGTGATAGGAAACTATTAGAATTTATTGAGTAGGAGGGTGACATGGTTGGACCTGTGTTTTAGGAAAATCACTCTAATGACTGAATGGAGCATGGATTGAAGTGGAAAGAAACAAGGCAGGTAACCCTAACCATGAGCTTTGGCAATTGTCCAGGCTTGAGTTTAATGAGGGCCTGTATTAGTGACAGTGTCAGAGGGCAGAAGGGAGAATATTCAAGAGATTTTGCAAAGTGAAGGTGACAGGCTTGAGCAACAGATTGAATACAGAGAACCAGAGGCTGAGGATGACACCTAGGTTGTGAGCCTGAGCAACTGGGAGATGGAGTCCTCTTCAGTAACAGGAAAAGTGGGAGGGAATGGCGGGGGAGAAGGTTAAGAGAGAAAGATAATGAGTTTCATTTTGGACATACAGCATAAGAAGTCTGCTAGACACCTGGCTTGAGATGTCTGGAAACAGTTGGAGATGTGAGATTGGGGATCAGCAGAGAGACTGAGGCAGAATAGACAGATTTGAGAATCACCAGTATAGAAATGATAACTAAATCTATGAGAATAGAGAAGATCAACAACTTTAGTATTATAGAAGGAGAAGTGAAGAGGGTCCAGGACAGAACCTGCGGAACACCTATGGTTAGAATGTATGATCTGGAAGAGGATCCAGTAAAGGATTCAGAGAGATAGGAGGAAAACCTGGAAAGAATGATATGCCCAAAATCTAAAGAGAAGAGAATAACAAGGAGGAAAAGGTATTTCTTTTGCTTCTACTTTGAGAACACAGGGACATTTTCATGGTTCATAGGGGCATTGGAGTGGGACTTTGTATCCTATGAGCAGAGATCTAGATTTGTTTTTTTAAATTTATTTTAAAGATGAAGAATATGAGAATCAGTGAGGTTAATCTCATAGTCACATAAGCTTCATAGGTCACAATGATCCCACTGCAAAAGTGATTTCCATTTGAAGTCAGTAATTTCTCATTTTACCAACTCTAGAAGAAATATTTAACATTTAGGGATTCTTCAAGGTTATGGTGTATATCCTTGTTAAACAACAGCAAACATAAGATGAAGAAAAAAGCAACCAATAACCAGGATAATATTCCAATAATTTACATTTTATACCCACCAAATGGAAGCCAAATATTAATTATCTATTTTTGTTATCAATTGAGCTTCAAGGAGGCTTATGTTTTGACCAGGCTTTAATATGATTTCAACTAAGGAATGAAAATCATTCTTATCAGTTCCAAAATCATTTTGCCAAGAAGTAGACTAAGAGAAATCATATAAAAGTCATAAAAAGCTTTCATTTTGATAAATAGCTAATGAGCGGAAACTAAAACTAACAGAAGGACAGTTGAGTCATTGGTATACTTGAGAACAGAGCAAGTATTATTAACCATATGCCTGAAAAAGTAACTTAAAGTAGCATGACTTCTAGAAAACTTTTATGTAATGTCCTTCCTCAATCATTTTTTTTAAAGTTAGAGAATTCAAAGAGAAAGAGTCCTTGTCAAATGCAATATCATTAAATTACTCTTTTGAAATGAAGAGAAGTTCAGCATCTAGAAGCCAAGCAAATGACTTTGTAACAATTAAACAGAGTATTCTTGCAAATACTCAAATGGATCCTAACTGCTCCATGTTGGCCTATCCTATGAGTATCTATTCCACACACTCCAGAAAGTAGCCACAGGGTTTCATCCAAGCTTCTGTAAGCTTTTCTCTAAGCCATCTTCAATTCATCCCTCATTCCTAACATGTGACCAATATAGCTCTTTCTGTAATACCATCCTTTGCTGACATTTTTTATTCATCAGTTTCCTCAGTTCCTTGATATTTCTATGTTGTAGTAGAAATTACACTCTACCATGAATCTTCCCATTACCTACTGTATGATACCCCTGAAACAGTCCTTTATTGACTTTTTATTGATTTTATCTACTTATTAGTAGATATATTGTTTCCTTAGATAGAATGCTGGCTCCTTAAGGGTAGGAGCTGTTAGTTTTTTGGGTTTTTTTGGTATCATCAATACTTAGTACAGTGTCTGTCAAAGAGAAAGGACTAAATAAATAATTGTTGACTGACGAATTAACAAACCTACAGAATATCAATCAACACTATTTTTGAAGTGTTCACTATGTACCCAACACTGTGCTGTTTTGGGGGTACAAAGAAAAGCAAATCATATTGCCTGTATTCAGCTGCCTCACATTCTAAATGTGCCACCTAGCTGCCTTTTCAATTTAAAAAGAGCTGCAAAACTAAAAGAAGTCTTTTTTAAAAATACAAGAAAAGACCACAATTGAATATTTCCAATGTGCTTCTACTATGAAGAATTTACAGTCACAAACAGAACAGAATTGCCTAGAATAATAAAACATAAAGAGGTATAATTCACACTAAGGGAGAACTTAAGACTACTTTAAGGATCAGAGATCCAGCTAAATATAAAGAGATATAAAACATATACATCTATACGCTATAGCCCAATCTATGGATATTTTCATTAACCTATTAATTTGCCTTTTATTTCTAACTATAACAATTTTGGCTTTAATAATGATATTATAATATTACTTAAGAATATGGTTATAGTAGGGATAAGGATATGACTAGGGATATGGATTAGGATATTAAGAAGGATAGGGAGAGAGAGAAATATAGGGACAGCAATAGCCATAGGGATAGGAATACGTATAAGAATAGAAATGCGGGCTGCCCCTATCCTTTCATATGTATAGAAGATTTCTCTTGACCAATGAAGGTTAGGACCTTCTCTCTAACGTAGTCTTAGAGAGTCGCATAGGTCACTAAAGATATGTGTGGAAGGAGTTGTTTTCATCTATTTGTTTGATTTTTTGCATTTATATCATTGTTCTTCTGAATTCAGCAGTTAGGGTTGATTTGAAGTAAGATGAATGATTAAATAAAAATAAATATAATAATGAAGGCATTAAAGTTAGGAAGTAGCTATTGTTTCAAAACACATTGGATGCTACAATATAAGGCTAAGACAGAGAGGCAACATAGAATAATTAACAGAAGACCTGACTCTATAAAATCAATTAGACCTGGATTCATGTCCTGACTTTCATACCAATCAGCTGTATGACCATCATCAAGTCAATTAACCTCTGAGTGCCCAAACAACTATCTATATGTAAGAAAAACATGAGGAGTTTCTAGATGGTAGTTTTCTGCAGTAGAAACCACAGATTTGCAAAAGAAAAAAAATGTAGGAAAAAACCCTAAAACTTTTGAAATGTCTAAATTAATCATGTCACAAATCAATCATATCATCATAATTAGTAAGTGGCATCTCATGTCTATAAAACACTTTGCACAGTACCTGATTTGAATCTTACAGCAGCCGTTAATTAAGAGTTTGACAGACATAATTTCCCCATTTCACAGAGTAGGAAACCAAAGCCAAAAACTGTTGACTTGCTGATGGTCATAAATGTAGTAAGTATTTAAGATATAGGTCATAGGATCATAAATTTAGAGTTGGTGAGGATCTTAGAGGTCACTGAGTCCAATTTCATCATTTCATAAAAGATGACATTAAGGTACATAGACGTTAAGTGACATTCCCAAGTTAATACAGCTGATAAATGTTTTAGTTAGCATTATGTCGTTCCTTTTCTAGGTTCAACATTCTATTCATTATACAACAAAGAAAGAGATAGAAGAAAAAAAAACATTTGGCCTATATATGTTCCATCATTAGCATAGTGATTATTAGAATTCTGACTTTTAAATGAGAATATAACCAAAGAAATAATAACATTTACATAGTGCTTTATAGTTTACAAAATGTTTTTCAATGAATAACAATACTGTGAGCTCAGGAGCAAACAAATCTCACCAATAAATCATAATAGCTAGGATTTATATAATATATAAAGATTGCAAAGGGCTATACCTATGTTATATTATTTGATTCTCACAACCTTGTGAGTGAGGAACGTAGGAGGAAATTGAGCCTGAGATTAGCTGAATGGCTTCTTGCCCAGCTGGCAATTATTTGAGGTTGGATTTGAACTCAAGTCATCCTCATCCCAAGCTCAATACCCTATCCATTGTGCCACATAGATTATTTTACAAATAAAGAAAATGGGATTCAGAGAAAGGTTAAATACCTTACCAAAATCACAGCGTCAGAGCTGGACTTGGATCCTAAATGCCCTGACTACAAAATCACTGTCTTTTCTGTTAAAATATCCTGTCTCTCTATGACTCTAGGGATGTGTAATAATCTCTTAAGAAATGTAGTTATCACCTGTAGAACTCTTTTGCACATGCGCCTTACTAGTTACATGAAGTTAAGCTGATCATGCATTATCAAAAAAATGCAAAACATAACCGACTGAAAAGAACTGAAATTTCTTCAGTATTTATAAATGTAAATATCCATTCTGAAATTGTTTCATTGTTATGTAATTACATTTAAACATATATTATTATTACTCAAGACTATCTCATGTAATACCTATAATTTACATTCAGATTTCCCTAACTCAAATTTAGCCAATATTGATGGCTTATTTATACTAAGTTGAGATGTAAACAATAAAAATGTTTTACTGCAAATATAGCATTAGCATAACTATTTCAAAAATCAATAAAAAGTATGAACAAACAAACCAGTAGAGAACTCCCAAATCTCATCACCAGTTTGGCTCTCTAATATTTATTTTTAAAAAACACTAATAGTAATAGACAAAATGTCTAAATGTGGAAAGGAAACACATCTCAGTAAATCTCTAAGTTACTATTCCAGAACTGTACTGACTGTTTGATTATGAGAGGACCCTTGATATTAATATATCACTTTAAACAAACTTAAACATGATGATGAAAATCATGCTAAGCTATTCATTCTGTCCTACAGTTTTATGGTCAATCATTGTGCCAACACTGAGCATGTTTTAATAGATTTCTAAAGATTTTTGAGGAAGAATGGCAGATATTTAAGAAAATTACTGAATAATAATTTCTATTAATCTTGGTATTAAGAGGAAAGGAAGGAACAAGTCAAACTTTAACAGATAATACTTGAATTTCAATTGCAAAAAACATCATTCCATTTTTCTGTAAGTTGTCCATTGTGTAGTTTTTTGAGGTACTTTTTCTAGTCTATTTCTAAAAGAAAATGAAACTTGTTTCTGCTAAGAAAGTGTTTATTTAAAAAAAAAAACAGTCCTTGCTAATGTTTCAAATGTCAACTGATGATGATAACTTTTTAAAATATGATTTGAAATTGGAACAAGAAGACAACTATCAAATACCATTAATCTTACAATTATTCATTAGCAGGTTTTCTATTTCTCAGTGACCTGGTAAAGATGATAAACATAAATAAAACGTATGATTGATTATATCTGTGATTTGTCTTAGTTTTAGATTAGGCACATCATCTAGGCAGCCCTATATACCAGTTTACCATTTTGTCAGCTAACAGAGTATTGTGAGATCACTACTAAGTAAAGATTATACAGAACAATATACTTAAAATGTTAAAATTTTCAAGTACTCCAATAAATAGGATGGCATAAAGTGCCTTAGAGAGGGGTATACCAATTATAATATGTCAAACATACATTAAATGGTTAGGTTCTCATGTTCATACCTTTCAAGCATTAGTTTCCTTCAAAATTCAAGCCATGAACCATTGTCTACATATGCCTTTTTTTCCTTGGCCCTTCAAGTTGCTAGTGTCTTTTTCCTTCCCTTCTTCTTCCCTGCAAATTACCATTTTTTGTTTGGTGTATATAATGAATATACTTTATGTTTGTGTATATGTATATGTATATATGTACTACATGTGTATATAATGGATATACTTTATGTTTGCATGCAGTATGTGTCAATAGTATATAAACTTTTTGCAAGGAGGGAGATTGGTTTTGGTTTCGTGATTTCTATGTTGATATCCTCACTGCCTAGTACAGCATCTGGCATAGAGTCTTATACATCAAAATTAAAGATTATATATTCATTCCTTCCACATGTTTATTCTTTTCTTTTGCACTCTGATCCCCTGCAAAACCAAAAACTCAATTTAAGGCACAGAAGAAAAAGAGAAAAAAAAAACCAACTTGTTTTTGATCAGTTAAATATACTATTCATTGTTGACTGATATTTACTATTTTCTAAATACCTATAAAGTAATATATATGTGTGTATACATATATACATATATATATGCAGGAAATTGTTCATTCACTCATTTATTGAATAAACATCAATTAAAGAAACACTATCTCTGTGGCACTGTTAGACACTGTAGGAGATCCAAATATAAATAGGTATAGCCTCTGACTTCGAGGGGTTTATGTTATAAAAATGATAGAGAGAGTAAGCCATATGCACAGAGGCAAGATAAACATGTGTATATACACAGACACACAGACATATATATATATATATATATGTGTGTGTGTATGTGTATATATAATATACATATGTATATATACATATATAGAATAAATGGTATACATTGACAAATGCATGTGCAAATATCTGATCTATGATTACATCAGTGTAGCAGACTTCCTGAGTGAAAACTCCTTCCCCTGAAGTAGACTAGCAAATAAGTGCCCCTTGCATGACTTCCTCATGGTCACATAGCAAGTATGGATTAGAAGCAGGAGTTATACTCAGGTCTTCCCCATGCAAGAGCATCTGGCCCTTTATTCACTATGCCATTCTGTTTATAACAGGGATGCAAGCCTGTATTCTAATTACCATTGTGGTGTTCATCTTTCATTGCCAAAGAAGACCATGCCATCAGAGAAATAATGACAGGACTTGCACTTGACTTTTTTTTTCTTTTTTTTTTATGAGTGAGGGAGGGCTGTGGAGGTCACCAGCCTCACTTCTCCTCCACAGCCTTCTGAATCCAGTGACCAGATGTTCATCAAGATGACTGGAGATGACCCAGGATGAAGCAATTAGGGTTAAGTGACTTGCCCAAGGTCACACAGCTAGTATCAAATGTGTGAGGTGAGATTTGAACTCAGGTCCTCCTGACTCCTGCACTGGTCTCTATACATAGCGCCACCTAGCTGCCCATAATTAGCATTATACTACCATAGATGATACAAAATCTCAGTTGTATCTTACCTGCAAAACTATTCATTTTATATGATTAATTTTAGCTTTTTTTTCTTTCATTATATTTTTTCACTGCCTCTTTCATTTGATATTTGGTCTTCTTACTGTTCCTGGAATAACACATTCCATCTCTTCACTCTGGGAATTTTCCTTGGCCATCTCCCATTTCTGAAACACTCTCCCTCCTCAAATCTGCATAGCAGCTTTTCCTTCTTCCTTCAAGTCTCAATTAAATTCCCATCTTCTATAGGAAGTATTTCGTAACCCCTCTTAATTCTAGTGCTTTTCCTTCTCTTACTTATTTTCTATTTTTCCTATGTAGCCTATTTACACACATTTATACACATTTGTTAGCTTGTTGTCTCTCCCATTACTATGTGTGCATCTTGAGGGCAGAGACTCTTGGACCTCTTTTTGCATCCCTAGTGATTAGCACATTGCTTGGTACACAGCAGGTACTAATAAATGCTAATTTATTATCAGGTGCAATACTGAGTCATTGAAAACCAATCTGGCTCAACCATTCTATAGAGGTCATTTGATAATGTTAGACTATGAATGTAGATGTTTTCATGGTGACTTAATTTTGCTGAAGTTGTTTGAAAACCAAAACTCCAATAAGAAACCTGACTTGTTAACCAAAATAAATATTCTTCTATAAAGATGATTCCAATTTATTTAGGAAAAAGGAACTTTTTATGCTTAAATATGCAACTCTAGAACTCCTTTAATATACATAATATATATGAATATATAATTAATATTACTTATGTTTATAATTCATTATATTATGTTATAATAAAATGTGAGATATAAGCGTACCACCATCCTTTCAATCATTTATGCTTACAACCTCACATTTAATCAATTCTCTTAGATTCTACCTTCACAACACCTCTTTTACTCACTCCCTAGTTCAGATCATCATTATCTCTTACTTAACCTAATATAATAGATTCCTAAGTGTTTTCCTTGACTTTGATCTGTCTCCTCACCACTATATATTGCACATAGAAATCAAAGTGATAGGTAATTATGGATCATATGTCTGAGCCTGATCAAGAAACTTCATTAACTCACTATTGCTTAGAACATTAGATATAATTTATTGTTGGGCAGGCAAAGAATTTCACCACTTGGCTTCAAGTTGCCTTTCCAGATTTATTTTACATTAATTCTCTTCATGATTTCTATGATCCAACCAATTTGTCCAAATTGATGTTCATCACGTATTTCATAACCCATCCTTGGACCTTTTTCAGGTTGGCCTCTATGCCTAGAAAGCAGTCTCTTCTCACCTTTGACTCTTAGAATATTTAACCTCCTTCAAAGTTCAAGTGGACTTCTACCTCCTGCAGAAGGCCTTTAAGGAAGGAAGAGGTTCTTTCTTTCCACAGCTGCCTACCCCAGCCACTAGTATCTACCACAGTTTACTATGTATATTTTGGGCTTGTGCTGATATATATTGTCTCATCTGTTACCATGCCCTTTTGAAGGCAAGGCCTAATTTCTTTTGGTGTTGTATACCATTATACAGTACAGTATCTGACACAGTATAGATGAATAATATATGCCTGTAGATATAAGGCAAGCAAAGTAGAATCTTTTGCTGTTTTTGTTTTAGTATAATCAAGAAGCAAAATGCTTCTGATTGAATCTTGCCTTTATCAACCAAGAGTCTTTACTAAGATTAAAGTTCAGAAAGAAGGATTTCTTTAACTAGAAAAAGTATATGTATTTGCATTGTTAATGTGATTAAAGATCTTCCTTACCCCTTAATAGGCCTGCCCATTTGATTAGGGTTTGTTTAGGGAAGATTTTGTTAATGAGGCACTGGTTTCCAAGGGTTGGGATACCATATCTCTGACTCCAAAAAAGGTATAACTACTCTGAGGGTAAGGTTTTACTTTGAGCCTTAGTTTTTGGAAGAAGCTTTGTGTGCCAGACCTCTTTGAATCAGTAAGCACCACAACATACACAGGAGGGGACCTACTATCACAGGTCCTTAGATCTGCATTCATAAAAGGAAAGCAACTTTCAAGGGGTTAACAATCACTTTAATCAAGCACATGTATTATTCCTTTAGCCAAGTACATATATCATTCAGTTAGTTCAGGGAGTCAACACCCTGAATTTCAAAGAAAATACAGAGAAATCAAAAGATCAGAAGACATGGCTTCCTCTGCATTCAAAAGACAGTTGGGGTCCAACTGCCTGACCATAGTTACCAGAGAGGGAAGCACGACATTTGGGTTCTCAAAGCTGGGGGGAGTTTTGGGGGGCTTTTTAGCAGCTTCCCAGAGTTGTCATCTGGCCAAACAAATACTTCCAATCAGTAAACCCCAAAGTAATCAACAGACATGGCTTCCTCTGTCTAACCATAATTCAACAGACAGGTACAATTGTCTGACCATATCAGAGAAGGAAGCATGATATCTGAGTTCCTCAAAGTCAGGGGCTTCTTAGCAGCTTCCTAGGGTACTGGGTATCTGGCACTCAAACCTTCTTAGAAAAACTAAGCTGAAAATAAAACCTCACCCTCAGAGTATTTACACCTCTTTTTTGGAGCCAGAGGACATCTCAATCGTTGAGAACCAGTGCCTCATCAAAAACAAAGCTGTGGGTATTCCTACAAATCTTCCCTAATCAAACTGCCCTTAATGGGCAGGTCCATTAATGGGTAGGGAAGATCTTTAATCACATTAACAATACAAATACATAAACTATTTCTTGTTAAAGAAACTCTTGTTGCTATACTTTACTCCTAGTAAAAGATTTTGATTGATAACGCCAAGATTCAATCAGAGGCACTTGAGTATACCAAAACAAAAACAGCAAAAGATCCTATTTTGAGTGCCATCACACTCTAAGAAGTTTCATCCCCCCATTAGAAAGTGAGCTTCTTGAGAGTAGAGACTAACTTGTTTTCCTGCATTTTTCTTCTCATTTCTATGTGTAATATGTAGGGGTGAGGGGAGAGATCCAAGTCATGGAAGTCAATTAGGAATCTATTATAGTAGTTTAAGTGAGAGAATAGGATGATCTGAACTAGCGGATGTATAAAAAGGATGTTTTAGAACCAAACTCAAAGAAAATGTAGTAAGTACTTAATAAGTTATCAGTGTAACTATGTGTAGCCTCACAGATATAAAATGAGAAGGAACCATCTGAGGCCATCTAATGTAATCCAGTTCTCTCATGTATTTGATGAAGAAATAGAAAGCCAGGGTTGTGAAACTACTTGACTAAGGGCACAAAGTCTGCAAATATCAGAACTGGGCTTGGACCTCAAGTCCTTGGGTTCTGGATGTAAGAAACATTCTTTGCCCTCTCTCCTTGGTTGACCATTAAGTGCTTAACAGACATTTGGGGTGACAGAATTTTTCATTCTCAGTTTTTAAAGAACTCTTTAAATTAAAAAACCGGATTGCTTTATTACAGAGAATGTACTGCTATAGCTGTAGCACAAATGATAGGCTATTTGCAAATGGGGAAGGAGAGGAAAAATTAGGAAATTCTAATTAAAGATGAACCATAAATGGTACTTCTGAAATCAGGGATCCACCTTGCTTAATCTTGTTTGCTGGAATGCAAGAAGACCATTTCTGTTTTGTGCTCACCCAAATTAGCTGCAGCTGCAGTGTCAAGAAATGTACAATATTGAACATTTTATGTTTAGTAATCATTAAAATGTAGGCTGTGGAGGCATACATTAAACTAATAGACTGTGTATACTGAAAAGGAATAGTGTGCTTAAATAACAGTATTAAGACACAATCATATGTAGAAACAAATAATGGAATTCTGGGAGTATAGATGATGATTAAAAATTCAATGTTTTTCTAGTAATTTTCAGACCCTAGTAATTTCACAAATTTGTATCAATTCTCTTTTCCTTAATCATTTCTAGCTCTCAATTGGACTTTTAAGTCTCAAATCCAATGGTTAACTTCAGTGAAGTGAAGCACAGTGGGCATGCAAACAGAATTAGGCTTTTGATTAAATTGCAATTCTTCACCCTGCATAGCATCTGTAGAAAGACACCTTCCTTTATGAGTTTTGACGTATAGATGGAGCCAATTCATCATTTCAAATAATTCATACATAAAGTCTGAATGAGACTATGGATACAGTTGGTCCTCTAAACATAATGCACCTATAATACTTTGAAATTTCAATGAAAACCTTGAACACATTATAAAATATATTATCCAAGGTTTGCATCTGTGCAGAAAACTTTAAAAAATACTCAAGAGAAAGATAACAAAACCTACACTGAACTATTATTTCTAAGTTATTTTATTGAAGTAATATTGTTATACCTAATTGAACTGGGAAAATCTCTCTCTTATACAAGTGGATGAATTACCCCTGTGATCCATATATCCCTGGGGCAAAAAACTCTAAAGTGGGGTCACAGTCACTGCCCTTACTCCCAGAGAGATGCTAGCAAGCTGAATGGGAAATGCAAAGTGAAAATAAGGGACAATAGAAAATGTTGATGACCAATTCCATTCCACCCTACCTTTTCTGTGGAACAGATACCCATTCTTTTGCAGTTGCCCCCTCTCCCCTACTCTCAATCAGATCTGAGTATCTCATTGGAAAGATGTTTAATGGGAAGTTTACATATAATAACATGCCACCAATATTATTGTTTTTTACTTCTATGCTATAGGTAATATCATTTTTCAAAATCACATTTTCTCCTCTGCTTTTCTATTCGTTAGCTGATTTGGTTGCAAGATGGATTTATATTCCTTTGAATGCTAAATATCAATCATATATTAACTATTCTAGTGAATATATATATTTTTAATTTCCATTGGGTTATACTTTAACCACATTCTTTATATCAACTTTATGGCTAGAGGCAATAATAGTATTTTTTTTTTTAATTTAGGCTTACCTTTACAGAAATTCAGCATGATTCATGATACAGTTTCTCCCTCAGCTTTCTAATAGTTTTGTGAACGAGTCCATTTCAAGTGACTCATAATTTGACCTGAGGCAGAAATGGCATTCTGAAATTCATTAATCCTAACTAACCATCCTGTAAAATTAGCAGAAGAGATTTCCCAAAGAGTCCCAAAGGGAGATATTCACTATGGATGGTGAAATAATTTACTGGAGGTGACACATCTAATACTAAAGTTTGGTATAATTATAAAATAAATAGAATTTTGAAATGAACCAATATTCTGGATTCATTTAAGAGGCATTTAACAACTGCTGTGCACATATCACAAGATCGGATGAGAGGAACTATGCCATAATGGAAAGGCCACTAGGAAGAACTGAGTTCAAATTTTACTCAAATGCCTATGAGCTGTGGCAAGTCATTGAACATTTTATGATCAGTCTCAGTTTCTTCATTTGTAAAATGAAGAAAATAAGAGCAACCAGGTGTCTGCGTTGTTGTAAGGTTCATACAGCACAATTTATGCAAATGCTTTGTAAATCTTAAAGCCCTGTATAAATTATTTGTTAATATTCAATTACTAATAGCTACCACTTATAATCCTTATTTTTCCATAAATTCAATCAAAATGAATAAATGATGCATGTATTATAAGCAGAGCACTATGCTAGGCACTGCCACATAAAAAACAAAAATTAAAGTAGTCCCTGTCCTCAAATATTTTTTTTTTCAAGGTAAAAACAGAAAATCTCCTTTATTCGGTTCTCATGAGAATCCTGGCTGTCCCTTTACCAGTAAAGCTGGAATAGGGAGGCCCTCAAATATTTTTAATGGCAGGGAACAACATATAAATTTAAATATTTGGAAATAAAATGTATGTCCTACTTAGTCCTCCTTTCTTTTTCAGTCGATTGTCCATGTTCCTGAATGATAACTGAAAGAGAAACTGGTAAAATGATTTTATCATTCTGGAAAATGAGAGAGCAATTGTTCTTTCAACCCTCACTGAAGAACTGGGTAAACTCTGACTCTCACTGGGGATGACATTTTGCATTAGGAGAAAAAAAAAAGCATGACTTATACATGATGAGGTCAAGGGTTTGCTTCTTGTCCTCTTCTACCCCTAGATTCAGGATTCTCAGCTTCTTCAACTGAGAGGGGCACCTGGGGCTGTGGTTGTTAGCATAAGGGGATGATGACTGGGACGTCATGGGGAAAACCCATACCACTGCTTCTCTGGAGCCTCCCTTTCCTAAATGTGAGTAAAGTGGTTGGAGATCAGCACAGGGGAGGAGGTCTCGATCTTAGAGCAGAGATATGACCAGGAATCATAAGAAAAATTCAGAATTTCATACTGTAAACTACTGTGAATCCCACTGGGCTAGCGAGCTGGTGGGAAAGGGGGAACATTTTTCTCTTACTGTTTTATCTGTTTTCCTTTTTGTCTAGTCCATCATCCTAGTACAGGATAACTTATGCACTCATTCAATAAATATTTATTCAGTGTCTTCTATATCCTAGGAACTGTGCTAAGTTGTAGAGATGCAAAAAGAGGCAAAATACAGTACCTGTCCTCAAGGAGCTCATAATCTAATGGAGGAGATAACACGCAAACAATTATATACAAAACAAACTATGTATGAGATTAATAGGAAATCATTAAAAGAAGGAAAACAAGAATTAAATGGGGTTCAGGAAGGAAAAACATTCCAGGCATGAAGGACAGTCAGAAAAGATTCCCGAAGCTGAGACACAGAGTATCCTGTTTGTGGAACAGCCAGAAGCCCAGTGTGACTGGGTTGAAGAGAACACTTTGGCAAGTACAGTATAAGAAGACTGGGAAAGGTGGGAGGGGGCTAGGTTATAAAGGACTTTGAATACTAAACAAAGTATTTTGCATCTTTTGGAGGCAATGAAGAGCCATTAGATTTGTATCAGAGTTGCATTTTAGGAAAATACCTTTGGTGGATGAATGGAGAATGGATTAGAGTGGGAAGAAACTGGAGACAGGAAGATTCATCAGCAAGCTATTTCAGTAATCAAGGTGCAAGATGATGAGATGTCTCTTGGGAGATGTAAGATTAAGGAGAGAGATTAAGGAAGGCCAGGTAGATTTGAGAATATCAGCAAGAGAAGATAATTAAATCCACAGCATCTAATGAGATGACCAAATAAAGAGCATAGAAGAAGGGTATCCAGGAAAGAACCCTGAGTTCACGGTGAGAGGCCATATACTTCTACACAAACTTTGGATGTGTATGGTCAGAAGTCCCCAAAGATCTTGGATTCCTTTTTCTGATCTGCCCCCAACCCCTTCCCTTGAAAATGATTTTTTAGACATTGCTTAAACTCTTCTGTAATGTTAATCATGCTCTCCTGTAATAGTAATTTAAATGGAAAGATCCTTCTCATTAATTAATAGGCCCATATGATCTGCTTAAATCACATGGAAGCTTAGGTGACATGTGGCAGAACAGGAAGGATGGAGCAGAACTGGGAGGAAGAGAGTGAGTGGGGTCAGGTCAGAGGATAAAGAAGGCAGGCCAACATTGTAACAGTTAAGAGTGAGAAGGCCCTGGCTGAGGGAGGGGAGATTTGAGACTGACACATTGTAACAGTTGATAGAAGGCCCTGACTGAGGGAGGGGAGGTTTGAGAATGGCTTTGCCCTCTGCTGTAATGATGTTTATTAACTTCTTGGTCACCATGATGGATTTTGCTTTCTGGTTCTGGGATCTGACTTTCTGGTGTTTAAATAAATGTTTTTTCTTCTGCCTTCTATATGGAGAAGCTTTTATATTTTGTGATTGAGAACTACACTGGCATGTTCATAGTCACTACCAGTGCTACAAATACTGCCTTGGAGATACACCTCCTAAAATGTTAGCTTCGTAAGAGCATGGAGTGTTTTGTTTTTGACGTTCTATCCCCATTCCCTAGCACAAGACACTTGCCTTTGAAGGTAGCTGGGTACTGCAGTGGTTAGAGTGCTGGACCTTGAGTTAAAAATATTTGAGTTCAAACAGCCTCAGACACTTATCAGCTCTGACCCTAAGTAGGTCATTTGACTCTATCTCACTTTCACTTCCCATCATTGCTGTAAGAGTAACATGAATTCTTTGTAATCACAAACCTTAAACGTGCTATATAAATTCCAGTTGTTATGGCTGGTGGTATTAGTAAGTAGTATAGCACTTGGTGTATACATATAGAGAGAAAGATAGATACACATACACACATGTACATACACATAGCAAGGGTGTAACATATGTTTGCTGAATGAATGAATGAGTGAATAAAGCCAATCAGAAGGAAGCATAGGAAATAAGTAGAGGTGAATACTTCAGTAGAGGAATCCTTGATCGGTTTTTTCCCTTTTTATTCAGTAAGTTATGTGATCACAACATGCTAAGTCTCTAAGTCTATGAATGCAGGGTAATGAGAACTTAGAGAAGGGATGTGGCCTTATGAATTAAGTATAGATAGTAGAGCTGATATTTTAATATTCTGAACAATATTCTACTTCATCCCCTGGGTTTATTTCAGCCCAGTTTAAGCAGAGTTAACCAAAATTACTCCACAATAACTGAAAGCATTGGCTTCAAAGTCGGAGGAACAGTCTAAGCATTTGCACTTTGAGTACTATCTGATAGTTAGCAGAGATACTGGAGACTTTTAGGATGGCTGTCCTGTGCCAGAGAGAAACTGACAAAGCCCCTGACCTGGTCTTTCAGGTAGAGCATCACCTGGTGGATAACCGAGACACTTGTACTCTCTTACTGCATAACTGTAATGTGGAATCTCTCTGTAGGCATGAGGAGGATGGCACTAGAACCACATGATCCGGGTGCCCCCATTGTACGGCAAAGTAAATACATGGCAATGAAGAAAGTGATGAAGAAGAGGTCTAGCAGGACCAATTGAGGCCTAAGAAAAAAGTCTTAACTAGAACTTGGCCCTTTAAGCTCAGCTTGAAGTTCTTATGTGAGCTATTGGATAAGAAAACTATTTCAGACACATTTAGGCTATTTCGAGGATAATAGTTTTTCCAAACCAAATGGAAACAACTCAAGTGGAGGACCAATGTCTAATCATCACTTTTCTGAGCTGAGAACAGTGGCATATACCTGCTACTACATGAATGTTCCTTCCTTTGAAGAAGAGATTCAATTCATCCTTCTATATTGAGTTTCATTTTATCTTGTGCTGTGTGGATGCATGTCATTTTCATGGAGTGTAACATCAAGCAGTGAATGAAAATGAATTTGCTCTGAATGATGGATTTAGAGAGGAGTGTAAATGAATGTTATGAATTAAGTAAAGGATCTTTTTGAGTCCTAAGCATGCCGATCATTCCCTAAAATCATCTGGCATGTTTAAAACTACTTTAAATTTAGTTTTTATACAGGGAGAGACAAACACAGAGAGACAGAGAGATATGAGGGAGGAATAGAGAGAGGGAGGAAAAAAAGAAAGGCAGAAAGAAATAGAAGAAGGAAGGAAGGTAGAATGAAAGAGGAGAAAATATAAGGAAGGAAAAGAAAAGAAAAAAGAGAAAAGAGAAAGAAGTTAAAGGAATGGATTTATTGCAAATACTCTGGTTCCCAAAGTGTTTCCATTTTTTCTCACTCCCTATAGAGCTACTTTAGAATAAACCTGTCAGGAAACAAGCAGAGATGAGTACTGATTTATTAATAACAGTAAAATGTGACTCAGACTTCAAGATACATTAAAATTGGTGAAAGATCACTTAAGTCTAGGGAATGGACCATTGTTTCTATGTTCCAAATGATTCCTTAAAAGAAATCAGACATAAAGTAGACCAGGTGAGCCATTAGCTTAAAAAAAAGGAATAAAAATAAAGAAAAATATCAAAAAGCATTGTTGATAAACATTTTCTATAAAATTTCCAGAAGAGGATAGGGAAGCGATCATGCTTAAACTTTCAAGAACCCTGGTGAAATTAGAATAACAAACAATGAAATCTCTCATTTAGTCCTTTTTGCTAAGTGTTGAAAGAAAACCTTTAGAGAAGACATTCTGATGGACCTGACAATCAGAGTGACTAAGAAGGGGTCTAAAAGAAAAAACTTGCCCTCCCCTTTGTTGACAAATTGTACGAAAGTATCTTGCTCCTTCTTCTTGTAACAGATTGGCATTATAATATTAGTGATCTAGTTTCCAATGACTAGATGAAGGCTAATGGTTTTCTTACTACTAGGGAAGCAGTGTTTTTTTATCTCATGTTATATAAACTTTTACAGACTCTTGAAGCTGTCTCACAAAATACTTATAACTTCTTGGGGTAAAGGAAGTCAAAGTGAACAAAATGGACAACTTTTCATTCCGACTGGTTGAAGCACAATTAATGAAAGGTGGTTTGACCACTTTCTTTTTCCATATTAACTTTTTTCCCCAATTTTTTAATATTTTTATTTAAAGTTTTGAATTCCAAATTCTATCCCTTTCCCTTTCTCCCTCCACTTCCCCCTCCCTGAAATGGTAAGCAATCAGTTATAGGTTATATATTGACCACTTTTTCTTTTAGAATCATTAACCATCAGAAATGGAAAGAATCATCTAATTCATTCAATCTGACCCCCTTATATTCATTTCAGGAAGGACTAGCCCTTTAACAATTGGGTTATTTTCCCCCCTCCCAATGATAAAGGTCATGCATATTTTCTGCTTCACTGAGCCCCTAATTTATATAACTGTTTGAGTCACAAATGCATTTTAATAAGCTTCTGGTATTATAACTAATTTGACATATGGTTTTATGAAATTCCATTTTGTAGCCAAATTGCTGAACAAGCTGTAATAAAGATACTGTTTATATTATACATTAAACACTTCCACTTCTTCCAGCACGCTACTGAAAATCTTAGAATTCAGCAAAGCAAAGAGAGGAGTCATAATCGCTTAAAAATCTTGGTGCATTTCAAAGAAAAAAAACGGCCATCTGTATGGCTCACATACCTCTGTAGCAAACTGCTGCAAGCCACCAATATTAATTGGCCCCTCTTCTGCTGCATATAAATTGCATCCACCCACACAAAGATCCGAAGTTGGACACACCATTCCACAAGTCAGACCAAGGGGATTATCAGAAAAAATCATCTTAGCTGCTCCATAGTAGTTCTGCATATACAAAATAAAATAAACAATGCCATTACATAATAGAAGAGTGAGGATATAGGAAATATGAACATTTACAGTATTTAATTTATTAGCTATATGATTTGACAATCATTAAGGGTGTAAAAATGTCAGTAGTGTATAGTACTATATATCATGTGAACATTTTAATGAATTAACATCATTTAATAATATTTACTAAGCTTCCTTAATTGATGATGATTAGATAAAATTAGAAACTAACAACCATTCATGAATTTTATAAAATATTTTCAATATTTAAATTATTTGAAGTAGTTTTAAATTTAGATGTCATCTAAATATATGTTGACTGTAAATATCTAATTGCATTCTTTAACAATAGTAACTTCTGTCCTTTAAATGATTTAGACTATGGAAATATATGGAGAAAAATCAAAACCTGAGATTGTTTAAACTAAAATCTTCCCTGGTTTACCTCTGAATTATTCTCAATTCCTCCACAGATTTTCCTTGCTAACTTGCTCTGAGATCCTAATTTCCTTTCTCCTCAGGCCCTACTCAATTCTAGTCACCAATTTATATATTTTAAAATTCTGTACATATGTAATGCCAATTCATGTAATCCTGATCTCTGTAAATGTGATATAATTCTCTGAGTATTCATAAGTCTTTTAATGTTCACATGCAATCTGACACAAAATCAGATATAATAAAGATGAAAACCCAATACCCACCGATCTCCTAAAACAACTTTAAAGGAAGCCTGTATCAAATGTGTGAATTCCTATTCCCGTATTAATCTAACCTCTCCCCAGTTGGTACAGAATCCTGGAAATTTACAGGTTCCAAACCTTTGTCTACTTCCACTTTTGTCTCTGTCCTATACCACTGTAACCCTTTTGATTCTCTGACTTCTTCAAAACGATAAAACACAGCTCAAAAACAGTGATGATTGATCAGCTTCAGTATCTGCCAAGTTCATTGCTATTTAAATAGAAATTATAAATTTAACTTTAAAGACATGAATTCAGTGTTAGAGAGGGAACAGATTGTCCTTGGAAGGGAGAAGGGGAGATGGGAAAAAGCATCACCATACTCCATCTCTAAGGATTAAGTAGTCACAGTACTTCTGTTGCCCTAGGGTAGTATTTTCATTGATTAGATAACTCCCTCAAGACAGTGAGTCAGAGCTCTCTCACTCTTTTCATCTTATGGATATCAATGGCTCCTTACTTGAATTAAAGAGAGAGTCAAACCAAAACTCAAATGGCCCTGCCTGACTGGCTGGTTATCAGTTCTGAAACTACATTTCCATCAGATGGTTTCTCCTGCAGGCAAGGGGAAACAGTGCTGTCTCTTTGAGACATAGGGCCTCTTTTCAGTCAACGGGCAATAAGACAAAGAATTGCATTCTGGGCAGCAGAACTCCATGCCCACTGGCATTTATTTTCCTTGTCAGAAAGACACCAAGAATTACAATAGGATGATAAATTTAGAGCTCTTAGACATCATCGTGTCTAATCAACAACTTTTCCCATTTTACAAGTGAGGAAACTGAGGCTCAGAAAGGTTACATGAGTTACAAGGTAATACCTATTAAGTGCCTTCTAGGTACTATGTTAAGCACTGGAGATACAAATAATAAAAATAAAGACAGAACCTGCCATCAAGGTGCTTACAATCTAGTGAAGGAAGACAACACATGAAAAGGTGGAAAATGGGAGTGGGGAATGGAAGGTGGAAAAAAGACACCTAGCATGATGATGGTTGAGTTCACTCCAAAGAATGAAGCTGGTAGGAAATGAATTGCTGGGCTTATGAGCCATCTTTAAATGGAGGCTTTGAGAGGAGTATTTTGTTTCAACCTTTAGCTCTCCGATTCAAGGGACAGCTCCAGCTTCTGAAGAATAGGTCTGACAAGGCTACCCCTTACTCAACAAATTCTAGTGGCAATCAAATATGAAATTCTCTGTTTGGGACACAAAGCTCTTCATCACCTACCCTTCCCACCTTTCTAGGGTTCTTCTACTTTACAATCCACCCCCTTCCCCTTCCACTCTGTTATGCAGTGACACTGATCTTGATGCTCCTCAAATAATGCCCTATTATGGGCATTTTCACTGACTCTCTCCATGCCGGAAATGTTCTCCATCTTCATCTTCATTTCCTGGTTCCCCTGACTTCCTTGAAGAACCAGCTAAATTCTCACCTTCTACTGGAAGCCTTTCTCAATCTCCCTTAATTCAAATAATCCACTGATTAATTCCAACTGATATTTCACAAACCTTGCTTTTCCATAACTATGCATGTTGTCTTCACTTTAGACTATGATCTCCTTGAAAACAGGATCTGCCTTTTGCATTTCTTTGAATCCCCAGGGATCAGCATAGTGCTTGGCACTTAGTAAGCACTTCATAAATGACTTTTGACTGACTGATTGATACAGGAAATTCAAATCAATAAACATTTTTAAAAGAACCTGATTTATGGAATTAGGGATAAAAACTGGGATTCTGGGATAAAAATTAGTTATCATAAAGACCTCTGGAACTGATGGCAAAAGTTTGAGTTAAAATCCTGTATTTAAAACATAGAGCAAACCACTTCCCCTGCATCTCAAATGTCTTCCCTATAAAATGACAGAGTTGAAATAGATAGATAATATCTAAGTACCTTCCATCTCTGGCATCCTAGATTCTAATTCTTTTACTAATATTATATCTTAACTGTTCTTCACTAAAATTGAGTAAGATGCCTGCTTCCTTCATTTAGACACTAAAAAAAATAAGTTTTTTTAATAACTATTATTCATTTCAAGGATTAGTGATCTAGATGTGTGTTCTCCCTCCCCTGGCAAACATATCTACCAATCTATACCTTAGCAAGTAGCTTTTCTGGATCACTGTGTTTGAGATAATTCATCACTCTGTAACCAGTCACCATTCTACAGATGAACACATTTGAACAAACAGACTGGCTTTTTACACAAGTGACAACAGACCTATATTTGAAAATACTGTAGTTTGGTGGAACCTGTATAAAATACACTTGCAGAGCCTTGGGAACTCAGGGTCAGATCTCTGATGAAGCATTGCAATTTTAATCTCCTGGTGAAATTCATTACAGTAGCAAAATTTAGCCTTGGAGATTTTTAACATGTGATTTCTTGATTGTATCATATTATTACCTAGTACACACACACACACACACACACACACACACACACACACATACATACACATACACACACACACATACCCTCACATATACACAAAGTATTGTATGGCAAATATTTAATTATGCTTAAAACTGTCATACTTTTTGATATGTTCTTACTCAGGGTGTGTTGAATCAGTACATGGTAAAAGCAAATTGTTAAATTGTCACTGTGAGCATTTACACCTTGGAAAATGGCAAACTATAAATCAGGGCTTATTTTATTGTTTTTCTTACTGTCTAGAGTTAAGAATATGATGGAGAACATCTTAATAATGTAGATTCAATTTGAAAGTATATCATGCTGTTTTCAGACAGTAGACTGAAAGGCATTTTTTAAGACACCCCTGTCATGACATAAGCTTTAGAAACCAAGCTTTGGCTCTTGCTGTTTTAGAACTTGACACAGATATGTGAAGAATCTATGATTTCTTCAGCTTGTAAAACTTCCCAGGGAGGATATTTCCACACCAAGCTATATATGACTTAGACAATTCACAGGTTATTGCTTAAAGCACTGTGAGATTAAGTGACTTGATCGGGGTCATACAAATAGTAAGTGTCAAGGGCAGATTTTGAACTCAGTTCCCTCTTGACTTCAAGTCATTATGGCATAACGATTCTATGTAGTTATTATGCAGAATTAATAATTTAAAACCTACCAATTAAAAACACAAGTAGCCAAGTACCATATAAACAGTAAGCATAGTGAATTGTTGGGGCAGTAGTACACTATTATGTAAAAATTTTAAGAGGAAACATAAAAATTTAAGAGAAAATAATTTCCCAGAAGAATCGAACAGGAATGATATATGATTAAATTAAAACCTGAGACTACATTCACAGGAATATTGATTTGGTAATGAACCTCAAATTGAGTTCCACAGTTCACCTCTAAAAAGACAATATTGGTGACAGGTGTCAGAGTTGTATAATGTTTAGCACTGAAATGGAGCATAGTCATTAGCCTAATTCCCTTTTTATAGATGGGGAAACTGATATCCAGGAAGTGATATGAGTTGTCTAAGGTCCCCAACCCAGTTAGTAGCAGTCTGAAGACTAGAACTCAGAAACTAATCCATTTCATCACACTTTTATTTAGAGAATAAAAAGAAACAATGAAATCAAAGAATGATTTTTGTTTCACATTACATGGATAGTTGGTGATTATTGTAGACTCCAATGGTTCCATTACAAATCACTACTAAGATATCTAGTCAGTAATTGTGGCATGTTATTGGCTTAGTCTAAGTAGGTTTTCAGTCCCAAACTCACATGAAGATCTTCATGCTTCTAGTATAAATGTGTGGTTAGACTTCCAATTCAAAGAGGTAAGCATTTCTTAAATGCTCACTATATTCCAAGTACTGTGCAAAGTACTTCACAAATAATATCTCATTTGATCATGACAACCATCCTGGGAGGTGAGTTCTGTTATTATTCATATTTTACCATTGAAGAAACTAAGGCAGACAGGTTAAGTGATTTGTCCATGATTACATCTGAACTCGTGTTCCTGATTCTAGGCCTAGGGTTGGACCTGCTGCAAAACCTAGCTATCTCATTCAATCAACAAGCAGCTATTGAGTATCTACTGACTGAGCTTGGCACTGCCGTGAGATATAAAGGATTGTCCAACTTGATTTTCCCCTTAAGTAGATTTATTAGGTAGATAATCACATCATAGATATAGAGGTGAAAGGAACATCAGAGGCTGTTTAATCCAGTCTTCTTATTTTGCAGATAATCAAGCTTAGGTTTAAGTGACTTGCCTAAGATCACACAGGTAGTGAGGAACAGCAAATTTTAGGATTTAACTGAGAAAAAACATATTAAAAGTCGAATAACTGCTAAAAGTCTAAATATTAATTGAAGACAATAGAAGAGATATTACAAGGTCACACATGATAAATTATGTATTGCATAGTATCCACAAAGTTTTAATAAAGAGGAAGAGAAACACCGAGAAAGAGAGAGAAGGAGAAAGATTATCTCAAACTGAGATAGTCAAAGAAGACCTTAGAGAGCAGAAAGGTAAAGAGAGTAAATGTGCTAGTGGGAAAAACAAAAGGCATGTTTAGAATAAAGAAACTAAAATAATACATTATTGGGTTGTACTGGGAGATAAGGCAGGGATACAGAATGGGGTCAGATTCAAAAGAGCTACAAATACACAGGACTTCTGCTCACTCAATCTGTCTAAACCTAATTGTCCCTTTCCCTGATCATAACACCATCATCTTGTAAACTACACAGGTTTCAGATCTGTATTATTTTCAACTCTTCCCTTTCCTTTAAACCCTCTCCACTACTCTAATTGTCTTGTCTAATCTTCATTGCTCCTGTTCACTTACCCTATGTATCAGCTAAACCAAACTATTTACCACTGGCCAACTATGCTCTAAGCCTTAGTTATTCTGTATCTACTCATACTGTTCCCTCTGCCTGGAAATCCTTCTGCTCTCCCTCATCTTCCCTTGTTGAAGTGCTAATGTCTTTCAAGTTCAACCTCAGATCATTCCTCTTTCATAAAACTCTTCTTGATACAACTTCCCTCCAACAAATAGTAACCTCTCTTTCCTTAATGCTTCCATGACAGTTTTCACCTCTTTGGCAGGACTTACTCTTGCATCATCAATCCCTCTTTTAATATCATATCCCCCTTTGCTAACTATAAATTCCTTGAGGTTAAGGATATGACCCAAATTAGTGAATCCATTGCCCTATGCAAAGTAAAGGTTTGTTGTTTGATTTGCACTTTTTGAAAGGGGTTACATTTGATACATACTTCTTTCAGTATTAATATACCAAGTGAGAGAGAGGAAAGCTAGAAAACATGAAAACAGAGATATATGGAAGGTCAAAAATTGATGAGTATCCCAAGACGTATGGTCAGAGGATGGCTAAGGGTAATCATAACTCATTTAGGCAGAACTTCATAGTTTGCAGTGAACATATCTTTAACAAGACTGTGAAGTAGCTAGTACAAGTATTATTTCTCGTATTTTACAGCTGAGGAAATTAAGGCTCAGAAGTAAAGTGAATTTCCGACAGTCACACAACGATTAAGAGTTGGTACCATAGCTCAAGACATAGTGTTTGGAATTCATGGTTCATCAAACTTTCTAACACATCACACTAACTCTGTTAAGAAAAGTAACTATAATATGATATGCAGATAAAAAGTATAAGGAATAGTTTGAAATGGGGGCGGAGCCAAGATGGCCGAGTAGAAAGACTCATATATGCTAGCTCCAAACCCACAGCCCATGGATTTCCTCTAAAAAGAACTCCCAACAAATTCTGGAACAGTGGAAGCCACACAGAAACACAGTGAAGGAGATTTCCATTCCAGAGAGCCCTGAAAAACCGATCCCAAAGGTCCATCACACACCGGACGGGAGCTGAGCCCTCCCCTACCCTGGCCACGCAGCCCTGAGAGGAGCCAGCAGATCCGAGCAGGCTTCAGAGACGGAATCTCTAGTGGCCATGAAGGTCCCTCCACCCACAGACTCACAGGTCAGTGAGAGAGACGGGAGTGGGGTGTCTCCTGGACTCAGACCATGGAAGAGCTCAAAAAGGATTTTGAAAATCAAGTTAGACAGGTGGAGGAAAAACTGGAAAGAGAAATGAGAGAGATGCAAGAAAAGTATGAAAAATGGGTCAATACCTTAATAAAGGAGACCCCAAAAAATGCTGAAGGAAATAACACCTTGAAAAATAGGCTAGCTCAATTGGCAAAAGAGGTTCAAAAAGACAATGAGGAGAAGAATGCTTTCAAAAGCAGAATTAGCCAAGTGGAAAAAGA
>CM053770.1:458733082-458788836 GCA_028658325.1 Potorous gilbertii
GAGACAATTTAAAAATTATGGGACTACCTGAAAGCCATGATCAAAAAAAGAGCCTAGACATCATCCTTCATGAAATTATCAAGGAAAACTGCCCTGATATTCTAGAACCAGAGGGCAAAATAAGTATGCAAGGAATCTACCGATCACCACCTGAGAGAGATCCAAAAAGGAATAGTTTGAAATGCTTCCAAAAATAAGCACCCAATAAAAAGTACAAAGTCCTAACTTTGCATTCACAAATTTCTCTTTAAATGGTTCCAGGCTTGGCTTTGAGGATCACAAATAATTAGAAGTATAATAGAAAATAGTGATAATCAGAACCACAATAGAAAATTAGGGATCCTTCTAAAGAGAAGACTCACAGCTTATTTCTCTCTTTCCTTTGGGAACAAGGAAGGAAGAAAGAAAAGATGAAAGGAAGGAAGAAAGGAAAGAAGGTGGAAAGGAAAGAAGGAAAAGAAAGAAAAATAAAGTCTTCTAGAAGTTTAGTGAAAGAGTACTTGTGAGAATCAATACTGTGCTTCCTATAGAAAACACCCTATTGCAGTAAGTTATATTTGTGTTATTCAATTTGTCTTCAATAATTTTTGTTTTCAACTAGATTAACTATATTATATTATGCACTGAGTTTGCATATTGGAGGGTAGAGGGGAGGGGAAGGAAAGACACAGAAGAAACATCTGTTCCTGGATTTCGTGAACTTCATTATTTTGAAAAACAATAACTTTTATACCTTCTTTTAACATGAATAAAAATGATAAAAATGTAATAATGTAATTTTTAAGGGTGCCAATTTAAAATCCAACAGGAAATATGGGTGTTAATATTCTCTCTAGACCATTAACTCACCCATATTGTGCAGGTGTTATATTTCTGACTACTCACTGGAGATTTTTAAAGCATGTTCTTTCATACACTATGTGTCATTTGGGTGAGTTAATGTTTTTGTAAGAACTTTAACTTTTTATTCCAGTTTTTTCTCTACTTTAAATTCACAACCTTAGCATTTCATTATTGCTATTCCTCAGGAGTCTAATCATTTTTATAGTTATTACCAAAAAGTATGGAAAACTCACAAACCAGTCATCCTGTCATATGACAACAAATTTAACAAAGAGTCCCACAGCATTTAGGCCGGTATTTCTCTATAAAATTATCGATACAGCTGGTGAATTTATTTTAAAGTGCTACATTCCTTCTTCCAAAGACAATTTTCACAGATGGAGCAACCCTTTGAAGAGAAACCTTAGTCTGTTATGTCTTAAAAATAATTTGGTTGAATTTCACTAACTTGAAAATTATTTTTGGTAGGAAGAAAGGAGCACAGAAATTGCTTTATTTCTGTATTGGGACTTCAAATGGGTGCATTTCACTTTGGCAAGAACAAACTTAAAAAAGGAAAATTAAGTGAAGAGAAATAATTTAGTGAATATTTACAACATGGACAAGTAGTCTAGTTGGTATTCAGAAGTTATAACCTCCCCAGAAAACACTCTAACAGTCTTTCAGGTATTTAACAAGAGGGTTACTTTTGTTCTATGTTTTGAGAGATCCAACTTATGCTGAGAAAAATGTAAGATAGGAATAGTTATTGAAATTTGATTTTATTGGCACGGAGAACTCCTCAGTGAGGAAAAGACCCTTCACCAATCTAGATCAGCATCTTCTCTGGATTTTACAATCTTAATTGCCTCAGGCACTAAGAGGTTACATGACTTGCCCATAGTCACACAGCCAGCATGTATCAGAAATGAGAATGGAATCCAGTTATCTTCCTGACTCTGAGAAAATAAATTATTTTTTCACTATTCTA
This sequence comes from Potorous gilbertii, assembly GCA_028658325.1. Lineage (NCBI taxonomy): Eukaryota > Metazoa > Chordata > Mammalia > Diprotodontia > Potoroidae > Potorous > Potorous gilbertii. The sequence continues at coordinate 458,734,896 of CM053770.1, forward strand.
TTCACACTGCCTGCAGAAATATAGTTTACTTTTGATTCTGTAGGACCATGGCTTTTAATGAAGTCATACATATAGACATAAGAAACAAAATTCTAGGACACAATTTTAATATTTCAGATAAAATCTGTTGAGAACTCTGCCCAATGAAAAAGAGCTTTGCTCATATGTAGTCATGTGTGTCCACCTAATAAAGCTATAACTGAATCACTGTCTATTAGCCTTTAATGTCAATCACTACCCACAGTTCATCATTTCCTTGGTCATCAAACTCTTAACTCCCTCACCAGCAATCTCTTAATGAGCTCTTGGCTAGACTTGAGACTAGCTGGACTAGTCCCAATGCATATTTCTTAAAAGTGACACTTTTCAGCTATGAAAAGGTAATGGGAAGAACATGTACAACTCTAATTCTTACAGCTATAAGAGACTTAACTACAACATTGGCAATGGAGGGGGGTGTAATGGGTGCTTTAAATTACAACAAATGCCAACAGAATGGTTCAGTTTAGTTTTCTTTTCTAACTGTCTTTTGTACTTGAGATATTAATTTGAAAGGAAATTAAAAGAACTGGGACAACTATATAGTTATGTTTTGGTAGAATATTATCTGACTTAAACCCAAAGACTTTGTTATTCATTCATTTCAGTTATGCCTGACTCTCCATGACACCATTTGGGGTTTTCTTGACAGACACTGGAATGATTTGCCATTTCCTTCTCCATCCCATTTTACAGATGAGGAAATTGAGGCAAACAGGGTTAAGGGTCTTACTCAGGGTCATATAGCTAGTATATGTCTGAGGCCAGGTCTGAACTCAAGAAGATGAGTCTTCCTGACTTTAGGTTGAGCCATCAACTGTGCCACCTCTCTGCCCTAAGAACTAATACATATTTCATTAAATAGAATAATTAGAAGAATTTTCAAAACATAAAGATTAAAGACAGCGCAGATATTTCATAATGTGCCTCTACCTAAAGTATCTACCTTAACCAAACTGGAGATATTCTGACTATGTCTGAGTCAAATTGAAGTTTTCCCTTCAATAAACCTTGAACAAGCTTTGTACTTTCCTTCCTCTGTAACTTTGTTCAGTGCAATTGTCAATGCCCAGAACGCTCTGCTGCCTATGCAGTATGTCGACATTACATAATCTTCAAAAAATGGAATGTGATGCTAGGTGGGTTCATCCTTCCTTGCCAAGGAAGACCATGACATCAGAGAAATAATGACATGATTTCCTCTTGACTTTGTTTTTGAGTGAGGGAGAGCTGTGCAGGTCATCAGTTTCACTTCTCCTCCAGAGCCATCTGAATCCAGTGACCAGATATTCTTCAGGATGCCTGGAGATGACCCAGGATGAGGCAATTGGGGTTAACTGACTTGCCCAAGGTCACACAGCTAGTGAGAGTCAAGTATCTGAGGTGAGATATGAACTCAGGTCCTCCTGACTCCTGCATTGATGCTCTATCCACTGCATCACCTAGCTGCCCATGATGCTAAGTGGCATTAACAGAAATATAATAACCAGTTTTTTTTAAATATCACAGTCCAACTCCCTGACCATAAATCTATCTTATTCATATCCACATGAATACCATATTTTACAAGGACAAAGGATAAACATGACATAATCTACAAAGGAGCAACCAGAATGAAAGGCAACCTCATACCATTTTATTTGAGGATCAGTTGAATAAGCCAGGAAAGCCTAGAGAAAAGAAGGTTTTGTGGGAAGTAGACACAAGGTAGATGATACTCCAAAGAGACTGGAGAGTTGTCTTCAAAAATTTGACTGCTCTCATCACTGTGACTACAAGTCATTTTATCTTTCTAGATCTTAGTTTTCTCATGTAAACTGAAGGCACTGACTACAAAATTTCTAATGTCTACTCCAACTCTTAATTTGTTTGTGATCTGAGATCAGAACCAATGAATACAATTTCATAGATGCTGATTTTGCCTCAATGAAAGAAAAAAACCTTTCATAGTATCCTGCAACTGAAAGGTGATTTAGAATTCATCTAGTTTAACTGAAATCCCAAACACAAATACCCTAAACAATATGTCCCATAGATGCTCATTTTACCTCTGCCTGAACACCTCCACGGTTGAGAGATTAATCTCCTTACAGTAAAATACATTCAAATGTAGAGAGACATAATTATTAGAAAGAGCAGATAGGTGGTGCAATGGATAGACTACCAGGCCCACAATCAGAAAGACCTGAGTTCAAATCTGGCTCCAGATACTTACTGTGTGATCCTGGGCAAGTCCCTTAACCCTGTTTGCCTCAGTTTCCTCATCTATAACAAGAGGTGGAGAGGAAAACTGCAAACCATACTAATATCTTTGCCAAGAAAATCCCAAAATGGGTCACAAAGAGTTCAACCTGACTGAAAATGAACAAACAACAAATAATTATATGTTTCTTCTTATACTGAATTGAAATGTGTATTCCTCTAACTTCAATGTACTGCTTAAGTTCTCCCTTCTATGGACACACATAGCATATCTAATAACTCTTCCAGCTCTATCGTGAGATAGTAAGTAACGATTACTTGCTCAAGAAGTGACTTTATAGGACTGTTACAAAGAATTCTGATTTACACAAGGGGTTTGGATATATAATATCTAAGGTACTTTTCAATGATAATATTCTAAATCATTCTTTATCATTTATTTGAATTTCTACAATCGGCATCTGGACAATTTTATACTTTCCATATTGTAATTTTTCCTTTTTTATTGTTAACTATTTTTACCTATTTCTATGTCATTTCCCCAGTGAGACTATAAAGTCCTTGAAGGTAGTTACTGTGTTTTTACTTCTTTGCAAACCTCTCAGAACTGAGGCAAAGTGCTTCAAGCATATTAGACCCTCGATAAATATTTACTGATTTATTGAGTGGTTGAATTAATGAATGCTAGAAAGGAACATGGTCAAATAACTTGTACAGTGGGTTATGATAGCAAAATCTCAAACAAAGATAGCAGGAAAAATGTTTTAAAGATTTCCTGACACAGCCTTCAGCAAAGACTACCAAACAATTGTAGTTCATAAACCAGCTTGGCATGCAGTTCTAAGGGATGGGATTTTTATTCTTTCTGATAAACACTCCTGAAAGAAGTCTTGTTACATAAATTACTTAAAGGATAATCTTTACATGTCTATAGCTCAGAAAGAACTATTTCTTGATTGGTCTATTCAGCTACAAGCATAGAAAACAACTTGCTAGTAATGGTATTTTTAAACTCAAAGAACAATATGGAATATAACATAGTAATTGAAGTAATTTTAGTACTTCCCCCACCTCTTCATAGAAGGAGGCTTTGAAAATGTTTTTTCCAAGTGCCTAAGCTGCCAAGGTTTTTCAAAAGGAACTTAGGTGAGAAAGTGATAACATGAAAACACATACACCTGTTTATTGAGACAGAATGTGATGCATTTTTGAAAAAAAATTAACACCACCGTCTTCTCTTTGATCTAAGTTGATAGAGGAGACTCCCATCCTAAGCATGCCTCCCTGCAGACTGAACTCTTTCCCTCTGCCATAAAAACCATAGAGCAGTGACACTGAGAACCACAGCATAGCCAAGGAGATGATGGGCATTCCAATCTTCTAGTCAACTGCTATATTTAGTGGACCTTCTACTCACTGTCATCCACTATTACTAGCTTACTTCCATTATCTATTACTCTCTCAAATCCTTGTGCTAGTAAAATACCAGATACCTAAGAGTCAACCAGCCCCATCTCTAGGTTAGTCATCATGAGCTTCCTCTTTCCCCTTCTCTTCATCTCAAACCCCCTGATATCATTCCTAAATACTTATTCCTATACCTAGTAGTGAAGGATCTACTCTGTCTGTATCTTGTATACATACATACACACCTGTATGGATGTATGTATATGTGTGTGTATGTATGTATTTATAATTTCATCCATCAGAATGTAACTACCTCAAGGACAGGAACAAGGAAGTGTTCTGTTTTCCTTTTCCCCCTCAACAATTAGTCTAGCGTCTGGAACACAGTGAGTATTTAATAAGTACTTGTTGACTGATTTATTGATTAGTAGCTTTATGGGAACAGAATCCACCATCCCTCCCTCCTCCAAGATTTTAATTTCTGAGCCAATCTTCCCTATTACTGCACTCCAAAAGACTCAGTGATATGGATTTATTATTTGCTACCAAAATATTATTCAGCATTCAATTTTAAATTTGACTACTTAATGCTAGACAGGCCATACTAGCCAAGCATAAGAGTCAGAGATTAGTGTTGTTGTTTAGAAATATCCACACTATCCATCTCACCGCACCCCAAATGTAATGACTAATTTATATTGTGAATAGAATAGTCTTGTAGATTAGATAGGATAGGCACTCAATCTGTTATTTTATTGGCATAGAGAAGTTCTGAATTTGGAAACTCTCTTTTTCAATACATGGTTGCACCTTCTCTGCAACTTATACTCTAAGAATTGCATAGATCAATGAGAGTTTACATGTCACACAACTGATACATGTCATAAGAAGGTCTTCAATTCAGTTCTGTCCTGGTCCTGTAGCCACTTCTCTATCTACCAGACCTCAGGACATCTCAGACTTACTGAGATCCAGAGGATTTTTGTTTTTTTGCAATAACATTAAATGTTTTTCCTCTTCTCCATGGTATCTGGGAATATAAAGTTATATTCATGACTCACCTCTAGTATCTTACAAGAGGCCTTTCCTGATCTCATTCTGTCTCATCCCTGATTTTATTCATCCCCCATTGCTGAAAGCACTCTATATCTACTTTGTATTTATTCAATTAAATTCAACAAGCATTGTTAGGTGTTTACTATGCACAAGGCATCTTACTTGATGCTAGGGATAAAAAGGTAAAATCACATAATCAAAGAATTATAAAGTTGGAAAGGGACCTTGGGGATAGCTTGTCTAATCTATGCATGAAAAGAAGCACTGCTATAACATAACCGATAAACACACCCAAGATCTAAGTATCCAGTTTGTCTCTGCAGAAATCCCTAAAGGAAGGGGGAATCTACAATCTCTCAAGACATCCAACTTCTGAGCATCTATAATTGTAAAAATCATTTTTGCTAAATTGCCTCCATATTGCTCCTGGTTCTGCCATCTGGGGTCCAACGAACAAATCTCACCCCTCATCCACTTGTCAGCCCTTTTCATATTTGAAGACATCTACTCTGCACCTCCCCATCCCCCCCAAACTTTTCTTTGTTAAACATTCTTTCACCTGATCCTCACATGACATGGATTCTACCCTCCTCCTATCCTGGTTGTCCTCTTCTGGACACTTTCCAGTTTATCCAGGTATAGTGTGGTTCCCAAAACCCAATGCAGACTTCCAGATGTGGTCTAAAAAGGAAGGAGAACAAGAAGACTACAACTGCCCTCTTTCTGAAATTATTCCTCGCAGAATACAGCCCAACATTGTCTTTAATTTTGACTTGTTTTTTTCTTCTTTTATTTATCACATCATCCTGCTAACACTTACCAAGCATGTATACAGTCCACTAAAACACCAAGATATTTTGTCAGAATAGCCGCTGTTTAACACAACCTTTTACTTGTGAAATTGACCCTGGCTTACATTTATCTTTACTAAATTTCCTTTTTTTAGATTCAGCCCAATACTCTAGCACAAAGATTATGAATCTTAGTATCATAGATACCTTTGGCAGCATGGTAAAGTGATTTTTTAGCATAATTTAAAGAAATTAAAAATTTCATTTTGAATTCATTAAAAGTAAAGATGCAATACTAGAGTTTTTTCATCTAAGTTCACAAACCACCTGAAATATAGCTCTAATGTTATGTTTTATCTTCTCAAGTATACACACTTATTTATTCATATTTTGTCCAATCCTAGGTTCAGAACCTCTGCTCTATCTGGTCAAGATCATTTTTGCATCCTGTGGACTAACTATTCTCTCCACATTTGTGTCATCTACTAATTTGATAAAGATAACATCTGTACTTTTATTCAAATTATTGATAAAAAAAAATATGTTCAATAGCATCAAGGAAGGGGAAGATTTCTGTGGTATTCCACTAGAGACTTGCTGCCAGGTTGACAATGAACCATTTATTTTTAATCTTGAGTCAAGTCATCTAACCACTTTTGAATTCATCTAATTGTATTTTCTTCAATTCATTCTACATTACCCCAGTACTAGAATAGTATGAGGTAGAGTATTTGACACTTTATCAAAAGCTTTCTTAAAATCTAAGTAAAATTTATCCACAACATTTACCTTATCTACTTGTTTTGTTATCCTATAAAAAGGATGGCAAGCTAGGCTATTGATGAAGTCATACCAGCACTGTTTCTCATTTTTTCCCTTTCTATGTAAAGGGAGTACATAAAGTGACACATCTATTTGGTATTCCATATTACCCCATTATAAGGTCAGAATAGTAGTCGAATATCAGGCTGTTACCAGGAGGTGCAACAAGTTTCAAGTATTGACTACAAGATCAGATCTCAACCAAATTTACCCCAACACTGAGTTGAATATTTTTTCCCAGAATGGAAGACAGAAGAGATAAGAGTTTCTTTGTTTTTTTTTTAAAAAAAAAAAAAAGGAACCAATGTGTAGTCATCTACTTATCTGTGCTTTTCTTTACAAGAGAATGTAACATCTTGGAAGGCAAGGACAGTTTTCAGCTTTGATTCTTTATCATTAGTCCTATCATTAGCATTTGTACATGGTAAGCATTTGATAACTGCTTGCTGAGGTGAATAGAATCATTTATGTCCTTCAAAAAACATATTAATATGCTTATGTGCTTGTTATATTAAAATGTAAGTTCCTTAAAGGTAACTGCTGTTCTTTCTTTGTCTTTGGATATCCAGAAATAGCATAATGTGCAGCATGTAGGCATTTAATAAATGTTTGTTGATGGATGTAATAATATTTCAGTGTATTAATTTAGAACTATAAAGGAACTTAGAGTACATCGAAACCAAACCCTTCATTTTTCTCTCACTTGACTTTTTGTTTTTGTTAGCAGGTACTATGTCTACCCTATAAAATATGCCCTCTAAGCATCCAAGATACTGTAATGCAACGCTCTCAATAAAGGGTCGCTATTTTGCTTTTCAATAGCAAAATAAGCATGGATTCTTTAAATGCAGACCAAATAAACTGTTTCCCAGATTGTGAAGTACCAATTTAAAAAGCATAATGTGATGATCTGATGCGAAGTAGAAAGAAAAAAAAATCCTGCCTTATCCCACAGAAAAATCTAAAAAGTAATGGATTTTTTATAAGAATTTGCAGGAGCATAATTTGGTCATTTCTAAAGGGCTATAGCACCACTAAGCAATAGGGCTCTTCATAGATGCATGAAAAGATAAAAATAAGATACTGTGGATTATTTCTCAGGGAAATTAGTGTTCGACTATGACTGTGTAAAATAACTTCCTTTGGCTCTTCCACTGAGAGGATGTAATCCATCCAGGTAGGCTATTTTGTGGCTTTTTACATCAAAATATCAATAAAAAACTGTGTTGGTTTTGGAAAGAATGGGAAAAACACTTAAATAGGCATTGCTGATCAGATCTGAGCAGAGAAAGGTAGAGTTCCTTATGTATCACTTGTAAGTATTGCAATTTGCATGCAAATAAGAATGTAAAACCCTTTTGGAAGATGTGGGTGGATCAATACTAGCAGAACCAAATACAATTCTAGGTTGTGTAAAAGAAAAGGCTCAGAGTATCTTCTTTCACTTTTTATCATCATTCTGGCTTTTACATGGACCCAGATCATGACTTTACTCCTTTCTTAAAGGTACAGGAGTGTGAGTGATTGATTTCTGTTTCAAATGAAAAATAAAAGAAAAACAGGAGGTAGCTAGGAAGTTCAGGATATTAGGGGGCTATCATATGATAAATACCCTTTCATAGAACAGAGGTTTTTTATTTAACTTTAGGGAGCTCAGCCAGTGCGGATTATAAATGCTACTAATTCTGAATCCAATGATGAGTAGAAATATATTCAAAATTGTCTAAAATGGGAAATTTTTAAATATTAGACTGGTTGGATATGATCTGATTCTAGACAAACTTTTAAGCACTTCTAATATCTGTACCATTTTTCCCAAATGCAGAGAAATCTTTAGTTCATGAAAAAAATACCCAAGAGGAAAATATTTTATTAAGGATAGGATAAAAAGGAAAAAAGTCATTAAAGAAATTTTCAGTTAAGTGTTTCCAAGGATTTAACAGCAAAGGATTTAATACCGCAGATGTATAAGAATCAAGAATAGCATGAAAAAAAGACAATTCTAAAATATTTTCATTCAAACAAAAACTATCTAAAAAGGAGGGGGGGAACATAGTGATTTTTGTTCAAACATCATATATAATTTACCCCAGGGATATTTGGATAACAAAGGCAAAATTATTTCCTGCAACTTTGTTTATGTCATTAAAACAAAACTGTGCATTAATAATACCCTATTTTTATAGGAAAGATTACATAAGAAATATCTTTCTCTGTGGTTTTACTCTTCATGGACAAGAAAATAGAAGGCTCCTTAATTGACAAAGTGTCATTCTATCGAGTACGGTTTGTAATTATACTGTGGCTAAAACCAGCTGTCAGCCATCCCATTACCCAGGTTGCAAATAGATACTTCAAAAAAGTCACTGTTTCAAGTACATTAATTTAGCCCCATTACCACTTTTTTTTTTACAAAAAGGAATTTATTGCTATAAATGAATGAACAGTTACCAACTTATGGAGGTTAATTGTTTTTAGAAAGCTGAGCCTATATTTCTTAACGATGAAACCTGACATATGTTCACGTAGGCTTATCTTTCCTCTAGCATATTTAGAATGCTTCTCAGAATCCAATCATTGCATTAAAAATGCTATTTCATAGCATCTTGTGGTTTAACTATGATTAATGTTCTGTCCATACTTTATTCACATTAATGAAAATATTTTCAGCCAATTGTCATTTATCCCCTGTTTTAAGTATTACTGTTTTTTAATTAAAAAGTATTTTCTTTGTCTTACAAATGTTGAAGTAAAGAATATGGTTGTAAGTAATTATGTTTTAGAGGATATCTCTCTATATTCATTCTTTTACAATTTAAATTTTAAAATATTTCTTAAAACTATATGATTTTTTTCTTTGTGTATCTTTCTAAAATTTATAGTGTTACTTTTTAAATCTACTGTAGGTTAATTTTGCTCTTAAGTAGAAATTTCTGTATTGATTATAGACTGAGTACCCATACATCCCTTAGATGACACCTAGTCCAATTATTTCATTTTATTGAAAAGGTAAATGAGGGCTAGAAAAGTAAGGTCTGAGATTTCACGGGAAGTGTGAAAGTCAAGATTTGAATCTATTTAACTCCAAATCCGCTGCACTTTCTGCTGAAGATGCTCCCTCAGTAATAATACTGATTCTTTGTTCACAGTTCATAGTCTTATCTAAATTCTATATTGGGGGGTGGGGAGATAAATGAGAACTTTGGGCTGGATGAGACACTGAACTTCCTGAGAATCTCTTGAGAGAATTAAGAAGAAAACATTAGGAAGAAAAAAAATTTGGACATTACTAATTGTCCAAATGTAAGCTAAGATTAACATTACAACTTAGGGACAAAAACAAAAGAATCACTAGAAATAGCATTTATATTCAATCTTGAAAAGTTGTTATGATAATTTGGAGGAAAAGAAAGATCATGGTTCTTTATGGCTTATAATGAATATAGGAAAACTTGTCCCTAGTTAGCTTGATCACCCCACAGAAAATATATAAAAGTTACAAACTGAATACAGGCTACCACTTTCTATCGGAATAATAATAAATTAATGTATCATAATGGGAATAAAAATACACATATATTTATGTGTGTGTGCATCTGTGTGTATATACATATATATGTATACTTTAATCACCACTTCTCTGTACTGTGAATGCCTATTCTATCATTAATTATATATATACATGCATATGTATATAGAAAATATATCAAATAAGTATAGTTATTTTCTCATAAAGAATTATGAATTTCTAAAACACAAAAAGTAAGAAATTTCTTTAAAAACTAAAGAAAGACCAATTGAATAGAAATCTTTTTTCAGTAAGGAAAAAGAATCACCACATTGGCACAGAGGCAAAAATGGTCCTGGGTAAGGTTTATATTAGTCTTGGGGGCTTCTATTACTCTTAGAAGGCTCTAGTTGCAGGGAAAACACAATGAAGCAAACGAAGTCATTCTGTACATACTAAGGGAGTTAGTTATATTTAGATATGGGCTAGAAATGTTGGGGCATGGGAGAGGGAAGTATTTCTTCACTGAGGACATGACTCCAAAGGATACCTCAATCAGGACACAAAGCTTTCAATAGCTTATGGAATGAGAGGGAGGAGATGAAAAATACAGACCTGAAAACACTCACATTAACCAAACAAGAAACAGAAAATTTTAATAACCAAATCTCAATAAAAGACATTAAACAAATCACAAATTATCAAGGGAGCAGAATTTGAGAATTTGATAAACCTCTGTGCCACCAGATAAATTTATAATCAAATTCTATCAAACATTCAAAGATCAATTAATTCCACTATTATGTAAATTGCTTGCAAACTACAGGAAAAGATTCTTTTAACCAAATTTCTCCTATGATATAAATATGGTCTTGAAACCTAAAACAAGGAGGATCAAAACATAGAAAGATAATTATAGACCAATATCCCTAACAATACAAGCTTTTAAATAAAACATAAGCAAAAAAAAACCCCAAAAAACAAACTTGATTTACCAGGAACACAATTGGTTCAATATCAGGAAAACTATTAGAACAAACTCTTTCCCCTCTGCTACTTTCTAGAATACCACTATCTTCCTAGTCACCCAAACTCAGAACCTAGATGTCATCTTCAGCTTGTCACTCTCTCTCACTCTCCATGACCAATCTGTTGCCAAGTTGGGTTAATTCTACCTTCTTATTTATTTGTTTGTTTCTAGTTTTCAACATTCACTTTTATAAGGTTTTGATTTCTAAAAATATTCCCCCTCCCTCCCTTCCCATTACCAAGACAGCATGCAATATGATATAGGCTATACATGTACAAGAATCCCAGGCAGTAAGAGCAGTGGCTACCGATAGGTGCATTCCTTTGTGATTACTGTGTTTCATTTTCCAAACTGAAACCATTCACCCTATGTTAAGCCCATAATCAGATTTATTCTTATGGGTTAATCATATTAATGAGTATAATTCAGACAACTGATAGCCTTTATAGCCTGTTAAAGCTCAGAACTCCTGAATTCAAGAGATTCACCAACCTCAGTTTCCCTGGTAACAATGAAAGAATAGTGTCAACATGTGTGGAGAGTACATGAATTTTCACTGGCTGGTCCCCAAGACTAGAATTTTCTTCATCTTCATATTTACATCCTGCTCTCCCTAGCTTTGTGTGAGTCTCCAAGAAAATTCCACTTTTTGCAAAAAGCCTTTCCCAATCTCCCCCAAGCCCATGCTAGTCCCTTTTATACACATATACTCACGAGCACCTCACCCCCACAATACACAAAGGCTTGCAAGCATACATATGCATGAGAATGTATGCATATGTGTACATACATGTGTATCTTTGTATTTTTTACATTTCTTTTAACTGTTTTTTTTAATCCTCATGTCTTAGCACAGTGCTTTAGCATACATTAAGTTTTTAAGTATGAATTGAGTTGATATGATCAAAAACACAACAAATTTTAATAAGAATTAAAAAAATGTAATTATACCATTAGGGACAGGAAAAGGTTAGATAAACTGCAATTCTTGAAAAAATGGGTATTACATCTCTCTGATAGGATTTATATATGGTTGGTTGTTGTCTTTCTCAGAGAGGACCAAAATGACATCATCATGATAAACTCAAGTTTCAGTGTGTCCAACTGTGGCTGATCAGACCAATACGAGCTCAGAATGCTCCACCACAGGTTGGGGACAGATAGTCCGTGTGATAATTGCGGTGGTTACTCCAAATTTGTACATCCTACACTTCCTTTGTGCTGTCTCAATTATGCTTTCTAGTACAGCGCCTTTTCTGATGTGGGCACACCATGCTGAGCAGTCCTGTGCCAATGTCTCCCATGTCACACAGTCAAATACAAAGTTCTTCAGAGAGATTTTGAGAGTGTCCTTATATCCTTCTTCTGAGGATTTACATATACGCTTATATTAGATATGTTCACATTATATATAAGTTCATATTATATTTTTATATTATTGCCTTTTATTGTATTGTATTACATATGACCACATACCTATTGGGAAATAGCATCTGATAAGTTCTTATTAGGGAATGACTTCTAATATAATAGTATATGTAACACATTAAGGAATATATTATTTAATGTTATAGTCTATAATGAATATAATTATTGTTAGGAAACTCCTTTCAGATACTATTATATGTAATACATGTCAAAATATGCAATTTTATATCAAAAACCATTCCCCAATAGATAAGTGGTGAAATGATACGACTGAACAATTCTCAAGAGAATTACAAACTATTAACAAACACAGGAAAGAACATTTCAAATCAATAGTAATAAAAATGCAAATCAAAACAACCCTGAGGTTTCTATATCCTCTAAATTGGCAGACATGACAAAAGATGGGAATGTCAATTTTGGAAGGGTGATAGGTAGGCAGGCTCACACATACATTGTTGGTAGAGTTGTGAATCAGTACAATCAGTTTGGAAAGCAATTTGGAGTTATTCAAATCAAGACTCTAAAATCTCTATACCCTTTGATTCAGAGTTTCTGCTATCAGGCTAATTGCACCCTAAGGAAACCACTGATAATCAGAAAGTCCCCATATGCACCAAAATATTTATTGCAACATCTTTTGTGGTAGGAATAAACTGGAAACAGAGTAGATGCCCATCAAATGGAAAATGCCTAGATAGCAGCACAGGAATGTAATGGAATATTACTGAAATGATGAATAGGATGAATACAGAGGAGCAAGGAAAGAGGTACAAGAAATGATGCAGAGTGAAGTAAGTAGAGCCAAGAAAACAATATACAAAATAAATAATGATATAAACCAAAATTTAAAAAAATCATTCACAAACGTAACTAATACAGCCAATGTTAGAAGAGAAAAAGTAACAAGGGGTTGGAGGTGGAGTAAAATGTTTACATTAAATTTCTTTCATAAAAGTCTCATTTCCAAGATACATAAGAAACTGACTTGAAATTAGAAAAATAAAAATCATTCCCCTATTGATCCATGGTCAAAGAATATGAACATGTAGTTTTCAAAGAGAGAAATCCATAATCACAGCTCATGACCCATGACAGACTCACAATGCATGAGATACACATTTCTGAATATGGCCAATGCCAGAATTTGTTTAACGTGACATAAAGTAAAAATTTTATCTTAAAATAACATATATGAACCCCACATATCAGATTACATCTGAATAGCAGAATAGGAACTATACACCAATCAAACATTATCAGATTTGATTTTAGAGGACAGAAAAACAACTCTCAAATTTCTTTTACATATCAGTGGAATATTAGTTTTTTTAACGTATACCTCTTATCAGGGCACTTTCCTACTCAAAAACAACAGCAACAACCACAACCACAAACTTCCAAAAGATGGTCACTAATATCTGAAGTCTTTCAAGTATCTTTACAGTCCGGCCTCACCTTACCAGAAACAGAACTCTCTCATAAATACTGAGCTCCAACCTAAAATACCTCCATCCCCTACCAAGTTCTCACACTTTCCTACTTTCTTATCTTGGCACCTACCCAGTTCATGTTGACATTCCTTTAAAACTCAGCTCAGATACTTTCATTAAGTGATTCCTAATCATAATTCCTCATTATTTTCGCCATAAACTTTTGTCTTAATGCATCATCAGTTGGTTATTTCTTCAATGTGGAAATTCTCTCCACTAACAAATTCTGCACCTCATCTTTGAGTTGGTCTTTGGATTGTAGCATATTAAAAAAAATCCACGACCCAGGAGCCATACTCTTAACATGTCCATTCAAATATGTCCTCTAATAACAACTTAAGCCTTTATCTTTGACTTTGAAATTGACAGACTCAAAGAATAGTCATTAGTGACTGAATGGTAATATGGAGGGTCTCCACTGGAAGATCTCAGTAATCTGAGCATGGACCTTTGACCTTTAGTATTATTTTCATCAACTTCAATTGCTTATCAAATTTGCAAATGATAGAAAAATGGAAAGATAATTAATTCCCAAGATTAGAGAATGAACATAAAACAAAAGAGATATGGACAAGCTAGAATACTAAACTTACTTTAGTAAAATGAAATTTAATTACGAATAAATATATCTTATTAAATTTAAAAATAATTTCACAAGATCGGATTAGTTAACTGCATACAGGATATCACTACATGTTATCTATAAGTGCTTCAAGCTCAATTTGTCAGAAACTGAACTTGTTACCTTACCTATCAGTTAATTTTGGAGTACCTGATTCCAGGTCTTTTGGCTCCAAATATTTTGTTGTTTCCACTCTCATCTCAATCTCTTAAATAAATCTCCATCTCCAGCTGACTCCCTTACAAGTATTAGACTTCTTTATTCTTCTTGACCTCTCTGCAGCCTTTGACACTGTCAATCACATTCCTCTGGGATACTCTCTCCTTTCTAAGCTTCTGGAACACTATTCTCTCTTGGTTCTTCTCCTACCTATCTGACAGCTCCTTCTCAGTCTCATTTTCTGGATCTTCATCCATACCAGTTACCTTTGAGTATCCTGCAAGGCATTGTCCTTGGTTCTCTTCTCCTTTTATGATACTACAATCACTTGGTGTAGTTTCATTATCTCCCATGGATTCAATCATTGGTTCTATGTAAATGATCTACTTTGTATTAATAATACCAGTAGGGATGGTGGTGGTATTCTGTCAGTAATGCCCCTCTTACATTGTTTTCTATTGAATTATATATTATATAAATTATATATTAGATAAATATATCTGTATGTACATGTGTGGATATGTATATATAATACATATATGTAATATGTTGCATATATAATTTATATTTTCTAGTTATTTTTCATAAAGTATAAATAGCATCCCTATCCAAATCAAATTTGGCTTCAATATTTCATTGATTCTACAACTCTATGATCATGTGATTTCTATCCTTTGGTTTGTTCTAATTTATATTGTCAACATTAAGTAGAATAAGATTATTATACTGTGGGGTTGTATATGTATGTATGTATGTATGTATTATAATGGGTAACAACAAGTGAGCTCTTATCTAGCCTCCCAGATCATGGGCTACTTCATAGGTAGTAATGAAGCACTTATGTTTTAGTATCCCATAGCAATTCCTAAAGGTTCCTATAGACTTAGACTTTGTCATACCTTAGGAACACCTTGGTCTCCTTGATAAGGAAGGATCAGGGGACAGGAGGTCTGCATCACAAGATATTATCCATTGAGACAGGAATGATGACCTAATCAGCAGACTTTAGAAGGAATGACCCTGTCTCCTCACATCCTCTTTCTTCCTATCTGTTAAACATATTAAGACCTGTTCATCTCTCCCTTGGACTTTGAATGGGGTTGGGGATTATTTTTCTCTTTCTCCTCCCTCAAGACCTAAGGCATCTGTTTACATAAAAGAGTGAGGGCATGTACTGCCTGGGCTAGTCTGAGTCTGATCCTCAGTCATTGGAACTCTCTTTTGTTTCTCACTTTCCTTGAATCCAGGTAAAGTTCTGAACAACAATATGGATATTTGTGTTTCTAGCTTAGATCTCAACATCATGAAAGTAAAAAGTAACCTCTAAACAACTTCTCAGAGTAGATGACTACCTTCAGGTCAATGAACCCAAGTCATTCTCTGGATTGATTGTCAGAAGATAAAAACTTTAAGTTCCTTGGGCAGTTCAGATCCAAAGTCAGGATGAAACATCACAGTTGAGAAGTCCTATAAAAATGCTTATTTTTTTAAGTTTTTAAGTTCAGTCAACCATTTGGAACTCTGTTATAAGAGTCATGTTTTACAATTTAATGTTTTAAAATTTGATAGTGTGCACCGATGAGTCTTCTTTACTTTTGTACTTTCAGCATGTCTTTTAATAATTGTCAATCTATTTTGACATCAAGTACCTTTCTAGAAGAAACTCTGCTAATTCCTTTTGGGGAAGCTCTAGACAGGAGCCAAATGTAAGCTCTAAAAGACATTTTTTAATCCCTCAACAGGATTCCAGGATGGAGCCATAACAAACCATCATCTTCCAGAATAATTCTCATCGAAATCAGGTTCCTCTAAGATGGAACCAATTCCCAATGAATCTAGAGTTGGGCCCTTTAGTGAGCAAGGACTCCTTTGAGCTGTGGATTTTAATATATTTGTGTGAAATATGAATGCACATATCTGCTAAATTATCCAATTTCATTAACTGACAGCTATAATTGTTAACAAGTTTTTTTTTCTTTATATTACCCCTAATTTAAAAATAACATGTCATTTCTTTATGGATTTGAAGATAGACTGGCACATGATGAGCAATTCACAAATGCTTGTTGACTGACTGACTAATGACCATTACATGCCTTCATTAAGCCTTCTTTCTTCTGGGCAATAACATACATAGTTCCCTCAACAAAACTTCTCACTTAAACATGAAGAAGTTAAGGTTCAGGTAAGTTAAGAGGTTAGCCCAACATCATCCAACCCTTTGGTACCAACCCTTAACTTACATTCCAGGTCTGAAACTGGGTAAAATATTTGGTCTAATGGCCTAATGTGGCTGCTCTCCCAGATCATGTGCATTTTTTTCACTTCGTAGAAAAATATAAATGAACATGAATGAAAATATAAATGAATTCATATGCTGACATTAAAACCACTCTGCATAGTCTATATGTGTATCAAAAATACTGGTTTATAATTCCGAAGTTTAATAATTGAGTGAAACATTTCAAGATCAGGAAAAAAAAATTTCAAAAGAATAGTTTCATTTAAAAAAAATCCAAGTTTACTAAATGGTTTCTTTTTTTAAGTGTTTTCGTCTATTTACAGACAAGCTATATGAGTTCTCATATAAAGTAGGGTGTTTTTTAAAGAAGGGGAAAAAAAACAGAAACATGACCTAGTATTCACAGTTTGATGAATCTAAACGTGTATTTCCAATTGAGATATACAATTGCAAACAACAGCCAGTTCGAGCGAAACAGAGAAAAACTAGCTGAGGAGGTACAAAGGAATAGATTGTACCTTTGGAAACTAGAGCTGTAATCCAGTTTGTAAGAAAAGAAAGAATGAAAGTATTGGTCTAAACTCTCCTGAATCACAGGAGCCTAACACAATACAGCTCAAGTGACATCCTTTTCTCAAAGAGGCCCAAGGCTCATTGAGCCTGGCGATTCAATTACCCTCTCAACCTAGAAAGAACCCCCCTCCTGAGCTGAGGTCCACTGGCAGAGCAATATGGAGCAGCCTACATTGTACACAGCCTGTAAATATCTAAAAAGCCGCAGGCTTTCAAGAACAAGAATCCTTGACCTTTTATGATTGCTACAGTAGTTTTTCAACAAAACATACTACTTTCAATGGACTCCCTTAAATACCTGACAAAAGAATATATTTGCAATATGTCCATCTCTAAATGTCCTGTATTTATAAGGAGACCTGTTTAAATGAATAACCAAGTATAATATGACAATCGAGATAGTGAGAAAATGTGGGCAAGATTAATGAAAATATTTAAGTTATATTAAAATAGGAATGTGCCTGAATATATTCAGACATTTCAAAAATTTCAAAGGGCGATCACTTCTCCCTTACTGTTTCTTGTGCAATCCCTTACATGAGATAATAAGAAATTCAGAACGAAAAAGGATCTCAGAAGGGGTTTTAGTTTAACCGTGGGGGGGCACCTGTTGCCTCAAGGCCACATGTGGCCTTTCTGGTCCTTGGGTGCAGCCTTCTGACTAAGTCCAAGTTTCAGAGAACAAATTCTTTTACTAAGAGGATTTCTTCTGTGGAATTTGGATTCAATACAAGGGCCGCTTGAGGATCTAGAGGTCCACTTGTGGCCTTGAGGTCACAGGTTCCCCACTCTTGGTTTAGTAATTTCATTTTATAGGTATGGAAACTGAGGCTTAAGGAAATAAACAGACCTTGCCCAGGATCACATAAATAGGGTCATATGCAGTCTTTGAGGCCAGATCCTCAGAACCCAGAACCGATGATCATTGCATTTTCATATGCTATTTCTTTAAAGATTCTATTTTTCTGGCATAACTAGCATACTGTTTGATATTAAATTGAATGGTAATCCAAGAGTTAATCTTGTTTCTTTTTCATATATTTTCATGGAAATACTGAGTCACCACAACAGAGATAGAAGTCTTCTCTCACTTCTCAGTTAATATTTGACAACTGCAAAGTAGCATCTTCTCAACTTGGTGTTAAGGGCATCACAATATTTACAATTTCAGGTAAAACACTGAATTCAACCTCTGACCACTTTTCTTCAAACATTTTCTGGCAACTTCTCAACTTAAAAAAAATAAATTTGCCTAATTTTGGTCTCTAGCCAATGTTTTCATTTTCTTACATTGTGATAATTGATTAATTTGATGAAGTATATAGAACATGCCTGCAAAATGACATTTCTAGCAAACATGCATAAATAGTTACATTATTTTAAGATCTTAATGTTGAATACATTTCTTATTTTTTATCTTTTATTTTTAGCACAATGCCTGACACATAGTAGGGACTTAATAAATGTGTGTTGAATGATTGATATTTTCTTCTGTTGTATTTTTAAAATGATTTATATTGAATAAATATTTTAATATTTATGTGTTTATTAAAAGAAGACTTAGAAGATCTGTATTGGCATTTAAAATTTCTACAAATAAGAGGTAAGTCCTCTGCCTTTTCTTCTGTTATGAAAAAATAAATCATAGTCAAGTACTTTTCTAGTTATAGAAATAGAAAAGAATTCAGTACTCAATCAAACAAATCCATCACTAATTGAGTTAATCACTATGAACTCCACACTAAGAGTTGAAGACTGAGAACTCATTTCTGAAAGAGGAGAAAGGGACAAGCATTTATTAAGTGACTACTATGTGCCAGGCACTGTGCTAAGTGTTTTTGCAAATATTGTATCATTTCATCCTGACAATAAGCTAGAGAGGTAAATGTTAAGTCAAGTTCCTTTTGTTCTTGCCACTTCCAAAAACATTTTTAAAGTATTGCTATAATGTGTTTTATGAATATTTCCCCACTGATACACACACGCTAAAACAATTTAACTGAATTTCGATAAGAAAACATTTTACCACTTTGAGGAGCAATTCCTTTGATACAATATGCCAAGATTAAATCTGAATACAAATTTTAAAACAGTTATGTACTTTAAACTGTTATTGGTAAACACTAAATTATTTTCAGCCATTCAATTAGCTACTTCTATAGTTGAAGCATCAAATGAATGTTATTTTTAAAATATATTTTTAAATTGCTCTTTTTTTTTTGGTTAACCACGCTGACTAATTTACACAACACACACCTTATAGGTACTAGTGATTTCATAACTAGCAAAAGCCTAATTATCAAGCCAATCCTTATTTTTCATACACCTATCGAAATTTTATTTTGCTGCATCTAAACAAGGGAAACACCACATTTTAATCACAGTTCATCAAATTATCAACTTTCATTTGCCAGGGTAAGTCTGATTCTACCTTGTTTGCGATACTGGTGATGAATGATTTGATGTCTAGATTAGTTGGACAGCTCTTCTGACAAGGGGCATCTGCACATTTCAAGCATCTAGGGAACAAAATAATTGAGTTAAGGGGACATGCAGTGGCAAAAAAAATCTTTTTCAATACAAAAGTGACAGGAACAGATTTACTTTTGTACATTTACCTTCACCCTTTCAAATTAAATCTATAATATGAGTCAATAGATACACACTCGTTTGAGGCATGTTTTGTAGCAATGAAACATATCTATTAGCATCCTTATTTATAACTGTCTGTCTAGATACATACATTTAAATAACAGTATTTCCATGTTGAGTATACTTCCCATCTATTTCACTTCGGCGGAACACAGCTGTTTATGATGGGCTCCTCACTTAAGTATTCTTATTTTAATCCTACTTGCTCTTGAAACAGTGCTTAGAGACTCAAACAGCTAATTTTGGTAAAGTCACTGGAGTTGATATTGTCATTCAAGTTTATAAAGGTATTTTCTCCCATATGTGATTTGTAACTTCTAATTCTGTTACCTCTCTCTCTCTCTCTCTCAGCGCCATATGCCATCTTTAAACCATGGGTTCCAGTCATGTGGATGTTTTATAATGATAACTACCTTCAGGTATCTTAAAAAACATTAAATATAATCCTAAGAAGAAATGTTACCATGTCATCTGTTACAAGATCTGAATTCTTCTAGAATTTCACTCAGAATAATATGCCTTCCTCAATAAAAATGACTAGCCTATCTTCTGTACAAAGACTTATGAAAACAATCACCTCCTAGCTTTTCTTTTGTGATTAGTACATTTTGGTCCACTGTATGAATCAAGTTTTTCATAACTTAATTAACATCTTGTTTTTAAATCTGATCTCTCTTCTCTGGTTTGTGCCTCTAGCTTTCTCTCTAAATTAAATTTTACACAGTGAAAACCAAAGGCTTTCATAATCAATTGTTCTCATTGAAATGTAGTCATTAAACCTTTCCCCTATTATTTCTCCAAATGCCATTGTTTGACTTGCATCTATTATTGGGTTGAACTCATATATCCCTATAGTCATAGTCCTTTGCAGAAAAAAAAGTTACTGACTTTGAAAACAGTTTTACTAAAGTAGATCCCACAGCATACCTTGTGACCAGAAAATGATTTTGACTATCTGAGTTCCCCATTGACATAATACACAGTGTACCATATCTTACAGTTCCTATAATCTGAATAAAGACTGAGTGTTAAAATTTGTATAAAAGAAATTTCTCTTATCCATGTGCTCAGGGAAAATCAGGCATCACCTGAAAAGTTAGGGGGATTGATGCCCTATTTACACTCAAGTGTTTCCCTGTTTATTTCAAAGCCATTTTCACAGTTTTATGAATGTTTGCCCCCTTGTAAGATTTTTTCCCCCATAGGCAAGAGCAAAAGGTAAACTTTTCCCCCTTTTTTGAACTCATTATATCTGATGTATTCACAGATTTCTTATTCTGCTCTTTTCTAGCACCCGTGACAATTTTTTTTAAAAAAAATTAAGTTGTATTATAGACCAAAGAAGATGAGACAAATTAATACATAGTACAATTCTGTTCTTTATAGAGAGAAATCTTAAATTTAACATCAATTGAAGGATCCACTTGGCAGGACTGACAATGCAAGGATTCCTCATTGTAGTTGTAAGGCACCTTTACCAAATAATTCTCTTTTTATTATTGAGCTGGTTCACAAATAACAGCTGTTGGAAATGTCAGATGTTAATGAGGCAGGGCCATGCAAACCTGCATTGTAACATTCTTTCCCCCCACCCCTTTGGTGCCATGAATATGCCAGAAGAGGCAGACTCTTATAATAATACCATCTTGCAATCCTCTAAGCGCTCAGCAGACTCAAGTGCATCAGACTGCCATTAGCCCCACTTATCACTCTGACAGCTCAGTAATTACACTTCTGCTCTAGCCAGGTAGTCCTAATAAAATACCAACCACTGCCCCGCAATGCATACTGGCGAGATGTTTTATTAAACTTTGGGGCTTGATCATCAAGTGACATTAGTGTTGACCTATTTTTCTATTTGACAATAAATTATCCTTTGACCATGCCATAATAGATATTACAGAGTGCATCCACTGTACCAAGGCAGAAAGGTACTGCCTTACAATGAGGTAGGCAAGTGGTGTAAATAAAATTGGAGAAAGGTGTGCCAGAATGTGATTACCTAAATTGCTTTAAATGATTGATACTAGGAAAAACCCCAGACACGATACTTAGAGGAATACGCCAACAATTATTGTAAACCTCTGTTCTACATCAATTTGCTCTTCTATGCTGCATTATATTGTACTTTTGCCTTCTTTTATGTAAATTTCCCCTTTCTTTTTTCAAAGTTCTTCTGTTATTACACATTTTATTAAAAAAAAAACCACACCATGGGAGACAAATTAATTTTGACACCTCTCTAGTGAAGTTTTAATCCCCAAACAATTATATCTAATAAATTTACATTAAAAGGAGTACATTAACTTTTAGAAATCGAGTATAGGAAGATTTCTTTTTTTAAGTAGTGATAATTTTGTTCAGCTAGGCATTAACTAGAGAACATAATGTACATCAATGGAAAAAAGTAGTAGCTAAGAGGTGAAAGAACTTCTCTTATTAATAAATTATGAAAGTACCTCTTTTTAAGAAAAAGGAAACCATTAAAGAAATGTTTATTTAGCATACTTCTGTAGAAGAAAAGAAAGATGTTTCCTTTCCACAAATTTCAGGATGACAAGGAAAGATACCCCATTGTGATAATTTGTTTTAAATTATGAGTAATGAAGAGAGTGATACCTCATTCTTTACATGTCATGAAAAGAAATACTGAAAGGATTTTTTAAAAATTGTTAAAGTACCACAGTGCTCAGATTTTTTGAATCTAGTTTGTTTATGAGTTTGCTACTCCACAAACTAAAATCCTGAATTTCAATATGAATGAAAAGAAAAATATTCTGCTATTTTAATTCTGAAATGATTTGTAAATGCAGTTTCCTTTATTTTTCTATACTTCATTTCCCTCAAGCAAGTCAGCATGGACCCAGAGACCCTAACTTTGAAAGAAATGAGTCCAGTCTACAAGAAATCAGATTGTAGCCAAGCTAAGGCATTAAGAACAAAATAACCCTCCTCAACATCTAGCACAAGTACTGTGCTTCAGTATTTTCATGCTCAGGGTCATTATTTTTTAAAGCTAATAAACATTTCAGGGAGGCACTTCAGTTCCCCTCTCAGGGGCAAAGACAGACAGACAGATAGATAGACAGCTAGACATATATATGAATATACACATATCCTTCAAAAACACTATATCCAGTACAATAATCTAACCAAATTAACTAATTTCACACAATTCTATTTTAGAGAAGACTTGGGCTCCACAGAACTATTATATAAAACAGGAATAATCTGTTCACTATGGAACTGTGAGTTTCAAACATTTTTAAAAACTGATGATAACGATATACTACATTTGTACAACTGACACTGTACAATGAATTTAACTTTTCAAAGTTCTTTTTGTACCGATGGCTGTAATCTTAGCCTTACACCAACCTTGCCAAGTATGTAAGAACAAGGATTATGTAAACTCTTTTTTGATACAGGAAAAAAAGAGGGTAGGTTTCAGATTATTATGGCATGACCTCAAGGAATACAATGTGATCAACCAAATAGAGGATGGCAATTAGGCAAGTTACTTAAGTTCTCTGGGATTGTCTCCTCATCTGTAAAGTAGGACTTGGGTTACATAGCTTCTAGTAACCTTTTCAGTTCTAAATCAATTTTCCTATAATCTATGATCTTATAATAGGTCACATTCCACTGTCCTTGTGGTCTATAATCATCAAATTTCTCTCTAATACAACCACATTTGCTATTCACCCATTACGATTCCATATTGTCCCAATGAATTCTCCCACTCCTGTGCAAGGTCTCCACCTTCACCCTTTGGGGCTTGCCCTGGCCCCAGAGGGTAGCTATAATCTCACTTCAAACTATACACCTACAATAGCAGCTGATCATGTGACACAGGGAAAATGAGCCCCCCTCACTCACCAGATAAAAATATAAAAATCAGATTATTACTGATAGGATTATTTTACTATTTCATCCACACTGAACTAGAGCATATTAGTGCTATAGCAAGCCTAGAGAGCTTGGGTTTGCACTAAACATAGATCTCCTTCCTCTCAATTGGGTGGGGGGGAAGGTGCTACTATTGTATTTTTATAACCTAAATCAAGATTCTACTTCCCTCATAGCTAAGATTTGTTATATGAAAAACAAAGAATTGGTACCTAAACACGATATGTTTCCTTTTGTTCATATTACAGCAAAAATTTTGGCTCTGGTCTTTGTCTCAGGACAAACAGCTCTCAATATGTCATTCACTTCTTGATCTCCAGCTGTTCAAAAATGATTCAGTTTTGCTATACTTTCCATTCACATTGTGGTAGTCATTGTATATACTGTTTGGTTGGTTCTTCTTGTTTTACTTTGCATCATTTCAAATAAGCTTTCTTTCCTCCAAAGTTCTCTTCATCTACATCATATGTCATTCTCTTTATTAATATCAATTGATGACATTTCTTTCATCATTATATTCTGGGCCATAATTTGTTTTAGTATTTCACCACTTACTGGGCATCCAACTCTTTGCTACTACAAAAATTGTTGCTAAAATAATCTGGTGTATCTAGGATCTTTTAAATATTTTTCAACTCTTTCAGGTATGTTCTTAGCAATAGAAATTCTAGGTCAAAAGATTTTATTTAATCAGCATAAATCCAAATTGTTTTCCAGAAGAGTTGAACAAACTCACAGTATTACCAACAATACATGTGTTTTTCTGTCTTTCTACAAGCCCTCAAAAATAAACTATTTTCATCTTTCTTTTTCTTCTTTGCCAATTGTTGTGTGAGAAAAAAAAACTCAGGTTTGTTTTAATTTACACTTCTCTTTTTTTACAAAGTATTTGGCAGATTTTTTTCACATGGTTGCTAAATAGTTTTCAGTTTTTTGGAGACTAGTTTTTTTCACAAACTTGGGCCATATCTATTCATATCATATTTTGGATAATATCTTATATCTATGAGAGTGACTTTTGGTCCCATGTATTTTATATATACATCTCTATATATATATATATATGTATATCTTGGATATCAAACTCTTATCAAAAACATTTGAAACAATTATTGTTTGTCCTCCAGATAAACTTCTTACATATACTTCTTACACCAATTTGCAAGACATTTCTAAAACACAATGATAAATACAGCTAACTTTTTTCAACATATAACTCAGAGCAACAAAATTTTGGTGTAATAATAAATAAAATCTCATGTTTGCATGATGTGAATCAAAGTCTGTTGTATATTTGGTTTGTCTGATTTGATTTTGTTGTGACATGATCTGATAGTTTTAAGAAGTTAGATTTTAAAATTGAGCTTCATGCTGTCATTCATTTGAAGAAGTTTTTTTTTTAAATGACACATCTGGGGCCAGACATAGTAACATCACATACCTTAATGAAATGTTAAAAGCTTATATTTCAATAATACTTTCTGGTTTGCAAAGTGCTTATAATCATAACCTCATTCAATCATCCCAACAACTATGTGAGGCAAGACTTACATGTACTGCCCTAATTTTACAGATGAAGAAAGTGCAAAAAACTAGTTGGCTGGCCCAGAATCTCACAGCTCATCGTGTCTGGACTGAGATCCCAATCTGACTTCCTGATGCCAAGTCTGAAGTCAATATCACCTTGCTGCTCCACAGTTTTAAAATTATCTTTTGAAAGGAACCTGGGAACGGGAGTCGGGGAATGAGAAACCAGGGATAAAGAACAGATATAAGAAATATGTAAAGGGTCATTGCCATAGAGATAGGAAATGTGTTTAAGGCCAGAGATACTTACCTTTAGCCTCATTTTCCTTTTGACAGTACTAGATTGGTAGATCAGGGGAATACTATAGAATTTGTCTGACAGAAGTCCAGAAGAGCATTTATATAGAGCTTTAAAGTATGACACACATGCATATACAATCTTATTTGATCTCTGAGATAGCTATTCTCACCTTTATTATCACTATAGTAAAGATCAAGAAACTGAGGCTCTGAAAGGGTAAATGACTTACGACTGTCAGAACTAGGATTTCATACCAGGTTTCCTGACTCCAAATCCAATGCTCTCTCTTTTTACTACTACTATCTACTGCCCTCCCAGAGAACTAGGACGCAAAGTAGTATCTGCTAAGAACAAAAACAAAGTGCTATCAGAAATCACAAAAGGCTTCATGGAAAAGAAATGGCAACTGAGTCAATCTTTAAAGAAGGGAAGCAATTCAATGGGAAAATACATATGTATGTAAGCATAATATGTGTGTGTGTATATATATACATATAAAATCAGCTTTCTTTGTAAATGACTTCAGAGTGGTTTCATATTTAAAGTCATATAACATTATATAAATCTATTTGCTTTATTCTAGTGTTTTGTAGTCCATGGGGTCATGAAGGGTTAGACATGACGGAATGACTGCACGAGTGTACATACACTGTTATATGCTGGGGATACAGGGATGAAGGAAGACATAGTCTTTTCCCTTAAAGAGTAATAATAGATCCATGATGATGAATTTAATCTTATGACCCTTGTAAAGACAAAACCAACCTCCCCCCCACCTTTTTTTTTTTTACCAATGTCAAGCCAAAGTAGTTTCCACATTTCCTTCTCACCAGATTTTTGTATTTGGGGAATAAGACAATTTGGTAAGGTAACGTATGTAACGGACATTTAGGTGGTACAGTAGATAAAATGCAGGGGCTGGAAATCAGGAAGATTCATCTTCCTGACTTCAAATATGGCCTCAGATTCTTACAAGCTATGTGACCTGGGTAAATGACTTAACTCTGTTTGCCTCAGTTTTTCATTGGTAAAACAAGCTGGAGAAGTTGGAGATACTCTAGTATCTTTATCAGGAAAACCTCAAATGGAGTCATGAAGAGTTGGACATGACTGAAATGACTGAGCAACACTGACATAATACAGCTAAACAGGTAAATATATATTTTAGGATGCCTAGAATAGTCTTTGGATTTTCCCAAGCAAAGGGCATAATATGATGTGAGAATGAAATACAGGGGCCACGAATTTGGGGTAGATTTCCATGTTATGCATACTCATAATGCATGAAATGATTAAATTTTAAAATTGCCCACATCTTAATTTTTCAATGTTAACTCCAGCTACCATATGTCTGCAGCTGGAGAGAATACATAGACCTAGGGTTCTTATCCTGGGTTCCATAAATTTATTTATATTTTATTATGAAATACATGTTTAATTGATATTAATTATGAAGGCATAACTATATTTCAGTATAACTGATTTCTGATATAATCCTATATATTTTATTTAAGGCATCTAAAAGTGTTATTCTGAGAAGGGGCACATAGGCTTTTACCAGACTACCTAATGAGTCCATGACACTAAAATGTCTATCAGTAAGTGACTCAAAAATATTTCTCTTTAAGAAGAAAACAGTACTAGGGTTGCACTTAATTCCCCTCTCATTGCCAATCCATTTTTCTCTCATTACAGCAGTTAAACATTAAAGATTAAACATCATAATTAGATGTACAATGTGTTATGGTATAATAGTGGTAGTATTTGTAGGAGGAGGAGGATTACACAAGCTCTGGTGTCAGAAGATCTGGGTTCCAATTCCATCTCTGATTACCTACTACCTGTGTAATCTTGGACAAATCACTTAATATCCCTTTTCAACTCTAAATCTATAATTCTAAATATACCATGCCCATATTTGAAGCAGAATTCTTTCATATTATATCAAACATTTTTACTCGATTCCAGTGAAGTCAGAGGAGTTGTGCAAGATAAAAACATGGCCACAAAATATTTCAGATTTATAGTTCAACTGTAGACTACTTCAGCTCAAAAATTTTCATTCTGTACTGTTTTAGCAGATGCAGATTATCTGTATCTTTTTTAATAGCAAGCACTGAGATGGGACTATGGAGTCACACTCAGTGACTTGTGAAAGACCATGAAGAATGGGATAAAAAAAGGGCAAATGTTGTCCTCATTACCCAAAAACATAAAATAGAGTGGCATATAGTTAGTACTGGTCAATGAGTTTGACTTCAATTACTAGGAAAATTCTTTCATGTATCATTAAAGGGGATGGCTTATCAATAATAAGAAAGTAAAGAAGTAATTACAAAGAGCCAGCTTGACTTCATTAAAAACAAGTCATGCCAGACTAAATATTTTCTTTTTTAATAGGGTCACCAAATTGGTAGAATACTATAATAGTGAAGCATTAGTCAAAGGCCCTACTGCAAGAATAGCATTATCCTCATAGACAGGATGGAGAAATGTCATAAGATATTACACTTTCTTGGGTTGAGGACTGTTTGAATGAGAACTGCCTATAAAAAAGAAGTCATTAAGAGTATAACATTATCTTAGAAGAGGTCTCTAGACCTAGGAAGATGTCCTTGGCCCTCTCCTACTCAACATGTTACAATGATTTGTGTCAGGTAAAGGACTGTAAGCTTATGGGATGTGTAGATAACACAATAAATAATGAAAGTACCATATAACAAGATCAAGATCCAAAGAGATGTGTCTACAGACAAAAATACTGGTCTGAATCTGACAAAGTAAAATTCAATAGAAACAAAACCAGAAGAAACAATAGGAAGTCCCAAAGAGGCAGATTTTGGATGAACGTAAGGAAAATTTTCTTAAATATTATGAGTAAATTAAAAATGGAAGCAGTTGTTTTAAGAGATCATGAGTTCCTCACAGTAGATGTTCAAGAATTCAGAAGTTTCTCTCAGCAAACATCTTCTAACAATGATAGTATGATCACTTATAATGGGTGTTTTAAAAGGGAGTCTTATCTAGTCACAAGTTGAAATTCTGTGCAATGTAAAAATCTAATATGAATATAAAAATTGCTTCCAAAGCAAAAGATAAAGGAGGCTGGGCAAAAAAGATCTCTAGATTTTTAAGGACTGCAACTGCAATGTTCATTAACAGTGTGGTATGGATACAATAAGACGGACACAGGGTCCAGAATCTGGGATCAGATGTGATCTGGGCATACTGTTTTTAGTTCTGGATACTATAATTTAGGAATCAAGCAAAATAACTATTAAGCACCTGTTATATACCAGAAACTATGTTAAGCCAAGTATTGGCAAAACATCCCTGGGGGTCTAAATCTATACTCTGCCTGTTTTTGCAAAGCCAGTGAGTTAGGAATGAATGGTTTTTAAATGTTTAACCACAGTATTTAATTTAAAAATGTAAAACTATTTCTTAGCTCATGGGCTACATGAAAAGAGTCAGACCTTTCCCAATAAGTTCAGGAGTGAAACAAGGATGTCCATTATCACCACTATTATTTAATATTGTACTAGAAATCCTAGCTATGCAAATTACATGAAAAAGAAACTGAAGAAATAAAAATAGGCAAAGAGGAACCAAAACTATCACTCTTTGCATATGATATGATGGAATACTTAGAGAACCCTAGAGAATCAATTTAAAAAACCTAGCTGGAACCATTGACACCTTCAACAAAGTTGCAAGATATAAAGTAAACCCATGAAAATAATCGGCATTTCTAAATATTCCCAACAAAATCCCACAAGGAAAAGAGACAAAGAGAAATTCAATTTGCAATAACTGCAGACAATATAAAATACTTGAGAATCTACCTACCAAGACAAACACAAGGATTATATGAACACAAATATAAAACACTGTTGTCTCATATATACAATGAAGTGGTTGAGTTAGATCTAGACTGAAATATATGATCCTATGACCATGGGCAAGTCATTTAACTACTCTGAGCCTCAATTTCCCCATAGGTAAAATGAGGATAGCAATGCCTACAGTAACTACCTAAAAAACGGTTGTGGTGAAATCCAAATGAAATAACATATATAATGCAATCTCCAAACCTTAAAGTACTTTCCAAATGTCAAATTATGGTAATAACTGTGTTCAACTATTATTTAATTACTAAGACTTGCTCAGTTCTTTTCAGGGAGGCAGAGGAGGCAGAACTAGAGAAATATAGAGAAGCACAAGAAGAAAAAAATAATATTTCACCTTGATAAGATTTATCAGCAAAGGCTGGATAATGTACAGAGAGATCTTGTTCAGGTGAAGGTTAGACTAGACTAGATCAACTTGAAGCTGCTTTATAATGTTATGATTCCGTGCAAATGGACTTGGATTCCCCACTATGACTGAATGTCTTACATATTACAAGTGATGCAGAGTTAGATAACACTTTCATGTATTATCAGCTGATTTCAAAAGCATGAGCCTTGCTCCATGTATCTTGGGAACAAACTCTTGTGATATCCCTGGGAAGTCTAGTCAGACAGTAAAAAAGAAGTATGCAGTTCCGAAACTACCAGTTGAGCATGTCCTGGCAAGAAACAACAGCAGGCTCTATTGACCCTTGCACCAACCCTGACCATTTCAGTGGATTCAGACAACTTGTGCATTTCCCAATAAACTAAATGCAGCATCTCCCTAGCCCCTGACACAATAGCTATAGAAGGAACCATTAGAAGGATTTCAGCATTTTAAATAGCTAGATAATATTATTTTTAAAAATATACTTATTTAATTTTAAAAAGAAAATATTTCCAAAATATAATTTTTAAAAATATGATTATACATGAAATTGCAAATCTATTATGTACAACTTGCTAGTCCTTTTAAATATATAATAGATATCATGTAAATTTTTATTTTTTTCTTCCCTCCATCCCCCTATGCTAGATCTGGTCACCATTAGACACACATTTGTGTGTGTGTATGTGTATACGTGCACATACATGCACATATGTATATGCAGAACCATTCTATACATACTTCTATTTATCAATTCCTTCTCTGGATAGTGTCTTCATATATCCTTTGTAGTTAATTTAGGTATTTGCAATAGTCAAAAAGACTAATTCGCTCAAAGTTGTTCTTAAAGCAATATTGTTACTGTAGCCAGAGAATATTATTATGGAGAAGTGGCTGAGAATGCTAAGGAAGGAAATCCAGAAGTTACCATGGCAGTGAACTGTGAGGATCCCAACTGCACCCAATTTACTGGCAACAAGGTAGGACCTTGGACTTGAGGTAAAAAAGAAATTTACAAGAACTCTGCTTTAAAAACACTACCTGTGTGATTCTGGGCAAGTCACTCAACCTAAATTTCTCCATCTGTAAAGGGGAATGGAGGTGGTATTCTATTATTAACAGGTACTTCACAAAGTAGTACTGACTGTTAAATGAGATTATACATGTAAAGCATGTTAAATAACTTAAAGTACTATATAAATTAATAATAGTAGCTATGATCATGAACTGGGTCATTTCTCTACTACTTGGGTCCTGCTAATGCTTTCAAACCTGCGTTAGCTCTGATTTATGATGATTCATATTCATTGAGTTCCATATTCTCTCCCTCTCTTCTACCCCTCCCCCACCTCTTGAGAAGGGAAGGAATATATATGTATATATATATATATATATACATATATATAATATATGTATATATATATATATATAATATATGTGAAGCCACACAAAAAATATTTCCATGTTAGCCATGCTGCAAAACAAAATATACACACAGAAAAAACAAGAAAAATAAAGTGAAAAAAGTTTGCTTCAATCTTCATTAGGGGTTCTTGACCATTTTTAATGTGGCACATCATTAATGAAACTGAAAGGCTTTGCCAGTAGGCTCTATTTTAACTTCTGTTTATGTCAAAACACTGGAAGCAGCCTTCAGTTGTGGGGAGAGTTGTGGACGTGGAGGCAGAAGGCCTTGGTTTCAAAACCTGATTGAGATATTTATGAGCTATGAGACCATGGGTGTTCATGATACTGGTTGAATTGTTTGACTTTGGTTCTAACTCTTGGTAGAATGATTTCACATAGGAGAAACCATTCCTTTCAAATTCACATAAAAGACAGCTAAAGGATTTGTTCAGTCTCCCCCTTCTATACACCACTCACCCCATGCCTTTTCTGCTTTTCTTTCAAAGAGGAGACTGAGAAGTCAGATCTGATGCAGGAGGAGAGAAGCAGGAAGGGTGTGGTCACTCTCTCTCCCCGTCACTGGCCATTAACGCCTGTCTTGGGGCTTGGCAGAGGAAGACACATTCTATTCCAGAAGCTCAAGAAGGGACTTCTGAGAGGCAGTGGTTGATGGAACCACGACCATAGGCCAACGGTGAG
Source organism: Potorous gilbertii (assembly GCA_028658325.1). Taxonomy (NCBI): domain Eukaryota; kingdom Metazoa; phylum Chordata; class Mammalia; order Diprotodontia; family Potoroidae; genus Potorous; species Potorous gilbertii. The sequence goes on from CM053770.1 coordinate 458,767,044, forward strand.
CAACCTGATTTCTAGGAATTTATGAACCCCTGTTTACTAGGTGATTGCCGCAATGGTGGTGGCTATGGAGATTTTTCTGAATAATATCATGTTTTCACTCCCAGCCTTCTAAATGGAATAGGGTGCAATGTCGTGGGTAAAGGAAATCTCAGAAGCTAGCCTTAGGTTCAAGGATTCTTAACTTGGGGACTGTGATTTTGGTTTGGTTCACTTGTTTTTTGGTTTCTTTTGTTCCCCTATGTCTTTTCTTTTATGCCTTTAAAATCATTCTTCTGAGATGGAATCCATAAGCTTCACCAGACTGCCAAAATATTCCATAACACCAAAAAAATGTTAAGAGCTTCTAATCTAGTGAAAGATATATTTACTGGGCATCACTAGGTTTAGGGTTCAAATTCTCAGACACTTCATAGCTGTGGGACCCTGGATAAGTCATTTAAATTCTCTAATCTGCCTTTCCTCACCTGGAAAATGAGGAGCATAGATTGGATGGTAATTAAGTTTGCTTCTTGCTCTAAATATGTAATCTTAATTATTATATAAAATATATAAACATATATGTGTATATGTATGTATGTACATATGTATGTATATTCCCTTCCTTCAAAGAATTTAAAAATCTCAGAAATATAAAGCAAATCTCTCTCCATTATATATGTATGTGTGTATGTATGTATACCTATACGTACACATATATATGTGCACATATACACTTGTGCAACAATATCAGTCTTAAGTGGAAATGTAAGAGGCAAAAGCATGAGATGTTAGAATGGAATACCTGATTCATTGTCAAACAAATCATATTTACAAATCATAACTGCTATAACTTCATGAAAGGTATAATCACCATGGGCCATATTATCAGGGAATGGTACATGGAGAAAATTCTTTTCTCCCTATTATATCCTGTTTTGCATTCGTCTTTACAGACAAAACAAATAATGAAATATGCCATGAAACTATGTAAATAAATTAAAATACATTAATATATTTAAGCATATCTTGAAAAAGGGGTAGCACCATTTAGCAAATAGAGAATTGGCCTTGAAGGCAGAAAGACATGAGTTCAGAGCTGCCTCTTGACACCTGCTGCATATGTTACTGTGGGCAAGTCAATTAAACTTTCAATAACCTCAACAACTCTCTAAGATTACATCTGTAGAGGGAATTTCTACACTGAGATTTCTGCAAATAGATATAACCAAAGGTTCGAATCAAAAGAATAAATAAATAAATTATACAAATAAGTTAACTTGTGAAAGTAATTATGAATCATATATTTCTATGTTGTTTCTTTTCTTATTTTTTACAAAGTAAAAATACTGAAAGATTTGTAGTCAAGTATAGCTTACACACACACACACACACACACACACACACACACACACACACACACACACATATATACCATAATCAGAATGGTGTTTATTCGATTTTGGTTCTTATACAACCTGGGCACCTACAGACAGGTAACAGAGAGGCTAGAGTATTGGACTGGATATCAGGAATTCCTCAGTTCCAATCTAGTGTCACGTACTTACTCTGACTACAGGCACGTGCATTAACTCCTGTATGCCTCAGCCTTCTCATCTCTAAAATGGGGATAACAAAAATAATGCACCTACCTCAAACAATTCCTGTGAAGATGAGTCTATATGTAAAGTGTTTTGCAAGCCTTAAGATGCTTCATACATACTACTTTATATTGCTGTTCTTGTTGTTAGAGAGGTTTTTAGGCTTTTAGTTTTAAAGTTAGAAAGGCCCTAAGAAAGCATTTAGGAAAGATTGATCATTTTGCTGAAAACAATGTAAGAGAGAGTATGGACTTTCATGATTGCCCAGCTAAGTGTCAGATATGGGATTTGAACTTAAGATTTCATAGAAATATATCTCCAGTTGGAAGGGACCTCATCTTGATTAATGACTTCATTTTATAAATGAAGAAACATCCAAGAAGGTCAGGTGCCTTCCCCAGTGTCGCACTGGTAGTCCTGACTATGAGTGACATTTGACCCCATGTCCTCTGAACACAGAGCTTATGGCATGTCCACTACACAGTACATCCTGGCTGCTTATAAAGCACGCTCTGCACTCTGCTTCTCTAATAACTGGTAATTAGTAATACGACATTCTATTAGAACTATCTGTTTAATGGGTGATGAATGAAGTGATGGAACTCACCTACATGCTCTCCCCAGGCCCTTCCAGATAAAAAGCTATAATCTTATAAACTTCTCCGATACTGTATCTTCACTCATAAAATGGTGATTAGAATCATAATAAATATTAAAATTCGTCATAATACTAAATGTAACTGGAGTTTTTTTAACATTGGAGAGTGGACTGGTTATGGAGGATACATGATGTAAGTCAGGGCAACAATGTATGCAGTATGTCTAAAGTTTTATATGCATGTGGTCAAATGTTGAAAGCTAGGCGAAGCAACAAGGCACTCTGGATCAGAAATGAGAGGCAATAGGAGCCAGGCAAGACAGATCACTACCACCACATTGGCTACTGTCTCCCCTCAGATCCAGATGGTGACAGCCCAGGACCTCGAACCCCCAAAAGTCTTGAAAAATCATAACGCTTCCAGTCGATTGCCCTCGGTCGTTATTCTAGGAAACAAATCCTGTGGAGAAGATGGAGCTCGACAATTTTTCCTGCAGCTACCACAGCAGCAAATACCAAAGAAAGTACCAGTCACCAAAGTCCTTGGCACTGTCAAATGGTTCAAAATCAGAAGTTGATATAATTTTGATCAGCAAAAATGACACTGAAGAAGAAACTGATTTGCCTTTGCACCCTAAGGACTTTATGAGGACTTTCCATCTGACTTGCAGCTGAAACCTTCCATGTGTATTGTCTCCTTTTAATAAAATATGAGCTCCCTGAGATCAGGGATTGTCTTGTTTCTCTCTGCATCCCTGGTGCTTAGAACAATTCCTTGCACATAATGTACATTTAATAAATACCTTATGCATCCATCTACTCATTCATCTATTCAATAAAGATGATTCTAATGTTGGGTTGGAAATTAGATTGACTAATAATTTTATGAAGTATAAATGACATAGCCAACCTACCATATGAATATTTTGTCCACAATTTATAAACTTTTGTTTTAAATCAATCATTAAGGCTCACCACTGAATCAATCCCCTTCATACAGGAGATAGGTGTTCATAAAATATTTAACATCTTTTCAATTCTGAATAGATCTTAGATGAAATAGGTTGGCAAAAGGATAGTTTTTATTATAACTTTACTAGTACAAAATGTTAACAAAAAAAACCCCTCTAGATTCTTCTCCCAACAGTGTTATACACTTTAAAAATATCAAGGATCCTTGTAGGTTTCTGAAGAAGAAATAATTTCATTGTGAACAATTTATATGCTAAAATGTATTCTTTACAATTACAAAACACTTGTACTCATTTTGTCAACTTATGTTATGACCAGTAGATGTCTTTAAGAATCCCATTCACTATAATTTCTCAGACAAAGGACTCGTATCTTAAATATATGGAGAACTTTGTCAAATTTATAAGAATATGAGTCTTCCTTAGTTGATAAATTAGTTAAAGGATATGGACAGGCAGCTTTTAGATGAAGAAATCAAAGCTATATATAGTCGTATTAAAATGTTCGAAATCATTAATGATTAGAGAAAAGCAAATTAAACAACTTTGAGATATCACACACCTATCAGGGAGGCTAAATGATGGAAGGGGAGAATGACAAATTTTGTAGGGGATATGGGAAAATTGGAACACTAATACACAGTTAAAGCTACTGTGAACTTATCCAACTATTTTGGAGAGCAAGATGGAATTATGCCCAAATTTATAGTTATAAAAATGTGTACACCCTTTGATCCAGCAATACCACTATTATGTCTGCTTACCAAGGTGATCAGGAAAAAAGGAAAATGACTTATATGTTCTAAAATACAGTAGCTCTTCATACAACAGTAAAGAACTGGAAATTGAGGGGAGGCCCATCAATTGTGAAATGGCTTAATAAGTTGTGGCATATGATTGTGATGGAGTACTATTGTGTTATAAGAAATATAGAGCAGATTGGCTTTCAAAAATATGGAAAGATTTGCATGAAATAAGGAAGAGTGAAATGGGCAGAACTAAGAGAATCTTATATACAGTAACAGCAATATTATTTGAAGAGAAACTGTGAATGACTAAGCTATTATGAGTAATATGAATATTCAAATCAACTACAAAGGATCTATGAAGAAAGATGCTATCCACTCCCAGAGAAAGAACAGATATATGGATATATATATATATATATATATATATATATATATATATATATATATGTTGTGTGGTTTAACATATGAATGCGCATCAAATGTCAGTCTTCTCTAGTGCAGTGATGGGAGGGAAAGGAGGGATACAGCTTGGTACTCAAAATAGAATAAAAAATAAATTTAAAAAAGAATACCATTCACACACAAAATGAAAAATAGTTCATACTACTCATTACTGAGTTATAAAGTTACACCCTTTTCCTTTATGAGATAATCTGTAAATTTTTTAATTCTCAAGAATCGTAACATTCTCTGATAAGAAAAACATCATCAAGTCACTGATCTATTGGACTAGACTTATTGAGCAAGAGGGGCAGAGGGGCAGTTATGGTATAATGAACCAATCGAACAGCATCAGACTTTGCAATCTTGAGTCTACAGCACACCTGTGACACTTAAGGTAAGGGTGAACACTGTTACTTAACATGCAAGTTTTGACTCTCAATGACACTTAATGGGTCAAGATGGAGCACCGGTATTTTAAAACAGCATCATATAACTCAGAGAATAAGAGTATAACAGTGGGAAAGAGCAAAGCATTTGGCACAGTGCCTGCTACATTGTAAACACTATACAGGTGCTAGCAATTGATGTTATTATTATTAATTACTACTAATTAGCAATTTAATTTAAATTATCATTGATCATTTCTACATTTAAATATCTGATGCAAAGGATTAGGGTAAAATCAGTGAAAATTATTTTGGATTGTCATTAAATAGGTTATGCAATGTCAGCGTATGTCTTTAAGCTTAATGACTGAGCGCATCATGTACTTCTAGTGTGGAAATGTTTTTATACTTTAGGTAGGTTGTACAGTGTCACAATTATAAAACTCTGGTCGAATATATCCTATAAATGTCATATCATGATCATATATCACTTTAGCAACTCAACATTACATTGTCTATTCACGTCTAGTTGTACTACACACACACGTCTTTTTTACTGAGAAACAAGCTTATGCAAAAGAAATCATATCTAGAACTAAGGTTTATATGCTAAATGAGTTACCACTAAAAACTTACATTAGTTCAATGCATAAGTGTAATATGTCATTGCTGAAGTTAAAACTCGTTATATTTTTAAAGGAAGATATAATGATACTTTGGAAAAAAAATACCACTAAACTTGTGTCTATAATCTTGACATTGAATATTGAATTAATCAGGGATGATCGATGAATGATTTAGTTGCACCTTATTTGCATTGTATTAAAATCACTTGGATCATATTCCAAAGCATCCAGTAAAGGATGATGATACAGTGGTAACATTAAATATTTCCTTGTGTTAATTGTAGCCCAAAAAAACTAATAAAGAGATGGTCAGATTCAGGCCCAGAAGAGAAAGGATGATTGGTGGGCACATTGGATGCATTAATTAGCACATGTTAAAAAAATAATAAAATGACATTAGATCTTTACATTATAAAATGATATATTTGAAATGTGAACACTGCATTTGCATACAGAATACTTTACCGTGACCCTGTACATATTGATCTGCAGTTCTTTGTTCAAGAGACCATTAAAGACATGAACCAACCTTAAAGATCATCTAGTTCATTCCCTTTCACTTTGCACATGAGAAAACTGAGGCTAAAATTATCAAAATGACCCAAAACTCTAGAAGAGAGACCATTTAAAAGTGTAGAAGCATAATTATATCCAAGATAATTGCAGAGGAGCTTTCCCCCTTATAGATATGCAGACATATGTTGAATGTATCTATAAATTATGGATACACATCTGCATGTGTGTAGAAACATGTGGATTGATATATACATGTGCATACATGCATGAATGTGTGCATTTTATATGCACAATATATCCAGGCACTTGCTATTTGGAGAGTGAATTTTGTGGTCAGGAGTTCTTGTTTTTGGTGGTGGTGGTTTTTATTTTTTTAATCTTTTGTATTTATTTAATAATAATCAAGCCAGAGCAGCAAGTACTACAATGGTTTTAGAAGCAAGAAAATACATTTGGGGAGAAGGGAAGTCACTTGGTCCTTCAATTATTGAATTTCAAGTCTGGGACATATACAATTTCTAGGTAAAACTATTTTTGGTAAAGATGACATCTTGTCTCCAAAAGAGATGAGGATAAATTGTTTATTAAATATATATTCTTTTATATTCCTGTAAATCCTTTGTTATACTCAATATTGCAATGGATCTGTGGTCTCATTGAAATTTGCATTTATATAAAAGGAGAAACCATTTGACCCTACCCATTAAAAGAAGTATTCGAAAGTATCTGAAAGAAAAATGGGATTTATTGAAGCTAATTAAATAATTGTTTAATATTAAAATCATTTATTTCTCTATATAACTTTTACTGGTGTTTCCTTCCAGGTGTTATTGATATAAATGTTAATAGTGTTTTATTTTTTGACAAATTTTATATAAAAGAGGTAAGGAAGGAAGGAGGGGGGAATAAATGAGGGAGGAAGGAAAGAAAGAAGGCCTAAATGATGATTTCTTAGTCTATCAAAAGTAGAAATTTCTCAGATGTCACCTAATCTAACCCTTCACTTTATAAGAGGAAACAATTCCAGAGATATTAACTAACTTTCTGAGGGCTATATAAGTATTAATGGGAAAGCTGGGAAAAGAACCCAGCTCTCTTACTGTGTGGTTCCCAAGTTCACTAATTCCTACCATGTAACAGCTCCCAGTTAACCTAATAATCAGTTGTCAAGAGTAGTATCATAAGTAGTGAAGAACAATTAATAGTGCAAAAAACTAACAAAATGTATAGTGGTCCTGTGGAAAGGGTATCTAAGAAGCAAAGACATTTGACCTGCTAATCATCGAACAACTGCAGAGCACCTAAGCCTTGCTACTGTAGTACTACTACTATAGTAGTAATGGTTAAGTGTTAACAATAAACGATTATCATAATGTTATCTAACACATCTTCTACATTGCTGACCAAGGTCTATTACTAATGTATATACCTGATCATGTGATTCATTAAACTCCAGCTATTCCCTATTACCTCAAGGATCAATGCTTAAGTTTGGAATTTAAAGCCCTTCAAAGCCTAGCTCCAACCAACCTCACTAACCATATTATAAACGTTTACCCCTTCATGAACTCGTTGGTCTAGCCAAGCCTTCTGGGGTCTCCTCACACACCATCCACATCTGGACCTTTGCATAGTGTCTCTCACATACATGAAATGCACCTCTTGAAACACTTATTTTCCATAAAAGCTAAAGTAAAGGGATACTTCCTACAGGGAGCCTTTCTTGATCACCCCAGCTCTTAGTACCACCACAAATTTCCTTGTATTTAATTTGTAAAAGGTTATATTCCATCACTCATTCAATAAATATTTATTAAGCATAAAATATGAACCAGGCTCTGTGACATTACTAGGGATATAGAAAGGAAAAAAAAGATATTGCCATCAAGGAGTTTACATTCTCATGGGTAAAAGAACATGGAATTTTCTTTCTTTCTTTTTTCCTTCATGCTTTCTTTTCTTATTTCTTTCCATCTTTCCATCTTTCCTTCTTTCTTTTTTCTAGATAAATTGATATCTATCTACATAAAAGATATGTATATATCTTATAGATATGCATGCATAGGTTGTTTGTATCTGTACATTATGTAACACATCTGAATGTGTGTATATGCATGTGGATCAATATATACATATGCATACACATATGAATGTATTCATTTTATATGCACAATATATCTACAGTGAAGTTGGAATGTATAGAAGGGAATCTGAGAGGGAAAGGCACTAATAAATGGAGTGACAGGGAAAGGTCTCCTTCAGAAAAAGAGATTTGAATTTAAGGAAGTCAGAGAAACAAGAAGGCAGAACTGAGGGGACAGGAGGACAGCTGGCACAATGTTCCAAAGATGGGAGATGGAGTACTGTGTTTGAGAAATGATAGGAGAGATGTAAAGTACTGAAGAAATCTGGGAAGGTAGAAAACAGACAAGTGGAGAAGAACTTTAAATGCCATAGGGGTTTACAGTTCACCCTTGGCTTTAACAGGGAGCCACTTGGCCTGACTGCCCAGGACAGTGTGCTGACATACTCTTTAGAAAGATTACCTTGCCAACTGAGTGGAGGATGCATTGGAATGGGGAGAGATTTGAGGAAGGGAGATGAATTAGAAGCTTCTTGCATGCTTGAACTTCACTCTAACTGGAACTGGTTCAAAGAGAGAAGAATATGCATATGTGTGTCTGATATATGTGCATGTGTATATATACATATACACACATGTACATATATACACACACACATATTTACACACACATAGTTGTGTGTAAATCAATCTTACAGAAATCAATCTTACTCAATTGGGAAAAAGGAGGAAGAGAAGGGGATAAGAGATAGAGGAGTGGGTGATAAAAGGGAGAGGGAACTAAGGGAGTCAGTGGTCAGAAGCAAAACAGACTATTGAGGAGGGACAGCATAAAAGGGAAAAGAGAAGAAAAAACAGAAGAAATAGAATGAAGAGAAATACAGTTAATATTCATAACTGAATGTGAATAGAATGCGCTAACCCATAAAGCAGAAGCAAAATAGATAGAAAAATGGATTAGAAACCAGAATCTAACAGTATGTTGTTTACAAGAGACATACTTGAGACAGAAGATGCATACAGGGTTAAAATAGAGTAATGGAGCAGAATCTATTATGTTTCATTCAGCTGAAGTAAAAAAGACAAGTTTAGCAATCATGATCTCAGACAAAGCAGAAGCAAAAATAGACCTGATTAAAGGAGATAATCAGGGAAACTACATTTTGCTAAAAAATACCACAGACAATGAAAGAATATCAAAAATTTATATAGCAAGTTTCTCTGATAAAGGCCTCATTTCTCAACTACATGGGATACTGAGTCCAATTTATAAAAATAAGAGCCATTCCCCAATTCTTGAATGGTCAAAGGACATGAAGTAGGAGTTTTCCAAAGAAGAAATCAAAGTTATACATAATCATATAAAATGCTCTAAATCACTAAGAATTAGAGAAATGCAAATTAAAACAACTGTGAGATATCACCTCATACCAATCAGAAATGACAACTGCTGGAAGAGATGAGGGAAAATAGAAATACTAATAAATTGTTGATGGAGTTGTGAACTGGTCCAAACATTCTGCAGAAGAATTTGGAACTACATCCAAAGGGATACAAATTGTGTACAGCCTTTAACCCAGCAGTGCTTTTATGAGGTCTATACCCCAAGAACTTCAAAGAAAAAAAAGGAAAGGTCATATATGGACAAAAATATTTATAGCAGCTCTTTTCATGGTGGCAAAGAACTGGAAATCAAAGGGATACTTATCAACTGAGAAATGGCTAAACAAGATGTGGCATATGATTTTGTTGGAGTACTATTGTGCTGTGGGAAATGATGAGGAAGGTATTTCCTGGGGGGAGGAGGGTAGTGGAATGACCTCTATGAATTGATACAAAGTGAAGTGAGAAGAAACAAGAGAAAATTGTATACACTAACAGCAATGTTGTAATGACAATCCATTGTGAAAGACTTGGTTTTTCTGATCAATACAATTATGCAAGACAATTCCAATGGTCTTATGGTGAAAAAAATGCTATTGATCTCCAAAGAGAGAACTGATAAACTCCGAGTACAAATTTAAGTAAAATTTTCTCACATTTTTGTGATATAGCTAATATATTTTTCATGATTTTACACATATAGGTGATATCATATACCTTGCATTCTCAGTGGCTGGCGGAGGGATTGGAGGGAGGAAGAAAACTTCTAAACTCAAAATTTAAAAAGAAATGAGTTTAAAATAAATATTTTTTAAAGAAGCTTATTCTAATAGTTCGGGTAAAAGATGATGGCCTGATCTGGAGTAGCCATATGAAGAGTGAGAAGAGGACATAGATGAGAAATAATACAAAGATATAAGTGATTTGGCAAATAATTGTATAGTTGGGGTAAGTGAAAGTGAAGGATTGAGTATGACACTAAAATCATGAGCCTGAATAGCTAGGAGGATGATGATGCCCTCATCTGTATTAGAGAAATTCTGAAGAGTGGAAGGTTTGGGGAAAAGAAAATTAATTCTGTTTTGTATATGATGGATTTAAAGAGTCTAAGAGTCATATAGTTTAATATGTCTGAGAGAGACAGAGACAGAGACAGAGACAGAGACAGAGAGAGAGAGAGAGAGAGAGAGAGAGAGAGAGAGAGAGAGAGAGAGGCTGGGCATATATATATTTGGGAATCATCTGCAAAGGAATGATAATTGACCCTATCGGAGCATTACGGAACAAAAGAAACCTTAGGATAAAACTTTGGGAAACACCAGAGCTTATTAGGTACGACAAGAAGAATAGCAGAGAAGTCTAAAAAGGAATGACAGGATAGAGAGAAAAAGGACTAAAAGAAAGAACCATGAAAATCCAGAGTCAAAAATACACAAGAACATCAACAATATCCAATGCTGCAGAGAGCTTAAGAATGAGCAATAAGAAATGATCATTAGATTTGGCAATTAAGAGAGTGACAGTAAGGTTTTCAAGGGAAATTTCAGTAGAATGATGAGGTTGGCAACTAGAGTTTGGCTTTTCCTAGGAGTTTCACTGGAGTGTGTATGTACACATGCATATGCACACACACACACACACACACACACACACACACACTCAAATATTCTGAGAGTATAGAAACAAATTAGACTATACAATCCTTGGTCCAGGAGCAATTTACCACCCAGTGAGCATGTTATGGTACAGAGCACTCGATTTGGAGGCAAAGAATGTTTAGGTTCAAACCCCAATGTTGGATTCAAATAGTCACTTTACTATTTATTAACCAATGAACCTTGCTACTTCTACTCTATCTGGAATCATGGCAGTGGTAGAAAAGAATTCAAATAATGCCAAAAATTAGTTTTTAGACCATTTAAGAAACAGTAGACTATTCCTTGTTCCTCAAAATGAACTCCTTGTTCAAAGCTCAGACTACAAGTGAACATACTACAGGAGGAAATTAATTGTTTCAATCTTGAAATTTTCATTCTTCCATCCATCCTCATCCATCCATCCATCCATCCATCCATCCATCCATCCTTCCATCTACCTACCTACAAAACTTATCTATCTGTTAGTTTAGTTTTTTTGTTTCTTTGTTTACTTATTTTTGAGGTGGGGTTACCCTTTCTTGCCCAGGCTAGAAGTGCAAAGGCCACTCACAGGCAGGCCTACTGCCACTAATTGCCTAGAAGTTAAATCTTACTCTGTTTCTCATGTTGGCCAGTTTACCACTCCTTAAGCTTCTTGGTGGCCCTTTGCTCTTAGGGGGTCACCATATTAGTAACAGCTTTAGTGAAAACAACTGATCAGTTTCACCAAGTGCAGCTCAGAAACTCCTGAGCTCAAGCAATTCATTAACCTCAGTCTCTTTGGTACCTTGGATTACAAAGAGTGTGTCACCACACCCAGTGTCATTCTTATTGCAAACAAAGTCTGAAGACAAAAATAAATGAAAGGCTAGGTCAGGGGTCCTCCTTGGAAAACCAAATAAAGGAGACCTCAAGACTGACTTTATTGGGCATTTCAAGGCAAAAAGAAAATTGGGGTATTTAATTACCTCATTTCTATGCTCACATGTATTTGAGAAAAAACAACTACGAAAATAATTGCATTCTAGGTTGTAAAGGGATTCTGTGCTAATATTGATGCTCTCTAGATATGTTCTTGTTAAGAAATGACCTTGTCCTAATTATAGAGAGCTTCCAAACATTACAGATTCTAATAAATTAGATCTATAATAACAAACACATGTGTGCTAATTATCTACACAGGAAAAACCATGTACTAAGAAAGTCTATTGTCCAGCCTATAACATAGTTGGATGGAAAATCTGTAGAACTAGTCTGTAAGGGAAGGTGTGTACATAAACGTACACATATTAAAATATAAATATATGTGTATATAGGCACCTAGGTTGTTCAATGGATAGAGTGCTGACCTACAAGTCATGAAGATGCCAGTTGAGACCATGCCTCAGACACTCAATAGCTATGTGAACCTGGGAAAGTCACAATCTGTCTTGGCCTCAGTTTCCTCATCTGTAGAATGATGATAACGCCTACCTCTCAGCGTTTTTGTAAGGATAAAGCAAAATAATACTTGTACACTGTTTTGCAAACCTTAAAGTTCTATATAAATACTAGCTACTAGCTCTAATTATATGTATGCATTTGAATATTCATTTATATCTACATGTTATAATATTATATATAGATATCTAAGACTGTAAACATGGACAGTGAGCTAGTCCAAGAATACAGCTGGAAAATGAGAGTGAATTGGATGTCTTTGATGAAATGCAGTTATTTTAAAGACTAAACTCCCTGAAACAAAGTTCCAACTTTTTAATACCAATGAAGAACTAGCCCTGCTGTATGTTTAAGAGTCATGGAAAACGACAACATATGTAAAATGAGAGTAGAAAATCACAAAAATAGCACAAGCAGGCCAAAATATATTATAAACAGTTAATTATTACAGAGAAACAAGGTCAACGACATCAAAAAAAAAGAAAGGAAAAGAAAATGTGCTGATTGTGTAGCAAAAGCACAGGCTATAATGGAATGCCCTATATTCCATCTGTGTCCTTCAGATTTTGGGATAACTTGAGTTTGCTTTCCATAAAATATGATTTGTGTCCAACTCAATACATTCATTCAACAAATAACTGAATACTTAATATGTAAGACATGATGGAAATTTTGTTGCAAGAACAAAAATACAAAAGATATCCATTCCTTCTGCTACTCTGGAGATCTGATTTTAATAGCATGAATATTCTTTCAAATGATTCATATCATTATCCAGTGATCATAGTGGTCCTTGATTTGAGGGGACAATTTCAAAAGTTGAAAAGATGATCAATTTTTCCTGATTGGTATGACCCAAGATTTACTTGCAAATGGTTTACATTTTGCCAAGTGTTATGCCTTACCACAAAGAAATGAAAACAGAGTCCAGTAGATAAAACGTGCCAAAGAGTGATTTCTTAAAGGGCATATGACATAGCTTACAAGGTTCTAAGAAGGCAGTGAAGGATTCCAGGAAGCAAAAGTTTCTGATGGCCATTCAAGGCTCTGTGACGAGTGTGCATTTCTCACACCAGTGGAGAGAAAATAGCAGTGAATCTTTGGCAAAAATGTCCTTTAGCAATATTGCATCTTTGGTAAATTAAAGTTTGAGGTTCTTGTTTTCTGTGTATATTTATAAAAGCCTCATTTACAATATAATTGTTTAGCAAATTCTCACTTTCCATCTGCCCTTGAAGGTTGAGGAGGCACTGATTAATTAGGGCACTGTCAGTGGGGCTCAGGGGTTATCCTTCTGCATTCACAATTGTTCTTTGGTTTTCTAGGTTTTGGCACACATACACATGCAAAACCCTCAGCAGCCTTTGACACATTTGACTGTTATCTGGATGAAGTAGCTGTATTGGGCAATTTCTCATTATAGTCTAAAAATGCCACACATATGTTAACCTTGGGAGGCAGCTTCTATTTCAGGGTTAGTAGGCTGTCCTGTACTGGTGCTAACAATGATCTTGACACTGACTTTGGAAAAAGGTACTATTACTTTGGAGTGGCCCTTAAAGCTCCCCCTCTAAGGTATGCAATGAATTCTCTTAATATACTTCAGTATGGCTTGATTTATGAACAAATTTTCAGAAATATATCTATTAAATGAAGCAATGTACACCTGTGCTGACACTTTCTGCAAATGAAAAGTCATTATGCAAATAGAATACCAGCATAGAGCAAAATCAGAATCTTTGAATTCTTAATAAAAATAGGTTTTATTTTATTTTGTCTCAAAGAATTTAAGCTGGAGCAATCACTAAATGAATTTATACATCACTCTCACTAAAGAAAATATAACGATCTTCATCTGGACTATAAAAAAAGACTCCATTGTCACTCCATAAAATTCATTTTTGCTATTAGCAGCTACTCATAAATTTCTTCAAAAACATTTAACCCCTAAAAGCATAATGAACAAGTACTTCCAAATATCAATATAAGCAAAGGTATATTCTTTAAAAAAAAACCTTAAGTAAAAATATACTAAACTTTCTGAATCTTACTATAAAATGAGTAATTATCTATAAATTCATTTAATAGAAATGAATTATATGTCCTTTTCTGCTCATTTAGCCTGATTCAAGAGAAACTGAAAACAGTCATTTTAATAAGAAATATTTAAAAATCAAAACATTATATCATGCCAACCACAGAGTAAAAGAGATGACCAGAAAAAGGCCAAGTTACATGGGGAGAGTAAGGAATGGCTAAAAGTTGGCCCATGTGTTCAATGGATGACCCCACAATGTCAAGGAAAGAGAACTATGGGGAATCTCCCAGCACATGTCTCTCATCCTATTAAGATGGATCCTTCTACAAAGAATTTAGAAGAGAATATGAATAAGACCCTCATAGGATGAGAAGGCTTGCAATCTGCACCATTGGAGTGAGTGTGAGAGAAGAGATTGCAAATATAAAATTATGAAAATATGGTTGCAACCAGTTAGACCAATTTTTTTCTTTATTAATTTTTTGATTTCATAAATTCCCCCCTTCCCCTCTCAAGATGGCATGAAATCTGATATAGGCTATATATGTCCAATCCTATTAAACATAGTTCCACATTAGTCATGTTTTAAGAGAAGAATCAGAACAAAAGGGAAAAACCACAAGAAAGAAAGAACAAAAAACAAAAAAGAGAAACTAGTATGCTTCTATCGACATTCAAACTGTGTAATTCTTTCTCTGAATGTGGATAACATTTTCCATCATGAGTCTTTAGGAATTGTCTTAGATCACTGCAATGTTGAGAAGAACTAAGTCTATCAAAGTCAGTCATGGTACAATGTTGCTGTTACTGTGTACAAAGTTCTCCTGGTTCTGCTCACCTCACTCAGCATCAGTTCATGCAAGTCTTTCCAGGTTTATCTGAAATCCATGTGGCTCACGATTTCTTATGGAACCATAGTATTTCATTGCATTCGTATAGCACAACTTATTCCCCACTGATGGGCATTCCCTCAATTTCCAATTCTTGGTCATCACAAAAACAGCTGCTGTTTTTGTACATGCGGGTCCTTTTACATTTTTGATGATCTCTTTGGGATACAGAACTAGTAGTGATATTGCTAGATCACAGGGTATGCACAGTTTTATAGTCTTTTGGTAATAGTTCCAAATTGCTCTCCATAATGGTTGGATCAATACACAACTCCACCAACAATGTGTTAGCGTTCCAATTTTCCTATAAACTCATGTTTTGATAAACTGGTTAAATATTTTGGTTCCATGAAGTTTAGCCCATCAGAATATAAACTCAGATTTCCATTGGTAGAATGTTAACCCGTTAAATCTCTACCAGACAAGTTCTAATCTCTATATGCATATACATTATCTAGAAAATTTATAGTATGGAGCGTCAAAGAGAATAACAGAGAATGAGATTATGATTATAATAGATTTAATGAATCACTAATTAATCTGCACAAATCTTGTAATTTATGCTACATATAATGTAAAGTGAATTATGTACTTGCCATCTAGTTTCTCTCAGCAAAAAAAACCCATGCCTGCATTCATATAGGATAAATAATTAGTATTAACAATCATACTAATGAATACTTTGATTTTATATATAATATATAGAGAGTTGTATCGATCAATTATAAAACATATTAAACAGTTCCAACTTCTAGAATCTTTCTCCAATGACATCAAAATTTTGGTTAGATTTTATATATTTAAAATCTTAACATATACCAAGAAAATATGGGGAATAAACTTTGAGCTTAAATAAAGAGGCCACATGAACCAAAAGAATGAAGGCAATAGGTTAAAAAAAAACCTTAATATCATTTAGGCAAAACAGACTGAGCATACAGATATGAAAGAGAAGGTGGCCACTGAATAAGAGATTTACTGGTGTCAAAGATGGGGTTATACTAAAAGCTGGTATGCAAAAAATCAATCAGTCTATTAATGGACCTGGTAAAATTATTAATGCATAAGCAATACAGTTGATTAATTATGATAAATTTACAAAGTGTTCAACTTTTTGTATCAGAAAAAAAAGGAATGAGATAGCCTGAAAGGATCTGTCATGCATCAGTATAGGTATAACATCATAGTCAGTTCAAGGGTGAGATTAGAAATGCAGTAAGTTGTGGAAGAGCTATATCCAAAACAGTCCAATTCAAGGCATCCCCTAAGGAAAAAAATGTTCTTCGGATAGGAATTAAAGAGTCTATATATCTCTAAATTTCTGTCTCTGTCTTTGTCTCTTTGTTGGATTCCATCTCTCTCTCTATTTCTGTCTCTCCTCCTTTCTCTCCACAAGAATCCAACAGGAGACAAAGTATCCAAATGACAGACATTCTGAGGACAAACATTCACTCACAATAAACTTTATATTTTTGGTACCAAAGAGAGGAACATTGAAGACAAACTTGGACAAAGATGAGTTTGGAAGATGAGGATTTAAGTGAGGAAACAGCTTCAAGGTGTGAGACTTCATAAACCTGAAAATAATGCTGGCTATAGACCAGAAAGGCACTGAACCTTGAACCCCAAGAAAAAGTTTCACATAAAGAGAAATTCAGAAAGACGCTATCAGGAAAGGAAAGGAATTCTAAAAACCAGGAGTTTTTCCGTGTGCACTTTCTATGGGTATGACTCACACTGAATTCTAAATTTGAGCTTATTATCCCCATGGACTTGATGGATGCAAGTGCCCTCATTTTGGGGGACAGATAGGGCAGCTAGGTGGGGCAGCAGATAAGAGTGCCAGGCCAGGTAAGGAAAATCTGAGTTCAATCCAGCCTGAGACACTTACTAGCTATATAGTCCTAGGCAAGTCACTTGCTCCTATTTGCCTCAGTTTCCTCATCTGTAAAATGAGCTGGAAAAGGAAATGGCAAACCACTCCAGTATCTTTGCCATGAAAACTTCAAATGTGGTCATGAAGAGTCAGATATGACTGAAACAACTGAACAAAAAAATTTTAACCACTGTTTTGGTTATGCCTTCTCTATAACACTTTTTTAAAATTGCTAAGTCAGACTGATTATCAGTGGGAAGGACACTCTTCAGGGTTCCTAAGTGACAATAATAGAAAAAAAGCACCTCAGGGCTTCCTGATCGCTGAGTAACTGTAATCTGTAACTCTGAGTAGGAGTAGGGGAAGGAGCCCATTGCAATGACATCAAAGCTAAGTTGGGGAAAAATGTTTAAAGAAAATAATACTTGTACAGTACCATGTGTAATGTACACTTTTGGAACTATTAAAAGTATGATAACAGATCTGCAAATTGTCCTTAAAAAACACAATATTAGTGAAACATATGGTCCTTCACGCTAAAGCAACTATAGAAAGATTAGTACTTCCTCACAGACAAGGAAGAAAGGGATTGACAAATATTTTAGAGAATATGATAAACAGTTCACGGACCTAAAGAAATGCTTTTGGAACAAGAATATATCATTTCTCTGAGAAATAATAAAGGTTGGTAATATGACATACCATTGTATCTATCAAATGTAACCCAAAATATATTAATTCCAAATGGAGCTTATGAAATAGTTAAGGTACAAGAACAGACTCAAAAGACTATGGGTAATATCTACAAAAAATTAGAAAACAGTGTTAACAAATAAACATTGAATAAATCACTGAATTGTGTGGGGTTTTTTCTGTAGGAATAGAGTTTTTAATGGCAATTCAGAACCAGGTCATTGCCACCAGAAATTACAAAAGGGTTACCTTTAAACAACCTGGACTTAACAGTAAAAACTGAAATGTATCACAGAAAGCTATAAAAATGTAACATACGCCAAATGTCTAGTGAGGTATAATCTAGTGGCTATAGTTCCACATCAGAAGCTATCTGTTATGGTCTGAAAAACAGAGAAAAAAACCCATACTGTAAGTATAGTTCTCAAAATATCCTTAAGAACTAGATGAAAGCACTACTATAGAGGAACCATCTATAGAATGAACTATAGGTCACAATTTCCTGAGTAGTATTAACCTGCAAAAACTTAAGCAAAGCATTTTCTTAGATGTCACTATACCAAATATTAATAAGCTATCATCTTCATGGAATGGACAGTGTTTTTAAATGTAGAGATCTTACAGAAGAAATCAAAATCATGTAGGGACAAAAGGTACACAGCATCCCTACAAGCCTATGAGCTATCAGAATTGTTGTTCCAAGGTTGCTTTCAGTGATCCTATAGAGGTTTACCTTATCAATTAAGTAACAAACCCTTGAGTGCTTACTAATAATACAGAAATAAATAGGCACATAATACTTATATATATATATATATATACATATATATATATATACATATATATATATATATATACATACACACACAAAGTATTAGGATTACAATCTTGGAGGCAAAGGCTGAAGTAGCTCTACAGAGTCAGAATTCTTGTACAGAAGATGCTTTGAGCCATGCCTTGAAATAAGCTAAAAAATAATAACCCTTCAATGATTTTGTGCACCTATTTATCAGTTTGTCTTGCCATAATATCATTTCTATCTGAATTCTATTTAAAAATAAGATTAATTTACACTTATTTAGAACTTTATCATTATCAGGTTTGCATAACCTGATTTGATATTCTTAACAACATTATGTGGTAGGCAATATATATCATGCAGGTACCTAGTCTGAACTCTCCGTGAGAGCTCACAATAATACAATATTGATAACCAAAAAACCAAACTGCACTAAGACCAGTCCAGATTTTCCCTTACGAAGTACACAGTCTTCACCAAAATATAATATCCAAAGTCAGAAAGTAGATTAGAAGAATGACCAAATAAAAAATAGAGAATTCCATCATAAAAGCTATTACAGTAACATAATCAAGTATAATCAAGATATAAACCAAGAAGAAAAGAAAGACTCAATCATCTACAACACTATATAATCTCAAAGAAAAATAGAGTTTGGGCATAAATTTAAATACCATTCCTGGAAGAGATGAAATAGTTTTTAAAAGATTAAAAATGATTTTATAAATGAAATGAGAATGCCACACTGAAAAAGGAAAATAAATATTAAGAGCTATGGAAGAAAGAATTCAAAAAGAATTAAGAGCTAGACACAATAGGTTACAAAGCCTCACTCAGAAAACAGGCTTCCTGAAAAATCAGATTAGACTAAATGGAAGACAAAGTTTTCATAAGACCAAAAATATTAAAATGAAGATAAAAGGTAAAAGATAGAAGAAAATGTAAAAAAAAAATTGACCTACAAAAAGACTGAGTATAAACAATTTAAGAATAATTCAACAACCTGAAAGTCACAAAAAATTGTCCTCACATAGTATTTCTGGAAATCTTAAAGTAAAACTGCCCAGATCAAATAGAGCCACAAAAAATTGTCCTCACATAGTATTTCTGGAAGTCTTAAAGTGAAACTGCCCAGATCAAATAGAGCCACACGGTAAAGTTGAACTAGAAAGAATTCACTGGTCATCATTTTAAAGAAACCCAAAAATGAAAACTCCAAGAAATATTATTGTTAAAGTCCATTGCTTCTAGTTTAAAGGGAAAAACACCACAAATGGTGAAGTACAAAGGAGACAGAATCAAGATCACCTGCAATTTAGCACCTTTTAATGTAAAGGAGCAAAGAACTTGCAATATTGTATTCCAGAAAACAAATGCTATAAACTTAGAGCCAAGAATGTATTATCCAACAAAACTTAGTATAAAGTATATGGGACAGGCGTGAGGGGAGTAGGAGCTGGGAATTGACCTCTCATGAAATGGAAGACTTCCAAGTATTTTTGATAAATATACCACAGATACATTGACTTTTGCAGTTCAAGCACAGAAGTTAAAAGAAATGTGATCATGTAAGCATGGATGAACAATCATCAAAGAAAGGAAGGTTAAAGAAAATTTCTCACATAATCAAGGTATACAAATAGAAGTCTATATAAGAAAGGAGGAAGAGGTGGGGAGAACAGCTAGCACTTGAACCTCACTGTCATATTAACTGGTCAGAGGACAGAACACACACACACACACATACACACACACACACACACACACACACACACACACACTACAGAAATACAGTTTACTTACTAGGGAAAAGGGAGAAGGAAGAAAGGGAGATTAGAGACTGTATAAATTAAGGGAGGAATCAGTCCTAAGCAAAACATACTTTAACAAAGGATGCACACAAATATGAAAGATTCTTTCTGAGTTGGCAAAGAACTGGATTCTAAGGGAGGTGCCCATAAATTAGAGAATGATTGAGCATGCTATGATATATAAATAAGACAAAATACCATTGGACTTTAAGAAATGATGGATTTTTTTTTTCAGAGAAGCTTACGAAGATTTTAGTATGAACTAAAACAGAGTTAAGTAAACAGAATCAGGAAAACAACTTATATATTTGTATATATTTATACATTTGGAATAATATAACTTTGCAAAGAGTGCCTTTCTTTGGTACAACACATTTTAACCTTATCTTTTTTGCTGAAAAAGTACATTTCTAAATTAAGTATTTTTTTCCTAATCTTGTACTTTTCCATGGAAGTCTACTGATAAAGTTTACCCAGTGACAAATATTTTTAAATTTTAAAATTTCTTTTCAGCCTTTCTTTTCCATACTGACCAGAGCCTCATGAGTACTACTATGGGCTACATTAATGAAAACAAATCAGCCGGAGGAGTCAAAAGGGGTGGGACATATGTTCATTTAATTTCGTTTTCCCTGGCTAGTGTGGATCATAAGTCAGAAGTAGGAGGATTGGGGAGAGGAGAGGGAAAGAGAAAGGATGAAAGTCCACTTGACCCACACAGGAACAGGGCTCCCCCAAGCAGCAGCAAGGCCAAAACAGGACAGGCAGTATGAGAAAGAGCCTGGAAGAGGTCCCTTCTTGAGGCTCCCAGTCTATGGGGGGGGGTTAAGTCACTAAATGCCCTTCATTTTTCATCCTACAACAGAGCCTTTTGAAAGTGGTGGAAGGGTAGTTAGCAGAAAACAGAAATAAAGTAGATGGCTTGGCAGAAATGGCTGAAGGAATTAAGACATTCCCACTGACCTGGGGAAGTCAACCCTGGTAGTCTTTAGATGCCTAGGACAATCCCATCAATGACAGAGGGATGTTGGTATACTGAAGTGTGTTTGGTCACATTAAGTCATCTCATATATCCCTATCCATGAATTTGTTACATTTGGCGTGTTTGGTCACATTAGTCATCTCATATAGCCCTAGCCATGAATTTGTTACATTTGGCGTGTTTGGTCACATTAAGTCATCTCATATAGCCCTATCCATGAATTTGTTACATTTGGCGTGTTTGGTCACATTAAGTCATCTCATATAGCCCTATCCATGAATTTGTTACATTTGG
>CM053770.1:458789336-458864336 GCA_028658325.1 Potorous gilbertii
ATATAGCCCTAGCCATGAATTTGTTACATTTGGTGTGTTTGGTCACATTAAGTCATCTCCTATAGCCCATGAATTTGTTACATTTGGTGTGTTTGGTCACATTAAGTCATCTCCTATAGCCCATGAATTTGTTACATTTGGCAATGATTTTGCAATCATTATTCATTTTCTTTCTTCTATAAATCATTTCTTCATTAAACATTTATCACTGGTCTCTGAAGAGAGAATGAGTGCACAGAGTATAATCAAGGGTTCAAGACGATCAAGAATATTCAATTCGTGAAGGCTAGAATTATTTGCATATGTATAGACGGTGCTAATAGGAAGAGGTGCTAGGATCTTACAGAAGGTACAGTTGGAGCACAGAGGAAAAAAGAAATTCATGCCAGCAAGCAAAGGTAATTTGGATGGGGATTGAAATGACTTTGGAAATCATCCTATTTAGGAAAATGTTTCATTTTATTTGAGTCTTAAATCATACCTTCTATAATGGAGTAGGGGAAAAGATTTTTTTAAAAAAAATCTATTAAAATGATATTCACTTGCTTTATCCCTTCCCACTCCAAGCCAAGAGCATATTTTCTTGTGATGTCTCACCTACTGACTCATCTTTTTATTTTTTTTAGAAAGAATATCATTTTGCAGAATAAAATTAAAATAAAATTTAGACTTCATAGTTAAGATTTAATCTGTTCATCCTTGCTTTTTTGTGTGAACAAATTATTCGTTATTGAGAGATATTATGTAAGCTCACACAATGGTACTGACACTGATAATACTAATATTTGGAAGACCAGAAAGACATCCTGCCTTGGAGCCAGGGAATCAGGGCTCCAATTCCAACTTCTGGGACATAGTGGTTATGGATCACTACATAAGGAATTTCATTTAAGTGTTTCAGGCAGTTCTCTAATACTCTAAATTCAGAAAAGGTACCATTGGTAGAGGAAGGGACTTTCCTTACCCAGCAGCTTTCACAGATCTAGTCTTTATCCTTATCCCCTAGCATTCACGAAATAGTAGATGGATGGCTGACCTTGGAGTTAGAAGAGCTGAGTTTTCTTCTTACCTCTGAAGGATGCTAGTGGTTTTGACCAGGTTGCATAACCTCCCATTTCCCCTAGGCAACATGTCAAGACTTCAAATTATAGCACATCTGTAGGTTGTGATACAAATGAAATCACAGGCAGTCTGAACACTCCTTTACTTGCAATAAAAAGCTGTGTATTGATTTAAGTGAGAATTTTACTATAACTTGGGTCTTGACGATTTGTCTGGTTGGAAAATTTTAATTTGGGGATAGGTATTTTTTTTCAGATGACTTAAGCTTCTTAAGACTTCCCAATAACAGAACAATAATAGTATGAAAAACTTCAAGGCTACCTCCTGACATACTAATTGAATCCAAAAACTACAAATATGGGGACTGTAAGTATTTTTCCTATAAAACAAAAGAGGAAACAGAGGATTGGAGACATTAAATAATTTGCTTCAGGGTCACATAATAAGTATGAATCCAAGGAAAAGTTTAAACCTTTGAATCCAGAATTTATTTTCACTGTACTACATTAATTCTCAATGAATAAGAATTATACAGATCAATAACTATAACCACTTCTATCAGAAAGTATATTCAGATTTAAATTGGCTGTTTAAATAGTAGTAGTAGCAGCTAACATTTATAAAGTACTTTAATGTTTTAAAAGATCTTTAATGATAAATACTCAATTGACAAAATAATGTCTAACGAAACTATGGTAGTGCTTGTATCTTTCTTGAGCTACCTGATTACTGACTATGGGAATTAGTAATTCTTTGGGCCATGGTTTTCTTCTGTAATTCAATTGCCTCTAAGATCGTTTCTATATGTGCATTTAAATTTTTATAGAAAAACCTACCCATGTGTCAAGGGATTCCTTGATAAGAGTTTTAACAAAGAACATTCAAACTTATGCAGGTGATGTCCCATGGTAAAGCACATCTTTGGCATCACACAACTGGCTTAAGAGGGAGAAACTAGAAGATTCCTTGGCACCCATTTTTCATTGATTATAAAACATCTCTTTGCAAATGATTTTGAGATATCTTTGTTCATTTATTCAGCCCTAGCTTCTTTCTTGACCTGCAGTTACAGAGGCATCTTAAACTCAGTAAGTCAAAAACTGAAGTCATTGTCTTCCCCTCTCTTACCTTTCCTATTTCTATCAAAGGTACAGTCAACCTCCAGATTCACAATCAAGAGGTCACCCTCAACTCTTCGCATTATTTCAACTTCTTTATATAAAATCACTTCCCAATTCATGGTATTATGACCTTGATTACTTCTCTTATATACCCCACCCCCCTTCACTCCTCTTATACTGCTACACTGCTGATTGTAACTGTGGCGTAGGCTCTCCATAACAAATGTCTGCACAGTATAGCCATTGCTTTCTGCTGGATCTCCCTTCCCAAAATCTCTCCTCACTCCAGTTCATTCATTGTTGAGCGATCTATTTGACCTTATTAAAGTACATGTTTGACCACACACACACACACACACACACACACACACAGACACACACACACACACACACACATATATCCCTTTATTCAATAAGCTCCAGTCACCTCCAGAATCAAATATATCTTCTCTGGCTTTTCAAGACCTTCATAATCTCATCACTTCCTACCTTTTCCAGTTTTCTTAAGACTTACTTCCTTTCACACACTCTATGATACACAGGTGTTCCTGCTTTTCCTTAAATAATAACACTCCATCTCCTGAGTCTGGGCATTTTCACTATCTGTTCTCCATGCCTGGAACTCTCCCTCCTCCTTCCCTACCTCCTGGCTTCCTTGACTTCCTTCAAGTTCCAGATAAAGACCCACACCCTGCTAGAAGCCTTTCTCATTCCGCCTTAATCTCAGAGAAATCTATCTGAGACTGTTATCCCAAATGCAGGATTTCCCAAAAGCCTAAGTCCAATTCTGAGCTGGACCATGACTCTCAAATCAGTTATTCTCAAACTGTCTCCATCCTAGGTCTTGAACTCATTAAGAGCAGGGATTATTTGGGGTGGGAAGTCTTTCTCAGTATCCCCAGTACGTCAGGCACATCGCAGTGATGGTGACAGAGACAGTGGTGGTGGTAGTAGTGGCAATAATTAATTACAATAACAGTTGATGAGGCACTTTAAGCACTTTATAAAGAATGGGGTTTTTTTAATCATCAAAAGAACCCCGGGAAGTAGGTGCTATAATTACCTCCTTCTCCCTTAAGAGTAGGAAATTAAAGAAAACTAATAGCAAACATTTAAGTCTAGACTTAAAATCAAATCATCCTAGGTGCAGGCAGAACATTCTATCCAATGTGCCACCTAGATGTTTCATAGTAAGCACTTCATCAATACATGTTGACTTGACTTGGTTCCAAGGTACCTTCCACCTTGGGTGATCCTGTTAGGATGGCATGGAAGTGCTGATATATGCATCACTGAAAAGGCATGTTCACACCAGTCAAATGATGGACTCAAATACCAAAGTGTAATTTATTCTATATTACTACAAATACAAATATCACTGCCTCATTAGGCTCTTCCCCTCCTCATGCATTTAATGGTAATTTTCAGATATATAATTCAGCGGTAAATACTGTATATAAAATATTTATGACTAAAACCAACTTAAAATGCAGACTTCTTCAACACATCTGCTTCTAGGAAAAGAATGCATAAAGTTTAGAATCTTTCATTATATTTCCAAGAGGATGTACATTATATAGTATTTTGTAAGAAAAATATAATTGTTTTTCACATAGTGTTATCAAATGAATACCAAAGAAGGCAGCTCAGCCCTCACCATCACTCTTGTCTACATAAGAGAATCCCCATGAAATTCACCGTTGAGGAAAGAGGGATGTCTGCTCTTGATTGATTATCCTATTTACAAACATTTTTCCATCACAAAGTGATGTAGTCCTGAGGTAGTCAGGGATGCTGGAGATATGCTCCTGAGAGAAGACTAATTTGAAAATACCATCAGATTTACCCTCTCCATCTTGTGACCCATATAAATCTTTCACAAATGTCAAAAAAGGTTAAAAAAAAATCAGAGACCTACACATGCACAACCGATTTTGAAAATTAAATAAGTTTTTAAAACCACAAATAATTTTTATTCTTTCATATATTATAAATATGAAACATAGCCAGTTTCTCCCCCTCTACATATATATATATTTCACATACCCAAATCTGCAAAAATTTTTATGGTATTTGTTTGCACCATTATAAATGATTAATTTTAACATCACAGTATAATATGTAGAGGATAAACAAATAGAATGGAATAGAAAAGATAGCTGTCAATTGGATTAAGTCAAGAATATCTGTAGCAGAGGAGATATGCTATTATAAGTACTACAATTGTGAGGGAGCTGAGGGGTTGTTTTAAAAGTTCTCTGAAGGACAGGAAGATATCAAAAATGTGGGAAAAAATCTTAGACCTTACTATAGAAAGGGGGTTACCAAGAGAATATCAATAATTACTTACCTTTATGCCCATTTGCCTATTTATATAAAAATTTTATGAAAATCATCTACATATGTGTTAAGGGCATATTTGAGAAAGGTACTAGTAAGGAACAGGCAGATTTAGCAGGTGATACCTCATGCTAGACCATGGCTTTGGCAATATCCAATTGAAAAATGGAAAGATTAAGAGATTTCTTTAGTGCTTTCTGTTTTTAATATAAAGTGAAATTTGATTTGATAAAGTACCAAATTAAGGCCCTCTTTTAACAACTTATTTCCCATCCATATATCAAAATTATTCAGTTCTTGAAAAAGAGCACCAATATAGAAATATTTATATGAACTCATTCAAAGTTAAATAATCAGATCCCCAAACCAAACAAACAGAACAATATACATGACAACAATGTAAATGGAAGGAGCAACTATAATACAATAACTAAAAATGAATGTTGTAAAATCACAAAGAGCAAAGCAGAGAATTGAAAAGATACCTCCCCCCATCCTCTGAAGAAGTAGGAATTTATGGTTGTGGAACACTATGTATTTTCAGATTTAAAAATAGTATTGACTAATTTTTCAGTATTTTCCTCTCTTTTCCCTGGTCCCCCTTCATGTTATTAACTTGCCTCTGTTGATAATTTCCAGTTTATTCTATATATAGCTTGTTAAAAAGGAGTTTTTGACATAATGACATTGACTTTGAGATTCTTGAGTATGGGATCTGACTCTTGATTTTCTTTGTATCCCCACTACATAGTGCCTACCATAGTGCAGGTGCTTAACAAATGTTTACTGACTGCTTGGCTGCCATTTGGGTTAAAGAGATAAGAATCCTTGACTGTAATCGTTAGTCCCCTGGTAGACAGGAAGCTCTCCATTTTAGACATTCCTACTAAGTTATCATTGACTCTGCAACTTACAGTCTTAGAAAATTGCCAAGAGCATAGAATTAGTGAATTGACTAATTAACAGATTAGTAAGTGACTTGCAATCACACATCCAACCTGTGTCATTTGAACCTGTCTTGAAGGTTCTCTTCTTATGAGCATGAGGCCACAATAACAGGCAGTGGCCACAAGGCCTGTGAAACTAGTTGTGCTCTGTTTTTGAGAATCAGGATGTGGTGGAATCAGGAACTGACATCCATTACCCCTCATCGGCTTTAATCTCATAATCCTAACCAAAGCAAGTCTTAGTCATTACACAGAAACAGCAAGCAGATAAATCAGATTATGAAAGGCACATAGCATCACCAAATAAAGATGGGCCAGTCCAGGCATGACTTCACAACAAGCTAGACACGGAAATGGCAATTCTAGGCCCATAAACAAGGCCAGCCTGAGACTAGAAAGAGATATCAGGCCGTGAGGTTGGACTAAGGACTTGTAAAACTTAGAAAACTAGGAACATGCAAACACAAGCACCATGAGCTGAGAACACTGTAAAAGAAAGCACTGGGGAACTTTGGAAAATTGATGGATCACCAGGCTCCAGTCTAGCTAAAGTCTTAAAGCCATCAGAGAAATAACAGCCTGACTTGCACTTGACTTTGTTTTGAGTGAGGGAGGGCTGTGCAGGTCACCAGCCTCACTTCTCCTCCAGAGTCATCTGAATCCAATGACCAGGTATTCATCAGGATGACTAGAGATGACCCAGGATGAGGCAGTTGGGGTTAAGTGACTTGCCCAAGGTCACACAACTAGTGAGTGTCAAGTATCTAAGGTGAAATTTGAACTCAGGTCCTCCTGACTCCTGCACTGGTGCTCTATCCACTATATCACCTAGTTTCAATGACAAAAGCTACTGGTTTAGCCCTTGTCCTCAAGGAGTCTGTATGCTACCAGGGAAATGTAAACATGTAAGTGAATACCAAACCTACATGCAGCAAATACAATGAAATTCTGAGGTCACTAGCAACATAGCAAAGACTATGACTAATTGTACTGGTACTCAATTCTGCTATCTCTTTCTTTGTATAGCTATTTACTAGTAGCATTAATGTACAAATATCATATAGACACTTTTCGTTCTTCCAATTTTATTAGTACTACCTCAGGTGCATGAAAATTATATTAAATGAACATTTTCAGAGTTCAATATTAGATTTTATAAACCTGGTTTAATGATATTCACTAATGTTTAAAATCTAAAAATAACAGTCATTCTATAGTAGTTCGGAATACTAATAGTTACTACTACGAATAAGAATTCTATCATTATAATCACAGAAATATAATATATTCAGAAGTGACCAATTCATTTCAATAAACATTTATTAAGACCCTACTATGTGCAAAGCAATGGAATCTATTGTAATTCACTTAATCTATGCAATTAGGTCAATTGTATGCATCGTCCAAAATAAAGTAAGATTACAGGTTTTCAATATTCATCAAAACTGAGTCTCAAGCCTATATGAATCTATGGTTTAATATGAGCTTAGTTGGGGTGCATGAATTACGCTGAAAATGCCCTCAAATATTCCATCGTTTTGCATAAGTCCGTCCATAGTGATTGCTAATATCTACTACGTATTTTATTAATTTATCGTGAATATAAAGTAAGACATTATCACTGCATACATGAAGAAATGAGGTAACTAATGATACAACAGTGTTCTAGAAAAAGATACGTCTCAGAAGAGGCGATGCAGAGAGGAAAAGTACAGAAAGGGGAGAAAGAGGAAAGAATAAAGAAAAAGTAAAGTAAGACCAAAACAAAACTCTCTTCTGAGTTTTGTAACAACCACTTAAGGTAAACATTACAAAGACTATGATCTTCGTTTTATACATGATGAGACGGAGGCTCAAAGAATCTAAATAATTTGACCATAACCACACTGCTAATGAGTCAATGTAGAATTTGAACCCAGATCTTCCTGACTGCCAATCCCAATGTCTTATCTATGAGCATGCCTCAGAAATATGGAGCATTTAGCTCTGGACTCCCACAACAAAAGGAATATTTCAATAAAATGATTTTTTGGTTTCCCGGAGCATATAAAAGTTACATTAATACTGTACTATAGTCTATTAAGTGTGCCATGGTATTTTGTCTAAAAAATGTGCACACTTTATTTCTTTAAAACTACACCATCATCTGAGCCTTTAGCAATCGTAAACTTTTTTGGCAGGTAGAGGGTCTTACCCAAAAGTTGATTGCTGCTGACTGATCATAGTGGTGGCTGCTGAAGTTTTGGGTGGCTATGAAAATTTCTGAAAATAAGACAACAATGAAGTTTGCTTCACTGATTGATTCCTTCTTTCATTTCAACACTTAGAGGTCATTGTAGAGTTATTAATTAGCAATAATTCAATATTGCTGTGTCTCAGGGAATAGTGAGACCCAAGGAGAAGGAGAGAGATGGGGAAACATCAGCTGAGCACTCATTACATTATTAAGTCCACCACCTTATATGGGTGTGGTTCCTGGAACCCCCAAACAAATATAACAATAACATTATAACCGATATAACAAAGAAAGCTTAAAATATTTTAAGAATGGCCAAAATGTGACACAGATAAGACGTGAGCACATGCTGTTGGAAAAACGGCACCCATGCACTTGCCTGAACCAGGGTTGCCATATATATTTAATTAGTTAAAAAAAAAAAGAATGCAATAAAGCCAAGTACATGAAATGATATAGTATCCCTACATTATACAGTGCTACTCCTTTTTTAGATAGAATTCACTATTTCTACAAATATGGAAAATCAGAAGTAAAAAAACAAATGCAACAATAATAAAAACAGAAGTGAATAAAAAATGAAATGAATGAAAAACTTGAAAGATACAATGAAAGACTTCAAAATTCAGAAATCTTATTTACTTTTAAATTGTATATCTAGGAATTTAGGGCATTAGCTATAAATTTCCATATTATTATTTGTCTTCCTTCCAGTCTCAGCTCAAGTTTCATCTTCTAAATTGTAATAATAAACATTTATGTAGCACTTACTACAGCGCCAGGCAGTACGCTAAGCGCTTTACAATTACGGTGATCCACACAACAACCCTTAGAGATAGGTGCCTTTATTATCTCTGTTCTACAGATGAGAAATCTGAGGCAAACCAAGTTTAACGAACTTGCCCAGGATCACACAATTATTAAGTGTCTGAGGCTGAATCTGAACTTGATTCCAGACCCAGTGCTTGATCCACTGTACCACCAAGCTACCGAGGACTTACACTGAAGAACATTTTAAACATTTACTGTAAAGGACTCTATTTACAACCAATTTCAGTTCCAAAAGTATTTTCTCCAAACTGAAAAACGATGAAGAACATTGAACACTGTAACAGTTTTATGGCAGGAGATGAGTAAGTATATGATTTTCAAAAAGTGGGAGAAAGTAGGTAATTCATATCAAAGATCAGCAAACTAGGCTTAGATTGCTACCAATATAAATACTGGAATTCATTTTTAAAAAGACAGTTTGTGAGCAAGGGATTAGTGTAAGCCAGCATAGGTTCACTGAGAACAATTCATGTCAAGGTAATCATATATTCAGTCTGGACAGGATAATTAGAGGAACGCAGGCAACATAGTTTACCTAGATTTCAAAGAGACATTCAATAGCATCCTACGACATCTCCGTGAACAAAATGAAAATGTGAACTACTTGATTAGGTGAATTTTAAACCAGTTGAATAATTGAATCAAAAGAGTTGTGATGAATAGATTGTCAAGAAGCAGGATTATTTTTACAGAAGTGTTTCCGTAGAGTCCTATGGAGTTCAACATTGTTATCGATGCTTTTTATGACAGCATGGATAATACGATTAGGCAATCTAAAGATGATGTGAATATTTCATACAAAAGACTGAATCAAAATCCCAGTAGCAACAGCTAACACTTGTCTTGCCCTTTAAGATCGCAAAGCATTTTACATGCATTATCTCATTTGAAGCTCATAAGGATCTCCCGTGGCTCCTCCTATCACCATTATTATTTGAACTTTACAGATGAGGAGATTGGGTTTCAAAGAGGGTAAGTGAAGTGTCCATGGTCACGGAGATGGTAATTATTGGTATTCTGATTTAATGATCCTGTCATCCATGTTACTGTTTATCCCATTCAATATCATTGTTAGTTACGATTCCCTTTTTCCAGTCTGTCAAGGTATTTTGAGACCCTGATGCTTCCACTGCATCTATTATCCATCTTTCCCAACTGGTATCAGTTGTTTAAAGGGGCTCCATGTATCTGAAGCACTTGACTTGTCAGTGTTGCTCCTGAAAGCATAAGTAAAATCACTGAGCAAAAGTAGAAATGAGCCAGGATTCCACCCTATATGAAAGACCAATTTGCAATTAGCCTATTCATGGAGCATGTTTAAGTAAGGACCACTGATCATCTCTTCAGGTAGCTAGGGAGGATGTTCTTATATAAAGTTGGTCTTCATCTTTGAGATCCCTTACAACCTGAAAGTTCTATTCTTTTCCTACCCTAGAAAGAAAGGGAATATTCTCAAGCCACATGTAATTTGGGGTAGAGGAGGATTCATTGAACATGCCAGGCTCCCTCTGGTTTCTGTCTGGAGGGTTTCCATCTGGTTTTTGTCTGTATTTTATTTTCCCACTTGAAATGACCTCTTCTTCCTCTCAAAGAATCAATATCTTACCTTTTCTTCAAGACTAAAGGTGAAAACTCATTTCCTTTATTAAGTTTTCCCTGAATAAATCTCAGTCCACAAAAATCTCTTCCTCTTTTGAGTTCCTAGATTATGTTAGTGTACACCACTAGTCTAGAAATTCTTTCTAGATTGCCCACTACTGTTCTGTAGTTCAAGAATTTCTGTCCTTCCTCCCCAGGAGGATGGATCATGAACTCCAGGAATAAAAATCTTATCCCTTAATTCCTCTGTGTCATCCAGAGAACTGAACAAAATTCTAGTCACAAGATAGTAGTTTCATAGAGGATGTTAAATAAATTTATAAAAATACTTTATGCTAAAACACAGAAATTGTTATATTGGTTTTTGAAAATTATTTGTTTATGAGTATTAAGATTTTCCTAATTAGGAAATTATGAAAACACATCCATATTTGTATCATTCTGCTGTGCATAAGAATGAGGAAACACTGACTGGAATATAAAGATAATCATATTGACTGACAACTTACAAAAGAACATACTGTTTTGAATAGCTAGAAAATATACTATGACGGGTTTCTTGAAAGGTTTTATGTTATATATCTCTATCACTGTGCAAACTGTAAAAAGAGGTCAATGGGATTATGAGACATCATGATTGTTTAACTTCTGTCAGACTCTATGATGTCTGGAAAACTTTATGACATTACTACAAACAAATCTCTACAGCTTGTAGAACCTCTAAAGTAGACAGCATTACTTGCACTAGTTATTCTTCTAAAACTCATTTTGATAAATTACAGAACATATCCCAGGCAAATCTAATAACTTAAAGTCATTGTAGTCACCTGTGTTAATTATTATTTTTAGGAAAATAGTAATTTAAAGCATTTGTTCAAGATTTCAAGCCACTATTCTGAACTGTTTAATTCATTAAATTCTGATGACTAGAGAAGCAAATTGTTCTCTAATGAGTAGAGCCATATACTCAAAGAGTTCTGTGATCAAATATTCTATGGAGGTGTCCTGCAACGATGAAGATTACAACTCATTCAGTACTGCCAGTTGATTTTCGAAGGAATTTGGTTCAGGTCTTTCTGTGATATATATTACATACCTCTAGTGTATTTAAAATGCATAGCATCAGAACATGAAGCATAAATGTAGAGTATGGCTTTTTCATGCTTTGTTCACATTATTGGGTATAAAGTCTTAATCTTTTGAAATGGATATGGAAACTATAGAAAAAATATTGTATTTCCCAAAATGGGGGCCAAAGACACACCATAGAAACTTCTGATTATCCCTTTGCAAGGGAGAGGGAAAAATGATTGGAAGAGAGAAATACCAGGGGGAACCAAGGAGAAAAAGACAACTCAGAAAAAAATAGCAAATAGAATCAGCACTTAATTCTAGAACACATGGAAGGGTATTCTGTAATTATATAACCTGAGGTAAAGTTGAATTCTATACCCTTACACTTAAAAAATATTATGCCTCATCTCACATAAAATACAATAAGCCATAATGATAGTGATGATTACAAAACTCAAATTGTATTTTATTTCAAAGGTTACATGTGTACAAGAAAAAAATACCTTATGTGTAATGCACCATATAATTAGATCCCTATCATAGAGGGGATATCCCTTTACTGAGGCTCAGAGCAACTCACCCATGCCTTTTACATAATTGTGCATGTGCTCATCCTTCATTGAAGAAGAAGACCATGCCATCAGAGAAATAATGACATGACTTGCAGTTGACTTTGTTTTGAGTGAGAGAGGGCTGTGCAGGTCGCCAGCCTCATTTCTCCTCCAGAGCCATCTGAATCCAGGGACCAGATATTCATCAGAATGACTGGAGATGACCCAGGATGAGGCAATTGGGGTTAAGTGACTTGCCCAAGGTCACACAGCTAGTGAGTGTCAAGTGTCTGAGGTGAGATTTGAACTCAGGTCCTCCTGACTCCTGCACTGGTGCTCTATCCACTGCACCTCCTAGCTGCCCCCTGCACATAACTAGTGATTATAAGAAGGATTTGAATCCAGGTCACTTGAATACCAACTGAGGCACTTTTCACCACAATCCACATATGCTAACCTCTATGACGAATTCCAGTCTCACATCTACAATTGTGTTTCAGATATCTCAAAACTGATGTCCAGGAGACATCTTAAACACAACATGTCCAAAATTGATTTTATGTTTTCCTAGAAATCATTCATCCCTCCAAAGTTCCCTATTACTGTTAAGGGCACCATCAACTCCCCAGTCATCCTAGCAGTCTAGATGTCATCCTTGATTCCTATCACTTTTCCTCACATACAATCTGTTGCCAAGGACAACTGACTTCATGTTTACAATATATCTCAAATGTGCTCCCTTCTCTCCTCTGATACTATCTACAACTTGGAGGAAATCCACATCATTTCATGTTCATAGTATTGCAATGGTAGGCTGATGGATCAGTCTGCCTCAATTTTCTCCCCACTTCAGCACATCCTCTGTGTGGCCACCAAAGTGATTTTCTTAAAGTAGAGTTCTGACCATGTTCCCACATAACCTGGCTCCCCCATTCAATAAACTCCAATAACTTCCTATAATCTCCAGAATCAAAAGCAAAACCCTTTGGTTGGCACTGAAACCTCTTCATAGCCTACCCTCTACATATATCTTTCCTGTTATATTATAGCTTATTGTACACTCTGTACTCTTTAGTCCCATGACACTGGTCTCCTCTGTGTTCTCTGAACAAGACATTCCATCTTTTGGTGCTGGGCATTTTCTTTGGCTTTAAATGCTAAAATGCTCTCTTTCCTCATCTCTGCCTTCTTACTTGCCTGACTTCCTTCAAATCCTAACTAAAATACCTTTACAGCAATCTTTTCATAACTCCTCTTACTGCTAGTCCCTTTCTTCTGTTAATTACTTCTTATTTTGCTAGTATATAGGTTGCCTGGATATATTTATTTGAATGTTGTCTCTCCCATTCGATTATGAACTCCTCCAGGGCAGGAGTTTGTCTCTTTTTGTATTTCCAGTACTTACTATAATGTATGGTACATAGGAGGTGCGAAATAATATTTACTGATTGACTACTGGAGTGGCAGGTAAGATCATCACTTTTCAGAGAGATGGTAAAATAAAATTTCTGATTCAGGAAAGAAAGGGAGCAATCTGGTATTTGGTAGGATATTAGATAAACAATACCAAAGATTCCTTCCAGTTATTTGACGCTATTATCAGGTAAGCAAAATACAAAAAAAAAAAAAAAAAGGAAAAAAGTGGCAGAGGAGCAGAAAATTTAAGCTATGTTTTCAGGATTAGAGATCATATTTTAGGCAAAGAAGAAATAAATGTTGGAGATACTATAGAAATAGATTAATTATGGGAACAGGTCCCCAGCAAAGGTAGGCAGGAGCCTTAATTATAGCATAGGCAAAGGAGTTGATTCCTGAAGGGAAAAGGGATAGCTCTTCCTCTAAACATAGATCATTGATACCAGAAGACCCCAACATTCCTGAAATCTCAGAGGTAAGGGTTGGGAGGTTGATATTAACAGCACCATGGCTACAGAAAGCAGTGAGGCACTCCATAGCAAAAATTCATTAAAACTAAGGCTAAGAAAGTAGTGTAGCTAGCCAAGGCAGGCCTTCACTAAAATGACATTCTTGTTTGTAAACATACACCCAGAATATTAGGGAGGAGGAAGACCGATGGTTTCTGCTGACCAATAATTGTTCTTACTATAAATGTGATAAGAAACTGTTATTAGAGGCAACCAATATTCAGATTCAAGTATCCATGGTAGCAGAAGAGTATAGCTGTATTTAGAGGCATCTTCAGAAAAATTTTCCAGTGTAAACATGACTCTGTGTACCTCATTCCAAATGTAGAAACTGAAGACGGTATCTAGGAGACCATCTTGTTGAATCTACATTTTCCATCTCTCTCTGGAATCTTATGAACTATGCCTGTGTTTGCTGATTTCATACTAGATTAAAGTCTTATGGTACATCTATTCTGAGAAAGCAGGCCATAAGAAAATAGGGAAGTAGGAAGAACTAGGATCAAATCCTGCCTCAGACACCAATTTCATGACCTGTGCAAATGACTTCATTGATCTGGCATGCAATTCCTTCTCTGCAAAAATGAGGGCTTCAACTACATGGATTCCATGTTTCCTTCTAGATCTAAAGCTATGATATTATAATATCTGAAAAGACAATTTATCAAAATAACCTTGAGGTGTGTTTGAGAGAACCACATGTAACATCAGAGAAGCTCTCTTTAAAGAATAACTTATGTAAAAGAACTATATAATTAGTTTGAAAGTAGGTTTAAAACTAATTTTCAGGTTCTAATGGAAGACCAG
Source organism: Potorous gilbertii (assembly GCA_028658325.1). Lineage (NCBI taxonomy): Eukaryota > Metazoa > Chordata > Mammalia > Diprotodontia > Potoroidae > Potorous > Potorous gilbertii. The sequence continues at coordinate 458,803,830 of CM053770.1, forward strand.
ATCTCTGTTCTAATTGTAGAAATGTTGGCAAGTTATGATACATATTCATGTATGAATTTCTTTTCCCTTTTTAGAATGGAAAGATAAGGAAAAAATAATTATATATGAAGACAAAGATTTCTTTAGATAAAGGTACTGTATAATCAATTATATTGTCATTAAATACTCATATCTCTATTAAAAAGTATTCTGACTAAATTCTTCATTAAAATTAAAAATTGAAATTCTTATGATTTCTTTAATCCTATTCTCCAATTTCAATTTAATACACCATTTACTTAAATATATATGTTTATCATATGAAATTTTTGAACCAGAAAGAATCTGTATTGAGAAAAAAATAGCTCTCCAATTAAATTCACCAAATATTCATTAATTGGCTGCTATGTGTAAGGTTCTAAGATATAGATGGAGGATGACAAAGATGGAAAGCATCCTACTCTCAAGGAATCTGCCATTTGGTAGGGAAGAAAGTGAACTGTTTAGCCATAATACAAGTTAGAATGTTTTAATTTCATTGGAGGAGTCAAAGCCAGTAGAATGAGACGTTTGAGAAGAGAAGAGTTACTTCTAACTGAAGAAATCAGAGAGGGCTTCATGAAAAAGCTGACACTTGAACAAGACCCTGAAGAACCAAGATGTGAATGAAATCTGTTATAAGGGGACTCTAGTCTAGTACTGGGGCACAGCATGGGCAAATTCAAAGATGTGGAGGATAATAAATGTGAATAAATCAGTTTGATGAGAATGTAGACTATGCAAATGGAAGTGGAGTATGAAACAGGCCTAGAAAGTTAAACTGGAGAAAGGTTTGATAAGATATTGAATGCCCAGCTAAGTAACTTGTTTTATACTGAAGGGAAGCCATTGGAGTTTTTATAGTGAGAAAGTCAAATGATTAGACATTGGGAAAGTCTGTTTAGCCACCATAATAATGGTATGAAATACCAGGGAACTAATTAGGAGATTATTACCCTAATTCAGAGAAGAGATAATGAAGGTCTAAATTAGAATGATTCAGAGGATACGTAGTGAATAGAAGTAGAGAGATTCAAGAAATGCTGAACATTATAAATGAGAGCCTGCAATAACTAATTAGACATGGGAGTATGTAGTGATCAAATGGAAATACCCCAGAAAAATTCCAAGATTTAGAGGTTAGATGACTAAGACTAAGAGAATGGCAACATTGGGAGAAAGACTGCATGGCATTCAGGAAAAAAATGGTAAGGAAGTGGAAATAGGGATTTTAGGTCACTTCAGATTTTAGGGCCACTAGCAATACAGTGCAAGGCCTGGAGTCAGGAAGACCTGAATTTAAATCTGGCATCAGATATTTACTAGGTGTGTAATCCTGGGCAAACCATTTAACCTTTTTGCCTCAGTTTCCTTTTTTTGTAAAAAAAAAAGTGAGCTAAAGAAGGAAATGACAACCATTCTAATATTTTAGCCAAGAAAACCTCAAATGCAATCATGATGAATCTGACAAGACTGAAATGACTGAAAAATAATAACTAGATGTTAGGAGATGACAAAGAGGAGTAAAGGAAGGTGATAGTTGAGAAGGTAGCAGGATCAAGGGGTATGTTTGGACAGGAATTAAACTGATGGGAAAAAGGCAGTAAAGGAAGATATTGGAGATCAAAGAGAGACCAGAAAAGACTGGTAATGCAAAGTAACAAAGATGAGACGATCCATTGGCTAAGATATGCCTCACTTTCTAAATTATCAGGTAATTATTTATACTCTGATATCCAAAACAGGGACACAAAAAAAGATATTCTGTTCTAAATGAACTCTCCAAAAACATTTCTTTTTAAATACTGCCAGAGACAATTCAGCTATCCCAACCTCCAGCTGCTCATCTCTTTCAAACTTGTAAAAAATAACATAGATAAGAATTCAGTCCTTTTCTAATTCATAGAACCTAAGAACCATGAAATATGAGGTCTAGGAGGGACCTGGGGAAAAGTCTTGGCCAGTTATTTTACAGAAGAAGAAATGACAGGCCTAGAGATAGTAAGTGACAATAAAAATTACAGAATTAATGAGTGACAGAGCCAGGACTCCAAGTGTGATCTCCATAATCTTTGAGTTTTTTCTCCTTAGTTAAGTAATAGCCTTGAGAGCAGAAAGTGGCAGCCTTGAAAATTATGGGGTACAAAGAGAGAAAGAAATATACTAGCAGGAACATTAGAGGTGGATCAAGAGGATGTGTTTTTGAATACTAGTTCTATTAACACTGCATTGAAAAGGATATTTGTAAAGCTTTTTGATTTATAAAAACTAATGGCCCACCTTAACTTTTCAAGACACCTGCTCAAAGAGGAAATTGGTCAAAAATCCTGAAGATCTTTCAGAATAGCTAATCCTAATTTCATTGCAAAAGTCTCAAACACTACTGAGAAGGATGACAGAACAGAATTTTCACTTCACCTCAGCTGAGCGTCAATGTCCTGACATGAAAAATGAAGGGACTGTGCCAGATAATCTCTAAGATTCCTTCGAGTCTTGAAGTCTGTGATCCCATATGAATGACCAGGCTGTAAAACTTGATTAGATTCCTTAATGAATATAGATGCAAAAAATTTAAATAAAATATTAGCAAAGAGATTACAGCAACCTATCATGAGAATAACACACTATGACGAGGTGAGATTTACACAGGGCTGGTTCATGGGATGCAGGGCTGGTTCAATATTAGGAAAACTCTCAGTATAACTAACCATATCAATAAGGAAATTAAGATTATCTCAATAGATGTAGAAAAAGCTTTTGACAAGATACAATATCTATTCCTATTAAAAACACTAGGGAACATAGGAATAAATAGGATTTTCCTTAAAATGATAAGTAGCAGCGATATAAAACTAAGAGCAAGCATTATATGTAATGAGACTGAGCTAGAAGCATTTCCAGAAAGATCAGGGGTGGAAAAAGGATGTATGTACATTCCTCCCCCACTGCTATCCAATACTACACTAGAAATGTTAGCTTTAGCAATATGAGAAGAAAATGAAATTGAAGGAAATAGGCAACGAAGAAACAAAGCTATTACTCTTTGCAGATGATGACAGTATACTTAGAGAACCCTTATAGAATCAAGTAAAAAACTACTTGAAATAATTAACAACTTTAGCAAAGTTGCAGAATACAAATAGACCCACATAAATCATTGGTATTTCTATATATTACTAAAAGAAAAATTCCATTTAAAGTGAATGAAGACAATACAAAATATTTGGGAGTCTACCTGCCAAGCCAAACCCAGAAAATATATGAATACAATTATGAAACACTTTTTACACAAATAAAGTCAGAGCTAAATAATTGGAAAAATATCAGTTGCTCATGGGTAGGCTGAGCTAATAATATAATGAAAATAACAATTTTACCTAAATTAATTTATTATTCAATGCCATGCCAATCAAACTACCAAAACTTATTTAATAGAGCTGGAAAAAAGAATAACAAAATTCATCTGAAAGAACAAAAGTTCCAAAATATCCAGGGAATTAATGAAAAGGAATGCAAAGTAAGGTGGCCTAACCATATCATATGTAAAAGAATATTACAAAGCACCAATCATAGAAAATAGTTGGTACTGGCAAAGAAACAGAGTGCTCAGTGGAACAGGTTAGGTACACAAGACACAGGAGTCAGTGCCTATAATAATCTACTGTTTGACAAACACAAAAACTCCAGCTTCTGGGATACAAACCTCACTACTTGACAAAAACTGCTCAGAAAATTGGAAAATAGAATGGCAGAAACAAGGCAAAGATCAATTTATCACACCCTATACCAAGATAAAGTACAAATGGGCACACAATTTAGATGTAAAGGATGATACTATAAGGAAATCAGGAGATCAAGGAATAGTTTATCTGTCGGATTTAAGCAGAAGGGAAGACCAAACAAGATATAGAGAACATTATAAAATGAAAAATGGATAACTTTGATTACATTAAATTGAAAAGGTTTTTGCCCAATAAAGCCAATGCAACCAAGATTAGAAGGGAAGCAGAAAGCTGGGAAACAATTCTTACAGCCAGTGTCTTTGATAAAGACCTCAGTTCTAAAATATATAGAAAACAGAGTCTAATTTGTGAGAATACAAGTCATTTCCAGTTGATAAATGGTCAAGGGATATGAACAGACTGATTAGAGAAATGCAAATTAAAATAATTCTGTGATACATCACATGTATCCTAACATTACTAAACAAAAAGTGATAAATGTTGCAGAAGATGTGGGAAAACTGGAACACTAACGCATTGCTGTTTGAGTTGTGAAATGATCCAACCATTCTGGTGAGTACTTTGGAATTATGACCAAAGGACTATAAAACTGTGCTCCAACAGTACCACTATTATCTGTATCCCAAGAAGATCATAAAAAAGGGAAAGGACCCACATTTACCAAAATCTTTACAGCAGTTTTTTTTGTGGTGGCCAATAACTGGAAATTGAGGTAATAGAATGGAATATTATTTTTCTATAAGAAATGATGAGCAGAAAGATTTCAGAAAAACCAGGAGAAACTTTCATGAACTGACACTGAGTGAAGTGAACAGAACCAGGAGAACATTGTACACAGTAAGAGTAACATTACGCAATGACCAACTTTGATAGACTTACCTCTTCTCTGCAATGCAATGATGTAAGACAATTCCAAAAGATTCATGATGGAAAAGTCTGTCCACATCCAGAGAAAGAATGAGAGTCTGAGTACAGACTGAAGAATACTATTTTCTCTTGTTTATTTTTCTTTCTTGTGTTTTTTCCTTTTTTGTTCTGATTTTTCTTTCACAACATAAGTAATGTGTAAATATGTGCAATATGATTGTACGTGCATAGCCTACATCGGATTGCATGCCATCCTGAGGAGGGGTAATGGGAGGGAGGCAGAAAAATTTAGAACTCAAAATTATACAAAAGTGAATGTTGAAATCTAAACATAAATAAATAAACTTTTAAAATACATGTTTAAAAAAATGTTTAAGTTAGGTTGGAGGTAGAATTTTTAAAGAAATTGAATGCTAGATGAACAAGTTTATCTTGCAAAGACTATCAGTAATCAACATCAATACTATTAGCATTGAGAACCCATTGTGTAAAATGAGTTCCTGACTATATTAAAGGTATTTATATAGCTCTCTCTTTCTTCTTGAGCATGTACATGTGGTGCATGTGTGTGTGCATATACTCATGCATGTTTTGATAATAAGGAAGAACATGTCTTGTGTATCAGCTAATAATAAATAATTAAATACATGTTATGACAGATAACCCAGGGGGCAAACAAAAATAGATGATGAAATTCTCTTTGAGAACTGAACGTGCATCCCCCAAAACAGAGTTGCTCAGTTTTCCTTAAAACGTCCTTAAGAAAAGTGATGCTATAGTACAACTAGCCATTGGCTAAGGAGCCACTTGGAACAAGCAAGACTGAGATTTCAGGATTTTTTACTAATAGCAATGACTGAAACACACTGCCACCTTATGACAATTTTTTTACATCTTAATTTTCAGAAAATTATAGATCAAAAATAAAATTGGTCCCAAAAATCAAGCAAAATCTGTAACTTATGAAATTAAAACAACACGTGAATATCAGTTCTATTTGGATCGTACCTTAAGGAAGAGAGACAAAAATGTAGTATTTGGATAATACTTCTAGAAACTAAAATGAGAATGTAATGGTGATGTCACAAACATTTGTTTAAGCATCAGGTTGAAAGAAATTGATTATTCATTGGTAAATAGTACCAAACAATGGGTAGGTTTTAATTCCTTTATGGTCAAAATTATTGTAAAGTCAAAGCCATTTCAGTAATATTTGTAGTATAACTTAGTGCCAAGTAAAATGACAGAGGAGGGTGAAGAGTTTCATGAGTTAGAAAAAAATGGTATATGGATGAGGGAAAAACTGTAATGGCCTTAGGTGGAGGCTAAGGAACTAGGCTTTGATCTGAATTCTTCATATGCCAGTATTTCAAAGATCCTACATGTCTTGTTTACAGCTATTTTATCCCTTGACCTCAACACAAGTTGCAAATATCTTGATAATTTGATAAACAGCTGTTGAGAGTTGCCAGGAAGAAAAAGTTCATTGCCTCACGTCCTACCTGATAATAAACTTTAAATTGGTCCTAGGATAACATTCAGACATTCTGCAACCTGGGCCAATCTGGAAGCTTTTTCAGCATGGTAGGACTATCTAGAACTTTTGTTCAACCAACACAGCTTTTGCAAACAGGATCACCTACATGCCATAATGGGTTATTAAAGTATGAAACAGGTGAAATTATTCTTTATATCTGACAAAAATGATTTCTTTCTCTATCTCTCAGTTCATCTTTTTGTCTCTTTTCTATTCTCTTTTGAGATACAGATATACATATCTTGGCTGGTTATTGTCTTTCTTTCTTGAAGAGGACCAAAATGGTATCACTGTGTTGGTGTCAAGGTAAGTATGTCTGACTGTGGCTGATCAGATCAATACAAACTCAGAAGGCTCTACCACATACATACACAAATACAAGTGTGTGTGTGTGTGTGTGTGTGCATATTCATGTATGTATGTTTGTATGTATATTAAGTATACATGTATATATTTATGTGCACATATATACGTACATACATATATCTGCTTATATATATATGCTTATATATCTACACACTCAACAAGAACTATGATTTCATACATATAGGATACACTTCCTCCATTGATGCAAATAGGTACCTTTTCTGCAACTGAAGTCTTATATGGAATTCAGAGCTTTTGGCACCAAAATGTTAAATGGCTTACCCAGAGTTAAATAGCCAATATGTATCTAATGTGAGACTTAAATTGAGGACTTCCTGACTTTGAGATCAGCTCTTTAACCACTTTACTATGAACACTTTTCTCTCATCACAGCATAGTAAAATAACTTTGTCTCAGTACTCTTGTAAAATAAAATTGAGGAAGAAAAAATCATAAGGGAACTATTAGAAAAACAGCAAAAAGATAAATGATCCCCTTGAGAATCTGGACCTTAAGAAGACAAAGTTTGGAAAAATTCACATGAGGTTTTGTATTTTTACTCAAGTAAGCTTAAAAGGAAAAAAGCAGACTGTAAGTCAACTCCCTCTAAACTGACATTAAGTTTAATTACTGATCTATCATTTACCCAAAGTTTTAATCAATGGAATTCTTTACATGTGGATTACAATGATGACATCTGTAAAAGTAAGTGCCATGTTTAACTCCTTCAGGCTTTGTAGCACCTGGTAAAGCCACAGGGAAGGAATCATGGATACTTCTTGAACATACTGCAACAGCTGGTAACTCAGAAGGAGGTATATACTAACTCTTACCAAGCAAGTAGCATTGTACAAAAACCTCATTCTGTCCTTCTTTAAACTGAAAAGAAGCCAGAGGCAAATACAACTTCTCAAATGCCAAATTTGGCAATGCGATGTACTGACATGCATGGTTCATTCTATGTTCAGAAGTAGATGTTTATATTTCTGATTTTTTGGACAATATTACCTATGCAGAAAAATATATATAATACAATTCTTTTCATGATAAACAATGACCAATTTTTTAAATGCAAGAAAGTAGAACGTGATAATATTTTTTGTGTAACATAACAGAATGCTAAAAAAATAAATCATATAATTCTGGAACTTTCCAAGTGGACAAATCCAATACAACTACAGAACGACTATCCATATCCCATAACCATAAATGGTGCAATCTGCCTGGAACATGCTGCCACAGAAAACTGAGAAAACAAACTCTATTATTCATGATCTAGCAGACCTATCTGTAGGGCAATGGGGAGCATTGTGCCAGCATCTCCATCACAGACTTCTATTTTTAACAGTTGTATGAAATTACTATAAGAATTTAAATACTTTTTGGGCTTTTTGAATTATAAAAGTGCAAAACAAAACAGGAACTTGTGATTTCTGTTTTGTGTTTCTACTCTTTAAAAAGTTAGAATTTTTAACAGCTTTATAAGCACATTTTCCTTTTATGCCCACAAATTTAACTGATCGCCACAATGTACATATAAGCCATATGTCCTACTGGGTCGTAATCTGGTGATTTTAAGAAAAAAACAGAGCTTATCCAATGCTTATAATAATGGACAGCACATAGTAGGTACTTAATAAATACTAAGTGACTAACATTATATGAAACGCAAAGTTGAAAATATGAAAATAAAATCATCCCTATTTCCTCCCCTCAAAAACATAATTTCTTTCTACCCAAATGCTGCCTTTCTACTGTGAACCATTCTCTGAGATAATTAGACTCTAGTCTAAAACTTTGGCACCATCTTTGACTCTTCTCACTTGTTTGTCAACCATAGGCAATTGAGAACCAAACATTATTGATTCTATATTCACAATAAATAGTAGCACTGTTAACTCCTTTTACGACTTCCTTACTCTACCCACCATTTAGTTCAGATTTTTTTAACTGTCACATTTATATCCATCTCTTAACATATACATATGTATTTATGTACACTGTATGCATATATATATACATATATATATATGTATATATATACATGCATGTATACATATACACAAATGCGTGTGTCTGAGTCCAGACCTTTATGCCAACATCAGAGTAGTTTTTCCAGAGTGATGCTCAGTTCTGATCATGTTCCTACTTTCCTCAAAATTCTTATTCTCATGCCCAAGGTCAGGTACAACATGATTGCAATCCCAGTGCTAGTGCTAGTGCTCATTAATCCTAGCCACCTAAAAAGTTTTAAGTCCCAATGAAGTGTGGGTCATTTAATTTAAAAAAGGAAGAAGGGAAGAGAACAAGCATTTATTAAGTACCTACTACACACTAGAGTCACACAAGCAAAGAATTGTCTGAGGATGGATTTGAACTCAGGTCTTCCTGTCTCCAGGTCTAGTGTTCTTCCCACTATATCATCTGGAAGCTCTATTTATTAAGTTCTAGTCTGTGCAGATCACCATGTAATACTCTGTTCAAGGTGTTAGGAAAGGCACAAAGTTTAGATGAGACACAGTTCCTGTCTTCATGGAATTGAAATGGAGTCAAAGTATGTGACAAACAAAGAAACAGAACTCATCTAGGATGATATATGTGTATTAGAAAGGTGTCAGCAAAATGTTCGAGGATACAGGCATCCCATCTGAAGAGTGGGTCAGAGATCTCTTTCGGGACCTGAATTTTAAATTTAATTTTTGATGATTGGATTGAATTCAATAGGCTGGGCAGATGGCCTTTCACTCATAGTGAACCTCATTAAAAGGCAGTAAGGTGAGAAAGTTTGGGGCACATGTGGAATTCCATGAATGCCCCAACATGACTGGAGTGTAGGGCAAAGAATGAGGAGAGCACCATCAGAGAATCTTACTTAGAAAAGAACACTGAGACCATCTCATCCAAACCATACGTAAACAAGAATCCTTTCAATAAGATTCCTGAAAAGGGATAGTCTTTGCTTGAAGACTTATCTCTGGGAAGATCTCACAACCACTTATTCCACTTTGGGATGAAACATTTTTTCCTTATAATAGGTTCTCCTCCTCATATAGCTGTTTTTAGCATAAGACTAGATTTAGGGTGTTGTGAGATAACAAATGGTCTAGGATAATAAGGAAGAATCTTGAATACAGATGAGTGGCCTAACCAAATCTATTAGTAAAGAACAAATAACGGACAGACTGCAAAGAGTAGAAGACCTGTGGAAGGCCATTGCAATAGTATAGGAAGGTGATTATGTAGCATCAGGAATGAAGAATGGTGAACAAATCTGAGAGATATTGAAAAGAGAACAGACAAGACTCACTGATAGAGTCAGTTTAGTTCACCGAAAACTGAAACTGTGAGTAGACAATGGATAGGAATTCCTGAGTTTGAATTCAGCCTCACACTATTAAAAGCTATGAAATCCTATCTGAGTTCCTCAAACACTGCCTGCTTCTGCTTCCTCCTCTAAAAAAAATAACAATAGGGATATCAATAGCACTTACCTCTCAGGGTTGTTGAGGGAATAAAAGGAGAATATATTGGTAAGATATTTTGTAAACTTTAAAGTGTTATATAAATCCTTGCTATTATTACAAGATATCCAACAACAATAGAAAAGAATCAATTATAACACTAAGATTTGAAACATGGGAAGAATTTAGTGAGTAGGCTGTATCTGTGAAATAACTAGTGAGATTGAAAGACGTAGCAGGTTTAGGGGGGAAAAGATAATTAGCTTGATAAGAGGCCTTTGTTGCTGTCATTAGAAATTCTCAGCCTTCATGGTGGGAATCATAAGAGATCATCTACTTCATGTCGCCTTTCCTAACACCTCAAGTTTAAAATAATCTTTCACATTAATCTTTGCACCAGCAAGCATTTCTAACACACACAAACTCAATAAACTGCAGTACCTTCCTATTGCCTCTGGAAAAAATATATCTTCCGTTTTGCATTAAAAGTCATTCACACATTGGCTGCCTACTTATTTTCCAGTCTACTTACACCTTATTCCCACTTATGTAATCAGAGATCCAATAAAATTCTCATCTCAATGCAGTTCCTCCCAGAAGTCACTCAATCTCCAGACTCTGGACGTGTTTACTCATGCCAAGAATACCTCCCTCTTCATCTCTGCTTCCTGGATTCTCTGACTTCCTTCAAGTCCAAGCCAAAATTCTTCCTTGGAGAAACCTTTCATAATCCTCCCTAATGCTAGTGCCTTTAGTATCTCTTTATATCCTGTATATATTGTGTTTGTACATAGTTGCTTTCATGCTGTCTTGATCACTAGACTCAGCTCCTTGAGAGCAGGGACTGTCTCTTTCCTTTCTTTGTATCCCTAGCTCTGTGCACAATGCTTGGCACCTAATGTATTTAATAAATGTTTACTGACTGATTGAATAGTTACACTTTGCCTTTCTCTGGTCACCTGGTGCTCAGTCTCTTGGAAGGAAAATGAGGCAGCAACCTCACCAGTCCGGATTTCCAAGGGCTGCCTAAAAAAACTAGATTAAATTCCAGGGGTGACATAAAAGTATCTACTGACTACTCAGTTACTTAACTGGATACCTGTTTTTGTTCACAAGGGAGTAGGCCAACGAAAAGTCATGTGTCCATGACCGTAACCTATTAAAATGGGGGGGAAATGTAATCACTCCCATAAAACAGTTGTGCAACTACGGGATACATAAGGAGCAGGAAACCAATACTTTTGACTTCCAGGATATTTTTGATGCAGTTGTCAGCATCCTGACGTGACACTGTAACACACCATACATGAGACAGTGGTGAAGTTCTCAAGGGCAAATATTATTAAAGATGGCAAAGCACTTTGGGAGATATAGTCCCTCTTCCCATTTCCCCCTTAGCCTGGAAGATAAGGGAATAATTCTCATCTTGTCCAAAGCAGCATATTAGGGGCTGTGGGATCATCTCCCAGAAACAAGTTGAAACAAAAGATGAGAAGAGTCTAGGGAAGATTGCATTGTACTAGGGGCAGCAGACGGACAGGAAAGATAATGGACAACAGCTCAGAAAAGATTGTGACAGAAAATTGTGTCCAATGTGGAGAATAAACAGAAGTTTCAAACAACAGAGGCAGATCCCACAGTAATTGGGCTCAGAGGTGACCTTTCCATGGCTATGAAATGGGAAGGAAATCTGGAAAGAAGGGAGAAATTGCTTCCATTTTGTCAATCTGATCATCTCTTTATAAGGAGAGTTTTTTTCTATAAACCTTCCACAGTCAGATGCAATAAAACTTTTGCATGTAATTTACAAACAAGAAGAGAAAAAAGCATAGTAAAACAGAAACATGTTTTATGCTCTGGAAATACATGCATTTGACAAAACCATACTTTTAGCTCAAAGAATAGGCATACATATATGTTCTAGATCTTTTTCACTTAAAATGATGATCCACACATGTATTCAGAAGAACTGAGCTGGAATTTATTTATTATTACTCACATGGTCACCATGAAAAGGCTTTCTCTGACACAATGTGCTGCTATATGGTCTAATCCTACCCACTAACTTAAATCACAGATTCTCCTTGTGAAATAAAGTTTCTTTTTTATCCTTAGAAAAAGCAATTAAAGGCAAACGCAACTTGAAATTTGGAAATAGCTCACCTTAACATCTAGTACTTCTCATGAGAATAGCTACATATTGACAGGAATAGAGAAGACAAAATACTTATAAATTGTCATCAACAAATAATTATAAGAAGCTATAGGTGGCGGGGCGGGGGAACAGGACATTTAAGGGTTTTTGTGGGTAGAAAATTTTCCTCAACTCAGTTGAAAAGGAATAAAAGAGAAAACACATTACGAAAAAATTCCTACTTCAGCTTGTTATTTATGATGCTAGTGAACAAAAATTGGTTACTTTTATGTACTTTTTAGTTCAACTACACATTTAAAAATACTGAAACTAGTGCATAACTATGTGTCCAACCTTAGCTTTCATTTTTTGGTCAAAAACAAAATAAAGAAAAAAACCAATTTATATCTTCAACTAGGCTTTGACTACCACAAATCATCTTCCTTTAAGGGTTAATCTGAGTAAAACATTTATTGCATAGAATACATTCATAAAATTTGAGAAACTTGAAACACTTTTCCAAAGTACAAGTTCAAGATTGCCATGTCCAAGGACACAAGTTTGATACTCACTGCAGTCACCGTGACTACTTAATTCTATTTAGTCTGACATAAAGTACTTTTAGACATTCTTTCAGTACCATGGACATTATTCAATCTGAATCCATTCTTAGAGTGGTATTTTACAAATGGAAGCAAATAACTACTTGCACACACATTTGTGACTCAAAGCTTTCATTTAAGCAATGACACCCATCCATCAGCAAAATTTCATGCTGCATGTTTTTATAGCTGTGCTCTAAACATAATGAGAGAGCCTAAATATGCATTGAGTTTATAGTACATCAGACATTCGCTAGCCTTCACTAATAGATCTCTATGGTGAAGCGAAAGAGAAAGATGACCTTTCCTTGCAGGCCAGTGCATTCTGACTGCAATGATGGGTGCCCAATTTGCCCTTTAAATCTTAGGTCAACAACACGTCTCAGCAAAATAAAATTGATTCAACATCTCTCCCAAAACATTCATTTTGAAGACAGTTATGAAAGATGAATGACATTTAAATCCCATGAGTAAAAATAATAAAGGTAATATGAAACATCTCATCAACATACATTTCTTTTAAAATTATTTTTATTTATTATCATATATTCCTAACTTGATAGCTATTTTAAAAAATGTTTTATAATTAATTCAATTTGCCTAAGGAGATATTTGGATATACGATCATAAGAAAACAAACTTGGGTGGTCTCTGGAAATTTTGGGCATGTGTGACTTGTAATTAGTGAAAATTCTTATATAAAAGATGTCACATTCATTAAATGTTTTTTCTTTTTTTTTTTAAAGCACAAAGATAAAATGTGTTCAGTCCAATCTGAATTATTGTAATGTTCTCATTTAAAACCACCATCTGTCAGAGATTATCCTATTTTAAATAGAAAGAACACCCATTAAATATTAATCCTATTCCTTCAAGAAATGCACTCACACATCAGTCTGGCTATTGTGAATGAGACCCTAGTGTTATTTACTATACTGGCCAGTCCTTAGGTGTAACTTCATTGATCTTTGTAGTTCACACACCGTGAGAATAGCACTTTGGCAGGCTGAGGATGACAATCCTCATATTCCATCATGCAGAAAATAAAAGCTCAATATCCAGTATTAATTGCTATTTTCCAGAGTGAATGACTAGACAAATGTTATCAATAAAACAACAAGCAACCATGTTCCTGGGTGACTGAGAGAGAATTAAACAAGACTGAAAGACAGGACAAACTGGTGAAAACATACAGAAAAGATTCATTCTCAAGAATCTGGATATCATTTGGCATTATACCAAGAGAAAAAAAAATGGACAACAGCTCCCTTTCCCCCTAAAGGTTCCTAAATTGAGGTTTATTTTTTTTTCCTTTTTTGATGTTTTATACTTTATTTCCCAAACTCTGAATGCAAAAACAAAATGCATGAGTCAATGTGACCTGAAAAGCATTTCCTAAAATATTAATGTAGCTCTCTTTTCCATATAATGAGAAAACAAAACATTCTTTTTGATTGCAAAATGGACTGCTGAAAACATCAAGGGACATATTAGAATATGTAATCCTAGGGAAAAATTGAAAGACTTACCTATTATTTCACAGTAGAGTACTCACTGAAAATATTTGCAAGTGCAACTTACTAAGCCAGTGGCAAATAGAAATAGAGCAAATTGAAGCAAGTTAGACATAGCCCATGTAGTTAAAAAGATCATCATGACAACACTTTGATGAGGAAGGAAAAAAGTTTCAAGGTTCTGCATCCCACCTACTAGCTTAAATTGTCAACCCAGACTGCTAGTCTGCATTAGGAATGGAGGTAGTCAGACAAGATGAGGTTCCCCTGCTAGTTTGTAACACATAAAGAAGAAAGAAAGAAGTCTATTTACAGGATTCTGCTCACCCTTAGGCAGAAAAATGGCAAACACTTTAAAGAGAAATTCTTGGCGAAGACTTTTGAGAATGAGATACTAAATCCAAAATAATGACTCTCCTACAATTTTTATGATGAACTCCACTTATCTTTTCTTTCTTTATTTGTGCAAAATGTCTTATGGGAAATTCAGAACAAATATGAGTAGTATCGAGCTTTCTGAAGTATAGCAAACAAGGGAGAGGGAAATGATTTTTTTTAATAGCGTAAGGCAAAAAAATGTCACTTTCAGAGAACAAAGCAAGTCTGTTAAGCCTAATATGTAAAAGTGGAGAAAACTGGTGTTATTTATCATCCTCATCATCAGGATACTGCAACAAATAGCAGTGAAGTTACTAATGAATGAACACTGGGCTAGGGGTCAAGAGGTCTGTATGCTGGTACACAGTCATTTGCATAACAATGCTGGAAAAATCACTTAACCTCTCTTAGCCTTAATTTTTTTTTTGTCTATACAATGGTAGTAATTCTATGTGCCCTGACTTCCTCATATGGTTGTTATTCAGATTAAATGAGATGATACATACAAAATCCTTGGAAAATCTTAGAAAATTGCAAGCTAGTAATATTATCAGGGACAATATAAGTTGTTCTTAGTACAGGAAGATACTGAACATGAGTTCTGTCTTCAAGGGGCTTACAGTTAAGTTAGCAAAACAATATACTCCAAAAAATAATGGTGCAAGGAATTATCTGTTAAATCACCACAAGCTGCGGCATTTAGGGAAATCTTCATGGAGGATGTGCAATTTTGGGAAAAGTTAAGACAACTAAAAACACATTCTAGGCATGGAGAATGACATTAGTAAAGCAGAGAGTGGAAAGGGCACCGAAGTGGGAGTCAAGGAACTTGGATTCTTGCTCATTTCTACTACTAATTCATTGAATGACCTTTGGCAAATCCTTTCAAGGTCTACCATTCCCACTTCCCAGTTCATAAAAGGTAGCTGTTGCAGTTCGATAGCTTCTGAGGTCTCTTCCAGTTAAAATAACTAAAATGTTATGATATCAGTTTGACTAGAGCTATGTATGAGTAATCTCTTCATTGGATAAAGAAGTCTATATAGAAAGATTTCATAATCTATGTATAAGGTTTCAGAAGACAAAACATTTGCATCACTGTTACTAATACAATAGCTAAATATAGCCAAATTGCATCACATACTAATCATGAATCTTTGGGCTGGAAGAGCTCTCAGAGACCTACCATTATTTGAACAAAAAACTTCTATAGAATCTATGAGAAACCCAGTCTTGATGTCAAACAATGGATAATGACCAACTGACGATCAAATACTGCAAGTATTCCCTTCCCTCTCTAAATCTCTTCCAGTTGAGGTTTATCTGCCTTGGAGCTCTTCAAGCAGAGGATAGACAACTATTTGTCAGATATGTTGTTGGTATTGCCCCTGTAGTTGAGTTGGCTGACAAAGTCAAGTAATTAAGCATATATTAAGCATTTCTTTATGCAAGGAATTGTGTAAGTCTCTTTTAATTCACAAATTCTGTGATTCTCTTCATTAAACTATATATTTCATGATGATTAAACTGATCTTATATGATCCTATCATGCTTCCCCTTGTGACTATTGTTCTCTGCATGCTTGTTAGCTTGTCAATGTCTATTCTAAAATGTGAACAACATATACCAGATGTGATAGGACCAAAGCAGAATATGCTTAAACTACTACATCTGGTGTTCTTCATATACTATGTGTGTACATGTGTTTGTGTGAATATATGTACATATACATGAATATATACATATATACACATATATGTGTATATATATGTGTATATATATATATGTGTGTGTGTGTATACACACACACACACACACACACACACACACACATACACACACATAAGGAACTCCGAACTTTAGTAACTAGGCCCCAGTGCTAGCTCTGCCACTTACACCTTGTGTGACCTAGGGTAAGTCTCTAAGCCTCATAATGTTTCAAAAAATCTTTACTGACATCAGCATATTGCTGATAAATGAACTTTTTGCCAAGCAGATTTTTGCCAAAAAAAAAAAATATTTCACTTCGTTTTTTCTGATTTTAAAATTTCTTTATTTATTTTAAAATTTTTTTAAATATTGAATTTTGAATTTTCTTCTTCTATCCATCCCATGCACCATCTACTGAGAAGGAAAGCAGTATGATATCAATTATACATGTGAAATGATGCAACACATTTCCACATTAGCCCTCTGGCAAAATAGCAAGAAAAATCAAGGAAAGTGGAGATATAGATACATATTTTAATTTGCACTTGGACTTCATCAGTTCTATCTGGAGCTATATATAGCATTTTTCTATCATAAGTCCTTTGGAATTGACTTTGAATTGTTTGTGCAAAAACTTAAGTTCATGTAATCAAAATTATTCATTATATTTCCTGTAATTCTTTCTGTTTCATTTAGTCAAAAATTCTTCCCTTATCCACAGTTTTGACAGGTAAAACTTTATATACTCCCAATTTGTTTATGATATTGCCCTTCATGACTAAATCACACACACATTTTGAATCTTTATGTTTTTGGTAAAAAGAATGAGATGTTGACCTATGTCTAATTCCTTCCAAACTGCTTTTCAATTTTCACAGCAATTTTTGTCAAATGGTGATATTCTGCCCCAAATGCTTGGATTTGTGGGTTTTTCAAACCCTAATTATTCAGGTTATTTACTACCTAATCTATGCCACTGATCTACCTCTCTATTTCTTAGCCAATAGTCGATTGTTTCAATGATTAATACTTTATAATATAATTTGAAATCTGTAACTACCAGGCTATCTTCCTTCACTTTTTTTCATTTATTCTCTTGATATTTTTGACCTTTTGCTTTTCCAGATGACTTTTGTTATTTTTTAGTAGATCTACAAAGTAATCAATGCTTCTATCTGCTTCCATTTTATGGGCTAGCCCACCCCATTCCCAAGTATAATTACTGTGTATTTCCCTCCATTCCATTATCTGCTCTCTCTCTTGATCTCTCTCCCTTTTCCCTTCTTCTTTCCTTCCCTCTCTTCTCAAAAGTTTATTTTCCTTCAAACCACTGCCTCCTTTAACCAGCTCTCCCTGCTATCATTCTCCTTCTTTTTTATTGTCCCCTTCCTTTACAATTTCCCTTTGGGGAAAGTTACATTTCTTTAAACAACTGAGTATATGTGTATGTATACGTGTGTATGTATACATGCACAAACACGCATACATATGTGTACATGTATGTATGTGTATGTATCTATATCACAGTAAGGGTCAATCATTGGTTGCCATCTCCCCTTTTCACTTCATTTTTTTTTGGAGATCATTCCAATATTACTGACTCCCATTCATGTCCTCTGTTTAGGTAAAGTCCTTTTAACTGCCCTAATAATGATAAATTATTACATACATTATAAAATAAATTTAATAATGATAAATCTCTTAGCAGTAACGCATCATCTTCCCATGTAGGAACATAAACATTTATATTAACTTTATTGAATATTAACTTTATTGAGTCCCTTATGATTATTCTTTCATGTTTATATTTTTTTGCTTTTGTTGAGCCTTATATTTGAAAACCAGAAATTTCTATTTACCTTTGTTCTTTTTATCAGGAATTCTTGAAAGTCTTTTATTTCATTTAATATTCATTTTCCCCCTAAAAGATTACACTTGGATTTTTTTGAGGTATCTTAAATTGTAATCCTAGCTCCTGTGCCTTCCAATATACCATATTCCAATCCCTCCACTCCTTTAAGGTGGAAGCTGCTAAATCTTGTATGATCGTGACTTTGGAAAAAAATAATATCATAACCTAACAGCAAATTCACAACTAGTTAAGGGCAGTCACCTTAAACAATAATCACTAGGTTATAAGATCTCTAATATGGTGTTTTTCAACATTTTAAATTCGGTCTTTGCTGAAAAATAATCAAATAACAATAATATATTAAACATTATTACATGCCAAGCACTTCGTTAAACATTAGGAGAAAGCAACACCAATGCTTGTCCTTTAAAAGCTTGCATTCAAATGAATGAAATGTGATAACTCACATGTATATAGCAAAGTAAGGTTTTACAAAACACTTTGCTCATGACAAACCTATAGGAAGTAGGACCATACATATTACTGTTTTGTAGATGAAAAAATAAATGTTCAGGAAGGTAAAGTCATTTGAGTATATAACTAAAAAGCAACAGAGCTGTCCTTTCAAAACCTAGATTTCAAATTAAATATATTTTGTGGTTTAGTCTAAAGCATGGTGACAATAAAAGAGGGAGCAAGAGCTTGGAGAGGTGTCTATGACCACTAAAAAGACTACTTTCAAAATACCAAGCTAATATGAAACTTGGATATACTGTTACTATTATAGATACTGATTAAATATAAATTTGCTCTTTAGGGAGACAAGTTTACTCTACTTTAAGTGAGGGATCATGAAAAAAATCACTCAGTAGCAGTTCATTTTCAGTTTAATTTTCAAATTTTTCTCTTGGCTCTACGTGATCTACAAATTTCGCAGGTAGGACCTCTCTTTCTGTGTCTCCCTCTTTGTCTCTCTCTGTCTCTCTGTCTCTGTGTGTGTCTGTCTCTTCTCTGATAAGATGTTGTTAGGAAAAGCTAATGAACCTCTATACCAAGGACATTGTCTTTGCAAGCAGCATCTTGTATACATTGCCAAGTAACAGAACTGAGCCCTCCAGGACTGTTCATCTGGGGTCCCTAGGGAGGACTGAATTACACATTTTACACAAAAATGCAATGTTTATGGGGAGGACACACAGTATCATTCCATAACATTGTGATTTATACGGGCTTCTTCCTTTTTTGACATTTGTTGCAGAAAAAATTGCCTGAATATATTCTATTATTCTGCAAAATGTGAATAACATATTTCAAAAAAAGTAAGAACAGCATGGTGATTTTTGATGTTTCCTGTCATTCAGATATTATTTTCACTCTTTCAACATGTCTTCCATATGCTTTTCTGAGGTATCTTCAGAAGACAGTTCCGATAGTTCATTCATGCTAGGAATAAAGTGCATTCTTAAAAGGAATTCATGTCTCCTTAAAGTGTTGAAACCTGATATGTAATTCATTCAAATTAAATACAATTAACAACCATTAAAGAGTATTACTACATACACTCCCAGTCATTAGCTATATTATTTTTGTAATGCACTGTATACAAATCTTGCATTTTCTAATAATATTAATAATAGCTGCCATTATATAATGCCTTAAAGATTGCAGAATGCTTTATATTCATTATTTCATTCAAGACACAACTATTTGAGTCATCTACTAAAATATAATTATGCCCATTTTACAGATGGAAAACTAGTTTAAAAACAGTTAACTATATGGATAAAATATAATTTTCACAAAGATAGGTCAATAACTTCATTTTTTAAAATAAATGAACACCTGAATAAAAGATTTATGTGGTTATTTAATTAGTTATTCCTAATCCATGGATTAATAAATACTTGCACCCAGTTTATTCATGCAAAAAATATGCAGAGATAAATATGTGTATATGAGAAGTATCGCCAAAAAGATAGTGAGCCATTTTCAGAGGTAGAAAGACCTACGTTCAAATCCTGACTCTGATGGACTAGTTAATTTATTGATGGTAAGTAACTTAATCTCATTGTTCTTGGAACCTCTCTGAAAGAATGAATCAACTAGAAAGAATTGGCTTACTATGTGCCATACACTGTGTAAAGTACTGAAGATACACATACAAGCAATTTCATAAGAAAATCTCTGCACTCAAGAGCAAAGATTCTTACTATGGGAAGCTAACACATACAGGGAAGATATAGCTGGAGTGGAAGGGGTCATATTGCATAGTTTGGTTATGACTAGGATGCAGCACAGTGACACCTCTCTTTCTTTCTTTCTCTCTCTCTCTCTCTCTCTCTCTCTCCCTCCCTCCCTCCCTCCCTCCCTCCTCCTCCCTCCCTCCCTCTCTCTCCTCTCTCTCCTTCTCTCTCTCTCTCCCATTCCTTTTCCTCCCCCCTCACCTCCCTCTCTCTTGCCCCTTCTCTCATTTCTGAATACATTTTCCCAAAAACTTTAGTACAATTTAAGCTATTGAATGTTTAATTTATTTAATATTTAAATTGAGATAGCTTTAAAATTACAAAAATCCCAAAGAATTTTGGGATACCCTATATTTTTATTTAAGTCAATAACCATGTTGTTGTTCATTCATTTGTGTCCAACTCTTTGTGATTCCATTGAATATAGCAAAGGATCATGAAGAGTTGGGCACTAAAACAATCATAGGGAGGATCCCTCCACCAGTTCATAATGTTATATACTAAAATGAATGACTCTTCCAGATACACACACTCCTATGTATTCACATATTACCCCATCTATAGATACATCTATAGATCTGGTTATAGATCAATAGATTTGAATCTACATATATTTGTAAATGTTCTAACAATAGAAATCAGAACTGCCTTGCAAGTTATAATTTCATATATATGTGTTTATATATGCATGTGTATGTATACATGTATATATGTGTATACCTCCACAAACATTTCATATAATTCATCGTTTTATAGTCTTGGGGTTAAATGCATAAATACACTATTATATATACATATATGTATTAGATGTGTGTATGTATATATACACAAATATATGTGTATATACATATGCATATACACATATGTACATATATATGCATGCATACATACACACACACCTATAAGAACTGCTGAGCACTTGATGCTTAGCACTAATGAATCTTCTGACCAGGAGTTTCCTATGCCTTCAATACTATCAGAGGCTGCCCCCCCACACACACACTAGGAGCAAAGAGAGTAAAGACAAATTCTTCACCATCTGATAGATGAGGCAACCTCAGATTCTGGTGAGTTTTGCAAAATGGAAGAGAATGCTCATTCTGATTCCCCTGGAAATCAAATTTCCTGGTTATAGAATTTCAGTATTTGTCATATGATAATGGGTTTTCTGGCCTAGCACGCAACTCCAAATATCAGGGCTAAAATTATTAGAAGAATGAAAAGTTCACACATCTTGGCAGTAGAGACAATCTATCAGAAAAAGAAAATCTCTGGTGGTCTGGCATTGAGATAGGGTTTAATCATCAAATGGTTTTAGTTTTATGTCTTTTGGCTTTTCAATACTTTTCTCTTTTATCTTGAAAAATCATAGAAAAGAGAATAGTGTTATTTCTTTTAGTTACAATATTATAGACTGGAAGAAGAACCATTTCAAACCATCCTGAACTTACCCTGTATATTGGCTTCACTTCAAATCAACAAAATTATACTAAGCACCCAAATCCTGTGCTAGAAAATGTGGTTACAAATACAAAAGTAGCAAGGTTCTTATTCTGAAGCAGCTTACCTTTTTTACTGGAGTGGGATGGTCTACAAAAGACTTCATAGACAAGTAAATAAATGTATTAATATAAAAAAAATTTCAAGAGTAAACGAAGGGGGTGGGTAGGGAATCAAGAGTGACCTCCTATAGAAGAAGCACCTTTACTTTGTCTTGAAAAGCGCTAGTGATTCCAAGAGGCAAATAAGAAAGGTGGTATGCTTAATGTTGAGGAACACTTGTGCAGATAGGAGGCTGGAGACAGAATGCTATATAAGGGAAACCATAAGTTTGACTGGAATGGAAAGTTGCAAAATAAAATGAAATAAGATTTTTGAGGTAGAAGGGAGGTCTTTCCATTCCTCTTCTGTTCATTTATTTATTTTATATTTAATTTTGGAATAAAACAATGATTTCCATTACATATTACAGTAAAAAAACTGCACATGAAACAAATTTATTATGAATAATTTGCTATTCTTTTTAAATATATCATACAATAAGCATGTAAATTTCTTTTTTCTCTTTTTCCTCCACCCTTTCTCAATCCTACAGATTTAGACACAAATCCTACCTTTAGACACAAATATATATGTACATATGTATGCACATATATACAACATATATACATATATACACACACACACATACACACACACATATACATATAAAATCATTCTATATACACTTCTGTTTAGCAGCTGTTTCTCTTCCCCCCCCCAAACCTGGATGCAGATAATGTCTTCCTTTATAAATTCTTTATAGTTAATTTTCAAGCAAAGAATTTTGTATTTTATCCTGAAGGCAATCGTGAGCCATTAAATACTTTTGCATAAAGGAATTGATGAGATAAACAATAAATTTTTGTTTTCAATGTAACAGTTTGGCAGGTTTATAGAAGGTAAATCTGAGAGGGGAGAAACTAGAAGCATCAAGAGGAATCTACAGTAAAAGTTCAAGCAAGAAATGATAAAGGGAGGAGGGGGCAGAGCCAAGATAACAGAATAGAAAATCTGCTAGATCTCTCCCCACAAACCCCTCAAAAACCTGTAAAAAAAAATAACTCTAAACAAATTCTATAGCAGCAGAAGCTACAAACTGAAGTAAATTCTAGACCAAGGCAATCTGGAAGATTGGCAGGAAGGTTCTATTGCACAAGTTGGGAGCAGAATGAAGTTCAGCTAAGTAGGCCTTAGATGACTGAATTACTGGCAGCTGCAGTGGTTTCTAGACTTCTCAACCTAGAAATGCCAAAAACAACTTCAAAGGTCACTGGGAAGGGACTCTCAGCTAGCTGAGAGGAGAGTTTGGTCCAGTTTGGTTCTAGGCCTAGCCTCAGTCCCAACCCCAGGGTGACTGTAGCCACTGTTGAAGCAGAGGCTGCTTCTGGAGTACTCCACTTGACAAAGAACTCAAAAGTCAAGTAACTGGCTGGGAAAATGAGTAAACTGGTGGGGGAGAGGGGAAGAAACAGATGTTAGATTCTTACTTTCTAGGTGAAGAGATATTTTCTTGTCATTGATGACAAGGAAAACCAAAATATACAACCAGAGAAAGAAACCATAGTCAAAGTTCCTGCATCCAAAGTGTCCAAGAAAAATATAAATTGGTCTCAGGACATAGAAGATATCAAAAAGAATTTTGAAGATCAAGGAAGAGAAGTATAGGAAAACATGGCAAGAGAAATGAGAATGGTATGAGAAAATAATGAAAAATGAGACAACAGCTTGCTAAAGGAAACACCAAAAATGCTGAAGAAATAATACCTTTAAAGAAATAATACCTTTAAAATTAGACTAACCCAAATGGCAAAAGAGGTCCAAAAAGTCAATGAGGATAAGAATGCTTTAAAAAGCAGAATGGGCCAAATGTGAAAAGGAGTCCAAAAGCTCAATGAAGAAAATAATTCTTTCAAAATTAGAATGGAGCAAATGAAAGCCAATGACTATAAGAAATCAAGAAATTATGAAACAAAACCAAAAGAATGAACAAATAGAAGACAATGTGAAATATCTCATTGGAAAAATTACTGACCTGGAAAATGAATCCAGGAGAGACAGTTTAAAAATTATTGGACTACCAGAAAACCATGATCAAAAAAGAGCTTAGATAACATCTTTCAGGAAATTATCAAGGAAAACTGCCTTGATATTCTAGAACCAGAGGATAAAATAGAAATGGAAAGAATCCATTGATCATCTTCTGAAAGAGATCCTAAAAGGAAAACTCCTAGAGTATTGTAGCCAAATTCCAGAATTCCCTTGTCAAGGAGAAAATATTGCAAGTAGCCAGAAAGAAACAAATCAAATATTGTGGAAACAAACCAGGATTACACAAGATTTAGTGGTTTCTACACTAAAGGATCAGAGGGCTTGGAATATGAGATTACAGTGGTTAAAGGAGATAGGACTGAAACAAAGAATCACCTATCCAGCAAAACTGAGTATAACTCCAGGGGAAAAAAAATGGTCATTCAATGAAATAGAGGACTTCTAACCATTCTTGTTGAAAAGACCAGGGGTGAACAGAAAATCTGACTTTCAGATACAAGAATCAAGAGAAACATGAAAAGGTAAACAGGACAGAAAAACCATAGGGGACTTATTAAAGTTGAACTGTTTTTGTTCCTACATGGAAAGATGATATGTGTAACTCATGAGAACTTTATCAGTATTAGGATAGTTGGATGGAATACACATACATATATACCTATATTTATATGGATATACATGTATATATATGTATGCATGTATATATGTATGTGAATATGTGTGCACATATGAATGTATAGAAACAGAGACAGAAAGAGAGCAAATATAAAGGGATGATAACTAAAAAGAAAATTAAGGGTTAAGAGGAATGTACTAGGAGAAAGAGAAAGGGAGAGGTAGAATAAAGTAAATCATCTCACATAAAAGAGGCAAGAAAGAGCTTTTACAGTGTAGGGGAAGACAAGAGGGAATAAATGGGCCTTTCATAGAATTTGGCTTCAGGAGGAAATAACAATCAAATGCATATGGAAGTTTTACCATACAGGAAAGTAGAAGGAAAGGTGAAAAGAGAGGGGTGGGGGGATAATAGAAGGCACAAGTGCCTTCTATTGGGGGAAGTGGTAGTCAGAAGCAACCACTTTGGTAGAGGGACAGGTCAAAGGAGAGACTAGAACAAATGGAGGGCAGGATAGGATAGAGGAGAAAAATAGTCTTTCACACTATGACAGTTATGGAAGTGTTTTGCATGACTACATATGTATAACCTATATCGAATTATTTGCTTCCTCAATGAGGGGAGATGGGGAGTGGAAGGGGAGAGATTGTGGAACTCAAAGCTTTAAAAATAAAATGTTAAAAATTGTTTTTACATACAATTAGGAAATAAGATAAATAGGCAATGGGATATAGAAATCTATCTTGCCCTACAGGAAAACAGAAGGAAAGGGGATAAGGGGGTGGTGGTGATGGAAAGAATGGCTGATTGGAGAAAAGAGTAATCAGAATACATGTTTTCTTGGGAGGGAGGGGGAAAATGAGGAGAAAATTTGAAATTCAAAATTTTGTGGAAGTGAATGTTGAAAACTGAAAATAAATTTTAAAAAATGAAAAAATTCTGAAGTAGGGTAGAGGGGTAATTGGACAATAAGTGACTAATACTTGCAAGACTTGTAGGAATAGAATCCACAAAACTGGGCAAGTAACTGGATATCAAGGGTGAGGGAGATGGAAGAGTTAAGAATCCCTTTAAATGAAGAACTTTTATACATTTACTTTTTCAGCTATGAAGAATGTATGATGTGGTGGAAAGATTAGCTCCTTTGGAGAGAGGATCTAGGTAAAAAGCCTTTGTTTACTTACTCCTTGTGGCAGGCAAGTCAATGGATTTCTCTGGGGTCATCTAAATAATGAGGAGGGTGAACTACATCATCTTTAAGATGTCTTCTACTTCTAAAAATCTATGACCTTATGTCATTGTTTTATGTTTTTCTTTTTTGTTATTAAGTGTTCATGTTTTGAAAACTGAAGAAATAAAAGAAAATGTGAAAAATGATGATGTTATGTATTTTAACACAAGTTCAGTAAGTCTAAAAATTCCCTTATGCACAGTACATTATTGAAATAAAAGCAGTTGTATTTATGTCTATCATGATATTAGTCATTGTGTAGCATCAAAATGCTAAATGTATCCATGACTGCTTATTTAGGTCATAATTGATTCAGAAGGAATGAGCAGTATTGCTTCAGGTATCATTTCCTGATTCATACCTATTTAATGTTCTGAGACCAGCTTTGCTCTGGCAGGCTTTCCTGATTCCAGGCCCAGTGCTCTATCCGTTGCACTCAAAACTGCCATATTATAATGCTACACTCTTCACCCAGGGATTATTTAAAAAAGTGGAGAGCAAGCTATAGTTTTCAACAGAAGACAAGCTCCTAGAGAACAGGGACTATGCTGTGCCTTTCTCTTTACCCTAGGTGCTTAAAGCAGTGCCTACAACATAGTGAAAACTGACAAATGTTTACTGATGTATCAAAAATAAAAATCAACTTCTCTTGCAACCTGTCTAGCTTCCCAGTGAGTTCAATGAAAAGAGTTCTGGTTCTAGGGTCAGAATCCCACTACTTGTGTGACTCTGGTCAAATAATGTAGTTTCCCTAGACTTCAATTTACCTATTTGTAAAATTAGAAGATTGGACTAGATTGTTGCTGAGGTCTCTTCCAGCTTGTGACCCAATGAATAACGTTCTTAAATATGACTCTTGGAATTGAACACCATTTAGCTATCTAGAAGTGAAACAGCCTACCTCAGAAGGTAATGAGTTTCTGGTTCCTGGAGATCTTCAAACAAATGACAGACAAACACTTGTTAAGTATGTTATTGAAGAGATATTTGTCTGGATAGTTTGAACAATATGACCCCTGAATTTCATTCTTACTTCAAGATGTCAATGCTCAATTCATAGCCCTTTAATATTTGCTTTAAGATGTCTAATGAGTAGGAACCTACTGTCTTCCAGAGGAGCCTTTTGCACTTTGGAATAACCTTAACAGCATTTTCATGCATGGAATCAAAACCTGTTATTTCAATGACGTCTACTCTCTTGCTTCTAGTTCAGGTCTCTGGCAACAAGCAAAACAACAAAGACCCTTCTTCCATATGACAGTCACTAAAATATTTTAAGATAATAAGTTTCTTCTCCTTCCCTCATTTGCCACCATCTTCCAGCCTCAAGCAAACGAAAAAAGAAGCCATTCTGTGAGGCTGTTTGATTCCACTTTTGCTAAGAAATAGTGTAATATTCAGAAAAAGAGTCCCAATCTTAGAATCAGTAGTGATCTGTGTTCAAATTATACTCTTGGCAGAGCCAAGATGGCAGAGTGTAAGTGAGGACTCACTTGAGCTCTTCCACAAATTCATTCAGATACCTCTAAAAAGTAAATCTGAACAGATTTTAGAGTGGCAGAATCCATTAGGAGACAAAGCATGGCACATTCCCAGCCCAGGCCAGTCCAAAAGGCCGATGGGAAGGATCTGTTAACACCAGGCTGGGGGAGTTCAGAGCACAGGCTGCACTAGCATAGATTTGGTCATAGTCAAGTGGGAACAGCCCCAGGTCGTCTGAGTCACCAGTTGCAATTCCCAAACCTCAGCCCAGGACCAGAGTTGGGTGAGAGGCAGTAGGAGGGGAAAAAGGAAAGAAAAAGGAAAGGGGCTGATGGAAGGTAGTGAAGAATGAGGGAGGTTGTGATCAAAAGCAAATTATACCTTTGACACTTAAAATTGCTTAATGACCAGTATGATGAAATAGCAAGAGTGCTAGATTTGGAGGCAGAAAACCTAGGTTACTTTTCTAGCTCTACCATTTAATACTTGTATAAATCTGAAGTCTTCATCTCTCCATGGTTCAGTTTACTCATTGTAACATAATGTGGATAATTAGATAATCTCTAAAGCTGCAAAATCCATGAATGTATGAGAACTGGCAAATACTTAATTTCTTTGAACTTCATCTGAAAAGGGAAGTAACACTACCTGGATATCTATCTTGGTATTTATGAAATATAAAATAGATAAAGTACGTAAAGAGTTTTGTCATCCTTAAAGTGCAACAAAAATGTCAGCAATGATAGTGCTCATTTATTGTGTAGCTTAGATCAATGAAATCACATATCAAGTTCCCATCTCTGTCTTATCAGTCTGGTCTGTATATTGGATGAGCCATCTATAGCGAACTTACAGGAAGTTATGAAATAGAAATGCCCAGGATGGGCAGGTACGAGGTGACTGTTGTCTACGGTATCATTGGAGAGAAACTCTAAAGGGATGAGATTATATAGTCATTTCAGTGTGCGTTAGCTAACCCACATATATATTTATTCAATACCAAGCATGTACCAGGCAACTATTCCAGGTTTGGGGAGCAATAAATACAATAGTAAAGCAGTCTCTTCCCTCAAGTAGCTTATATTCTACTAGGGAATTCCAACAAGTTCACAGATAATTAAACGTGTGAGTAAATGTGTGTGTGTGTGTGTGTGTGTGTGTGTGTGTGATAAAAACACTATATATAAATACTATATAAACTCTATCTCTAGTGAATCTTATGACCATTTCAGATGCAACCTTGTTTCAACTTTATATCAAAATCTCTCAAATTGTTTAGGCTCATTCTGTTGTTTTGGAAGTAGCAACTGGAGAGTTACGGAGCCAGGAAAGTGAAAGGACAGAAAATATCATATAGTACTGACATGAGTTGTTTGCATAGTTACCACCAAAGTAATAATTACACTGTAACTCCATGGGAACGATGATAATTTCACAGTAGCTCACATTATTGTTAACGCCCTATATTCTGATAACTGTGAAATCAATTTGTGCCACCACTGTATGTGTCAGCCATAAGCAGTTCCCTTGGTAACAGTATTATGCTACCATAGAGAAGGAATGCTTGGCAGTAAAATGGGCAGCAGTAAACTAATTACGGGAGGGGGAAGGGAGAGAGACAGAGCTCCTATCTAAACATAAATAGGAGAGTAATCACCACCGGAAAGAAAAATGATATTCTTTAGGAAAGGCGTTCACTCTGTTAACTGTCCATTATCTGTTGACTAAAGTAGTACAAATGAATTCCAACCAAACCAAAAAGATCAAATTACTCGTTTATTTATAACAACAGACCCTGACCATCTTAAGAGGCAGATAGTGGGAAATAAAAGAAGGCCATGTATTTCTCTGGCTCTATTTTAT
The DNA here is from genome assembly GCA_028658325.1 of Potorous gilbertii. NCBI lineage: Eukaryota > Metazoa > Chordata > Mammalia > Diprotodontia > Potoroidae > Potorous > Potorous gilbertii. The sequence goes on from CM053770.1 coordinate 458,833,038, forward strand.
TTTCTTCCCCTGAAATGACTACATTATTAGAAGCAGTGCAAACACAAATACATCTATATAGTTCAATGAAAATCACAAATGAAAGTGATAGTAAGGCAAGCCTGAGGTATAAACAAAGATACCAGCCGCATTCTCTAAAACAATTTTGCTTAAGGAATGTCATGTAAGAGGAAACTTGGTTATATCTTGGCTATAACTCCTTATTAAGGAAAGATGTTACCTAAATCTGAATAGAGCAGGTTGTGGCTTTGCTATCTCCATCTCAAAGCACATCTAGGAAGAGCCTCAGTTCATGGACTTTTCTAAAATGACTGGAGAAACAATGTCAATGAAAAACTCCCAGCTGTTTAAAGGGATAGTGATACCTGGCAGGGCTGCTTACTGGGGAAAACATCCAGCACTTTTTTTTTCTTTTTGTTACAGAAAACGGACAGCAGTAAAGGAATAAAAGGAGATGTGATGTAATGACTTCAGAGACCAGGTCAAGCTCCCTGCCCATGTGGAGTCTAGATTTATGAATGTTTGGGAATATCACAGGAGTAAAATTTCTAAAGATTCAGTAATTGAGTGAAATGTGAGCTTTTGGAGAACTGGCATATGGGGTTTTTTTTTGTTTGCTTTTGTTTCTGTTTTTAACTTTCTTCCAATGCTTAGCACTTAACACAGTAAATTCTTAAAAATACTTGTTAACTGGACTTGAAGTCCAATAAAATCCCTGCTTCTGGGAAGCAGCAATGCTTCTACAACCAGCCTCTTCCTGTCTGTCCTATTTGTAGCTCCAACCACTGAATTTTACTGGTAGGAGAGATGTCAAGCACCCTGAATTTTCTGCATTTACTAGGTCAAGCCCAACTCCCTTCTAGGCTGAGAATAAAAAGTCCTTTCTACTTAACTCCTGACTGGGAATTAAAAAGAAAGCTGAACTGGATTTTTCCCTCCTTACTATTTGAGGAATGCATATCATAGATTGGAATTTGATACTAATTTACATTTATTGGATCAAATGTCTTTCTAATGTAATGATATTGACTTAAAAATCACTTAATGAGGCATTATTTTCTCTGGCAGATGAAATAATTATTAAGATTCGAATCTTAGCTCAGGCTAGTCCAGAGTCTGTCCATGCCTTTTTTCTCCACCAAATATTGCTCCTAAACTAAAAAAAGTTCAAAGTGACCGAGAAAGGTATGGTAAATTCTGTAATCTTCACACCAAAGACAACTTTCCACAAAACCTTCTTGGTTTTGAGTTAATAAAAATAAAAACAAATTAGCTTCAGATAAGGATGTCCAGAACCTCTAGAATTAATTATTAAACATTTAATCAGTATTTTGGGACTTGTTTTGGAGTGAACTTAAACATAATATCTGACAGAGTATGATTTATTTATGCTAAAGAAAAAACATACAAAGATTAGTCATAGAAAGGATATTTTTGACATAATAAAACATATATGTTTAAAACCAAAAGCCACCTTTGTTTATAGAAACAACCAATTAATATAATCAAGTCAAATACAATTTATTCTGTAGTAACTGTGTGTCAGGTCACATGATAAGTGCCAGGGATGCAAATACAGACAAAAAGAAAAATAGGCTAAGGTCTCAAAGAACTTACATTTCAATTAGGGGAAGACACACCAAAAGTAACTGAAGTTTGGAGGGTAGAGAGGAAAGGTACTTATGCAGAGCATAGTGGAGAAGTCCAGAGTCAGAAACAAAGCCACGAAAGGAATGAAGAATTTATTCCTGAATTCATTAGTGAAGAATTTCCTCAAAACGGAATTTATGAGAGAAACTCACCAATGGCAGAAGGAGGTGATGAACACAGAGTTATCTTTCAGGGTGAGAAGGCCATATGGTATATGGCATAGTGATATTATGAGAAGACACTTGAAATATGGTGGAAAAGTCCAGAGAATTTGAAGCAGAGCCAGGAGAAGAAAGTTAAGCAAGAACATAAAATGTAAAAGTAAAGCAAACATGCCTCCTTCCCCCGCCATGATTTACTTAGAAAACCCTAGAGTTTTAGCAAAGAAAGAAATGTAAATAAGAGCTTTAGCAAAATAGCAGTATACAAAATGAGCTCAAAATAATTAGCACCATTTCTATACAGCAACAACAAAATCCAGGAAGAAATAATAGATAGAAGTCCAATTCAAATCAACCAATACATGCCTAAACTATATTAAATTCAATCTACTAAGGGTTGTATAGATGCAATTAAAAAAAAACAATTTGAGGGGAAGTGACAAATGATTGGAAAGACATATTCATCTCTCATGTTTAGGCTACAGAAATATAATAAAAACAATTCTATCTAAATTACATTGTAATGCTAAACCTATCAAACTACCAAAGGGATACTTGAAAGAGCTAGAGAAAACTCAAACCAAAATTCATTTTGAGAAGAAAAAGTTCTATAATCTCAAGAGAAATAATGGAAAAAAGTGGGAACAGAAAAAGAATAGTACTTTCAGATCTCAGATTATGCAACATAGAAAAGTAGAGAAACAGAACAGATTCAATAAAATAGAATCAGGAAAAACTGAACTCAATACCACTGTGTTCAATAAACCTGAGAATAGAAATCATCTGGAACTTTCCAGAAAACTCGGCGAGAGGCTGAGGACAGCAGCTGCCGCTGCCCAAGCTCCGCGCACAAGAATTTGCACCCCCTCCCCCCATCTTCTCTTCCTTCCACTCCATCCCCCAACATCCCCACCGGCTCCTGGGCGGTCCGCTCTCACCCCACCGCGGACGTGGGCATTTCGACACCGGGCGTACCACGAGCATTGCTCCCCAGCTATAAAAAATGGTGAAGGAAACGACTTACTATGATGTTTTGGGGGTAAAACCCAATGCCTCCCAGGAAGAACTAAAAAGGCATATAGAAAACTAGCCTTAAAATATCACCCAGATAAGAATCCAAATGAAGGAGAAAAGTTCAAGCAGATTTCTCAAGCTTAAGAAGTGCTTTCTGATGCAAAGAAAAGAGACTCCTATGACAAGGGTGGAGAACAAGCCATCGAAGAGGGTGGATCTGGTGGTGGCTTTGGTTCTCCAATGGATATTTTGATATGTTTTTTGGAGGAGGTGGAAGAATGCAACGGGAACGGAGAAGTAAAAATATTGTTCATCAGTTGTCAGTGACCTTAGAAGATTTATATAATGGTCCAATGAGAAAACTGGCTTTGCAAAAGAATGTGATTTGTGATAAATGTGAAGGACAGGGTGGAAAAAAGGGAGCTGTAGAATGCTGTCCCAATTGCAGAGGTACTGGAATACAAAGAAGAATTCATCAGATAGCACCTGGAATGGTTCAGCAAATTCGATCAGTTTGTGTGGAATGCCAAGGGCATGGGGAATGAATCAGCCCTAAAGATAGATGTAAAAGCTGTAATGGAAGGAAAATTGTCCGAGAGAAGAAAATTCTGGAGGTTCATACTGACAAGGGCATGAAAGATGGTCAAAAGATAACATTCCATGGTGAAGGTGACCAGGAACTAGGACTTGAGCCAGGAGATATTGTTAGTGTTTTGGATCAGAAGGATAATGCTATATTTACACCACGTGGTGAGGACCTTTTCACGTGTATGGATGTCCAATTGGTTGAAGCATTGTGTGGCTTTCAGAAACCAATAACAACTCTTGATAATAGAACTATAGTCATTACTTCTCATCCTGGTCAGATTGTTAAACATGGAGATATCAAATGTGTGCTGAATGAAGGCATGCCCATTTATCGCCGACCTTATGAGAAAGGAATTCTAATAATTGAATTTAAGGTAAACTTCCCAGAGAATGGCTTTCTTTCATCCGATAAGCTGTCTTTGTTGGAAAAATTACTGTCTGAAAGAAAGGAAGTAGAGGAGACTGAAGATATGGATCAGGTAGAACTGGTGGACTTTGACCCATCTCAAGAAGGAAGACGCCATTACAATGGAGAAGCTTATGAGGATGATGAGCATCATCCCAGAGGTGGGGTTCAGTGTCAGACCTCTTAATGGGAGGGCAATGAATACCCTTCATTGTATTACTGGCTTTTGTATGCAATAGTGAATGAATGAAGGACTACAATCATCTTAACACACTCAATACTGACTTTTTTTTTTGTAATATTCAGCTATAGTGTTTTAAAAAGTTAATAAAAATCAGTAATATAAAATTCTGACTTTGCAATTTATGATGTTCAGTATGCAGGATAGTTAATTATTTCCTTATGGTAAAGAAGCCCTCAAGCATTTTTTCATGACTTGTACTTTTTGTTTCAATGTATATATGCAGTGGCTTAGACTGAGGTTTGATTTTTGGTTAACTAAATGTACACAAGCATTTATAATTGTTAAGCTCTGAAATTAAAATTTTTGTACTGAATTTATTATCAGAGAACTTTGAATATGTTGATATTTTGGTCGGTATGGTTGCTTGTCAAATTGGGATTTGTTGTGATGCTTTTGCTGTATTGCCTAGGTGTTGTCTGTATGTAACAAATAATTTTGATTACATGTGGTATGCCAAGGGTAAATTTAAACCCCATTCTTTAGGAAGGCATTTTATTTACAGTTTATGATAACCCCAAATCTCTGAGGATTTAGGGTTTTAGAATGAGTTCCTTTCTGTTTTGCCATTATACTGTGATTTAAAAACTAATGCTAGTCAAAACCAGCCCTACCTCTGGCTCTTTCCATTCACTGTAATAGGAACCCCAATACTCCTATCTTGGGGTTTGCTTGGTTTGAGAATTGAACTGGGGAAGAAAAGGGGTAGCTCTTTAACTGTTGATTGGGAAAGGGGTTCTTTATATACAGTGAATGCAGGGTGACAGCCTCCTAATTTTAAGTTAATTTTGCTCTACTTGGACTAACTAGTTTGTTTTACCAGATTACAAGCAAGAAAAGGGTTCTTATATGGACAGTGAATGCAGGATGAGAGCCACTAATTTGTTTTATTTTGTTGTATTTAGGCTAACTAGCTTAATATTTGTTTTAACTAGTTTAATGCTTGACCAGATTGCAAGCAGTAGCTGTAAATGTTTGTTTCAAGTTTAATATCTCCATAGTCAAGATCATATAAGCAATCTGTAAATAGTAGAGCTAGGTATCTCTACAACATGTTGTAATTGCAGTTTATTACAAGATTTTCAGGAGAAAGTGTGAAGAAGAAATCTGCCTTGACAAATAAAATGTTGATTTAGAAAAAAAAAGAAATCATCTGTTGAAGAACTCCTTCTTTGATAATAAGCTCAAAATGGATAAAAAAAATTGACTATTAATGGTCATACTCAAGCATTAAAAAAAAAAATGAAGAAAAAACAGAACAGAACCAGTTCAGGTCCATTTCATAGCTATGGCTATAGGAATAATTAACCTAACAAAAATAGAAGTGGTCACACAATAGTTTTTACAGACACAACACAATTGATGACTATCTATTAATTTCTAGTTCTTTGCTGCCAAAAACAAGTTGCTGAACACATTTTCATGTATATTCAGTTTTAATTTTTCTTCTACATTTATGTTCTTGGAGTATGTACCAAACAATAGGATTTTGATTTAAAGTCTAAGGGAATTTTTGTATACTCTCAGCATAGTTCTAAATTTCACCCCAGACTGGTTCAACCAGACCATTTCAAACTCCACCAATAGTACATTATTGTGACCCTATAATCCCTACAATATTAAATATTTCCATCTTTTGATATATTTGCCAATTTGCTCACTATTAGGTCAAATTCCAGACTTGTTTTGATTTTTCTTATTACTGATTTTAGCATTTCTCTTATTAATGATCACAGTCTTTTTCATTTTTAATAGCTTGAGATTTCAGTTGAGACTAGAAGGAAGCCAAGAAAGCAAGGTGGCAGAGATGAGATGGGAGAGTATTTCGGGCATGGGGACATCAAAGAAAATGCCTGTAGCCAAGCAATAGACTATCTTGCTCAAGGAATAAAAAGGAAGCCACGCTCACTTATGATTATCCTGAGAAACCTGAGATGAGAAACCAGGAACTCTTCAGTAATTCCAACATTCAATCTTGAGTGCTAGTCAGATGAATTTCTTGGAGAAGTTTCCACAAATGGAAATATACAGAACTGGTCATGTCAAAATCCAAATTTTGGAATAAGTAGCTTCCTCTAAGATTACAAGGAATGGGAAAGAAGCTTAATAATGAAAAGAATAAATAAATAGAAACGATCAACCTTCAATCTAGTCTCCTAATCTCCATTTAGCAGCACCCTTTAATACCATTTCTGAATCAGTTGGTGTTGCTAAAAGGAAGAAGATCTCTGACTTTCAGTAGTAGTAAAACTATAGCTGTGAGAACATTCATGGGAAATGGATTATAAAAGATGATAAGGTCATAGACCCAGAGCTAAAAATGGGTCTTGGGGGATCAACTAATCCAATCTTCTCACTTTCTTTTTCTTACAGATAAAGAAACTGAAACAAAGAAAATGTAAATAAATGACTTGTACAAGGTCCCACAGAGAGTAAAGTGGCAAAGCCAGGATTCAAATTCAGGTCCTGTGATTCCAACCTTAGTATGCCAAAATTAGCATCTTTTCTATTGAATCCCAGGGACTCCTTATGTTCATCTGTGTCTGAAATTGGATCACAAGAACTTGAAGGAAACAAAGAGGTCATCTTAACCTCTTCATTGTAGAGAAAACTAAAATGAGGCACAGAGAATATCCCATGATCATCCAAGGAATTACTAGAGGTAAAAGATTTGAACCCAGGTCTTCTGATGCCAAATTTCATACTTTTTTTTTGCAAATCAATATAGAAAGTCACAGAATGAAGATTTCAAAGGGACTTTCAAGTCCCTCATTTTTCATTTATTTTTATTAATTTATTTTTTTGTTTTTTGTTATCGTTTAGCCTAAACTAAGACTTAACTGATGCAAGCAAGAATGATTAATGCATATTAAATTTAAACATTCTGGTACTTTAATAATTTTCAGAGAATTTTAGCTATTATTTTGAGCATTGCAATTTGTCAGATTTAAAACTAAAGTGCATTTAAGAGGCCACCTAGGTTAAGGTTATCATCTTACAAATGGAGAAACTGAGGCCTATAGAGGTCAGGAGATTTGCCCAAAGTCAGATAGGAGTGTGACCCAGGCAGACTTTGAATCTCGGCTCTGTGAGTTCAAGGCCACTGTTTTTTTCTCTGCATCATGTTCACTCTCCCATATATGTGTTCAGCAGTATTTCTTTCATCAAGTTACAGTAATTGCTAGCTCCAGAGAAAGAACACGTGAATGAGGTTTTACTTGAGAGGAGAAAAAAAGCCAGCTTCTCACTGTTGACCCATAAGGTCTCTTGCAGCTCTAAGACTTTATGATTCTCTGTCCAGACTAGTCATCTGAGAAAGCAAAGGTGAAGGGTCCACTTACCATCCTCTCTCTCCAGTTCAGAAGGTACCGTATCACCCAGAGGTTCTGATCTTTATCTTAATCTGACCTACTCCTTTTGAAATGTAGCTTTCAGATACCACCCCAACAAGGTTTAACTGAGAATACTTTAATCCATTTTCAAACTGCATAACAAAAATCCATAACAAAACTGCTACAGTCAGAAGCTTATCTAAAAACCATTATATCACAAAAATGATAAGTGACAAGTATAATCCTCTTGGTAGAGTAGGTAAAATACATGTGTAACTAACTGATCCTATTTGTTTCTAGTGTTAGATATTGGGTTAGAGCAAACTTGACAAATTTTCAAACCATCAGTAAAATTCCTGTCATTTCTGCACCAACTACATTCAAGTTTGAACACAGGGGTAGGTTAGTTCTACCTATGGGTCAGCTAGGTGACACAATGTTTAGAATGCCGAGCTTTGATTCAAGAACACTCATCTTCATGAGTTCAAAAGTGACCTCAGGCACTAACTATATGACCCTGGGCAAGTCACTTAACTATTTTTGCCTTGTTTCCTCATCTGTAAAATGAACCAGAGAAGGAAATGGCAAACTGCTCCAATATCTTCACCAAGAAAATCCCAAATAGGGTCATGACAAGGCAGTCACCACTGAAAAATGATTGAACAATAGCAAAAGTTTTGCATATTCTTCATGTCACACAATTTTCCCTATTTGCCACTTCCCCTCTCTGTTTTCAGTACCAGTCTTTAGGCTTATCTCCACCCAGTCCTTGCTTCCCCTATTATAAGTAGATCCACTATCTAACTCTTCCTTTCCCCATATTGGCATTTCTTCCATCTTCTCAGAGATGAAATTTTAAGAAAACAAAATGAAAAAGCTTTCTTTTCATTTGCTATATTCACTGGAATATTTGAAATCTCTATACTTTCTAGATCTGGTGGTATATACCTTCAGTCTCTGATAGTAGGAGAAGCTAAGTCAGGTGAATTGCTTGAGTATGGCAGTGTTGAGCTCTGGAAGGGATAAAGCTGATGAGATTCCTATATTTTGCTCCAGGGAACAAAGAACCACCAACTTGCCTAAAAAGAGGGTAATCCACCTACAAGAGAGTTAGAGAGAAGAAAGAGAGAGGGAGAAAGAGAATGAGGGAGTGGGGGGAGAGAAAGAGAGAGAGAGGCAGGCTCTATTTCATCTGTTAGCAACACAAAAAGGAATTCGGTGTCTTGCAAAACAAGTTTGACTGTTGCCTCCAAATGTGATGTGCTGATTAGCTATGCACTAGTTGCCTAACCTCAACCTCTCTGAGTCTCAGTTTCAAAAAAAATAGACCCTATACTGTTCTGACTCCCAGGATCCGTGTGAGAAGTCAAAAGAGGTAATCTAAGTTTTAAAGTGGTTTGAAAACACCTCAAGACACTTTAATTTCCAATAGTGATCACTAATAAATTCCCTGTACTTTTTATAATTTCATAAAAATCTTGATGTATAATATATAAAGGGGAATTTTGTATAATAAACCTGAAAAGGTAGACTGGGGCCAATCTATGAAAATTTTTAAATACAAAATTATTTTATAAGCAAGATGGCTCACGGAAGCTTTTGGAAGAAGGGAGAGACCTGATCAATCTATTTTAGGAAAACCACTGTCATAGCTGTATGGAGGAGAGACCAGAGAGGGGAGTGGTTTGAGGCATACAGGTAATTATGAGGCTAATATCACAATATAAAAGATAAAAAGTGAAGATAGACTGGATTAGGATGGTAATCACATGAATGGAAAAAAGGGATCCATTTTAGAGATAGCAGAGGTAGAATCAACATTTGGGTAACTGAGGGGATGTATAAGTTTTGTTGGGGATATATTGATTTTGAGATGCCTACTGGTTATCCTGTTAAAAATGTTTATAAGCATTTGGTAATAAAAGATCATAGATCAAGAAAAAGACTATAGATGGGAATGTAGATCTAGTAGTCAACCAAAAATCAGAAAATAATTGAATTTATGGGAATTTATTGGATCACTGAAAAAGGTTATAGAGAGAAAAAAGAAGATGGTTCAAGGTAGACCTTTGCAGGGGGCACAGATGATTATTAGTTGGAACATGAATGGTGATAAAGCAAAGGAAATTAAGAAGGAGCAGCCTGAGAAGTTAGAGGAGAATCAAGAAAAAAGGAACCTCACAAATGCACACAGAGAAAAGAATATTCAAAAGAAGAAGGTGGAAACAGTGCTGAGTACTCCAGAGAATATTTTCTTATTTGAAAATATCCTTCTTATTAGAAGGACGATAACTATGAAAAGGTCATTCACTATCTCAACTGATAGTCAAATTTAAAAACAAACTTGAAGATCAAAGATATAACAAAAGAATCAACTTTGTTTTGTCATCCTAATAATAATATTCAGCAAGGTATAAAATGGAGGAGCATCCTGGCAAAAGTATTTACTATTGTTATTGAAAAAGAATTCTGCATAGGTGCTCAAGTCCTCCAGATCCTCCTATTTGAGGATATGTTGATTTCATCAAGCCCTAGAAAACATTACTGAGTATCCTAAAGAGAGATTTTTAAAAGGTTGTGTCATATTACCAATGTAGAACTCCTTTTGCAATGTCATTCCTATGTTTAATGCCTTCAATTTCCTTCCTCAGATGGGTCATCTATAATTATAATGAAAAAGGGCTAAGAACTTCCCATTCTATCTCAACTATCTTCCTTGTTAGAATTTTTGTCCACAGGATTATATATACTCTTCCACGTTCTATACACAGAAAGTGCTGAAATGTTAAATGCATGATGTTGTGCAGCAGCTACCAATGATTAATATAGCTTCTGCTATGTACCAGGAACTGTACTACTTATAAATATTATTGCATTAGATCCTCACAACAACCCTGGAATTTGCTATGATTGTTCTTGTTTTAGCACTGAAAAAACCAATGCAAACAGAGGTTAAGTGACCTACCAGAGATCAAACAATTGGTAAATGTATGAGACTGGATTTGAACTCTCAAAGAAAGTAGAACTACCAAGATTGTCACCTTGCATTTAATTATAACCCATAAGAAAAAAAGAAATTACAAAATGTGATAATAAATTTTTGAGGAATCATGTCATACTTCGATTTTTTATATCCAAGCGAATTATAACATACCATAAAGCATCTTATTTTTAAAACAGCTAGAAAGTATAGAGGGCATTGTTGGTAATATTCAGAAATTATAATCTTCAGTTTATATTTTATTTGATATTCTAAAAATCTGCCAAAGTTATTGTTTCAATTAATATTTAGTTAATTACCCAAAGTTCTCTAAGTTAACCATGATAACACCTGTAAAAAGTGATTTTTTTTTTTTACTCTGTCTCAGGTTGTTCTCTCAAGATCATATTCTTGTCTTATTGCTATAAGTAGCTTTTTAAGCAATTTCACAAATAGTGATGGTGATAATGGACATTGATGCTTTACCTTTGCACTTTTTTGAAAGGACTATATTTTAACTGTATTACATCTAATGCTGGCTTTTGGTTTTAGCTTAATATTATATACTATGTTAAGGAAGGCTACATCTATTCCTTTTTTATGCTCTTAACAAGAATTAAGTGTTGTATTTTGTCAAAAGCTTTTTTTTTGCATGTGCACATGATTTTTTTTAATTCCTATTTTTAATGTGATAAATTAGGTTTATAGTTTTCTTAATATTGAACCAAACTTGAATTTCTGTTATAATTCACAGCTGATCAAACTCTTTAAACTTTTTAATATGTTCTGTAGTTTTTTGCTCATATTTATGTATTTATCTAAATTTTGCATCAATATTAATTAGGCATATAATTTTCTTTTTCTGGTTTTGCTTTCTGTACTGTAGATATCATGAGCAGGAATGTGGTAGGATCTTTTCTTATCCAATATTCACAAACAATTTAACACTGCAATCAATTGTTCAACAGTCAATTATAATTTGCTTCTAAATCCATTGGCTCGAGCTTTTTTCTGAGAATTTATTTATGACTTGTTTGATTTGTTTTTTTAATACCTGGTTTATTTTAAATTCACTATTTCTTGTTCTGTTTCTCTGAGCTTTTATATTTTTAAATATTATTTCATTTCACTTGTTTCAAATTTCATTGCTACAGAGTTGGGTAAAAATAAGTTATAATAAATCTCTATATTTCTTTGCAATTTGCTTTGAATTATTTTCTTTTTCACAATGGTTGTTTGGTTTTCTTCTTTTTATTCAACTTGGCTAATAGTTTTTTTCTATTTTTCTATTTCATTGATATTTATCAATCCATTTCCTTTTTATTTTCAAATTTTTAGACTATGATTTGATTTTTAGAAATTTTATATTTTTCTTGGTTTTTTTTTTTATAGATTTTTGCAATAGTGGATATCCAATTCATTGATAAAAAAATATTTTAAGATACAAATGTTCCCTTAAGGACTGCTTTGACTATATATGCCAAATTTTTATGTTGCCTAATTGTCATATTTACTGAAAATATTTATTATTTCCATTATTTATATATTGAACAATTATTTCATTCTTTTTTAAACAGTTCTTTGTTTAATATAATTTTTATTGCATTATTTTCAGAAAATTTTTTTTGCTTTTTTGTATTTGTTTTGGAGGAATCTATTCTCTAATATAGAGTCACTTTTTGTAAAAGGTGTAACACATATTTGGAAAATATATATACACAGCTTTCTATTCTTATTCAATAATTGTCAGTGAATTATCATACCAAACTTTTGTAAAATTATACTTATGCCCTTAACTTTTTATTGTTTTTATTGTTTTTTTAGGTTAGATTTTTCTAGGTCTAAAGGGTCCAATTGCTTTCTGTACAGTACAATTCCGCAATTTACTCTTTCTCTTCATAATTTAGTTAGTTTCATATAAATATTTTGATGCTGACATTAAGTACATACATGTTGAATACAGACAGTAATCTGTTTAACAAAGTACTTTCCACAAAATGTAGTTTATTTTTAAAATCTTTAAATAAAGATTCTTATTTTTGATATTTCTTTGTCTAAATTCATGAGGCTATTCCTATATTTTTTGTAGTTCAGATAAAACATAACTGATTCTATTCTAGCTCATTCTTTTAACTCTGAATGAGATTTTACTTTTTCAAATGTGTTTCTTATAAACACATTTTGCTTTCTAATCTGTTCTGCTTTCTTCTTTTCCATGGGTGGTTTCATGTCATTCACCTTCAAATCATGATAGTTAATTGAGTTCTATTTCTATACAGTTCTATACTGTTTTTTTCTCTATTCAACCCCTGTTCCTTCTTTATAAAAATGATCATTTTTGATTGAGAGAAGACTTCCTCAGCACCAGGACTCTAGGACTGATGCGTTCTTATTCTGTTCTCCTGTATTTCTCCATCCTGGAGAATCGGCTTGGCTCTGGAACTCACACCTCACAACCTTGGGTTCCCTCCCTCTAATTGGAAAGGAAAGGTCTTCTCCTTGGAACAGGATGCCCAAGACAGACTATTCTTCATTTTCTTTCATTTCTAATCAGGCTGTCTGTCCTCCTCTGGACTTCCCCAGTTAGCTTCTTTTATGCATTGTCTTACCAATTAGAAAGCAAGCTCCTCTAAGTCATGTCCTTTTGTTAACATTTGTATTCTCAAGGTACATGGAGGTGGCTCAGTGGATAGAGTGCCAGACCTAGAGTCAGGAAGACTCATCTTTCTGAGTTCAAATCTGGCCTCAGACACTAGCACAGTCAAATAACTTAACCCGAGGTGTCTCAGTTTCCTCATCTGTAAACTGTGCTGGAGAAGAAAATGGCAAAGTACTCCAGTATCTTTGCCAGGAAAAATCCAAATGGGGCTGACAACAACTGAATCACATCACATTCTCACTACTTCACTCAGTGACTAGGACAGTGATGAGTCAGCATTAAATAAATGCTTACTGTCTTACTAATTAATCTCTTCTTTTTTTTCACTTGTCCAGAACCTAGGTTCTTTCGCTTCATTACTTTTTGACCCCATTCTTTACATTTCACCCTCTCTGGTTAGTTTGGTTTGCCTATGACTAATTCCTCCCAGACTGTAATCTCACTATTATTCCTTCCTATCCTTTCTCTAGGTTCTTTCTAGTTTCCCTTTTGAATTAAATATATTACCAAACCAACCTCTTTCTGTCCTTGTGCACATTGGCATGCATGTATTCTACTTTCCTTTTTAAGTGAGGTTCAAGGGCACTCTTCATTTATTTGAAATAAAGTCCCCCCTCTCTTCCTAGTAGATTCCATTTTTTCTTTCCTTCTTCTTTCTTAAGAGCATCAAAATATAACAAAAGTATTCCTGGGCCCTCATTCTTATTTTACTCACTGTATGACCCCTCAATAGTATTAAGGTTTTCAGGAAACATTTGTATCCTCTCCTCCATTAGAATGTAGGCAGTTTTTTTTGTACAGTTCCTTCCAGGTGTTCACTTTTATCTATTTTGTTAGAATTTCCTTGACTCTTGTATTTATTTTTCAAAGTTTATACTAGATTTGGACTTTTCATCAGGAGTATTTGGGAGTTATTATGTAAGATGTCTATTCTCTTATTCTCCTACCAGTGTCCCCCACAAAAAAAATTTACTCAATTTTTCTAGGTTAATTATTCTTGGTTGTGTGCCTACATCTTTTGTCAGCTGCTAAATCCTATGTGATTCTGACTGTGACACACTGACACTTGAATTATTTCTGGTTTGCATTTTTTTCTTTGAATTAGAAAATATGAATTTTGACTATGACATTGGTTTTTACATTTGGGGGATTGCTTCAGGGGTAACTAGTGGAATCTTTCTATTTTCATTTTGCTCCCTAAAACTAACAGGTCTGGGTGGTTTCTTTTATGATTTCTGGAAATATGTAGCTTTTTCCATGGATTTCAGGTAGTCCAATGGTTCTTAAATTATGTCTCATTGATCTATTTTGCAGGACAGTTGTTTTTAATATGAGATATTATATTATGTTTTTTGGATTTTATTTTAATATATATAACTTTAATATTTATATTAATTAATATTTTAAATATTAGTGTATTTATTAATATATAATGAATATTAATATTTTAATTTCAGCATCTTTCTCATCTTTCAGAGTCATTTATTTCTGTATGGCCCATTCTAGTTTTTAAGGAATCTATGGCTTAGATAAGGTTTGGTATAGCTTGTACTAAGCTGTTGCTTTTCCTTTTAAGGCTTTCTTCTATAGATCACATTTCTCTTCTAATTCTTTCCTCCAGTGCTTTTCATTTATAATATAATTTTTAACTCACCCCCCACAGAAAACTCTTGTTTCATGCCTTCCAGGAATTCAAGTTATGTGTGCGTATGTGTGTGTGTGTGTGTGTGTGTGTGTGTGTAAGTAGAGGCACTCTGTCTTACACACACACACACACACACACACACACACACACACACACACACACGTATATATGTATATATGTCTATATATACACATATAAACACAAGGGGTCTTTATAAACAAAAGGAGTCTTTTTTAAAAATTTATTTTCTTGTCTGTTTACTAATTCTCCTAATCTTTTCCAGGTTCCTACTGCTGTTTTCTCAAGGTATTGGTGTTACATTGTTCAAGGATATCAGGGGTAGTACAGTCCAGGTTGATGCAAACTTTCTGTGGACCATAAGAAGGTTCTGCTTCTGGCCTGAAACTTTCAAATTCCTGATCAAAAAAGGTCAATAGAGAAGTAAATAGTGGTTGTAATTAGACTATAAAATATTAATTCAGTTAATTCTTCCAGTTCTATATCTAAGATCCTATGATAATTTAAAAAGAATTTATTGAATGCCTAATACAAGCCAGACACTGTGAATAGCCAAATGATATCTGTTATATCCACAGAGAAATGTATGACCAAAAAAGAAGGTGGGTTAGTCAAGTATCTAGAGCTAGAGAGTTGTAAAGGCAGTCATTGTGCTCTGTGGAAATGATAACAAGAGATCTAGAGGCAAGAGACCAGTACATATTGTTGAGCCCTAGAACATGCTTTATGGGACTACAGGAACAATGCTCATAGCAGATAAAAAGGCATAGCTGTATTGTGATATGTGTCACTGGACAGATAACATATATTGATGAGTTCAATGATCTGTCAGAATATCGATGTGCTAAAGTTGAATCATGACTATATTTGAAAGAAGTCATTTCAGGTTATTGTTAAGAAAGTTTGTTTTTGTATCAGGTACATCTCAGAAAAAATATCTGATAACTATAGTTTCACAAACAAATCTTAAAGCATTTTACCAAAAGACATTAAGAAAATAAGCTTCACACTGAAGTTTTATAAAGGCATAAACAACACTGAAGTGTCACAGAATTTAGATTTTGTATTTCTAAAACATATATTTGTTAAAGTTTTCAAACTGAATACTCCCATCCCCTCCATATATACACAAATATTCCTTAACCCAAGGTATGAAATACTTACAATAAAATAAAATTAAATATATCACACACTATATAATTATCCCATTTATATAACCAAGGTTATTAGCTTATATATGATGCCTTTAAAATAACTTCCATTTGCAGTTCCATTTTAAACTGCAGATTTGATGCACTAGCTAGGAAAAATGCCCCCATTTCCTGCTGTGCTAAACTTACTGAAACAAATAGAAAAAACAGCATTATTGTGTTTTGTTCCTGCTTTACTATTTTGTAATTGGGCCATAGTATGGCAAATATATTTCTTCATAACATATCACTGAGTTACTATAATAACTTCTTGTTTCATGTCCTTTCCTATGTACCACAGAAGACTTTTTGAGTTATTGTCTTCTATCAAGGATAAAAAGAGTATGACCAAAAAGATTTAAAGGACATTCATCAAAAGTGTTTTCTTTAAAAAGCTCTTCTTAATGCTAATTGTTCTGACTTATATGACTATATGCTCATTTTGACACATATATAAAATATAATAAACTTATTCATAACTTAATAGCAATGGGAGAAAGAGCTAAACATGAGAAGGAAAGAGAATTCTCTTGGAGGAGTGATTTCTTAAAATGTCAACATACAAGCTGCAGGTCATAGTAGGTAAAGATGACCACAAGTGCAAGAAAACCTGGGTCCAAGTCTGCTTCTGACACACACTGGCTGTGTGAACTTGGGCAAGGCACTAGACCACTATGTGCTCTAGACCACAAATGTCACATATGTCCCTAGTCTGTAAAGTATGGCTCCAAACAGCTTAAAATATAATTGGGAAAATGACTAATATGGAAATGTTTTACATAATTGCACATGTATAAGCTATATCTGATTGCTTACAGTCTCAAAGAGAGGGGAGGGGAGGGATAGAATTTGGAGCTCAAAACTTTAAGTAAGTTCCAGGTTCCAAGATGGCAGAATAAGCAGTAAGTCACTCTCATCCTCCCTTTATGACCTTGAAAAACCCAGAGAATACTGCCCCAGGAAAGATCCTGGAATAGTGGAACGAGTAGAAAGATGGGGTATGGCAATCTTTTAGGTCAGGAGGCTAGGGGAATTAACAGAAAAGGTTCCTCTTGCGGTGGCTGGAGGGGAACAGGATAGGAAAAGAGGTGTACCAGCAAGTTCCCCCCTCAGCTGACCAGTAGGAGATCCTGAGCTCCAGGGTGGAGAAGTAGGCAAATACCAACTCCACCTCCCAGCTCAGCATCAGGTAAACTACCAGACCACTACAACATCCAACTTCCAGTACCTGAGGCCCCAGCACAGAAAACCAGTAAACAGGTCCCCCGTGCAGGCACAAGAAGTCTGGGACTGTGCCCCTTGGGCCCCAGAAGCAGAGATCAAATTTAAAAGCCAGAAAAAAAGGTAAAACTGTAAGTAAAAATATTAAAGGAAAAAATATAATGAAAATGTATATTAGAAATAGGTTACAAGTAAAGTCAAATTTATTAGCTTTTTCTAAAAAGGATATGAAGTATTCATAAAAATGTAATTGGAGATATTTAAAAAAATAAATAAAAATCCAACAGAACACAGATAATGTTAATATGTGGTTTTCCTAGTCAACATGAGACTTACAAGAATCCTTGTATCTGAGTAATCTCCTTCTATTTGAGTTTAATGATCTTTAGACTACAAATTGCAGAGGAAGAGGTGATCCGAACTGATGAAAGAAATTACTTCACTATGAAGTTTTTATACCAGTGAAATCACAAGCACAGTTCCAATATCTATAAACTTGACATTCCATAAAATCAATTTTTTTCTTATTGTTAGTTGCATAAAGCTGACTCAACTTAATCCTTCCCAACAAGGCATCTTTTCAATAAAATGATCCTGTTTTTTATTTCTAAAAGAAGTGTAGTAAATAACAAATTCCCCTTAGAGGAATATGACATATTGTGGCTTTAACCACACATTATAAAATTGATAATGTCTTCATAAAAAAAGAATGAATTTCCTTTTGGAGGTAACCTGAATCTTCAATATGACTTAGGCCTCAGGAATTTTGCCTTGGGGACACCCTGCCAACCAGGAAGTTCCTTTGGTGTAAATGACACTTTCAGTAAAAGTAAGAGGTTAATTCAGTTATGTCAAACTCTGTCAAATGGCAAATAGATTGACCAAAAGCTCTCAGTCTACCTTGTAATGAAAAAAAAGACATTTCTACTGTGGCTATCATACATTTGTTGTGAACAAATATATTTTAGTTAGTGAACATTAAACATCAGAGCATCAAGGAAAATTCCAGAAAATATTCTAATCAACAAAAAAAAAAACCCTATTATGTTAAAGATTGTATTTATAACTCTCTCTTATCACAGATATATTAAGGAAAACAAGATCTGTATTATTTCAAATATCTCTGCTTTGGAGCCTGATCTTTATAGAGCTAGCACCTGTGAAATTTAATTGCATTTGCTGAAGAATGGATTATAAGGGCACCATAAGTTTTTATTTCCGATAAAGAACACAGAGAACAAAAGCCCTTTAGGAATAGACTCACTTGCCAATGTAACCTTAATAAAAGCTAGAGGAAGATAAACATCGCAAATATATATAAATGATGTCCTGAAGCTTTCTGCCTATAGGCAGCTCTGTCTCTCAAATTCAATATTTTTCAGAGGATTCAGAGATTTTAAAATGTTATAGGAATTCACTAAGGGGGGATAAATAAATGCATTTATTTGCTAAAACTTTAATTAGACATTCTACAGTGTATCTTTGATATTAAATATCCCTGCAGAATCGCCCTTATATTTATCTTCCTATTCCAAAGTAAAATTCATTTAAATGTGATCACCTAGGTGTAGCACATTCTAATGATATGGAACCCTCTCCTGAGAAAAGAGGAGGAAATTAAAGAGATTAGAAGATAACAAGTGGCATACTCTAGCTATAAAAACAGACACCTTAGGAAAGTTAGCTGCCTAAACGGTCATATAAAAAGGACAATTAAAGCTAATTTAGCCTTGTCTCCTAGGATTTGTAAACCTATACTTTCATGCACTGCATTGAGAATAGAAAACCATGTTATCCCAAATTGTGTCTTGTTTAACTTGACCAATTAACAGCTAATTCTTTTTCAAATTTGGTGATAAACAGTTATCACATCTTTAGAAGACAACTTTTCATTTTCTAAAGTGACATTTACATGCGAAGTATTTTCAATACACTTTTATTTGGGTCTGGAAATTGTTTCAAATGAATTAGCACAAAGTCACATGGTAAAAAACATTTTGCTGAAACAAGTAATGCCTTAGCTGGATCTCCATATTCTCTAAAACAATGAAAAATAAATAAGCTAGATCTATGTGTACTGTCAAATTCAATGTTATGCTGGGATCATGAGAAGGAAAAAAAATGAGTAAAATTTGCCTGAAGGCCATGTAATGGAGAATTATACATTATCAAAAAAAAAAAAAGATGCAGCCTGCTAGGGATGGCAGAGGTTGCTAAACCAGCAGGAAGCTCAGTAAACTCCAGTTTTGACCACAGTGGTATATCAGGACCAAGAAATGGTAAGGAATGCAAAAACACCAATGCTCTGGCAAATTGGATCAAATCAGATAGTCAACTTCCTGATGCCCCTTTCCTGAATTTTGGCTTTTGTCATGGGACAGACTTCATGGCTTTGCATCCTGACCCTGACTCTATGGAGGCCTTAGATCTAACACCCTACAGACCTCTTGCTACTGGAGACCTAGCTTCTTCATTCACACCATTTACCAAACACAGATCTGTTTTCTTATAACCAGTTTGAAATTTTCCTTCATTAATATAACACAGTTTCCACAACTGTGAGGTCACATAGAACCCAGACAGAATCTCCTTATCAAGTTGGGAGACAGCCAACAAACACAATGGTTTAGATTGTAGGATACAAGACTATTAAAAAAAAAAAACAACTAATGAAGGAAAATGGCAAAAGATTGAGCCAGCTCTGTTTCAAAACATCAGTCAATTAGGCAGCCAATTAGCATTTTTAAAGAATAAACTATATACCGGATATTGTGATAAGATCTAGGGATACAAAGAAAGGCAAAAGAAAACAATACAAACAAAAAATACTTTCTGCTCTCAAGAAGCTCACAGTCTAATAGGAGAGATAATATGTAAACAACGATGTACACACAAGATCACAATAGAGTTAGTCTCAGAAAGAAGGCACTGGGAAAGGCCTCTTGCAGAGGTTGTGCTGTTAACAGAGATCTGAAGGATCTGAGAGAGTTCCAGGAATGGTGGATGTCCAGCAAAAAATGCTCTGAGGGTGGTGTCACTGGATAGGAGAGTATACGGAGGAGTATTAATTTCTAAGACTGGAAAGGTAGAAAGGAGGTAGGTTATTAAGGCCTTTAAAAGCCAAATAGAGAATTGTCAATTTTATACCAGACGTATGAGGGAGGCACTGAATTTAGACCTATACTTTTAGGAAGATCAATCTGACTGCTGAATGGAGTGCAGACTGGAATGGGGGAAGGACTTGAGACAGGGAGATGAACAAACTAGCTACTGTCATAGCCTGGGTATAGGGAGATGAGGACTTATACTAATTTGATGATAGTGTCAGAGAAGAAGGTATAAGGTACAGACATTAAAAAGGCTGAAGTAACAGATCTTGACAATTAGGCATATGTCTCAGGGAATGAGAAAGTATGAGTTGAGAATGACATCTGGGTTGAGTTGTTCAATTGTTTTCAGTGTCCAACTCTTCATGACCCCATTTGGAGTTTTCTTGGCAAAGATGCTGGAGTGGTTTGTCATTTCCTTCTCCAACTCATTTTATACATGAGGAAACTGAGGCAAAATGCTTAAATGACTTGCCAGGATCACCTACCTAATAAGTGTCTGAGGCCAGATTTGAACTCAGAAAGATGAGTCTTCCCAATTCCAGGCCTGGCACGCTATCCACTGTACTGCCTGGCTCCCCTGTTATGATCCTTGATGACAAAACCATAAAAGCAGTTAAGGATAAGTAGGATCTTGAAGAGAGCTTGGCAAGAGAGTCTTCTGAGTCATATAACCCTGAGAGGATCTCCAGATGAAACCAGAAAGACAAAAAACAGAAGGAAAATGGAGCAGTTCTGCCAAAATTCTAAAATCTGTTCCCATTGGCCACTGAAATGGAATAACACTTGGATTCTGCTATCTTAGCACTCAATTTGAGAGCAAGACAATGTCACCAAAGATGAACTTGAGAAGAACAGCTGGGCATGACTAGAAATAAACAGAAGGAATGTATGCTGGCAGAAATGCAGTTTTCAAGGCATTCAATTTTCTTTTCAAGTTATCTTAAAGAAGAATTTTTAAAAGAACACAGAATTTCTACCCCCAAAGAGATTAAAAACACATCAATAATTGATTTTATGCATACTTCATCTCTATTTCTATCTCTAAGTATACACACATACAGATCTTGGAACTGTAAAAGAAGATAATGAACTGGGCCTAGAACGCAATAATAAGAAAAGTTAACTATCAGGCATATAGAGAGTTTACTTTTAATGATCCTGGGCCAGTACTTCATGCAAAAGGCTACCTCTATATTTCCTTGTGATGTGAACAGTAATACACTATAATTTCAGAAGAAAATAAAATTACAAGTAACCCAAAAAGCAATGGAAAAGCATTCCATTCCATTCCATGACAGGTATTAAGAGGTTACCACTGGTTACCAACTTATTCCCAAGAAATATTATAAAAGACAAAATTAAGGGCATGGCTAGAAAAGGAAACAAGGTGATCACATAGTAACCAAGAGAGGCAATGAGAAAATAAACAGCTGAAGATTACCCTCCAAAGACATTAAAATATCACCCAAAAGAGTTCTCTAATTTCTTTGTGAAGAAATAATGAAAAAAAATCTGCACCAGTGGAGGAATTAGCTGCAATAATGAAATTGTATATCCACTAAAGAAGGTATTGATAAGAGAATTGGACAGAGTTCAGGGTAAGGATTTTTCTGCATCTACAGAATAGTTAAAAACAAACTAACCTTTTAGGTAGAGAAGCAATAATATTGACCTTGGTAATACAGCTGAGAAAATGAGATATTCAGATAATCACAAGATTTTTTAGTTGCAAGGCAATTCACATTTGCCTAAAGATGCTCTTGTCAATACACAACCCCAATAAGTGATTACTCAACCTTCACTTGAAAACCTCTAGAAATGGGGAAACATACTGCCTCACAAGTCAGCTTCTTCTACTTCTGAAGGACTGAAACTGGAAAACTGTCCCAATGTAAAGCCAAAATTGACTTCTTTGTAACTTGTACTCATCAATCCTAGATTTGTTCCCTGAAATCAAACAGAGCAAATCTAATCCCTTTTCCACAAAACAGCCCTTTAAAACCTTGAAGGGGGCTACCAGGTCCACTTTAAAGTCTTCTATTCTCCAAGTGAAACATTCCTAGTTCTTTCATTTGCTCCATATATGATAGATATGGTTTCTGTCACCACCTGGCCAACCTCATCTAGATGATCCCTAGCTTAGCAGTGTTCTTCCTTAAATCGCAGAGTTTCTAAATGAACACAATATCCTAGTCGGGATCTGACTTGAAAATGATACAGTGGAACTAGCACCTCTCATACAAGGAATACTAAGTCTCCTTTAATGAAGCTCAAGTTTGCATCAGCTTCCTTCATTGCTATGTTATAATACTTGTTCACTTTGAGCTTATAAACCCTTAAAAATTCTCAGATCTTTTTCCAATCCACTGTTATTTAGTGATAGATTTCCTATCTTGCACTTGTAAAGTTGTTTTGTTTTATCAAAAGTATGAGAATTTATCTGTGAAAATGTTATTCTATTAAAGATTGATCTCATCATTCTGGAATGCTGAGATATTTTAGGATTCTTATTCTATGATCCAAAGTGTTAGCTATTCTCAGTTTTATGATTTATGCAAATTTATCAGCATGCCCTTATTGCTTCGTCACTGTGGCAGTTAGGTGGTACAGTGTATGAAACACTGGACTGGACTCTTCCTGAGTTCAAATCCAACCTCAGACACTTAGCCCTATGACCCTGGGCAAATCACTTACTCCTGCTGGCCTCAGATTCCTCATCCAGAAAAGGAAATGATAAACCTCTCTGGTATCTTCCCCAAGAAAATCCCAAAATGGGGTTATGAAGAATCAGATATGACTGAAATGACTGAACAAAGGGCTATTCATTAAAAAAATCCATTAGCATAAGGTTCAATAGAGTCACCTAAGGAACTATACTACAGGTCTCCTTCAAAACAAATAGTAATTATTTTTAATTACAGTATTAACAGCATTTTTGTAGCACTTAAAGGTTGGTCAAGCATACTATATATATATATATATATATATATATATATATATACACACACATATATATGTTATATATATGTATATATGTGTGTACGTTTATTTTTATTTATATATACATTTTAGAATATTTTTGTATATATATGTATGTATACATACATACATATATACATATGTAGTGCACATATAAATTTAATCCTTACAACCTCCCTGTGAGATAAATGCTTTTATTATGTCTGCTTTTAAATGACTTGCAGTGGGATTTGTATTTGTATGTTTCAGCACTCTAGCCATTATTCTCCCTAGTCAATCACTACTTTGGGGGCCTTATCTTTGCATTGTTTAAGGAACAGATTAATTTGACCTTTGAATCTATGGCTAGCAATGTGTTCTCCTGGTATGATTGGAAGAAGGGTATTAAGAAGTTCTGACAAACTGAGGAAACTGAGGAAAACAGTGAGAACATGATCAATTCTGGTACTGAACACACTTGTCATTACAGAAAATAACAAGATAAAAGAATTACCTATAACTGAATGTATGTTTATCTGCTTCTCTCACATACACTGTACCTCCTTCATCCAACTGCCTCCAGGGTTCAGAACCTGGGTAACTTTGAAGGTGTGGATGTGGGTTTGGGAGAAGAAGAGGGGATTGACTTGTATTAGAAGAATAAGGAGGTTAAAAATACACTTGCCTAACAGAATCATTTCAAACAAGTTTTGTGTGACAAAAAGTTTTTATAGAAACACTATTACTCCAAATTTTTCCCCCTTTGTAAAATTTTCTTCAAGATTTATAGGGTATTTTATTCTACACAAGCTTACAGAACAATTTGAAGAATTCTATCATCTCTGTATATAAATACATTAAATTTAGAACATATTTGAAGGCAAATTAAATACCACACATTTAAGAATTTTGGGAATGTCTATAAAAATCTGGTTGATAAAATGCAATTAATATCAGATTCCCAGTTTTCTATCAATTCAGTTAAATAATTTTGTTGGGTTTTTTTTTTAACTTAAAAGGAAAAATATACATTGCAATTGAAAATTATTTCATGGTTTATGTTTTCTTAGTATAAGGGTAGAGTCTATTGGAACAATCCATCAGGCTACTCCCATTTAAACTAACTGGATCAAGTAAGAACATATCTTTTGAATCAATAAATCAAAGCCATTAAAGATATAACAAACAACCTGGTTAATCAAGTTGGGAAGGAATCCTTCAGGAAAGGTCATTGGATGAGAAGAAATTCAACTACTCAGGAAAAGTATTGGAATTTGTCTAAGAAACTCAATCACTAACTGTGGAGTTTGCATAAAGTATCATCAGTTTAGATTCAAACATTACAGTGAGAGAGTCATCCAAAAGAAGAGAACAGACCAGAAAGTCCCCTAAAGAGGAAACTGCTTGTAGGGCATAAGAGCATCACTTCCTTTTCCCCTTAACCATACCTGGTCCAAATATAGGTTAGTTAAGTTGCAGAACTATGCTACACATATTTTCTCTTTTTCTTTTAGCTAAAAAGCCCCCACAACAATAAAACAATGACTCTTCAATCAACCAATGTTTTGAATTTTATTTGTTATCTTTTTGTTATCTAAAGCCCTTTACAAACTGGTTCCATCCTCCATCCTATTACACATTGCTTCCAATTCATCTATTTCCACTAGCACTCAAAGTAACCTATGTTTTTCCCCACTGTTCTAGCTCCCGACTCCTCACCTTTGTCTAAGCTCTTCTCTTCACCTCCACCTCCGAGAAGCATCTCTTTTCTTTCTTAGAACTCGGGTGAGAAAAGACT
This sequence comes from Potorous gilbertii, assembly GCA_028658325.1. Classification (NCBI taxonomy): domain Eukaryota; kingdom Metazoa; phylum Chordata; class Mammalia; order Diprotodontia; family Potoroidae; genus Potorous; species Potorous gilbertii. The sequence goes on from CM053770.1 coordinate 458,858,009, forward strand.
ACCTATGAAACCTTTCCTGATATGCCTAGTTGTTATTTTAATTGATAAGGTAAATATCTGCATGTTGCCTCTCTCCCCCAAAACCAAACCAAACCTCCTTTAGTGAAGGGTTTTTTATTTTATTTTTCATTTTTAAGCTTTCTATTCTCTGATGTTAGGTGTATTATACATAATAGGGGCTTAATGAATGCTCCTTCAATTGAAACTGAATGGAATTATTCTGGACTCCTATAGGAGGTGAAAATTCATTCTATGACATTATTTTACAGTAAAATCTTTTCCTAGCTCTTGAAAGAGCAAAAAAATAAAAAGCAAAAGATTCAAACTTTTTTTTAAAACCTGAATCTTATACCAAGTACTATAATGAGTCCTACTTTTAAACAGATATCCAATTGTTCCAGGCTCCACTAATGTTAAGGATTGCCTAACCTTATTCTTTGTCATTTTTTTCTTTTCACAATACTAGATCTCATGCCCTCTATAGACTTCTCCTTCCTTTTCTCACTCATCTAAGAAAAGATAACAGCTCATACTACTTCTAAAATCCAATGGAATTTACTATGTAGATTATCACACATGTACGCTATTTTGGATGAAATGAGATGACATATGTATAGTGCTTTGAAAAGTTTTATTGAATTCATTAGGAAACAGTAAATACTTGTAAATTATTCCCAATATATTTGAATACCCTTAGATTATATAACAGGCCTACAAATAATGACAGGAAATTGAAATTGTGTTTTGAAACCACTGTGACATAAAATGCCTAATTAATAATTATATTACTCTAATTTCTGTTCCATGACTATAGTCTCCTAGTCTGTAGCATGCAGAGAAACAGCCTGGTACAGTACAAAACATTACATTTAGAACCCAGAAGACTTAAAGTCAAATACTATTTCTGATAATGACTATGTGACCAAGGACAAGTAAGTCAAGTAACCATCCTGAACCTCAGTTTCCTTACCTGTAAAATGTTGGTGAAGCTCAAATAAATAAAGTGCTCTGCAAACCTTAAAGCACAATGTAAATGTCAATTACCATAAACTCAATTTATTAGCTACGGGCATATCATAGTTCTTGACTATCTTTCAAAGTTCCATTTATTGAAATCTTCCAAATTCAACTGACATTTTTAACTGCTGATCTGGTATTGTGCCTGCCCTTAGGTTATCTGACATTATAAAATTGTTCTTTATTTTAAAAGGGTGTTAAAAAGAACCATTGTAGGAACATCATTATCCTTCTCAACTTTAAAAAAAGGAATTATAGTGTGAGAGAAGACACGCTGATTTTTTCTATTCTTTCTTATTAGCTTGAAAAATAAAATAAAACTCCCAAATGAAAAATCTAAATTATATATATATATATATATATTATTTGAAAAATAGATCACATTCCAGATTAGTTTATTCATTTATGAAGCTACATTGACCTGGGAGGAGTGGGTGAAGTCCACTGTTAAACTTCTACATCTTAGTAAAATCAGTCTCTCTTGCTGAATATCCACTCTACAATCAAGATCTGCATGAGGCTTTTTTTGGTTTCTGTTGATTTATACAGTAAATCCATATAGCGAGGGCAATCACTTCTTAGAGCACTAGAGATAAACACAATTGGAAAACAACATGACACTCAATTAGAGCTTTGCTATAAGAGGAAACCCTGTGTTTTCAAACAGTACTGATTTTTCCCAAAAATGTAAATTCAAAATTTGACTACTCACACAACAAGCCTAAGGTGGTAGTAGGGATGGAGGGAAGGTTCAAGAAACCTTCTTACTCAGAAAGATGGAAAAATGGTTGCTGTTTGGGGCACTGCAATTTATTCTTGTTCTTAAATCTACCCTAGTACTTCCCAAATGCCTCACTGTAGTGAAAGAGTAACTCTTTATTTTTGAAGACTAGTTAAATAAATCACACACTCTGACATGTCCTTCTGAGTCAGGAGATTTGGGATACAAAACAACTGTGTCTCTTTGGTACCAGAGAATCATCCTGGCTACATTTGAAGATGTTCACCCCAGAATCACAGAAACTTAGAACTGAGTTGCAAGGAACCTGAGAAGATATCTCTTCTAACCCCATACCCCCAAAAGAATCTTTCTCTGTCATATCTGATTATTGATCATTCAGCCTTTACTGGAAAATCTCCAGTGAGGTTTACCTCCTAAAACAACCACTGCTGTTAAAAAAAAGTTGTTTTCATGTTATCAAGACTCAATTTGCCTTTACAGCTTCCAGCCATGACTCCTAGTCCCGTCCCTATGGGACCAACCAGAAGGAATCTATTTTATTTTCCTCATGACAACTTTTCAAGTACTTCAACTATCGTGACTACCCATCCCCCAAGTGTTCCCTTCTCTAATACAAACATTTCTGGTTGTTTCAATCAATCCTTATATGACAGGATCCCCTCTCTGCCCCTGACACTGTTGTCCTACTTTGGACACTTTTTAGATTATAAATCTTTTCTACAGCTCTAGTTCTGTATTGGCTTTTGTTTGAGCACCATCCTGATTAAGTTTGAAGAGGTTCATTATCAGAAATTTGTTCATTAGATAATTCACTAGAAATGTTTACTAAAGCAGAGAGGAGATGCAATCTGAGTGGTAAATAAACAGTATAAAAGAAGGGCTTTTGAAATTACTGAAACAGTGAATTTAGGCCTATTTCATCATCTTATTTAAAAATGTTATGCTCTTATCTACTATCAACCTTTCGAGTGTTTTCAATCATCTATAACTATGGGATGTCTAAAGTGATCTCATAATTTGAAAATGTTCTAGCAACAGGTAGTTCTCATTTATTATACAAGCTTAGATTTCCCAAAGGACACCTAAGTATACACGTAGCCATCAGAGATCTCTATTAACTGTTACAACTTCTTCAGGAATAGAAGCAACGAATCTATAGACAAGTTACTTTGTCTCTTATAAACAAAAGAAATCATGAGAGAAAAGATAGAAAAAAATGGATTTTCTTAATGTTTCATTGCAACTGTGACAGTGAGGTGGCACAGTGGATAGAGTTCTGGTCCTGAAGTCAAGAAGACCTCAGATGCCTACTAGCTGTGTGATCCTGGGCAAGTCACTTAACCTATGTTTGGCTCAGTTTTCTCAGTCATAAAATGGGAATGGTGATAGCACCTTCCTCTCAGCTTTGTTTTGAGGATCAAATGAGATAATTGTAAAGTACTTGGCACAATGTCTGAAACACAGTAAGCACTATACAGATGTTAGCTATTAATATTGTCAGTATGTGCACACATAACACACATTATTTATCTACCTATTTATTCTAGGAGAATCAAATTTAAATATTAATAAACAATAAAGATTTCAGGTGACTCTCTCAAATTAATTAATATCTTCGTTGAGGTTTCTTTTCATATTTTAGTTATATAGAAGTGAATATAATTCAATACCTAAAAGGAGAGAGGGAAAGGAAAAGGGAGGGAGGGAGGGAGAGAGGAAGGGGGGAGAGGGAGAGAGGGGGAGAGGGGAGAGAGAGAGAGAGAGACAGAGAGAGAGAGAGAGAGAGAGAGAGAGCGAGCCATAAGTGGTCCTGTGTGGGTCCTGAGGATGATGATGAAGGTATTCAAGGGAATGCTGGCAGGGGGGTGAGGAAAGGAGTGGTAGTCAACTCTAGAACTTACAAATTTGTTATTTTTCCTCTGAGATAACTGCAAACCATAGGTAACACCATGAGTCTGGGAGAGTATAGAAATCCTTAATGGAAATGTGGGAATCACTGGAGAGTGATAAAAATTATGCCAATTTTATGGTTACTGTGAGTCCCTTATGTCTCTTTCATATTTTATGTAGGATGAACTCAGTGTGCCCTGGATACCCAATTTGCACTGCTACTTTGAATGCTTATAGGAAATTGGGGGACCCTTTTACTCACATCTATGCAAAAAGAGAACTATAATCTATGTCAGCCTAGAGCTTGTTTCTGGAATACAAAAAAACCAATGATGACATGCATTATAGTTCCTCTTTTCCCCTACCAAAACAAGACATTCCTTACTCAAAATCCTTATTGAAGTGCAGGAAAAAAACATACTGTTTCAAAAATGACTTTTTAATTCTACCTGTTTTGTAACCATCCAGATCCTATACCCCTAGGTGAGAAATGTCTCAGTCAACATCTCTCCACAGCATATGAAATTTGAAACCTCATCTAAGGGGATGAAAGAAGGGAAGAATGATGAAGGAAAAAGATGACAATGACAAATATGATGCTGGCGAGTAATTTAACCTTATTGTAAATCATTCTTCTTTCCTATCTGAAAGAAGAAATTATTCTCCACTTCTGGAAGACAGGGGAAGACACTGTCAAGAGAATTTGTTTGTAAACATGGCATAGATGTTTACTAAACACATCACCTGTGTGAACAAATGTCGAGCATTCAGTTCAAAGAAGAGTTGATGAAATGAAGGATCTTTAAATAAAGGCACTAGAACATCTACGATTTCAAAGTCAAAGTGATAGCACCTATGATAGAAGCCACTCCCAAAGTCTATGACAGACTAAATCAAACTTTTCTGCCCAAGGAAACTAGTAAATACATCAGTAAGATACTACTTAGTATATAAAAATACTCTTTATCATACATAAATAAATAACGCTTCTAAGAACCATGGTGCTGAGTTATGGTCAAAGATATGTCCTGAATATTCATTGTCAAACCTAGTATTTTTCTGTAGCTCGAAGAGTTACTATAAAATGAATAAAGAAGAGAAACTTTTATTTCATTTCCAGGAAAACGTTCCACATTTGTTGGAAATATAGCAGCCTTAATATAGCCTAAATTTCAATCTTTCTCAAATTACGTCTTCAGGGAAGTTAAAATTTTACCATGGAGTCATCAATTTAGGGAGCAGCTAGGAGATACAGTAGATAGAGTGCCAGACCTGAAGTTAGGAAGACTCCTCTTCCTGAGTTCAAATCTGGTCTCTGACACTTTTTAAGGAGTTATTTCTTTCAGTGGATTTTTGTACCTCCTTTTCTACTTGACCAGTTCTACCTTTTAGGGAGTTGTTTTCTTTAGCAAATTTTTGCATATCTATTTCCAGGAGCTGGAATATAGAAGGTTTTTAATAAATATTTGCTGAAAAAAATGAAATAATTTTCCCAGTGAATCGAGTTGTAGAAATTTAAAAGGATCTCCTTTTCCAAATTAACAAGTAGATATGAGACACAAGGTTGAAGACTTCTGACAAAATAATGGTTCTGAGCAAATATCTGCTTCAAGCTATTTTAATACACAGCAGTGCCATAGGCAAAGCCAGATCAAGAAAAGCTAACTTCGCTGACTAGGTAACCTTGATATCAGACAGCATGGAATGCTTTATTTTCGTTGTAAAACCAAAAATGCCATCCAAGTGGACTGTGGTGAAAAGCAGGGGCAGTTTGATCAATCTGCAACAGTAGAAGACACCTGAGTGGGGCAATGATGGCTTGCAAGATTTGGGAGATTCATTTCTACCATGTGTATCTCCCAAAAGACAAGGCTAACATTTCAAATGTAGAATCACAGGGTATGAAATGGAATGAGCCCTAATTAATAAGCATGGGCATTAACAAAAGATTCTAATGTTCTTAAAACACAATTAGGCATTATGTATAAATCTAGTCTATTGTTCTTCTTAAGTTGTTGTAGAAAATGCCAAATATGATTACAATATATGTATTCAAAACATGTAAACCAATAATTTTCCACTTGTAAAAGCTTGATTCAAAAAGTAATTTAGTTTATAGTTTACTTAAGCTTTGCAACTACATTAAAATATGATAGTATATACACAACGGCATGTTAACAAGATTACCATAACATTAAAATCATAATGTGGCACTTCAATTATGGATACTTAAAATTAAAGCTAATTCTCACAGTACCAATTTTTTTTCTCCTAAATAATTTTAACTATTAGCTGCTCATTCAAAGACTGTATCTAAAAATAATTGGCACTTTATGTTAACAACTGAGCTTTGTAATATTCTTTGGGAATAAAACAAAAGACATTTCTTCTTCCCAAACCTTTAACACAGCCTTTGATGTCAAGTAAGAATGTAAATTTCAATTCTATTTCATCTTAGGTTCAAATAGCTTTGGTACTATTTGTTTTACCCCTTTCTCTCCAAAACAAACGAAGCAGTGATACCCCACAGGCCAATAATATACATCTCCTTTATAAGCTGAAATTATCCCTCAAATAGTATCAAATTGCCATGAAAATGGCACATTTCAATGTTATTTTAGTTGTCTGTAAGTAACATTGCATTTTTAATATGAAATGACAACAGGTTTCATAAGTAAA
>CM053770.1:458866836-459062600 GCA_028658325.1 Potorous gilbertii
TTAAACATTCCTTAAAAAAGAAGTCAAAAGAAGAATTTCAACTGTCCCTGACTCCTTGGTGATATGTAAATCTTCCTCCTCAGTTAGTCTAATTATGAATCTTCTTAATGTAGTTTAATCTGTAAATGATTCAGTTTACCAATTTTTGACAATGTTTGCTTCCTTAGGCGATCTATGAGATTATGACTCCATTTAACTAAATTTGTTCAACTTTGGTGACATTGAAGGAAGTATGAGATGATGGATCTATCTCCTCTTTTATGACCCATGATAAATGCACAAGATTGCAATATGTAAATGATCACTTTGACATAAAATTTCCTATAAGAAACCTTATTGGAATTCTCATAATTGTTCATGTTTTTGCCTGAGGTCTGAACCTATTCTTGAGTATAATAATAAAATCTTGGGTTTTTACCCCTATAATTCTTTCATAATGGTAAACATATATTTAGCAGCAGCTACCCACCACATGAACTCAGAGGAGATTTTTCTCCCATAACAATTCTATCTCTTTAAAAAGCAATTTTGCTATCAGCAGCCAGGCTGAGTATTAGTAAATGATTCCACATAGGAATAAGTGAGGTTTCCAAAGGGTATTATTGAATATAACTATTTTAGAACCTAGGGAGCCAGGTTTATCCCACCATGAACTCTGGCAACATAGCCCTAAGGGGGAAAGAATTCCTTATAGGAGATGGCAGTCCATGCTTTCAGGAGAAGACAAATTCTCACTAGTTTAAGTTCCTAGGGAGAAGTTATTTCACTTTATCTTTTTATTTCCAGGGCTTACCATAACCTCTTACACTTAGTAGACACCAAATAATTACTTGTGTATTTGAATTCATGAAATTGAGTTGGTTTAAGAAGTATAACAACAAAACCTATGCAAAATATGTGTACTAGGGCTTGAATTATTGCTTTTAAGTATTATCAGTGCGCTTGCCTGTTTCACAGGGATCTCTAAGTTCCCCAGAAAGCTAAAGCATGAGACTGTTATGATGCCTTAAAACATTTTCTTTGATAAACCACATTCACTAGAAAGCATTTGACTACACATAATACTATGTTGCTTTCTGGATGTTTGGTAAAGAGCAAGATGCTAGAGGGCAATGAATGAAAATATTGATATCTATCTGTTGACAATTAATCAATTTTCCACTCAAATATACAAGGCCCTTTTCTACTATCTATGAATACATAAATATATAAAGATCTGTTGTTATTCTTTGCCTTTGCTGTGTTTGATATTTAAAATCTCTTCCTTATTTACTTGATATTTTAAAGAACTTTTAAAAATTATTATTAATTCTTGTCTCTGACTCAAGGTCAATTTCAAATTGCATTCATCTGAGGGGCAGACATGCCAGATTCAGCTGTTTTATTGCTGTTAAGAAATTCAAATTGGGAAGAGACAAGGGTTTAAAATTAAAATTAAAACACAAAGGTAAGGCAGTTTATAGCAGCACTAGGAGTCTGGCCCAGAGAGTTAAAGGCTCCAGAGGAAAAGGAACAAAACAAAGGGATAAAAGTAAGATGGTTCCTTAAAGTGACTAGACAGTGGAAAGGGACTAACTTTAATAAAAGAGTAAATGAGTTTTCTTAAGGAAAAGAAAATACCTTAAAGTACCTAGTTTTTTAAAAACTAAAAGATCAACTTCTCTGATATTTCTGAATTCTCTAAAATCCGTTTTTCACACAGTCATCTTTTGAGATATATCTGTACACATACATATGTGTGTATCATGAATCTTGCCCTCTGCCTAGGAAAATGTATTAGACAGTGGCCTAAATGGAGAAAATACAGCATGGATATAGCACATACCTGAAGAGGCCTAGCTCTTCAACTCAATAGTGCCATCTGGTGCTATAAACCTTGAATCATCGACAGGGTCAGCCAGAGGCTAAATCAAAGCTCTGAGAGGATAGATCTAGTTAATTCACCCTTTTGCACAATGACTTGAATATACTTTCTCTACTGCAACATATCATATTCTTTGAGTTTCTATCTAAAATTCTGACATCCCAAGGGTTTTTGTTTTATTTTACTTTTTTTTTGATAACCCAGAACTGTTCTCCAGTTTCATCTATAATCCAAGAGGCAAATAGATAGTATTATTGGATCATAGGTTTGGAGATGGAAGGCAACTGGAAAGATATTCCTCATTTTAGAAATAAGGAAACTGAGGCTTATAGAGATCAAGTGATTTGTCCATAATCACACAACTAGGAAGTATAATTAGGATTTGAACCCAAGGTCTTCCTTATTCCAAGTTCAGCAATCCATCACCCTGAAGGATCTGGTTTTGTTCTTTGCAAGATACCTTTGCCAATAAAGATCAAAATTCTTTCTCCTATTTTTTCTAGAGAATCATCACTTAGGTTGTTTTTCTTTCTATTTAGTTTACCAGGCAGCTTAGACTACCAGAAAGAGAGATGGACTTGGAGTCTGAGACCTGGGTTCAAGTGATACCTCGGGTATTTGTTAGCTCTGTGTCCATGGATATGTCACTTAACATTGACAAGCCTCAAGCTGCTTCATCTGGAAAATGGGGCTAACAAATAAAGCAAAACACTTTATAAACCTTAAAGAACCATGTAAGTGTAAATTATTATTGTTAATGATTTTATGATTATTCCATTAAAGAATAGAAGACTAAATAAAAGAAAAAAGGACAGAAACAGCTAAAAAAGAAATTAAATTCTAAATTCAATGCTCCAATTCTATGGGTCAGAAATTTAATCTACTTTTTTTCTATCTTGTGTCAGAAAAGAAAAAAAAATTTCAGTATTTTTCTGTTCTGTTCTGTATTGATTCTTTTTGGCAATAATCTTGCCTGCTGTAAGATGTCTCCTTCTCTTACCCCTTCTTGGGAATCTCCCCTTCCCTAGCTGGAATTTTCAAAGTGAAAACATGTTTTTGTAGAATTTTAACCTCTGTAGCTGTGAAAGAGAACTCAATGTGTCTACTTTAATGACTACTTTATGTGGGACAGAGAAGGCAACCATCCCAGAATACAAGGACCATGGGAAGTGTAGCAAGACTTGGATTGCAAGACTGAAGGGTCCTCAAGACCATCAAGACCCCTTCTATCCTGGCTAAACTTGAAGATGATCATATTCAACAGTAGGATCCTGTAACCATTTGAACCAATACCATTAGAGAGTACTTGAATGGCCATAGAACTGTATCTAGAAAGTGCAAGATTCTAAAGATCACAAACCAAAAATAATGACAATTAACCAATTATCTATCAACAATTGTGGGGTCAAATTTTTGTCACTGTGAATAAACACATATGGTCTATGGATTTCCATTTATTCTGCTATTTCATTTTTAAAAATTTTTCTTATTTCCATGAAATAATAAGAACTTTTTAAAATATTGTTACTTAACTAATAATTGGTTATTTAATTGGTCATTTAGACATTAATTACCACTTTTGGTGTCATTAGAATTATTGAATCATACTGTTTTAATCTTAGAAGGATATATAGGCCAAATGTAGAAATTGTCCACCCCTGTAACATTTTTCACTATTTCTATTTGCATCGCCAGAGTTAGGATTTTACCTGGTGTGTGGTATGCACTTAATAAATGCTCTTTGAGTGACCAATCAAATGATGTAAGAATCTTTTCTTCATTTTCCCTGTCAGAGAGTCATTGAGTTACTTATTTTATATTTTTAGTGACGCAGGAATCACTGATGTGAAGGCAGTCAATTCCATTCATAGACATAATATTCAAACAGTGTGTTCTCTTGTGGTTGCTACTGTTGTAGCTATTGTCTTTCCTGTACCTGCAATTTCATTGGCTGAAATGTGGAAATCAGAATATAGAAATCCCCTTCATATTGAACATTTAATAGTTTTTCATGATATTACAGAATAGATCCCAATAATCAGAGAATATAAAATCTGGAATTGTCACTGGCATTTACATTTAATTTTCTGTTACATAGAATTTGGCTAATAGCAAATAATGTTGATCATGTGGAAGAAGCAGTGCAGGAGAAAGAAGAGGATGAGGATGATAGCATTTATATAGCACTTTAAATTTTTCAAAGCAAGGCACTTTATAAATATTATTTAATGCGATCTTCATAACAATCCTGGGAGGTAGATGCTATTATTAAACCTATTTGATAGTTAGGGAAAGTGACATACACAGTGGTTATATGACTTGCTCAGGATTATAGAGTAAGTTTCTGAAAGTACTAAGTAGCAATATAAAATCTGAACTCATACTTTCCTCATTCCTAGTCCAATACTCTTTCAACTGCTTTGTCTGCCACTCAGCACGTGTTCTACCTCTTTTCCTTCCTGTCTGCTACATAGTTCATAAAAATGCACACACCAAAAAACAGCCCTATTACGAATGAGTAAAAACAAAAAAAAATAATTTCAAACAAGTATCCAGTATGTTCTTATATCATACCGTATATTAAGAATGCTTGAATTACCTGCTGTTTCACCTTATCTGGACTTCTTCTTTTGTCAGTAATAAAAATAACTAAACCATAAATATAAACTGTGTTGGAATTTTTCCATAATAGAACCTAGTTTGGGACAATATGATAAAAGGTACCTCCAGATATAATATAAAATAGTTAAATAAGTAAATAGGAAAAAAGACTAAATAATTTCAACATCCCCCTCAGGGGAGCCTTAGTTTTCCCCTGATGCCAAATTCCTATTTCTCTTGATTTTTTTCTTCTTTGTTTTTCTTCCCTTATTTGAATCCACTTCCAATAATTCTATTTCTCCCCAATTTTTTCTTTGGGGATTTTTAATTCTTTCTTTCAAACCCTAAATGGCAGCATACTCCTTGTCTCTGTCTGTCTGAATTTGTAGGTGGGGGATTGAGTTTTATAAAGGCATTATCAGGCATGCACAGAATAACTATTTTCCTATAATAAAAATGAGTTTATTCAATTTGACTCCAAAGGTTACAAACACACAGGAATTAGAATATTGAAAAATAAAATTATTTTATAATGTTTGTTACTAACTCATAATATAATTACATCTTATGTTTATTCTAGATTTTTTTTAATGAACAAACTTTATCTAGATGTGTATGTGCTTTTCATTCCAAGATACAATTTCATTTGTGTATTCAGGTTCACTTTTCCCTTTTTTTTATTAGTAAAGACATTAACAATAAAATAGGTTCACTTGCTCCAGCTGGTAATTCCTCACTACAAGCAATATATTATTCCTCTTTTTGTGACATCATAATCATCTATATAGAAAGTACCATGTATCTTTGTGTAGAAGCTACTGTTTCCATTAAATTTAATTACCTCCCCCTGTGGTTTTAAATAGAAGTGGCTTCAAAATGAGGGCAGCTTCTATTAAATTTAATTACTTTCCCCTGCTGCTTGCATGGTAAAAGGGAGGTTACTAAATGAGGGCAGCTTCTAAACTAAGGTATATGGTAACTGTGTGTTGCCTTAAATGGAATAGAGCCTGAGCTATTTCACTGGGCATTCAGCTAGATAATCCTTTCTTCTATTTTTTTAAAAATCATTTCCTCTCTAACCTCAGTGTCTAAGAAGGAAAAAAAAAAAGATTAGGGAGAAGGATATATTTTTTAAATCAACATTAATTCTTCACACTAAATAGTTTTTGAAAATAATTGCATCATATTTCCAGAACAGAACTTAAAAAAAAAAGAATGACTTCTTTCATTTTCTAAAGCTGAATAATGAGTTTCATTCCAAAACTATTTAAAATGCTTCATATACTTATGTTCCTTGAGTCTAATCAAGTATTATATTTTAAATACTTTACTAAAAGTTACTAGAAAATTTCCAAAGTTCATAAGAAATAATAGGGATAACATTCACCATAAAATAGCTTATTGTAAAACTTTTTTACCCTGAAAATGCATCAGTACTATTATGAAATTTTACATGTGTAAATGAGAACTGGAAATATAGTAAAAATGAGGCAAAACATTTAAAATTTTTAAGGAGAAAAATTAACTTTTTTCACTCTTTGAATATAACCCTATTAAAGTCTATCAACAGAAAATTCATGAACCACTATTTATAAAAAAATAAATATAAATTAATAAGAAATATCAAATCATTTAGAACCACATTGTATAATTCTTCCGACACAGGCAGAATTTAGATGAACAATATTTTCATTCATTCACACAGTTTAGTATAAATATAAAACAAGACACCCCTTAAGCATTTTAAGTCACAAATTAAACATTTACATTTTTTACTGTGCAGTGAAGCTGAACATTTATGCAGCTTCAAAACCAAAGTGGAGCCTCAAGGGAAGCCTCTCCACTGACAAATTAATACCTTAGAGAACAGAGCTGAATGGTGGCAATGAACTCATTTGTTCCCCCAATAATGAAGAATGACTTTTTCTTTACCACATCTGTGACTGTTGCTATGGTGACCCAGACTTACCTCATTGCTTCTCGAAGAGCTCCTCGCTCACTAAGAGTCGTGTGCTTGATGTCATCAAAATTATTTTCTAGCTTTGGACAGTCCTATAATATATGAAAGCATGACATGAATCACTATAACATTTTGAAGCAAAAAGAATCTACATGCTTCTATCTGCAAATATAATTAATAATATTGATTATGAATTTACACAAATTATGCACACTATTTTAACTGGATAGGATTCATTAGAATTGACAGCTGAACTCAGTAACCAAACAGAAGTAACCTATGATATAGTTGTCATGGAAATTGTTTTATAAGTGTTCCAGAATATGGTAGACAGAATGAATATTTAATAAAATGGTATAATTTCTAGACTATTTTCAGTAATAACCGATGCTTTCTTCATGTAAACTAAACTAGAAGTATACTATTTTATATGAAAGGGAAATCAATAGAATGTTCTAGATTTTAAAACAATAATCAGCTTTCTAACTTTTGTATCAAACCCATATTGAGATCTAAACACGTACACCTGGAAGGTGGATTAGGGACATCAACTCAGCCAAACTCTCCCAATATTCACTTCCAAACAACTTCAAAATAACCCCCAACTTAAATTTTGGAACAGCAGAGCCAACAGAACATATCAGCATGAAACATTTCTCCAATCCAAGACAACTTAGAAGGTTGAAAAGAGACATATGTGACACTTCAGTGGGACTGGCTGAAATTGGACCATGCAGGGCCTTGGAGGCAGCTGACATAACTAAAGCAGCAACAGCTTCAGGAGTTCTCAGCCCAGAGATGGTTAGAGGATTGCATAATTGGTTAGAAAACAATTACAGGGGACCCTTTGCTGGAACTGGGTGTAGATGGCATTAATTGGCAACTCTATTGCCTATATGTAATTCTGGGACAGTTACAGGGTAAAGAGAAGAGCTTCCCATCAATCCCAAGGAAGTAGGGGCCCTGGTTGCAGTACCAAAGCAGAGAAGAGTACTAGTTCTCATGGCAGCAGGAGAGCAGATGACCTGGTTAAAGTCCCAGGGACAAGTACAGCACTAGCACTTACAGCTGAAGAAAAGCCTTCCTGGGTAAAGACCAGAGCTCAGACCAGGAGGGCAGTGACCACAATTCTCCCCAGATCGCACCACCTTAGAAGCACTAACAATTTGTAGACTTCTGGAACTGACTCTGAAAACAGCCATATGAAAATGTCTGAAGCTAGGGACAATGTCTCTTCACCCCACAGTGAGCAGATCCCAATTTTAACAAAAAGTCTGAAATAAAGAAACAGGTTGGAGGAAAAAATGAACAAACATCAACAAAGAACTTGACCATAAAAAGCTACCATGATGGGAGGGAATGTTAAGACACAAAATCAAAAGAAGGAAACAATGTGAAAACATCTACAATCAAAGCCTTACAGAAAAAATGATAATTGAACCTAAGCCAAACCAAAAGAATTCCTGGAAGAGTGAGAGATTAGAGGAGTGGAGGAAAAATTGGGGGAAAAAATGATAGTGATGCAAGGAAACTATGAAAAGAGAATTAACAACTTCTTAAAAGAGGTACAAAAATTACCGAAGAAAATAGCACCTTAACAAGTATAGTTGGTGAAATGGAAAAAAGTTACAAAAACTCACTGAAGAAAATAATTCCTTAAAAATTAAAATTGAGTAATTGGAAGCTAACAACTCCACAAAACCTCAAGAAACAATAAAACAAAGTATCAAAAATTTAAAAAAAGAGAAAATTTGAATTATCTCATTGGGGAAAAAAATCTGAAAAACTGATCAAGGAGAGATAATTTAAAAGAACCTAAACATAATATTTCAATAAATTATCCAGGAAAACTGCCCAAATATCTAGATCCAAAGAGTAAAATAGAAACTGAAAGAATCTAGTGATCACCTCCTTAAAGAGATCCCAAAATGAAAACTCCTGAGAATGTTATAGCCAGATTCCAGAGTTCCCAGTTCAAGGAGAAAATTGGAGTCAGAAAGAAACCATTCAAATAGCATGGAGTCACATTCAGAATCACACAAGATTTAGCAGCTTCCATGTTAAAGGAGCAGAGGGCTTGGAATATAATATTCCAGAAGCTAGGATTACAACCAAGAAAAACATATCTAGCACTACAGAGTATTAATCCTTCAAAGGAAAAAATGAATGTTTAACGAAATGTAGGACTTCCAAATATTCCTGATGAAAACATCAGACAAAAATATAAAATCTGACATTCAAACACAAGACTAAAGCATAAAAATATTAATATAAAAGAGAAAGAGACTCATTAAGCTATTTACATAGTAAAATGATATATGTAATCTGTAAGTACTTTGCTGTTATTAAGGCAGTTAGAAGCAATCTACAAAGAAAGGCTTAGGTGTGAATCAGTAATATTGGAATGATCTTCAAAAAAAATGGAGTTAGAAAGAGGTATACACAGAGAAGAGTGAAGGGAAAGGTAGGATGGGGAAGATTATCTCATATAAAAGAGTTAAACAAGAAAGATCTTTCACAACAAAGGGGATAATGTGTAAATGGGCAATGCTTAAAGTCCACTTTCATTAAAATTAGTTCAAAGAAGGAAGAATATACACAAACTTATATGTATGTGTGTATGTATGTGTATATACACACATATGCATACACACACATTCAGTTATGTATAGAAATTTATCTTACTCAACAGGGAAATAGAAGGGGAAAGTAGAAAAGAGAAAATTGAGGGGATCATAAAAGACAGTGGTCTGAAGCAAAACAGACTTTTGAGGAAGGACAAAATAAAAAGTGAGAAGAACAAACAGAATAAAATCAGATTCAGGAAAATACACAGTGATCACAATTGTTCATGTAAATGGGATGAGCTTACCCATTAAAAAGCAGATAGCAGAATGGATTAGAAACAAGAATCCAACAATATGTTCTTTACAAGAGACACTTGAAATAGAAAGAAACACACACAGAGTTAAAAGAAGGAGATGGAGTATACCTAAAGAAAAGGATATGATCAGATTCTATTATGCTTTAGCTGAAGTTAAGGCAAGGTTTGCAATTATGATCTCAAAGTAGAAGCAAAAATAGACTTAATTAAAAAGTATAATTAGGGAAACAATATTTTGATGCAACCAATGAAGTAATATCAAAAAATTTACTGCGTTTCTCTGATAAAGATCTCTTCTCAAATACAGTAGGAACTGAATCATATATATAAAAATAAGAGCCCTTTCTCAATTGATACATTGTCAAGGGATGTGAACAGGCAGCTTTCAGAAGAACAAATTAAAGTTATCTGAAGTCATATGAAAAAGTACTTTAAATCACAATTGATTAGAGAAACTTAAATTAAAATGACTCTGAGATTCTATAACACACCTATCAGAAAAGTCAAATGCTGGAAGATAACAGGGAAATCATGTACATTAATGAACTGTTGGTGGAATTGGACTAACCATTCTGACAATTTGGAACCATGCCCAAAGGGCTATAAAAAGTTGTGTATATCTATCTATCTATCTATCTATCTATCTATCTATATATATATATATATATATCTCCATTGACCCCAAAAATAACATTACTAAGTCTGTATCCCAAGGAGATAAAAAATATTTATAGCAGTTTTTTGTGGTGGCAAAGAATTAGAATTGAGGGAATGCTAATCAATAGGGAAAGGTTGAAAAAGTTGTGGTACATGATTGTGATGGGGTATTTTTGTACTATCAGACAAGGGGGATGATTTCATTAAAATCATGGCAAGACTATATGAACTGGAACAAAATGAAGTGAGAAACAGTACGGCAATAGCTATATTGTAATGATGATCAATTGTGAAAAACTTAGCTACTCTGATCAGTACAGTGATCCAAGAAAATTCTAAAGGACTAATGATGAAAAATGCTATTTACCTCCAGAAAGAGAACTATTAAACTCTAAATGGAAAATGAAGTAGTTTTCTCATTTTATTTTCTTGCTTTCTGGTTGCTTTGTGATACAACTTATATGGAGACATGTTTTACATGATTTCATATGTATAACTGATGTATTGATTATTTTAAGTGAGGGGGAGGGGTGGGTAAAAGTGAAAGAATTTGGAACTCAAAATTAGAAACAAAAAGATCGTTAAAAATGTTTAGAAAAACAAATGTGTACTTTTGTATCAGTAAAGTATCCAATAGCTATGATAATGGCAGAATATGGCCCTTTCTAATTAAGAAAAATCAACCAAAATTATTTGTTTTAAAATCAGACCTATAAAGTAAATAAATAAATAACCATTTCAGAAATCTGAAAAGACAAATCCACTTCTCAAAATAAAATGAAGCTGATAGTTCTACTGAAAGTTGATATTCTGGGGAAAAAATATTAGTCCCTTAAACCTGAAAGTACTTTTCCATTTTGCATTTGGAAATGTTCTATTTCTAAACCATTTTTCAATAATAGTATATTAAGTTACTTAATGAATCTTAAAAATTATTTTTCCAATTTCCAATTTAATTTGATGCCAAGCTGAATATTGACTTTTATTTGCCCAAGTATAAAATAATGAGCTGAAAATTTTTTAAGGTGAAAGATTAATCAATGTTCTTTTTATTTGAATATTATATGTTATTATTTAAAGTAGAAAAAAATCACTAAATTCAATGATAATATTCATAGTAGGAAAGTAGAATGCTAGGACTTTAAGTACATTTTAATACTGTTTTACTGCAGAAGAAAGCACAAATTTGGAGGCAAAAAAATTCCATTCGAATCCCTGTTCTTAGATTTATTAACTATGTGGTCCTAAACATATTACTTCACTAGTCTGTGTCTCAGTTTCCTCATAGATAAAAAGTGAAAGTTATCCCTATAGTGCCTCATATATAGTATATAGGAAAGATTTATTTCTACAAGGATCAAGTGAGATTCTATATGCAAAGCCCTTAATGAATTAAAAAAATGCTATGAAAGACTGCTCTTATTATCATTACTTTCCTCCTATTAAAGATTTGTGAATCAACTTGTATGGTTCTTGAAAGGTCACTGACTCCAAAATGCCCTCCCAGATCTGCATTTGCCTGAATCAAAACTATTATTTCTATTAACTTAAAGTGACACTTAGGGGTTAGTTTGACCAACTAGTTCTGCAAACATTCAAGATGGGGAATTTCTTTAGAAGGACCAAAATGGGTTGGAAAAAAAAGACTATATTCTATTTCCGAGAAATCATGATACCCTGAAACCTCACCATAACCTCCGTCCCTGATGTCCATGTCTTTTAGAGGTCACCATCTAATGAATGGTGAGGTCTTCTGTGTATTTCAATCACAAAATTCTACTTTGTCCAATGAGTATTCCAAAGATGAGGGAATTACCTAAGTTGGTTTTGGCTTGTTCTTTTACACTGGCTGATAGACAAATTAGTTAGTAAACCACTGAAACCTTCATCAAGCAATAGGAAAATGATTTCCCCAAACTTCAAGTTCTACTTTTTCAGCATTGGCACTTAATAGTGTCAGACAACTAGTGTATTTCTTCTGACCTTTTTAAACATGCATTTTATACCTTTTTTCCCCTCTAAAACCAGATATACATCTGGGTAATGCCCACTTCCCAATTCCACAGATGACCTAGGTTTTCATTGCTCTCTTGCAAAATTCTAGTTTGTGGACCTATAACTCCAGAACCAGTAATCTTTCTTATGTTTAAAAAAATTAACTTAAAAGAAATTTTTGGTTTCCATAGGAACTAAACTATGACTATCCTATTCATATTCCTCACACTCACTTTAATTCTTTTAATGCACAATTATTCATTTTCTTTCTTTCCTATTCCTTAAAAGAGGGGGAAAAGAAAAAAAAAGAATCACATAAACTAATACACATAGTATAGCAAAACAAATTCTTTCAACGGCTATGTCAAAATCACATGTCCATTCTGTACCCTAGTCCATCACTTCTCTATCAGGATATAGGCAGCCTACTTCATCAGTCCTCTAGAGCTAGTCATTAGTCACTGCAGTGATCATAGTTCTTTCAAAAGCTATTTTTTTCAGTGTCGTTATTGTTCTGGATCTCTTCATTTTATTGAGCACCAGTTTGTTAAAATCTTCCCATCTCTTTCATCATTTCTTATGTCATAATAGTATTCCATTACTTCCATATACCCTAATATATTCAACCCAATTAATGCTCCCCTTAGTTTCTACTTCTTGGCCAAAGTACTGTTATAACTGTTTTGGGTATATATACGTCCTTTTCCTCTTTCTTTGATTTCCTTGGTATTTAAGTCTAGAATTGAATCATTGCATCTAAGAGTATGGATTGTTTAGTGATGCTGAGGTCTGAATTCCAAACTGACTTCTAGAATAGGTAGACCAACTCACAGTTCCTGCAGGAGTGCATTAGTGTGCTTTGTTTTCCCACAGGCCTATCAACATTTGTCACTTTTCTTTTTTTTGTCTTTTTTACAAGTATGATAGTTGTGAGGTATAACTTTAGAGTTCCTTTTGTTTTCAGTGATTATTGTGTTATTAGTGATTTGGAAAACATTTTTATCCATAGAGCTGTTGATAGATAAATTTCTCCTTTCAAAATTGACTTCATATCTTTTTCCTTCATTTAGCAATAGGGAACAGTTGTCATTATTCTATCCACTGTACCATAGTCCCTTGATAATTCATTTTGCTTAATGATATTTTTTTCAAGGGAGGGCACATTCTGAGCATAAGGATTGGAGGAGTGGTTAAGAAGCGATATCAATGTTTAAAAATGAGCATCAATAAAACATAGTTTAAATGATTTCTCTGTAAGCAAAAAAAAACTATGCACACACAAAGAAAAATAAAATTTTAAAGTATGCTTAAATCTGCACTCAGTTCTCTCTCTGGAGGTAGCCGGCATTATCTTGGAACCTTGTCTCTATCAGAGCGGCTAAGTCTTTCACAGTTGATGATCCTTAAAAACATTGTTGTTACATTTTACAGTGTTCCCCTGGTTCTGCTCACTTTATTTGTGACAGTTCATATAAGTCTTTCCAGGTTTTTCTGAAGCAATCCTGTTTGTCATTTCTCCTTCACATTGTATCCATTCATATAGGTCTTCCTAGGTTTTTCTGAAACCATGCTGTTCATTTCTTACAGCACAATAGTACTTCATCACAATGATGTTCCACAACTTGCTCAGATATTCCCCAATTGATGGGCATCCATTCAATTTCAATTCTTTGCCACCACAAAAAGAGCTGCCATAAATATTTTGAACAAATAAGTCTTTGCCCCTTTTCTTTGATCTCTTTAGGCTATTGTCCCAAATGGTAATGCTGGGTCAAAGGATATTTATAGTATGATAGCCCTTTGACTGTAGCTCAAAATTGCTCTCCAGAATGGCTAAATCAGTTCACAATGGCACCAAAGGTGAAATTCTCCCACAGTCACTCTAGCATTTGGCACTTTCCTTTTCTGCCATGTCAGCCATCTGATAAGTACAAGGTGGTGTTTCAGAATAATCTTAATTTCCACTTCTCTATTCAGTGTTAATTTAGAGCATTTTATGTGACCATTGATAACTTTGATTTCTTCTGAAAACTGACTGACTAGCACCTGATGATTGGCTATTTTTTATATATATTTGCCTCAGTTTTCAATATATTTGAGATATGAAGCCTGTATGAGAGAAATTTGCTGTAAAAGCAACCCCCAGTTTCCTATTTTCCTTCTGATTCTGACCGCATTAAATGTGTGCACAAATTTTCTAATTTTATGTAATCAAAAGCAACAATTTTACTTCCTGTGATCCTCTGTATTTTTGTTTGGTCATAAACTCTTCCCTTATGCATAGATATGACAGGTACATTTTTCTATGCTTCCCTAATTCATATATGATATCATCCTTGATGTCTAAATCATTTATCTATTTTGACCTTATCTTGGCATACGATGTAAAATGTTGTTCTATGTCTACTTTCTGCCAATTTCTTTTGAGTTTCCCAGCAACTTTTGCCAAATGGTAAATTCTTACACAAAAGCTTGAATTTTTGGGTTTATCAAATGCTAGATTACTACAGTAATATGCTACTCTATAATGTGTATTTACTTAGACTATTCCAGTATTTGAAAATTCTTTCTTCTAAGTACCAGATTGTTTTCATGATTATTTTTTTTTGATACAGTTTGAAATCTAGTACTGTTAGGTTACCTTCCTTCAATTTTTTTTCATTAATTCTCTTGATATTCTTTATCTTTTGTCCTTTGAAATAAATTCCCTTATTATTTGTTCTAGTTGAATAAATAATCCTTCAGACGTTTGGTCTGGCATAAAATGAAGAAATTAACTTAAGTAGAATGTTAATTTTTATTATATTAGTTTGGCCTATCCATGAGCAATTAATTTTTATCTAATTGCTTAGATCTATTTTTATATGAAAAGCGTTTTGTAATTGTGTTCTTATACTGCCTGGGTTTATTTTGGCAGTAGTATTTTATATAGTCTACAGTTTGGCTGTTGTGAATGGAATTTTTCTTCCTTTCTTTAGCAGTTGCGTTTTGTTGGAAGTATATAGAAATGTTCATGATTTAGGTAGGTTTATGGCATATCCTTCACTTTGCTAGCTATTAATTGTTTCAACTAGTCTTTTTAGTTGATTCCCTAGGGTTCTCTAAGTATACCATCATATAATCTGTACATAATGATAATTTTGTATCCTTGTCATCTATTTTTATTCCTCCATTTTCTTTTCCTTATCTTACTGCTATAACTATCAATTCTCATACAACGCTGAAAAATAGTGATAATGGACATCCTTGCTTCACTCCTGACCTTATTGGGAAGGCTTCAAAGTTATCTCCATTACAGATAATGCTTGCTCTTGGTTTTAGAGAGATACTACTTAGACCATTTTAAGAAAAATTCCACTGATTCTTTTGCTTTCTGTTTTGAATGGGAATGGGTGTTGTATTTTTTCAGAGGCTTTTTTTGGCACCTACTGATATAATCATGATTTTTACTATTAGAATGGTCAATTATACTGATTGTTTGCTTAATATTAAACTAGTCCTGCATTCCTGATATAAACTTCATCTGGTCATAGTGTATGATCTTTGTGATTTGTTGCTGTAATCTCCTTGCTAATACTTTATTTAAAATGTTTGCATTGATATCCATTGATTCAATTGGTCTATCATTTTCTTTCTCTGTTTTTGCTCTCTCTAGCTTAGATATCAAAATCATGTTTGTGTCATAAAAGGAATTTAGTTATTTTTTCAAACAGTTTACATGGTATTGGGATTAACTGCTACTCAAATGTTTGATAGAATTCACTTGTAAATCCTTCTACTTTGATAGATTTTTTTCTTTAAGGATCTCATTTTTTACTTGTTCAGTTTATTTTTGTTAGATAAGGTAAGTAAGTATTCCATTTCTGTTTCTGTTAAACTGGAAAGTTCACATTTTTTAAAAAATACTCATCCCATTTCACTTAGATTGTCAGTTTTGCTGGCATGTCATTGTACAAAATAACTCCCAATAATTTCTTTAATATAATTTTCAATGGTGGCATATTCACTCTTTTAAATTCTGATACTAGTAATTTAGTTTTTCTTCTTTTTTGATCAATGGTTTATGTATTTTTATTTTTTCATAAAACCAGCTCCTACATTTATTTATGATTTCAATGTTGTTTGGTTTTTATTTTTACTTTCAATCTTGTTCATCTCTTCTTTTTGTTTTCAGGATTTCCATTTTGTTGTTTCCCTGGGTATCTCTAATTTGCTCCTTTTCTAGTTTTTTTGTTAGTTGCATGCCCATTCATTGATCTGTTCTTTCATCTTTTTATTGAAGTGTATACCTTTAGAGATATAATATTTTCCCTGAATACTGCTTAGGCTGAATCCCACAAATTTTGGTATATTGTCTCACTGCTATTTTCTTAAATGAAATTATTGATTGTTTCTATTATTTATTCTTTGTTACACTCATTCTTTAGAATTAGATTATTTGATTTCCAATGCATTTGAATCTTTACTTCTACTGCCTTTACTCATATAATTCTTATCGCATTAATGTCTAAAAAGTACATTTATTATTTTTGCTTTTCTGCATGCATTTGGTTGTGAAAAATTAATGCTGTAAGACACTGTCAATTTTTGTGAAGGTGTTATGTAATAGTGAGAAAAAGGTATATTTTCTATTCCCATTCAGTGGAATATTTTCTATTCCTATTCAGAGGTCTATCATATTTAAACTTTTTAAAATCCTATTCATTGACTCAACTTTTTTCTTATTTATTTTATGGTTAGATATATCTAGGTCTAAGAGAGGAAAATTGATATCCCTCATGAATAAAAGTTTGCTGGATAACTCTTCTTGTAATTCATTGTTTTTCTTTAAGAATTTGGATGTTATGCCATTTGGTTCATATATATTTAATATTTTCATTACTTCACTTTCTATGTCTGCATATGTATGTATGAATATGAACATATACCTTTAAGTATGATGTAATCTCTCTGGTTATCTCTTTTAATTAGAACTATTTCTGCTTTTGCTTTCTCTGAGATCATGACTGTTACCACTGCTTCCCTTTTTTACCTCAACTGAAGCAGGGTTGGGGAGAGAAGTTTTGATTTTTGCTTTTTATTTTGCTTGGTTATTTTTATTTTTTAATTAATTTATTTATTTTTAGTTTTCAACATTGACTTACATAAGATTTTGAGTTTTAAATTTTCTCCCCCTTATTTCCCGCCTCCCTCCCCAAGGCAGTATGTAATCTAATATAGGCTCTACTTCTACATTCATATTAAACAGATTTTCACATAAGTTCTATTGTAAAGAAGAATTAGAATCAATGTCCGGAACCAGAAGAAAGAAGAAACAAAACAAAACAAAACAACAAAATGAGAGAGCATATAGTATGCTTTCATGTGCATTCAGACTCCATAGTTCTTTCTCTGGATGCGGATAGCATTTTCCATCATGAGATTTTTGGAACTGTCGTAGATCTTTACATTGCTGAGAAGAGCTAAGTCTATCAGTTAGTCAGCACAATATAGATGTTACTGTGTACAATGTTCTCCTGGTTCTGCTCACTTCACTCAGCATCAGTTCATACAAGCCTTTCCAGGTTTTTCTGGTCTGACTACCCATCGTTTCTTATAGTACAATAGAATTCCATTACATTCATATACCACAATTTGTTCAGTCATTCCCCAATTGATGGGCACCCCCTCAATTTCCAATTCTTGGTCACCAAAAAAATGAGCCATTATAAATACTTTTGTACATATGGGTTCTTTCCCCATTTTTATGATCTCTTTGGGATCCAGACTTAGAAATGGTGAGAGAAGCTTCTAAAGGTTAATTTACTTGTCTTGGTCTCAAAGTCAAAGAGGGAACAGATGCTGTGCTTCTTCTAGGTCTAAGACTACCTAAGGTGATGCTCACAAGGAGACTACACTCACCTCTTCGCTGGCCACTTACACAATACCTTAATATGTTAGTCACAGAAAATGTATACCCACTCCTTCCTTCAAGCTATGATCACAGTCATGTGCCCTGTTATCATCTTCTCCACATCTACCACATTCCCATTCAGAAGCCCAAAAGACAAAGGTCAAAAATAATTGCTATTCACCCATTTTAAGAGTTTCACCAGAGAAGACATCCAGTGAAATTTCTGGTGGCTACCTTGGTTTTTCAGGGTTACTTAACACTTTTCTTGTTTTTGAAACTGAAAGTTCCATAATAATGGAAGGGAAGAAGAATTCTTTCTGTACAGCAGGAGGCTGCCACAGCAGTTTTTAGTTCAGTATCACAAATATGAGATGTGGGAGATGTTACTTGACAACATGAACTGTGAGATAAATGTGAATCAATACTGCATTATGATTTTCCCCTCTTTCCCCCCAAAAAACCTAACTAAGAGTAATGAGGCATAACATCAAGAACTAAGGAGATGAAAACCCTACTATACTCTATCATAGATCAAATATTATGTTCATTTCTGAATACTACATTTTGGGAAGGATGCTAAGATGATAAGCACCCAAAGGAGAGCAATCAAGATATTAAAAAATTTTGAAACACACTGGAGAATAGACACCTTGGAGGGAGCAGGGAATGACATGTTAGATGTTGTAAATTATTTGAAGGAATGTCACATGACTCACTATTCTTGAACTAGGAGGGGGAGAACAAGAAACTGTAGATAGAAGTTGTAGAAAGGCAAGTTTAGGGCTTTTTTTCCAATAAGGAAATTTTTCCTAACCAACAGAAATTAAAATTGGAGTGGATGCCTCAGAGAGTCATAGATTCTGCCTGGATGAGAGTTTCCAGGTATTACTGAGTGAAGAAGGGATTTTTATTCGGTTATGATTTTAGATTGGTTATTTCTGAGCTACAGAGATTCTATATGTGATTATGAGGTACCAGTTGACAGAATAACCAGTATGCATCTGGAAATGTAAGACTGAATTTGAGGAAAAGACTGTGAGGTTATATGTTTAAATTTGGAAGGACCATAGGGCCATAGACCTTGAGGTAAAAGAAGGTTAGAGGCAAGTGAGTCCATCCATTTTAAAAAGGAAGAGATTGAGGCAGAGATAGTGTGTGCTCTGCTAGGGTCACATAGTTTCTAAGTATCTCTGGCACTTCAAACTTATGTCTTCCTGATTCCAAGTTCTATACTCCATTTATTATAAAGTTATTTTCATGGAGGTAATAATTAACATCATAAATATGAATTAGACTTCTCTAGAGACAGGCTGGAAAGAGGAAAGGGGGATGCAACAGACATTCAACTATGACAAGAAGAGGAGGAGCAATTCTCATATGCTACATTTCATCAAACTTTTCAAGTATGGATTAGATTGGAAAGCCAGTGTGGTTAATTCTAAACACAAAATTCTGGGTTTTTTTTTATGAATTGAAGTGAAATATAGGATAATTAAATGGCATGATTAGACTGGTTAAAAACCATAAGAGAAAACTATCATGGAGCCACTGGAAGGAGGAGCATCAGGAAGGGGATCAATGACAGTGTTAAACGCCACAAAAAGATCAAAAGAAAAGATACTGGATTTTGTCATTAAGATGTCAATAGTGATTTTGAAGCATATAATTTCTGTAAAATTATGGGGACAGAAGCTAGACTACAGGAGTATGAAGAATGACTAGGTTTTGAGAATTAAAAACAAGGACTGTAATCTCATCTTTTCATAAATTAATCAAGGAAGAGGAATTAAGGTAATTCAAGTCACCAAATACATTTATTTAGCACAATCTTTATGCAAATCACCATAGTAAGTATCGGGAATAAAATGACAAGAGAAGAAATAGTTTTTGCCCTCGAGTTGCTTAGGAGTCTTTGAAACATTACCCAAGAAGGTGACATAAAAACTATGTTACAGGCTACCCATAAATGATACAAATTTATACTTTGGAATCATTCTATTTAAAATAGGAGGGATTTATGAGATCTTTTCTTACAATGAGATCAGTTTACAGATAAGGAAACTGAGGCCCAGATAACATCATTCATTTTGACCTAGTAACAAAAATAATTAGTGAAAAAAAGCAAGATCTACGAGAGGTTTCTACTAGTTCTAAACTTAAGAGCCTATCAATCTGATTTAGAATTAATTTCTCTTTCTATTTTACCATAAGATAGTCAAGAATTACAAATGAATAAATCTACAGATTTAGGTTTCAAAATATTTACCCAATTATATATGAAAATTTTATGACATACTAAAATAATAGCACAGATTTAGGAAGAAATAAGCAGAATCACAGATTTCTTAGTTTGCTGTAGGCAGATTACTCTTTCACCTGCCAGTTCCCTTTTAGTATGATCCAAAGAAAAGCATTTAAAGATCACTTTAATATACCTCTTTTATCTTTACACTTCAAAGATGGTGACAGACACAGAGGGAAATTCTATTCATCAAACCGTGGCCATCAAATTCCTTTCCAAGAACGTTAAATTTGTTAATGTTTACAATGAGTACCAACAAAAATATATAGAGAAAAAGGGACTATCATAATTCATAATGTATCCAGGCTTCAGAAAAATAAAAACACAATATACTTAAACATGCATGTATATATATGAACATATACATACATGTGCCAAATTAATGTCCATAAATATTTTGTATGAAACAGTCTTTATTTGGGTCTCTGACTCTGTAGTGACAAATATAATGAGCAATTAAACTCCCAAGTGTTGAGTTTTTGGCAGCAATTACACTAGAAACTGGAAACTAAGCATCAAAAAGAACTAGCTTTGGTGGCCTTCTGCCAAATGATTCCCTAAGGGTTGAAAGAAGGTCTAAAGTTTCGATTGTGGTAGATTATATAGTATTTCATGTCTTCTTTGTATAAAAAATTATATAGATGTTTAATATACAAAATCTATAGAATATTAATTATTATGACAGAATATTAGAACTGAAAGAAACATTAGGAACCATCCTCTTTGACCCAATAAAATAAACTCTAAGGATATCTTAATACTCCATGAAATTCAAAGAAAACAAGTGCATTAGTCTGTGAGACATCAAAAGATTAAAAAGCCATTAAACTAATCATAAAGCACAAAAAATAACAAAATTTGAACATATAGTGATTTATATGTACACTTAAAAAGTTGGAAAGAAGCAAAAATACTGATTTTTAGTATTTTTGTATTAGTATTAGTGGATTTAGTTAATGTGAAACTCTAATGGCCAAGACAGAAGAAAAGATATGATAATGTGCATGTTCTTCTTTTCAATTGTAAGGAAATAGAATAAGGTTACCTTGCATGTAACATCTGAGTTGGCAGATGTGTTGGTTAGGTTTACTGAAGTGTTTTGTGTTTGTTTTTAACATAAGAGATGATCCTTTGAAAGTCGGAAGGGAGAGATTTTACAATTACAATATTTGAATAAAGAAAATTAGAACTGCCAAGGTTCAAACATGTCCTCAAAAGTTTTGGTATCTTCATTGCTCTTTTCAAAGAGTCAGGAAAGTTTTTAATGGTCTAATTAAAATCGCATCCACTTGTACTATATAATCCGGTTGTACCAAATATGGGATTTAAAACCCTAACCCTGAGATTAAGAGTTAGAAAAGTGGAAATCTTATTGAAGAGCATAGAAACAGATTATCATCATTTTCTATGAAATTTCTACTAATTCAAATCAATTGTTACAATGAGAAAATGAAAGGAAACTGTCAACCATGTTATCAGCAAACATTTGATCGTTTTTACAAGGAGGGAGATGTGGCAGTCAAGAGAAATGCCAGTTTAGAGTAAAAAACTAAATTGCAAAATTCGACAGAAGATGCTGGATGATTCTTTGCTACACTGCTTCATAAAATAATAAGGAAGAGTAAAGGGAAAATAAATTTATAAAACATTTAACCTGAAACCCAATTAAACCAGATTATTTCAAGGTTGTGTAAGGATGAAACTAAATGGACAGTCAGTAAGTAGACAAAAGTGTCTGTGTGTGGGTGGGGTGTCTATCAGGATTTCTACAACAAATGGTTTTCACTCAAATAGAATGCCATTATCCCATATGTAGTCTGACACATCCCATTTTCTAATATATAGCATGAGGAAATAGAAATGGCGCCAAAAAAACCCAAAACAAATACAGCAAGAGTCGTTAAACAAAACCAGGTAAAAAACAAATTCTGTGCTGGGTTTACTTAGTTCTGAGGACACTGAAGAATCAACTGATCCCTGATGCCACCCAATATCATGAAGGAGGAATAGACTTCCAAATGTTTGAGATAAAATGAAGTTTATTATTACTGAGGAAAAGATAAGTAAAATATGGTTATTATTTAGAAATATAAGTACTATTGTACCATATGTCAGCTTTCTCATCTCTTTGAAATCACTATGAGAATGAGCTATATGAGTATTGACTGAATATTAGATTAAGTAATAGGGAAGTTTGGCTTATAAATGATTTTCTAAAGTAGATAACATATCAACGTAATTGACTAAAAGATAAAGAGAAAAAGGATATAATGTCTGTAAATATCTTAAAAAGTTGTATTTGAAATTAAAAATAATAGCTAACAATTTTCACAAGCCTCTGTGAGGTAGATTATTTTATTATTTCATTTGACAAATGATGAAACTGAGGCTGACTGAAGTTAAGTGATTTTCCCAGAGTCACACAGTGTCTACAATATTTCAACTCAGATGGTCATTACTCAAAGTCCAAGGTTCAAACCACCATATACCAGGCTCTCCTCTAACAAACTGCATTGTTCCTTGAAAGATGTTAACGTAAAGTCAGGATAAAAATGGATTTCCTATTAACAGTGAAATTCTCTAACTGTATCTTTCCAGAAGACACTGTACTAATGGGATCAAATTTCAAAACATTGCAAAACCTCTTAAATGGGATCCATAATGATACAAAGGAGTGTGCTTAAATATGATAAATACAAATAAAAATACAAAGTATGAAAAAGTTAATTATGTACTCTATGACATGTAGTTGGATTGATAGCCCATAGAGCTATGTATATGAATTTATTTACATTCAATAGTTCTAATCACATATTTATGTTCCATAATATTAATCTTATTCATTGAACTATTTCCTGTATATTACCGTCCATCTGTAGTGTGTATTAAAGAGATTATTGGTAATTGGTAATCATATACTAGGCCCAAAATTGAAATATTTGAAGAATATTGGCTGCTTTCCACTTGGGCCATTCTGTAACCCCACTAAACTTGCCAAAGCAAAGGCCTTACATTTTAAAATCTATATTCTTCCTGTGGTGATAAATGATTGTTATTCTTAGAATACTACAACATGGAAAGCATTCAATTTAAGGTCATCAAAAGATCAATGAGAATTAGACAAACTTGGGTTCAAGATACTGCCTCAGATGTGTGTTCATCCTTCGTTGCCGAAGAAGACCAAGCCATCAGAGAAATAACAGCATGACTTGCACTTGACTTTGTTTTGAGTGAGGGAGAGCTGTGCAGGTCACTAGCTTCACTTCTCCTCCAGAGCCATCTGAATTCAGAGAACAGATAGTCATCAGGATGACTGGAGATGACCCAGGATGAGGCCATTACAGTTAAGTGACTTGCCCAAGGTCATAAAGCCAGTGAGCGTCAAGTGTCTGAGGTGAGATTTGAACTCAGGTCCTCCTGACTCCTGCACTGGTGCTCTATCCACTGCGCCACCTAGCTGCCACTGCCTCACATATGGGCTAGCTAAATGAACCTGAGAATGCCCTTACATTTCCTCTCAGGCTCCGTTCTCTCACCTGCAAAGTGGGGACTCAACCATGCCTTTGAGGTCCCTTTTACCTCTAAATCTACACCCTTATTAATCTACATCTAATATCTATCCAAAATGCACACAATGGCTAATAAACAAGATAAACCTGAGAACCTAATGGAAAGAGGCATTTTTGGCCTCCATAAGCAACAGTGAGATTTGGTTTATTGAAGCCTAAGCTTTGAATATTGTTCTAGAAGGATATACACTATGCTATATTCAAAAAAGTAATATAGATACAAGCATTAGGTGTCAAGGAAAGAGAATGGACAGGGGGAAGAGTAGTAGTACTATATGTTGAGATTTGCTTAAGCGAGGAGACCAAGGGACTAGATCTGTAAAGTGGTATAATCATTGGAGTATATACAGACTCCTTGGATAAAAAGAGAAAAAGTGATGAAGAGTTTGAAAATGAATCACAAGTCTTCTATGATAGCACAAGTGATAGATTCTTCATTTATCTAAATATCTACTGCGGTTTCTCCCCAAAGCACCAAGCATATATACACACACACACATATACAAATATATTAGATACAAATGAACAGAAAGGTAAGTATATAGACTGAACTGAATTGATTAATTGCATTAATGAATGAACAAAAAGACGGACGGGTGGCAATAATCACACATCAAAGTGTGGAAATTCCAGCAAGAATAATCTCAGGAGTATTAAAATTAATATAAACTAATTGAATCTGAAAAATACATGGTAAGGCCTGTGGGAAAGTAATGTTTTCATAGATCTAGGCTCAAGGACTACCATAAAGTTAAATTTTAAGTTTGGCCTCTGACCCTATCACTTCCAAGGCATATAGGTCTTCAAGGTGGGAAAAACTAGTGGGAACCTCATTGCCACATGAGGTAGCAAGATTCCTTCTTATATGTAAGTGAATAACAAACGCTCATCTTCAATACTGCAAGAGAGACGCAAGTCAGCATTTTACAAGAAAGTCCTAAGAAAAACTGGTCCCCCGCAAAAGGAAAAGGGGAACACAACTCAGTTAAAAGCATTCAGTAGGTATGCTGTTGCCTATTGAAGTCCAAGAACCAGCTCCAAAATATTCTACCAATAAATCTGTCTGCCAGTTACATAAGTTCTGTGTAGGTTGCTTCTCATTCTTCAAGCATGACTGTTAAGTAACCACTAAAGAAAGGCAGTCATTTACAGATCATCTGCTGCTGATTGATGGGAAAGACCATTAAACCTTCTAGTGTCTTAATCCAACTAACTTTGTAGGATCAATCAAATTTCACTTATAAATTATCCCATCAATAAGTCTACAAATCTATAAACATATTAAAATATATAATACTCTTCAGCATTCTTTGTGTATATAAAATTTGAATTGCTTACTGTATAATGGTAACAACAAAAAGTGTTCAAAAGTTTGATATGCCAAAAAATAAAAAAAGAACATTTTGCCTTTCGCTCAAGAGTTATAATAGTTTCAAAAAGAAAACCTGGTGTATTTTAAACTAATTAATTATTGTTTTAAACAAGTACCCACAAAGGATAACATTTTGTTTATTTTAAATAAAGCTGCTTTCTGAGATACTTTACAATGTTTTTGTCTAAATATTATATTTTTCTTTACTAAAGTATACTTAATTTATATGAAACAGAGCAAGAACTTTAAAAATATATCTATTCAGATCACTGTAGATTATATAAGACCCTCATAGCTTTTAGTTAAAAAAAGAAAAAGTAAATAAGTTTCTGAGGAAATTGTGTGGATTCACAAAAGATATTCTGATGAACCAAAAATAATTTATTATATGGATAGGTGTGTATATACATTATATATGTATATGTGTATATGTATATTATATATTTATGTATAATATACACATATATTCAATAGGCCAGTTTTAATATCATAATTTTTATCCAAAATATTTAAAATGATCACATTCTAACAATATTTTCTGTTAAGGATTATATTCATATTTATGCATTAGGACCTAAGTTCCTAAATATAAAATAATTAGAAGCCTATAATCTAAATACCAAAATTGATTTTTAAAAACTTGAAATTTACAATTTGAAACAAACTGAGAAGCCACTGTACTAGATATATCTTTTCCTCTTCAGTTACATTACTAATTACTACCATGGTTAATTTAATAAAAGTCATCTCTTCCCTCTTGTCAGTTATACCAATAAAATAGATGGATTTTATTTGAGTGGCTGTTCCTCTTTTTTCAAGTACTAATAAGAAAATGTTATGATTTTATTTGTTATTCACTCAGATCTCCAATACAAGTCATTGAAGGCCTTTTTTCATCATTTTTTGAAAGAGGAGAGAAGAAAGATTTCTTTGTAAATGAGAGTAAAACACTTGTCATAGTTCGAGATAAGTTTTGTGACAGAATTGCCACTAAAAATCCCTCATTTCAACAAATACAATTTACATCACAGATGTAATCATGTGTAGCAATGTTCCAAAGAGCCTCTTTCTCATTTTCTCTTCCACTCACTCTCCACTCATTTCTCATAATTATACAAAAATAATGAGAATAATAAGTCTGGGGATGATGTTTGCTAACTTGCATGTATACAACAATCTAAGGTTTTCAAAGAACTTTACATCCACTAAGGTATTTAGAACTTAGACTTTGTAAGCTTTACAAATCAGGGCCTGATTTATTGTTTTACTGATTGCCTAGACCTAATAAAGTGATGGAGAAAATGTTAGTAATGCAAATTAAACTTAAAAGTTTGTTATGCATATTTATTTTTGAGATAGCTGGTTGTTAAACATTTACCAGCATACTCCTGCTTACAAACCCAGTGAATGTTGGCAGTAGGAGTTTAACCCCCAGTTCTCCTAACTCTAAGTCCAGCATTTTGTCAATTAAACCACACTACCTGTCATTCCTTACAATATACAGATATGTGTGTGTGTATATTATATATTATATATATATACATATATATATATATATGTATATATATATAACACTATGATAAATACTTCGGTCTAACATCTATGGATAGCAAATGAAGGGATCTCCACATCAATAACTCCATATCATCAGGGAATAGTGGAAGTAAAAGGAATTTCTTCTGAAACTAAAACAAATTCAACAAAGTTATATACCAAACATGTAAAAGTTGAAGGTATGTGCATATGCATCTGTACGTCTGTGCTTTAGACAAAATTAAAGAAATATTAAACTTCAGGTTCTTCTAAAGAATAAAATGGTTCAAGAAACTAAATCTACTTTAAAGTCAGGATGAGTATCTAATGCCAATAGAATGGTTCAAATTCTAATCAGGAGAATCATATTTCAATATATAATTGCATTACCCTTTTGTATGTCTTAACTAGTCAAATCCTTTCAGGGAACATTAAGACATAATCATATTCAACTAATGTCATTTCACTAATGATGGCCAGCCTACAATCAGTCTCTGTCTAGGATACTTTCAAAAGAGTTACACAGAAATATATACGTAAATGTCCTTGTAGAAAGCAGATGGTTTCTATTCATTTTGGTGAAGGGATAAAAGGCATTCCAAGATTATTAGTCTATATCTAATGGCACCTTGGTTATATATTTAACAATAACAAAATCTTAAGATATTTAAACTTGTTTTCAAGGCAATAGTTAAATGATATTTTAACTTTTTATCCAGAAAGAAAGAACATATAAGCCAATATTGCTACACTGACCCAAATGTGACACCTAACAATTCTACCATCTGAGCAAAATGGACAGATAAATACTCATTCAAAATAATTTCTATATCAATTTTAGAAATAATGTCTTACTGGCTCAAAATTCATCTTTTGTCCCAAAATGTATGGATAGGGGAACCTAAAATAAAAGAGTATCTATTCAGGGACAAAAGCAATAATTGGCAATTGACTTTTTTCTTATCTTCATTTCAGTCTTTTCTCATATTTTCAAGGTTATATCATTTTCCTAATCATTCTTCTTTCTGTCCTATTTTTTATCTTTTTTCATGGAGCTTCTAAATATTCTATTTTAGAACTGAAGTCCTAGAATAGAATTGTGGTATTCTAGAAATTGAGAGATCTTAGAGACCCCTCTCTGTTTACATACAAAGAAACTGAGGATTAAAGAAGATAACTGTTGACTTGTGTAAAAGTCACAAAGCAAATTAATAACATAACTACAACTCTAGGTTCTCGTGTCCTCATTCATTCTCTTTTAATACAAAAAAGAATCAAGAAGAAAAGTTAGCGTGTGTTTTTAAAAGTTTTTTTCTACAAAGGAAAAATTATCTGAATCTAATATTTATTTAAATTTTGCAAATTCTTATTGACAACTTTCATTGCCACAAATTACAGCAATTCCTAATGGATTTTATACAATAAAATACTGGCTTAGATGAAAGTAATGGTAGTTTCCTTCCTTTGGACTGTACTGTAAACACAGAATCAAAGGATTAGAGGGACCTTCAGAGATCATTTACCTACACCTAAGTAAGATATCTCCATGGTCAATGGTCATCCACTTATACTTTAGGAATGAAAACTGTTCTCACTACCAAGTTAATCATTCTACACTTGGACAGTTATAGTTGTTGAGAAGGTTTTTGTTGTTCTTTTTTAAAACATTCAGATGAATTGTAAACAGAAAGACTAAATGAGCCAGTTCCTGTTTGATGGTAGCATCAGGGGTAGTATCAAGAAGGAATAAGAGAAAGGTGACTCCTCCTATTGCAAGAAAGGTGCGTGTGAGAGAGACAGCCAGACAGATAGAGAGACAGACACAGAGACAGAGAGACTCTTGAAATCCTTCACAGTGAAAGTAAACTCCTGGATTGTCCCCTGTGTTTTTCTTGGTAAATTACAAATTTGAGGACCATAGTTAAATATGTAAATATTTTTATTCTTGCTCTGCCTGAACCAGATTAAGCAGGATATGAGGCACAAGGCAAAAATGGCTGCCAAATGGACTAGAAAAATGTTGAACTGTATGTCTTCTGATAATTTATGCTATTAGAATGCTATCCATTCATTTTTATATAAATTATGTCCCCAAGATTGCTTATTGGATTTTCCCTTTTACACCAATGAACAACCAAGTTTTGTTCATTCTTCATTTCTGAAGATGACTGAGATCATGAGGTGCTGTCTTAACTTGCCTGTGAATTGGATTTAAGGGAGACAGTCGCACAAAATTATCAGCCTCACTCTCTCTTGCAGTCATCTTCGTCCAGTGGCAAGACAAAAATCAAGACCACTGGCAATGTCCCAGGATGCAGTGAATGACCTTGACATCTTCAATGTCTGACCAAGATCTAACACTTTCTACAACACCTTCTTCCAGTTGCTTTCATGGCCATTGGAACAAACGGTAGTCATCTATCCATTCCACCAGGGGATGTCATCACATGACTGTTGGAGACATCCCCCTACCTCATTGAGAAATTTGAGGCCTGTCAGATACCTGCAACCAGGTGTTAGTCTGCAAGATGGTTTTACTAGGGTGTGTGTGATAGAGGGGCTAGTCTTCCCAGAATACCCCACAGAGAGTACGTCATCTATTTTAACGATTTATGTACCACTACAGAAGGATTGGCATGCGCACTGAGCAACCTCTTTGTATAGTATAATAAGCATGGCTACAGGTCAATTCAAAAGCTATTCAGCTTTTCTACTAAGAAATTCATAGGAAAATAAACATTATTATTTTTGAGTGCAAATTATTTAAAAATCCTTACTACTTTATCTAATGCTATAAGATGGCAAAGGTCTACATGGTCAACAGAAAAACTGCTGAAGAATTAAGAAAAACTTGGTAAGAAAACTTATCAAGGTACCATCTCTGAAAAGATACAGATTCAGGGTTAAATCACACATCCCTCCCATCTCTCCCATTGCCCCATACACAATAGACAGATGACAGACAGACAGACAGATAGATAGATAGACAGATATATAATGCTGTTGAAATGAACATTAAGCTTTCAAGTGGAAAATAAGATACAAAACTGCAATATACATTCTGGGGAAGTCAAGTGGAGGGGAGCTCCCTTTGGAGAACTTTACTTGCTCTTTGTAGCTTCTAAATGTTGAATGTACATGTTTTTCATTCAACAAATATTTTTAAAGCATCTCTTTCATGCACATACTTTACCAGTCTAGACTCTAGTTATGTGTCTTCATGAATCACATACATGTACACATCTCTATATCTATATCCAGATATTTTTAATACAAGGTAACAGAACCACTTCCTTCTGTCCCAATGGATGCCTCCCTGAGTCAAATCCCAGCAGCATCAGCCACATTTTACTCTCCCATCTCATACTCTATCCCTCTCCACCAAAGCATAATTATCCAAATTCATCATAACCTAGAGCTCTGGTTGGAAGATAAGCATGACTAACTTTATTATAATATCTAGGGTTATGATTTTTATTGTGAAAATAATAATCAACTAAGTGAAGTACTGGGCCTGGAGACAAGAAGACTCATCTTCCCAAGTTCACATGTGACTTCAGTGACTTATTAGCTATGTGACTCTGGGCAAGTCACTTAACTTTCTTTGTCTTAGTTCCTCACCAATAAAATGAGCTGGAGAAGGAAATGGCAAAGCACTCCAGTAACTTTGCCAAGAAAACCCAAAATGGAGTCAAGAAAACCCCAAACAAAGAGTCACAGATGATTGAAATGCCTCAACAACAAATAATTCTTAAAATATCACTTTTTTAAAAAATAATACTTGAAGGCAGTGATCTCCAAACTTTGATCCACTGTATGTTCCATTGGTTAAAAGTGAGCAATTATGCCCTCTGTACATACAGAAGTAGAAAGATATTTGTTCATGTATAAATTATAACCATATACTATTATAATATTAGGCACATCACAAAAGCATGCACAAAACAGAAATTTTAAAAACATCATATATATAATCCAAAATTACAATATTTTTATTTTATTTACAAATGATACAAAAACATTTTTTGCCTTTAGGAGCAATGAAATTAAGCATGCTTCATTGTTCAGGAAAAAAAATCTAAGTATATATCCTGGAGGGATAACTAATTGTTTATTAGTTACTAATTATTGAGTTAATTTGATAGGTGCAGGTAAATATTTTTAGGTCTTCATTTTAAAATATACAGCAATAAAATAGCAGGTCCTAGGAGTCAGACAAAAATAAGTTTTTAGTAGGAGTTATGTTAGGTATAAAAATTTATGATATATAAGAAACAATAAGCAAAACTGACTCTTATTTCAACTCAAAAAGTTTTTGATCTAAATTCATTCTTATTTCTTCATATGACTGCTTAATCGATGATGTCCTACCTTCATTCCCTATTCATATTTAGATACTTTAGCTGGCTTTGTATATGTGTATGAGGAAAAGCAAGTATACCAATATTCCTTAACTGTAGAATGTAAGAAGGGGAGTTATGAATCCTTATTTTGGAAAGTTTAATTGAATCCAAGTTTTAAGGGTCATTAAATGCCAAAAAAATTCTATTTGGTCGCAGAGGTTAAGAACCATTACTGATTGGTGTATGTGGATACTGGGGTTGACAGGGAGGGAAAGAAGTCATTCCTGCACTCTAAGATAATCTCTGGCACCTGTGATAAAGAGACTTAGGAGTGGGGAGAGACTTGAAGATGAGAGATGAATTAGGAGATTGTCACAATAGCCCAGAATCCAGGTTAGAAAGACCTGCTTGAACCTGAATAGTGCCTTTATGAGTAGAAAAAATAGGCCCTATATAATAGATGCAGAAATGGAATACACAAGATTTGGTAATTGCTTGTATATGTGGGGCGAAAATAGGTAAAGACAGCAAGATGAGAACATGATTGCATATCTGAGCAAGTAAAAGGTTACCGTATTCTCAGCAAAAATAAGGAAATTCAGAAGAGGTTTTGGCATGGAGGGGAAAAAACAGTATAATGAAATTCAAGATGTTAATTACAAATCAGGTTTTCTTGTACAACTCATTGTTCTACCCAAAATGAAAAGAAAAAGTTAGGAGGTTCTAGCTCTTTTTCACTGGACACCAGCCCACAGAATGTAGAGTCTGCCTTCTGAAGGGTGACCTCCAAGACCAAAGACAATATGGAAGCTGTGCGTGGATATATGTTGGGGGAAGGAATTTTCTCAAGGGCATCTGCAAACACTGTTGTTTCCTCATACTGGATTATGGCTGCCCCAAAAGGGACAGGAATGGAGGTTTTATAGCAAAAAGAGCACTGGGTTAAGTTGGGGAGCACTGGGCTAGTACAGGTGAAGGGTACATTACTCTATGGTTTCATGCCTGGAGACTGAGAATATGTCAGGGTCACAAACAGAAAAGGAAGCCAAAAGAAAGGAGCTAGTTTTAAAGATAATGAGTTTAGCTTAAAAAAAAAACTCATTAACTGACAACCAACAAGTCAATCAATGCATTTTCTTCTACTAATCAATATGCCCTAAAGCTTTTTTTATGATCTTTAATAATAGATTTCTTATATTTATGTATAATGTGCTTAAAATCTATAAAGACATGTATGTCAGTATAAGTGCATAGTGCAATATAAAGCTTATCATAAAATAATAACTATTTTAAGTATGTTGGCATGTCATACTGAGTAAACAGCTGAGAACTAAATAGTCTCTTTAAGAAAAATAAGCACCTTGTCTATTTTTCTCAATAAAAAGTCATCTATTATTTTAAACTGCACTTTTGAAAAAAATTCCTTTAAATATAACAAAATAGATCATTAGAAATAAGGAAAATAATTTTGTGTATATGTGGTCAATTGTTTCATTATCCAAAATTTTTAAATATATAAGAAAAAAACGTATAAATAAACTGAAGGAGCTGGTAAATACTACCTAATTTCATGATAAAATTTTGGTTTTTAGATGGGAAAAATTAGGATTTCCCTTTGTATAGCTAAATAAAGCATCCATTACTGCACATTCTTTACTGAATTCCAAGTAACCAAAACAAAAAAAAAATCTGTAAATTTTTTTTCTGCAGTGATAGATAACCTTTTAAAATATGAAAGATCAATACAACCATTTAGTTTCTTGTGTTATAATTTAAACATAGAAAAGTCATCAATTTTAAACCATGAAAAAAAGTCTTATTCAATTTTAGATGAATAAAAGCTTTTACTTGACAGTTCCTTACGTAAATTTATATCAAAAAGAGAAGTTGGCAGAAGCTTCTAAATTCATAACAATTGTCTATTAGTCTTGTTTTTAATAATTTTTCTTTGGCATGTAATCCTCTTTAATTAGATTCCACTCTCTGTTGTTTCAAGACTCCATAAACTGGTGTCTTATATACCAGCTGGTAAAGCAGGAGTGACTGTCTAAATGATATTCACAATGAGTATTTGGAAGGTTTACAATTATACCCTTGCTAATAAATTGTGCTATTTTCCCCAACAATTTTAAGTGCTAATCTTCAGAAGGCATTTTAAAATTATCTAAAATTCTGTCAAGAGATTTACAAAAATTGTTAGCATGAAGATAATTATGTCACAGTCCTTGGACTCCATCTCTGATTGTGTGCATAAATCAGGAAATGTCAGCTGTGTTTTCCCTTAATAATTATCCTTGCAGCAATATATTACAGTTTAAACTCCTATTATAATTTTGTTTCTGGTTTATAAAACACCAGACAGTTATTTCAAAAGTTTTCTACTGATTAAATAATTCAGATTTCCCAGAATAATAAGTGATTATCAGTACTAAAATTTTAAATATCAGTAATAAGTAGATCAATATGGAAAGCATACACTCAGCATTCATTAGCGTGCCATCCTTAGAAGCCAAACACTTGAGTGTGATAATGAGTTTTTTAAAAGAGGTTGATTATATGTCACTTTCTTAAGAGCTTAGATACTATACAACAGACATACAGGAGAGGGAGTTTTTGAGCATTAATCTAAGTGATTTAATTTTTTTTTAAGTCTAATACACTGATGGAATAAGAAGTACAGGTGACTGCACAGGCAGGTAATTCTTTTTAGCTGCAATTATCCAATTTGTATCAAGGATTTCAAGGATTTCACATATAATCAGTGGAAAACCATTTTTTTTGGCTTTCCTCAGAGTATGAATCATGAAATTTGGCACTCCTTCAAGGAAGCATATAACTAGAAAATGGATGTTTCTTCCTTCCTTTTCTCATCTAATAATCCTAAATTATCAGCTCACTATGGTTTTCTATGGTTGGATAGATTAGACTCACCACCAAAAAAAAATGGTATAATATTCTATCTTAGTTAACTCTTTTCCTATGCCCCCCTCCAAAGAAAAATCAATCAACAATTCCAAGATTTATCCAGCCTTCTTATAATGCAGTTTTTGGTTGTCTGCTTGTCTTGTCATTATAAATATCACATAGAGCAGACTAAAACTCTAGCCTAGAAATGGGAATGAGAATATTTTATTAATCCAGTACTTGGGCATTCTGAAGAGCTTCATAGGATTTGATCCAAACCAACAAACATTTATTGAATGAATACTACATGCCAGGAACCATGGGATATACTGGGTATGACAAAACAAAGTAATAAATAGCTCCTGCCCTCAAGGACTATATATGCACAAGTGAAGAGGGCATACAATGTGAAAGACTGACATTTCTTAACTATGCTTAGTGTTTAATTGATGTTTAATAAATAAAGTGAGGGAAAGTTTCTAACATCTTACCCCTTAGCAAATTGTTTTTTCACGCAGTCATCACTGAGAAAAGCCATTAACTTCTGGCTCTTAACATCAGTAAAACAGAAGAAAAGCCATAATTAAATTAAACTATGACACTATGTCAGAACATTCCAGAAAGTTTGTTCCATCAATTCCCCAGTCTAATTCTCCATTTGACCTTCTAAGGATAAACTATGCAGTAACTATATTTACAGGTATTTTGCAATCCCTGTAGACAGCACTTCTAACAGATTT
Source organism: Potorous gilbertii (assembly GCA_028658325.1). Taxonomy (NCBI): domain Eukaryota; kingdom Metazoa; phylum Chordata; class Mammalia; order Diprotodontia; family Potoroidae; genus Potorous; species Potorous gilbertii. Next base: position 458,901,454 of record CM053770.1, read on the forward strand.
TTCTTTGGTTTTGTTAATAGATACTGATGTAGTAGATTTGGGGAGTTTGAACAGCCTAATGCTTCCTATAATCAATACTTGAATATATCCTACACAAGGATTCCCTACTAAATGTCAATACTAATACTCCTTTCATTTACCTCCTGTTTCACTAAATTATCATTCCTTTAAGCTTACTGGGGAATTGTGTTTTGTCAGCAGTATGCATTGCAAAGCTCTTGATTTATGTCACGTTTCCAAATGGAAGAACTATATAGAAATTATAATTCAAAATTAGGATTTTATATTCACTATAAAAATCAACCTCCCTCTTTATTTCTTTTATTATTTATGGTGACATTATTTGTGATTATGTCAAAGACTTAGTCAATAGAGGACAACAGACTTTCCATTTAGGAATTGCTATAATCAAAGAACTAGAAAGGACCATGGGAAGCTATTTAGTTCAAGTTATTGGCCATTGGCAGGGTCAACCAAATCTATTTTTTTATTTACACAGATGAAATTCATGAACAATTAATGTATGAAAAATGTAATTATTAGGAAATTCTTTAGGACTAACAGGAAATCCCCCGAATTGAAGCTTATGTATAACATCTTGTCCTGTCTTTAGGAAAGAGAAAGACTAAGAAGCCATCATTCTCTGTGCCATCTTCAGACTTCAAGATCATACATTCTTCTGTTTCCAGTTTCTTTTCTCATGTTCCAAAGCCTTATTATCAATTTAGTGATTTTCTGAATGAGCTATAAAGGCTTGATTGAGTCTTTTTTTAAACCAGAAGGTACCTTGGAATCATGGAAATATAGTTGGACTTGGAATCCAGAGTGCCCAAGGTTCAACATTACACCACTGACACTATTTGTATGCCTGATTGGCCTCTGAGTTCTCTTTCAGCACTAAATCTATGACCCCATGAAATACTTTGAGCTTCCATTTTCCCATATGTAAAATTGGTATAATAATACCTATAGGGCATTTCCCATTACACTTTTAGAAATATAGAATGATAATTAGATTAAGTGGTTCCCAAACTTTATTTTAAAAGAAATTTTACAGACATATTTTTTACATTGCCAGAATGTTTTTAAGGAAAAAAATCAAAAGAAGGAAAAAAATTACCAGAAGCCATCAGTAAAGCATGAAAAAGCATGCAATGTACCACACGTATGTACCTCTATCTTCTGCAAATGGATGGGGTAGGTAGTTCTCCTTATTTTCTATTGCCTGGAATACTTGTTCTTTGTAATTTTGCAACATTCCATGTTGACTGTTTTGTGTTTTTCTTTCCATTTACTTTACTGTAGTAATTATGTGTGTTGGTTTCATGGCTCTACTTTATTCTTTATTAGATCATGAAAATTTTACATGCTTCTCTTTAGCTATCATATTTGTAATTTCTTATAGCACATATTCCATTAAATTCATGTATCCCATCAATGTATATCTACTGTTTTTTCAACTCTATTCTATGTTAAACAATGCTTATATTATCATTCATATGGCCACTTTCTTCTTATCAATGACCTCCTTGGAGTATGAGCCTAATAGTGCAATATCTGGGTCAAAGGGAATGGTGATTCTAGTCACTTTATGTGCATAATTCCAAATTGCTACAAAAATTGTCCTGATTCACAGCTCCATCAAGAATGCACTAGTGAACCTACTTTCCCACACCCTTCTAACATTCACTGTTTATTACCACATGTTGTCATCTTTGTTAATTTACAAGGTAAGAGGTAAAAACCTTGTTTTGACTTGCATTTCTTTTACTATTAGTGATTTGGAACACTTTCATGTAGAATTGTTTCTTCATATCCTTTGACTATATGAATATACACATAAATACGCATGTATATATGTATACATTTACATACATATATGCTTTCCAAACTTTAAATGTGACATGAAATATCAATTATCATGTTTTCTGTTTCTTTGTTTTGAAAAGATACAGGAATATAAATGAAGATATAACTAATTCTAAAAAATCAACAAAATGCTATCTCAAAGATTTTTTGCCCCCAACATTCCTACTTTGCTAGCTGATCCAGTGGTGGTAATTCAGTTCTATAGAACACATAGCTTCAAGAAAGAGCAGGTGGTTTCTCTTAACCCAATAGCCTAGTTCATGGCTCCTTGCTTCACATGACCCAGATATCCCTCTTTAGTATTGTCACTGTACATAAATATATCCATGCAGTGATCGAGTGAAATTAAATCATGTTTCCTGCCTAACCAGAGCATAGATTCAGTGTTCTTTGTAATGTGTTACGTGTTTTCCAGATGTAACCTCTATAAAATTTCCTGCCGTTTCAGGAAGAGGAGAGGAAAAGGAAAAAAGTGGGGGTGGTGGTTATGTTCTATCTCATGATAATTTCCATGAAACTGTCTCAGCCCATCTTTCTGTTGTGCCTTTCTGGAAAGGCTAAGCAGAGCAGGTTAAAACTTGTTTTGGTGGCCTTCTCAATTTATGTTCTAGGACTCAAGGTGGCTTGATTTTTAACTAATGGGTAATGAGCAGCAGACAGGACTTAAACCTGAGACCTCTGACCCCTAATCTAGTGCTCTTTCCACTATGTGATATGTGCAGGTGTGGTCAGGTAAGAAAAAGCAAACTACAGAAAACCTGGTTTGTGATGTGACACAGAAAAGACAAAATTGTACCATTAATCTTTTCCTTTAAAAGTCTGCAACTTAAAAATTGGTACTCTGAAATTCATAAAGGTCTCCATTCAATGGGTCAATCAACAAGCATTTCTTAAGCACTTGCTATGTACCAGGGACTTTTATAGAGATATCTGGGATACAAAAACAAAAATAAGAAAATCTGAGCCCTCAAGTATCTTATATTATGTATAGGAAGGTGACCTGCACAACATATATAAGCATATACAGAATAAACCTTTTATAGCTACTTAGTAAAATATATGAAATGCATGTAGTTACAATATAAATGTATGTTACCTCTTCTTTTTAAAACTTAAAATTAATCCAAAGATTTTATTACAAACAAATTATCACACGCAACAATTATCCACAGAGTATAATCTGTTGGACTTCTTGTCTCAAAGCAGTGACTAGAAACAGTCAGCTAGCAACAAAAGGGCACATGGCTGCCTATGACTGGTCTTAAAATTCCTATATAACAATGAATGTAAACAATAAAGGATGAAAGAATGAATATATTCAGTAGAAAGGAGTAACAAAACAACAGAAATCGAAGTTTCAAGTTCTCAAACTGCTGGAAGAAACTAAGGAAATGAATCTAACTCATCCTGGATAAGGAAATATTTGTTGGAGTGTGAAAGTATGATAATACAATCAAGTGAAATAATATGTAGAATATATAGACTGCTTTAAGGTTTGTAAGGTACAGTATGTGTATTACTTCACAGTAAATTTGCCTGGGAGGTGGGTGCTCTTACTATTCCCATAAAGATAAGGAAACAGAAGCTGAGAGGAGGTTACTGACTTCCACATGTTCACAAGGCTAGTGAGTATCTAGTGCAGGTTCAAAGTTAGTTCTTCCTGTCTCCAGATCCAGCATTCTTAGGCACTGTACCACATTGAACCAGGGCTTTCTGTGGTTGGAGCTGCTTTTAAACTATTTTTAACCATCTCTTGCAAATGGTGAAATTTAGCATTTGAAGCCAGGAAGACCTGAATCCCAAATCTTCCTCAAGTATTCATTAACTATGTGACCACAGATTCACTCAATCCCCTTTTAGCCTCCAAAGCTTCACCTGTAAAATGGCACCTACTTAACAGAGTTGATGGAAAGAATCCAATAAGATAATATATTTAACATACTTCACAAAGAAGTAGAAATAAAACCTAAGATTTCTTATTAATTACTTCCATGGACCTACGATATGTGTTCTTTTTCCAATGGCACATATTACAACCTAGCTGCACCTTCTTATATTGCACCTTTTGTCCATGTGCTTCCATAAATCCCCCATCCTATAATGGAGGTAGGAGTCATCAGTGATCTCTTACTCTTCATATATGGCCAGTCTAACACCTGTTTTGGCTGTACATTTCTGAAGTATAGTGGAGTTAAAAGAGAATTTACTATGGGAGTCAGAGAACTTACTACCAGTAGGAATTTAATCACTCAAACTTCCTAGGTCTACTTTTCCCCATCCGTAAAATGAGGGATTTGGACTAGATGATGCCTGAAGTCCCTCCCACCTCTACAGATTTGAGTCTATCATTATCATGTAAATTTTAGATCTATCTATGAGAACAACATGCAATGCTTCAGTATCACTATGGTACAGAGCTGACTCAAATCAAAGATACGCCTCTTCAATATCGTTTGGGTGAGTTGTTACTTACCCAAAAAAAGTTTTTACTATATTTGATACTTTAAAAGTCATTATATTTCATTAGAGTTCTTTTTTTTATTAAGTGTTGACCATCAGACATTAATTCTAAATAAAATCTATAATCTTCATTTCTCTGGACAAATAAGGGGGGAAAAGTGAAAAAAGAAGAACATAATGGAACTAAACCACCATAAAAAAGAAAAGACACATGTAAGAATTAATTTTTAAAGAAATCTGACAAAAATTAAAGTCATCTATAGAGGCACTTTTATTTATTAAAGCTGATTCTATAAATTGTCTATAAAATAGTCAGAAGGATTAGTTATTTTTATATTTCATTGCTTATGCCATCATTTCCTCCTTATAAATGCTAAGGTTATTAATCATTAAATCAATATGAAAATGAATTTTGTATACAAAAAACATTTTGAAAAAATATAGACCAAGAGAGTAGTAAGCACCTCTCCTTCAATCATACCCCCTTGAAAGAACTGAAAACTTACAGGTCCCTATAAGTATCTCTGAAAACAGGTGTGCAAAACCCCTGAAGCTTGAGACCATGTAATCTCCCCTGGAAGCAGAACTCTACTTTAACAAAAAGTAAAGAATCAAATAACAAAACAACTCTTAATACAGAAAGTTACTAGGTGACAAGGAAAGTCAAAATACACACTGAGAAGACAACAAAGTCAAAGCCTACAAGAAAAATATGATTAGTCTCAGGTCATGAAAGAACTTTGAAAATCTAGTTTAGTGAGGTAGAAGAAATATTGAGAAGAGAAATGAAAGCAATGAAAGAAAACTTTGAAAAAACATGTCAACAGCTTGGTTAAGAAGATACAAAAAAATACTGAAGAAAATAATATCTTAAAACACAGACTAAGCCAAATGATAAAAGAGGTTCAAAAAAGCCAATGAAAAGAAGAATGACTTAAAAAACAGAATTGGCCAGATAGGCAAAGCAGTACAAAAGCTCACTGAACAAAATAATTACTTAAAAATTAGAATGGAGCAAATGGAAACTAATGACTTTATGAGAAATCAAGTAGCAAGGAAGCAAAACCAAAAAAATGAAAAAAATAGAAGACAATGTGAAATATCTCATTAGAAAAACAACTGATCTGAAAAATAGATCCAGGAGACAGAATTTAAAAATTACTGAACTCCCTGAAAAAATACAACATGCCTCCATTTAAGATGTTTTACTAATTAAAGGCAAAAATACATTTTCCTCTTTTTATTAAACTGTCTTTGCCATGAAGAGACAATGATTATGTGTAAAGAGAAAAGTACAAGAGAATGTCATGAATCACTTTCTCTAAGTTAAGTCTGCCAAAATTCCTTACCATTTTAAAGAGTGAAAATGCTCCGAAATGGTATTTCATAAAGATAGCAGTCATCACAACAGTAACTGTGTGTGTGTGTGTGTGTGTGTGTGTGTGTGTGTGTGTGTGTGTAGGGGTGAGAGTATGTGTATGTCTAGATATATGTGAATGTGTATATGTATATATGCATATATACATATATGTATACATGCATACATATTCATGTATACATATACATACATAAACATATACAAGGAGAAAATATTAATTTGGCTTTCCATTTAAAAGAAAGAACACATCTAATAATACAATGGCTTGGTACATTGATTTTTTTGGGGGGTCAATTCTTAAGGCCTTCCTTGCTTGATCCTCTAAGTTAGAAGTGCTTACTTCCTCCTCAGAACTAATATCACATTTTGTCCCTCAATTATCCTTTCACAATGTAAGTAGTAGTATGAAAAGTTGTGTCTATGTTTTATCTTTCCCCCCTTAGACTTTAAAGTTCTCCCTTCAAACAACAAATATTATGTTAATTTGCAAGGAGGGTAGAAGAGGAAAAAAATACTTTACCCTATGGATCAGAGTTTGAAATCAATTCTAAGCACAATTTTAGTGTGTTCCCTAAAGTGAATATTTGTAAATTGTTAGAAATAAAAAGATGCTAATTTTTAGCTGACAAAGTGAATTAAGAAAAATCATGCCAGATTCCTCTTACTTCCTTTTTGACGGGGAATTAAATTACCAGTTTCCCAGGGAAATGATAAGGGCAGTAGACACCTGGGTTGTGATACTGATTACACTGGACAGTCTCTCAATCTGCCTCTAGAAAGGATACAGACTGGAGGAGGAGCTAAGATGGTGGAGTAAAAGCAGGGACTTGCTTGAGATCTCCCCCAAAAGCCCCTAAATACCTGTAAAAATGACTCTAAACAAATTCTAGAGCTGCAGAAGCACAGAATGACAGTGTGAAGCAACTGTCCAGCCCAAGACAGCCTGGAATGTCCACAGGAAGTGTCTATTGCACTGGATTGGGAGCACAGGGCAGTCCGATGTGTGCTGTGCCAGCCCAGGCAGGGCTTGAGCAGGTCTTGGGGGGGTGAGGACTGAATCATTGGCAGCTGTGATGATTCCCAGACTTCTCAATCCTAAAACATCAAGGATAACTTGGAAGGTCGGTGGAAAATCCTGTGGGACCTATGGGAGACAGTAGCAAGGTATGGCTCTAGCCTCAGGGCAGCAGAAGGGATGGAGGAGCCCACAATGCTACAGAAGCAGTAGTTGTTCCTGAAGTTCTAGGCCCACAGATTGTGGAGGGAATCAAGTGGCTGATATTACACTCCCTCACACCCACTGGAACACAATACACTGCCCATCTCCAATGAAAGCTGAGAATCACCTTAACAAAGAGTTCAAAACTCAAGTAATTGGTTGGGGAAATGAGCAAATGCCAGAAAAAAATCAGACTATAGAATCTTACTTTGATGACAAGGAAGATCAAAACACACAACCAGAAAAAGACAACAAAGTCAAAGTTCCTACATCCAAAGCCTCCGAGAAAAATATGAAATGGTCTCAGGCCATGCAAGAGCTCAAAAAGGATTCTGAAAATCAAGAGAATTAAAGGAAAGTTGAGAAGAGAAATGAGAGTTATGCAAGAACATCATGGAAAACGAGTCAACTGCTTGCTACAGGGGACACAAAAATGCTGAAGAAAATAATGCCTTAAAAAATAGATTAACCCAAATGGCAAAAGAGATCCAAAAAGTCAATGAGGACAAGAATGCCTTAAAAAGCAGAATGAGCCAAATGAAAAAAAGGTCCAAAAGCTCACTGAAGAAAATAAATTGCTTAAAAATTAGAATGGAGCAGATGGAAGCTAATAACTTTATGAAAAATCAAGAAATTAAACAAAGCCAAAAGAGTGAAAAAATAGAAGACAATGTGAAATATCTCATTGGAAAAACAACTGACCTGGAAAATAGATCTAAGAGAGATAATTTAAAAATTATTAGACTACCTGAAAGCCACAATCAAAAAAAGAGTCTAGAAATCATCTCTGAAGAAATTATCAAGGAAAACTTCCTTGATAGTCTAGAACCAGAGTGTAAAATAGATATTTAAAGAATCCACTGATCATCTCTTGAAAGAGATCCTAAAAGGAAAATTCCTAGGAATATTGTTGCCAAATTTCAGAGTTTCCAAGGCAATAATAAAATAGTTGCAATCATTCAAAAAAGAAAGAATTCATGTGCTGTGAAAACACAATCAGGATGACACAAGATCTAATAGCTTCTATGTTAAGGAATCAAAGGGCCTGGAATATGAAATCCTGGGTCATAGGAGCTAGAATTAAAACCAAGATTCAGAATAGAATACTGTGCGTGCGTGTGTGTGTGTGTGTGTGTGTGTGTGTGTGTGTGTGTGTAGACAGAGGACACAAGGTGAATTGAATAGGAAGGGATCATATCTAAAAAAAATAAAATTAAGTGGTGAGAGAAATCTATTGGGAAGAGAAAGGGAGATATGGAGTGGGGTAAATTATCTCTCACATAACAGAGTTGAGGAAAAATCTTTTACAATGGAGGGGTCAAGGGGAGAGGGAAAGAGTGAACCTTGCTGTCATTGGATTTGACTAAAGGAAGGAATTAACCTGCATACTCACTTGAGTATGAAAGTCTATCTTACCTTACAGTAAAGCAGGGGGAAAAAGATAAGGGCTAGTGATAGAAGGGAGAGCAAACGGGAGAAGGGGTAATTAGAAGCAAACACTTTTGAGGAGGGACAGGGTCAAAAGAGAGAATAAAATAAGTGGGGGACAAGATAGGATGGAGGAAAATACACTTAGTCTTTCACAACATGATTGTTATGGAAGCGTTTTGAATGACTACACATGTATACCCTTTATCAAATTGCTTGACTTCTCAAAGGAGGTGGGTGGCAGGGAGGAAGGGAGAGAAGTTGGAACTCAAAAGTTTTAAAAACATATGTTAAGAATTGTTTTTACATGCAACTGGGTAATAAAATATACAGATAATGGGTTATAGAAATCTATCTTGCACTATAAGAAAATAAAGGGGAAGGGGATAAGAGAAGGGGGGATGTCAGAAGGGAAGCAAATTGGGGGAAGTGGTAATCAGAATGCACAATGGCTTGGAGTGGGGGGAGAGGAGAGATGGGGAGAAAATTTGGAACTCAAAATCTTGTGGAATTGAATGCTGAAAACCAAAAATTAATTAATTAGGAAAAAAAGAAAAGATACAGACTTCATGATAGTACAACCTATTGCATAAGAACCGATTGTTTGACCTTATCTGAAACAAAATGATGATCAAAGACTGGGAAAATGCCAACATAGATCATATGATTTACTCCATGAAAGAGATATTACAGATAATCTAGTTCAACATTCTCATTTTTTACGGATGAGGAAACTCAGTTTTAGTCATTTAACTGAGGTCACACAGGTAGGCCACTAGAGGACTTCTATGAGGTCATGTTTCGGTCTTTTTCTTCTTGATCTCGTGGAATATTTGAGTGGTCAATATTTTTATCAGTGACATGAATAAAGGAATATATAGCATGATCATAAAATTTACTATGATATCAAATTTAGTGAGGGGATAACTTGTGTGTGCTTGTCCGCTGCAAAAGAAAACCATGCCATCAGAGAAATGGTGACATGTCTTGCATTTGACTTTGTTTTGAGTGAGGGAGAGCTGTGCAGGTCACCAGCCTCACTTCTCCTCCAGAGTCATCTGAATCCAGTGACCAGATATTCATCAGGATGACTGGAGATGACCCAGGATGAGGCAGTTGGAGTTAAGTGACTTGCCCAAGGTCACACAGCTAGTGAGTGTAGTGTCTGAGGTGAGATTTGAACTCAGGTCCTCCTGACTCCTGCACTGGTTCTCTATGCACTGCATCACCTATCTGTCCCCCCGGGGATAACTTACACAGAGAGTGGAACCAGAATCTTCAAATCTGATGGCCTTAGTGAATTAAATGAAAAATGTGAGTCATCGATATACTGTGACAGCTAAAATAAAAGCCAATAACACCAGGTTGCATTGACCCAGGACTAGTGAATTAAGCAAATGACGTTATAAGTCTGTTGTACCTTGCTCTGATCAGATCAAATCTGAAGTATTACACACAATTCTGGATACCTTACTGGGAAAAGGATATTGACAAGCTGGAGCATATCTAGGGGTAAGCATACAAAGTGATGAGGAAGTTGAAAATCATTCCTTGAAAAAAAAGATTGATATGGTCAGTTATTTAGTTTAGTTAGAGAAAATAAAAAATTTTCCTAGGTACAGTGTAGCAGTCTTCAAATGTTTCAAGGGCTACTATATGGAACATGGATCAGATTTGTTTTTCTTGGTCCCACAAGGCAGTATTAGGAATAGTTCTATAAATTATATGGAAATAGATTTCAGGCCAACATATAGAAAAGAAATTGTAATAAATAGATGCATCCAAAAATCTTGTTTCATTGATTGTAGAGTACAATGGGGATCACCACTGCACTAGTCCAAACATGAAGTGACAAGGGCCTATACTAGGATGGTGACAGCATTACAGGAGATAAGGGTATGTATATGAGAGATGTTATAAAGGCAAATTCAATTAATCTTGACAACAGACAGGCTATCTGTGTGGGGCGTGGGGTGAAGAGGCCAGCGAGGAAGAGTAGTCAAAGGTCAAGGAGGATATTTAGGTTTGGCAGCCTGGGTGACTGGAAGAATGAAAGTGTTCTCAACAGCAATAAGGAAGATTAGAATGGAGTGGAGCTTATGGGAACAAGATAATGAATTCAATTTTCAGTACACTAAAATATTTCAGACCCTTTTTTCAGAAGAATTGGTGGCTATATTTATACTTGAAAGTTAATATTTTGAACCTGACTAAAAATTTCATACATTTCTTTTTTAAATTTTATCCTATTAAATCTGGCTGAAAGATAAGGGCCCAATATATTTAAGAGATTTTGATTCATTCAATATGTTTAACTATCCCTCTTAGGTTTCTGTCATCTATAAATATAAACATATCATATTTGCCTTTATCTATATAACAAACAATATCTTTCCACCACAATGATCTAACTTTCATTTTCCATTTTACTCCTAGGATTTGTATTTCATTTTTCCATACTTTTAAAATCCTCTTTATTTTCTATTTTTTTCCCTCTGTTTTGCCACTCTCTTGTGATTTACTTATTTACTTTTTAAAATGTCATCTTTCCTTTCACTTTCTTTCTGATCTTTATTTTATTTCTGCCTCTTCTGATTTCTGTGTGCATGTCTAACTATTACCCAAATGACTCCAAGCAGGACTCTCTCAAAATGAATAATAAATAAATTAAAAGAAAAATACTATCTGTGGTAGTATGTTGTTGCCTAGCAACACCATTCACCTCTCTATCTCTTCCATGGAGAGAGATAGTACATATTCCTTTCAGCCTCACTGGTACACAGGTATGCAAAAATCTTTCTTCTACTATTTACCTGTCCATTGGTAAATACTAACAAAGATGAAAATGGCTAAGGTGGGCTCAACTTCTAATCCTGCAAAATAGTTGTTTGTAACACTAATTTTCCTACAGGGCATAACTTCATCATTTCACCTTGTAATAATTCTTGAAAAAATATTTATTGTAATAAGAAAGATTAGATTTCATAATTCAGGAAAATCTGGAGTAACCTGAGGTAGTTCAGAAGGGCTTTAATTAGTTATATTTTTAAATGCCACTGATAATGCTAGGAAAATAAATTTAAAAGAGAGAAGAAAATAGTTTGAATCTTAAGTTTTAGGAAAACAATAGGAATAATACAAAATTTCTAATTTAACCAAAAATGAGTAACAAAAGCAGAAAGATGCTAACTTTTTAAGGATATTAAATGTTTGTAAATTAAATTTCAATAGGAAGGAATGACTGGATATAAATACATTTAAATAATCATAAGTACAAAAAATAAGGCAATGAACATTTATTAAGTACAACCAATATAAAAAATGCTAATTAGGCAATAAGAGACACAAAGTCTAGAAAAAGCAGAGTCCTTGAACTCTAGGATACTACAGTGTAAGAAAGGATAAAACAGAGGTGCAAATGAATGTGATACAAAACATTTCCATGGCAAGTCTCTCAAAAATAACCAAAGTACTACTTGGGAACTTAGTAAGATAGTTATCACCCCCCCAGAAGGATGAGAGAGGGTTTATGAACATACCTATACTAATTATGTTAATGGGTAAAGAAGTTCTCTTTTGACAAATTAAGCAAACAGAATATCTGTCATGTTAATGATTAATTGATTCCGATACATAGAAAATTTTATTCTCCAGAATAATTCAACATTGATATTGTAGACATCTCTTGTGCAAATATATTCTCTTTCTCTCTCACACACACACAAACACACACACACACAGTACATGTGTGTATCTATAGCTTCACAAAGATTCCTAAGCACAACACAACAAATTCAAAGGTCTACACAAGTTTTGAGGCTGAAAACATTCCCCAACCATCTAAAGAGCCAATCAGGCCAAAGGTGTGTTTTTTTTTGTTTTGCAAATTTTATATTCTAACAATCCAAAAGGATTTATTAGACTCCTACTGTGTTCTAGGTACCTTTTGAGGTCTTGAGGAAACAGAGACAAAAGTGAAACTGTCCCTGGTCTCAAGGAGCTTACAATCTTTTTGTGTGAGCCTGAATGCATATAGAAATATGCAAGTATATAAAAATAGGTACAATTTTTTTGGGGGGGAAGCACTATATGTATGTGCATATATACATGTACACATATATACACACATATATGTATACTATATATGTATATATATATTTGAAAAAATTGTCAGATAATTACTAAATACAAAACACTTAGCTAAGTGTTGGAGAAATTAAAACAGCTTGGAAAAATGGCTGTGAGAATTAGGAGAGCAGGAATAACAGAGATCTGGGGACTACTGCCACTAATAGAGTTGCTGGGCTTATGTGTTTATTGATGTCAGTTGAATAGTGGTTAAAGTTGATGGTGGCAAAGAATGTGGCCCCTTCTCTATCCTCTTAGGAGTGACTTTTGGGGCTTGGGCAGGAAGTAGGGTCAAAGGTCTAGATGGAGCAAAGGGCACTGCAATTTCCAAGGATCCTAGGTCCCAGGTCCTGAGCTAACCCCAGTCCTGGTTGGGGGTTGGGAGGGGAAGTTCAGGTCGTAGTGATAGTTTCATTATCTGGTATATGCTGCTTCCTGTCTCACTCAGCATTCTTTGCCATTTCTGCTAGACTGAGTACAGATTTTCAAAACATTCAGCACAGTGCCTGGTACATAGTAAGCACTACGATGTACTTGCTGATGCTGCTACTGCTATTTCTAAGGCAGGTAGTTAGTATGGTGAACAGAGGACTGGACTTGGGGGTCAGGAAAACCTGAGTTCAGATCCTACCTTGGATGCTTACTAGTTGTGGAACCCTGGGCAAGACACTTAATCTTAGTTACTTCATCTGTAAAATGGGAATAAATGTATTGAGCTAGATCTATATGTAAGATTATTCACAAAATTTCACATGAAAAAAAGATATACAATATATATATTCAAAGTGCCTCACATTGAACTCTCCTAATTTTTCAAAACTTGCCACTTACAGGTAAATAATATCCCTAAATAAATCAAAACTTACACTAAAAAGCATATCAGTAAAAATGTTTAAAAGTTCTAGTTAGTAGAGAAATGCTAACATTCATGGATTACAATTAAATGCTGCTAAATGTGGAGAAAGAAATCTTCTGTAAGACAAGAGCAAGCCAAAAAAAAAAATAAAGTAGTGCATTTATATCTTGTATAATAGAAATCTAACATCTGGGATATTTTTAACAACTCAGTTTCCACTAAGACAAAGAAAATACACTCAGTTCATGTCCCTGTATTCTAGAAAGATATCACCATTTCACCACTTTCACCTGTTTAACAAAAATGTTTTGCCAAAGGAAAGTGATTTCCAACATAAAAATTTCAAACCACTTGCTTCTTGACAAATCTTTTACAAAGTTACATTCTGTGTCATCAGTTTCAAGTAAAGGAATGGTTTATGCAATTTTTTTGTAATTGTTATTACTATAAAACTTTTTTATCATAACAATGAATAATTTTGAGAAAAGAAAAATAATTAATTTAAAAGAGTGAAAAAATTAGAAACAGAAGAATCAAGCATAAACTAATTGGTAGCATGTTTTAGGAAACATCCCACTCCCTATAATTTGGTGGAGTTGATTTCACTTCATGACTAAAGGCAAAAGTGAAATGACTTTAAATGGCCCATTTGGTGATTTCACCTAGCTGCGCTAGTCATAAACATTTTCCAAAAGACCACAATGAAAGTGATTGCTGCCTGTGAGTCAACATCTGTTGCAGAGGATGAGAAAGTAAAAACATTCTAAGAAGAGCCCTGACAAGCTCCTCCAAAGTAAGTTAAAATATACATTGATACTAATTTCATTACAGGGGTGGGCATGTGAGAGAATAGCTAAAAATGTCTTGGAAAATAAAAATTTGGAATTAGGAATTAAAAGAGGCTAAAGGCACAAAGACAGAATGGAAACTTCATGTTTATACCATCGGTATTTTGACAAAGGGTGCAGCTATGTGGCACAGTGGATGGAGTGCTGGATCTATAATCAGGGAGACCTGAGTTCAAATCCAGTCTTCAGACTATTACTGGCTGTGTGGTCCTGGACAAACCAATTAATGTTGGGCAGAATCAACAGAACATGACTATATTAAAAAATATATATTTTCTACTCTGCCCCCTCCAAAAAAATGTTTACTTCTTCCTTTAATTTTCTGCCAGAGAACTCCGGATCTGTTCTTTGTTCTTCTCATTATTATTTACCTACGTGGCACCATCTTACGTTCTATTTTGTGTTATATGTGTAGACATCATTTTCAGTACTGTTTTGTAAACACCTTGATGCAAAGGAATGTGACATTTCTCATCGCAGCACACCCACTATCTCCAATTCAAGTGGTGGGTGCAACTATGGCTCAGATTGGTCACGGTCCCAAAGATACCTTTTACATGACTCTCCAAACAGAAAATAAAAACAAGAGATAGGGCTATTGAGGTTTTCATTTGAATGTCATGAATAGCATTATGCCAGATAACAAATGAGAGGGACTTTGGGAATCATTTATTCTTGTAAATCAGTATGTTTTGGGGGGAAAAAAACCTTCACACTTTTGACAAAATGAAGGTTTAATTAGCTCCTAATATGCCTAGGATAATCTGTATACCTAGAATTAGTTTAATAAGTGTTCAATTGATTTGAAATTTTTGTTGATTAGATTACAATTTTATTTTAGTCACACAAAGAAAATAGTAGGGAAATACTGAATACTATTGTCAAGTATCTTGCACATACCATTTTACTTTAAAAATCATGTTTCTGTCTTCCCAAGAGCAAATATTTTGCATATATGTGCAGTTCAAATCAAATAAAGAGACTAAAAAAACTCCACTAAGCTGATGTTTTTTATTTCCTGACCTCCTGCTTATTTATTTGTGATTGGAACACTGTACAAAAATGTCATCAGTATTTTGCCAAAAGCAAAAAGCTCTCTTGCCAGAAGATACTGATTTTCAAGAATTAATTATTTAAAACAGCCCTTCCCTTTCTATTCTGAATAATGCTATTCATAACATTTAATATAAAAAAAAGATCAATCCCCATTTTTTTTCTATCTGGAGAACTGCGTAACTGGTATGTGTGATAACTCTGGTCAGCTTGAGCTGTTGTCAGGACCATTAATGGATTGGATGGCATCATACAGGTAAATAATCATGAGAAGGAAGATGATCTGAAGGGATGGCAGACAATGGAGAGAGAAAAATGAGAAAATTACCTGGATTAATTCTCAACTATCATTCCATAATTTCATTAGTTCTTAGATAGTTTTGTAAGAATCTATAAAAGAAATTTGGATTTTATGTCTTTTAAAATGCAGAGAAACTGTGGAATACTTGGCTGGCCTTGAAGCTAGGAAAACTTGGGTTCCCATCCTACCTCTGACATATGGGGTCTGCTTGTGTGAACCTAAAAATGTCACTTAACTTCTCAATGTTCTAAACAACTCTGTAACGATAACTTACAAGAAAAGTTCCAGACTGAGCTGGTAAAGGGACTTTCCTCATTTGTTATTTCCCTTGGCCAGTCCTTGACCCAGTTCTTATCCATACATGTAGGAGTTAGGTCTTTTGGAATCTGTGCAATAAGAAAGTTCTCAATCCACAGAGACAGCTAGAAATGAGCCCAAACTCACCATGCAATTCTACCTACAGGCTAGAGAGCGCCTGCAGTGAAAAAAGCACCGCATTTCATGTGGCTCAGCAAGTAGGTTTGCTCAGTGTTTTCAATTCATTTGTATCATTATTCTTCTTTCAAATCCACAAAAGAGGAAGAAAAAATGCTTCCCTCCCAACAACGTCAATAAGTAACATTATATATTATGATTCTCAAAGCTCGTTATAACAATTTCCATAAATACATGGAGCATGTTTACAGTGTGAAGTAATCCATGCTCTGCTCCCCACTGTTCTCTACCCTTTTCTTCCCCATGGAAATATATAATAACCCCCACACCATATCAACCTCCCCAATTTTTCATTTAAGAAAAATCAGGTATATTATATACAAACACAGCAAGGCCAAGATTACTGTACAAATAAAGAACTGATACTAAATGTGCCTCATGGGTGACATTTTTGCTCATTTAATTTTTCATAATGTTTGAGAACATTAATTGTATTGCACACAGATACCTATGTAGTTTCCTTAGATTTCACATTCACCATTTGGTAACAATAGCACAGGCACTAAAAATGTGGCTTTTACCAGTCACGATGAAGACTGATCAGAAGCTGCTGCATTAGGGAACATGAAAGAAAAAAAAATGCCACCCTTTTCATCCTTTACCTCTGTAAAGAAGGAAGAATTTTAATGTTTTTTAACTTCATACTAAAAATAGTGTTTTAGAGATCATATACTGGCCAGTTTTAGTCTGACTGCATCTGTTTTGGTCCCTTTGAGTTCTCAAAGATAACAATTAAGGGTAGTAAAAAGATTATGGGCAGCTCATCAATCCTAAAAGATAGAAAACACTACAGGATACAATATGAGTAGGATCTGTATATTAACATATATTCGAATCAATATCCATGAGATTTTTTTTTTTTGCTATTTAATCATACCACTGCCTCATACTCATCTATGTGTTGCCTCCTTAAGCACTGCAGGAGTTCTTAATTTGGAATACACTGAATGGGGGTAGGTGTCCATGAATAGGTTTCAGAGATATTTTATTTTATGCATTTAAATAAATTATTCTGAGAAAGGGGTCTATGACTCATAAAAATGGTAAGAATCAGGGACTTAAAGTTATAAACTGATTCTCCAGGGTGTCTTCTTCTTCCTACCTGTTTACATGGACATATCCCAAAATTCAGTCTATAACCCCCTACTCTTCTTTTTCCGTCATTAATAGATATCTATTTCAATGATTTCAACGATTATTTCTTTGTAGATGACTCAAAAATCTATTTATATTTCTGCTCTCTCCCTAAGCTTAAGTCTCATGCCTGTTACATACTAAACATTTCCAGTTGCTATCATTTCAAATTTAACATGTATAAGATTATTATTTTCTCTCCCAAATTTTTATACACTTCTAACCTATTTTTCCCATCAATGTTATCAACATTATTCAAGTTAACCAAGCTTGAAATCTCAGTTTCATGTGCTTATCCCTTTCTTTACTATGTGCTCTTCTAGTCAAAACATAATTCCTTTAAAACAACTCTGAAATCCATTATTTTTTCTTGCCCTTTCTGTTCACCTAACTATCATACCAATTCAGGATTTTATCTCTTGAACTAGCATAAAAATCTCTAAACTGATATTCCTGCCTTCTAATTTGGTCTCTCCTGGCTGCCAGACTACAAGCTGCCAGAGCCAAGTGTTTGATTTTCATTGTGAATATTTACACAATCAAATGCTACAAATCAGGGCTTGATTTATTGTTTTGCTGATTTTTTAGACTTAAGAAAATGATGGAGATCAATGTTAATAATGAAGATTAAATTTAAAAGGATGTCCTGCGTACATTTATTCCCCAACCTCCCCCCCACATTGCTGCTTGTTAAACATTTGCCAGCACACCCTGCTTCTAATCCATCTGGCACACCACTTCTTAATTAATTTTCCTAATGCAACATTTTCATAAAAGCTTTACAGGCTTAAAATCATTCAAAGATGACCCATCACCTATAGTAGGACTCCTTTGCTTTTTTTTTTTTTTTTGCACCATGAAACTCTTTGGCAACGTAGCCAAATCTGTGGAAAAACATTATCTACAAACAACAAAGCAAAAACATCATTCTCAAAATAATATTTTTAAGTGCATGAAATATACATGATTGCAAAGAAACCAATTATTCTGAAATACAGTGATCAAAATGTTTTAACGTTAATGGAATTAATAAAACTTTTAACCAAGTTAAGAAGTCCTAAAGGATAAATGTCAAATTCCTTAACCTGTCATTCAAAGTACTATACAACAAAAATAACCTCAATCTGCTTTTAGAAATTCATCTCCCTATATTATTTAGATAATAAGATTTTAAAGTTGGAATAACAATTACTTGTATGCATATAAATCTTCAGAAGTAGAATATATATTTTTGACCCATTTGACAGATAAAGAAACTGAGGCTCAGAGAAGTGATGAGTTCAAGGTTATACAGGTAGGCATTGTCAGAACCAGAATTCACACTCAGGTATTCTGAAGAATAATTTAATGATCTTTCTGTTAAACCATTATATGTTCCTTATCTGTACCTTGGTCAGTCTACTAACTCTTCCCCCAAATGAGATTGTGGATGTAATGTGCTTTATACGTTTTTATTGATGTCATTAAGCCACCTTTGCACCCTTATTCTGGAATAAATTTTTTTTCAACTTATCAAAAACCTACTTTATAAATACTAAAAAAGGATCAGAACTAAGTGTTGGACAATAATTTTATTTCCTAACTCTGGGAAAAAAATAGTAAACAAAATACTCTTGGGATATGTTCATCTTGATACAGCTATCCGAAAATCCAAATGTTTAAAAATTCAAAGATGCATTTCAATATTGGAGGATCATGATAGCACATTTTCAAGTCTCTGTTCCTATTCTATTATTAGTATATCCTGACTATAGCAAGGCCTTTTTTATCTTATTTTTCAATATTTACTGATATTCAAGGTAATCCATGCATTATTAATGTGCCCAGTTCTCTTAGAACATAGTAGACACTGAATCCCTAGTCAAAGAAGGAAAAAAAAAACTTCTAAATCCCTAATCATTTCAATAAATTCTAATGTAATATTTTCTACATTGGGAATCATGGCATTTTATTTAAGGAAATCAGTCTGGCCATGATGAGCACTATAGAGTGCAGTCTGAACAGACATCAGTTCAAAGAATCAGATGTCAAAGTGCTCTCTCTAATGTCCCTTAATCATCACACCGATTAGTGCTTGAATAGTGCTGTGATTAAAAAGACTGCTACCATTGTATACCTATTCATACTACTAGCATTCTACGTATGTTCCATCCATTAGCGTCTGAATAGGGTAGCGATTAGAGAGACAGCTGCCATTGTATGTCTATTCGGAAAACAGCTAAACTCAGATATTTATTTGCAATGAACACCAAATAAATGTTTTGCGAAGGTAAAATATACTGTTAGACTGTGAAGACAATTTAGCTGATTTCTTTTGTCCAGAGCATCCTATTTTCCTACATGTAATAATATTTCTTATTTGTAAATATAGTAATATGTTTTATTAATATATTTTAAATATACGTATTTTGTTTTATAGACATAGTTTTTACACACATCTGTTTTATTATACTCTATTTATTGACCTACAATAAGCCACATAATCCCATACTGCAACTGCAATGATGATCCTAAGCTAAGACAGAAAATATAAGATTTTTTAATATTTAAAGAGGCTATAAAAATTAAAGCTATTTCCATTCTACCTCTGTCGATCCCATTAGAAGTACTTTGGATGGTTTCATAAGTTTTTCAAACAAGAGCATCTTCCTTTGGAAAGAAAAATTTCCTAAAATGTTGTCCATTTGACATGTTTAGATGAAATGAGACATTTTTATTCACCTTGCTGGTGCTCTACTTCACAATGGATATTCTAACAAACTGTGTCAGAAACAAAATAAGTCCTGAATGCCTACTGATAGATTCATCCTGAGAACTAAATAAATATGGTTATGAACCAGTGGTTTAATGCCAGAAACAGGAGAGATGTGGGGGGTGGGGAAAGCAAGAGTCTATTATATCAGTAGATAAATTAGAGTATTAAACAAAATTGGTGAAAGTAGTTTGTGCCCCAAAAAATTAAGTCTTAAAAAATTTCTGGGTCCCATCATATTCACAAATATTCTCCCCATTTCAATTCAACAAATATATATTTAGTGCCTACTATACACAAAATATTGTGCAAAATGCTTGAAGAAATTCAAAGGTTATTTCCTTTGGTGAGATTTTGATTTTTATTCCTTTCTCAGTGTTGTGATCTTTATTCAGCGTTCTTTTCACTCTTTGCCACTACTCTTAGACTAAATATAAACGCATAGTGGCAAAAGTAAACTACCTTCCCAGTTACTCTTGCTCATGTCTCTCTCAGAATATTTTGTCTGCTGAAAACAAATATATATATATATATATATATATCAGTGACTGGATTTATTGCTATTTATGTAAATCCAAATTAAAAGAAATCATGGATTATAAATTCTGTGTGACTTTAACAGCAGGAATAGAGATGCTTAAGAGTTGGAACAGATTTTAATAGAAGTGATTTTTTGACATAATAAAATTATACTTCTAGAGAGTCAAATTCTCAGCAATGAAGTGAAATCATGAACTAATGTCTATTTAATACTCTAACATACTAATTATCAAATAGGGTAGCCCAAACTTAGCATCATTGTTTAAGTATTATCCAAGTGATACCCAAGAAAATGGCAACATACAAGTGATATAGTTGACAATTACAAATGAGTTTAATTTGTGTGTCACATGGACAGGGAGGGATTTGGGATCACACTGAAGTAAATAATTAAAGCTCTCCTGTAACCTTAGCCTCAGGAAATCAAGAGTTGGAGCTACTCTCCCTTGTTGGGCAATTATCATTTTGCAGCACATTTTCTACCTGTGAAAGAGAATCTGTCATTGTAGCACCCTATATTAGTATTCTATAGCATAGGCTGTCCAAGAGAGATTCTAATGTATCATGATTCATGAAGTTATTATAGATCCAGATAGCAGAAATAGAGATAAGATGGCTCTTTTTTATTCTAATTAGATTCAAATGAATATTTGTCTTGGATCAGTCTTTAATATCACCTGGAATATCTGTAAGATGTACAGAATTTCTGAGACAATTTGAGTCTCTTTCAACACTTTGAACAGTAGCGGGAATTCCTTAGTTCTCTACCAATTGGATTTACAAATTTTGTCAACAAAAATTAGCATGCTGAGGTATCTGGGTTCATACACTGGATTCTGACATTTATTAGCCATTTGACCCTGAAAAATTTAGTTAACCTCTCTGAATCTCAGGTTCCTCATTTGTAAAATGAGTATTTTATTAGGATAAGATAGGGAACACTTAGGTACCTTTTTTGTTTTATTTTGGCTTTTGCTTTGTGTTTTGTTTTTGTATTTTAATATTGTTTTATAATCATGAATTTATAGGGGAGTAAGAGATAGGTGGATGTATCTCTAGCTTACAACCATCCACAAGTATACCAAATAGGTAAGTGGTGATCACAGATTAGCTATTAAAAATACAGCTTGGAAAAAGTATAGAAATATATTCTTACATGAAATTGATTGAAATTCTTCTTTTTCTCCAAGGACGTGATACAGTATGACATTTTTCTGAAGCTTTCCTGGATCTCCTCAGGTAAAAAAATAATAATATCTTCTCATATTTCTAAAAAGTCTAGACCTCTCACTGGATTCTCTTTATCACACACTGATTTTTTGTTCTAGTCATCTTTCTATTCCCAACATACCTTCAGCAGTTGTGTAACAGATGTTCAGTGAATAGAAACAGATTAAACTGAACTTAAAAGAACTCTTATAAAAATTCAATAGGTCATATTGGCCTTGACCTATTCAGCTTTTTTGATTTATGCCTTGGTGGTGATGAAAGAGCTGCCATATTTGCACTGGATTCAGTCCCCTACAAACTTATGTTACACAAGTTCTGCTGGGCCCTAATCACAGCAAGGCAATTCTTATACAATCCCTATAATTAATTTATTGTCTCACTCACCACAGCAGCTTTTCCAATCCTTTTCATCTCTTCCCATATTTCCCATAAACCTCCCTCCCTCCATTCTCTCAACTGAGAATCTTGCTTCATATATTACTGAAAACAATTAAGGCCATTTGCAGAGAACTCCCTCTTCATTCAACCTCATCATACATCAATGATGCCTTGTGCCACTATCTCCTCCCTCATTCTCATCTAAGATAAGGGGGCTCTTCTCCTTGCCAAGGCATATTACCAAGGCAACGTTCACAGCACTGAGGGTGACTATGAATATGCTGGCTTAGTTCTGAATCACAAAGTATAAAAGACTCTCCATATAGAAAGCAGAAGAAAATATTTATTTGGACACCAGAAAGCCAAATCCCCAAACCAGAAAGCCAAATCCATCATAGTAACTGAAAAGTCAGTACACATTAACACAGCAGGTGACAAAAGCATTTTCAAGTCTTCCCCCTCCACACGCCAAACCCCCACTCCCTGACACCACCACCATGATCTTCCCACAGACAAACACTCATGAGCCTAGCTGTGCCTGCTTGCCTGTGTCCTTTCTAGCTCTGACTAGCCTGACCAACTTCCTCCCAGTTCTGCTCCACCCCTCCTATTCTACCAGTTCAGCAAGCTCTTCCCACCACAACTGACTTAGACTTCCAAGTGATAAGCAGGTCACATGGGCCTATTAATGAAAGCGAAAGATCTTCCCATTTAAATTACCATTACACAAGGTCAACACCTCTACTTGCATAAGCAATCCCCTTGCATTCCCAATTTTGTAGCAGATTGCTCTCTGTATCATCTCCACTATCTTTATTATATTTAATCTCTTCCTGTCTACTTACTGGCTGCTTCCTACAAACATTTCCATGCCTCTCCCATTCTCAAAAAATTCTTACTTTATTCAACTATTCTTACTAGCTTATATTTTATATCTTTCCTTCTTTTTGTGGCTAAACTCGAGAAAGTCTTCTATATCTGTACATCCTTTCCTCTCGCTCTCTTCTAATCCTCTGCAACCTGGCTTCTGACTCCATCATTCAACTGAAGCTACTTGTTCTGAAGTTACCGATTACTTTTGAATTGCCAAATCTTCGAGCCTTTTCTCCGATCTCATCTTTCTTGACCTGTCTGCAGTGTCCGACACTGTTGAACACTTCTTCTCAATATTCTCTTCCTTCTAAGTTTTTAAGACACTGCTCTTGCCCCATTTGTTTCTTACCTGTCTGATCTCTCCCTCTCAATCTCCTCTGACGGATCTTCATCCAAGTCTCACTAGTTAACAGTGGGTAACCTCCCAAGCCTCTGTCTAGGACTTTCTTCTCCTCTCCCTCTATACCATTTCATTCGGTGATCTCATTAGCCCTGGTGAATTTGATAAGTAGATGGAATGATGGCAACTGACAAGAGAAAGAAGACAGAGCCCCTGGAATCTCACTTTGTTTCTATTTTTTAATGATCGTTATGCTGACAGACACAGAACAGAAAAGATTAACAGGGAATTAGTATTGAAGACAGGCCAGCAAAGGGTGAGAGAGCTCCTAACTGCCCTTGGTGGACTCAAGTCACCCAGTTCTGATAACCTACCATCTAGTCTTGATGGAATCTGCTGATGAATTTGTTGAGTTCTGTCAATAATATCAGAAAGATGGTGAAAAGAGTAGAGTTAGCAAATCATTTGGAGAAAGGCAAAGGCTGTACTGCCTTTGAAAAGAAGATTTTGCAGAATCTGCAAAATGTAATAAATTTTTGATATTGGTGTGTTGGAAAAATTCTAGAGTGGATGATTAAAGAGACGATAGGTGAGCAACAAGATGGGGAAGCAGTGCTTACAAACAATCAGAATGGTTTCATCCGGAGCAGATCATGCCAGACTAACCATCTTCTTTTCTGACAAGATTACTTAACTATTAGAAACTAAGAAGGCATTGGATATGTAGATCATTTAGGTTTTAGCAAACTTTTGATTAAGTATCCCATTGTTCTTGTGGAGGTAGAGATATATGAATTAGACAATAATTTAATTAGCTAGGTTCAGAAGCAACTGAATGGAGGGATTCAAAGAGTTCAACGTCAACTTCTAATCACTGGTTAAATATCACTGTATCAAGAGGTCTCCAGTGAAGTGCCTGACACATCTATATTTCCCTCAAGCTGTTAAACATGTTTGTCAATGGCTTCAATAAAGGCATAGACGGTATATTCATTTGATTTGCAGGCAACACAAAGCTGAAGGGGAGAGAAGATAGCCAACTCAATAGATGACAGGATAGAAAATCTTGACAAGGTACCATGATGAATCTAATAATATGAAATTCAAAAAAGATGAGTGAAAAGTCTTGTACAAGAGTACAAAAAAACAACCCCAACAACTAACACATACAATCTTGGTTCTAATAAGAGGACCATAGCTTCCAGGAACAGCTAGGTGACAGTTTCATTGTACTTTGACTCATGGTTGGTAAAGCAGTGAATGGATAGACTACCGGAAGTGGAGTGAGGAAGGACTGAGTTTAAATCCAACCTCAGACACTGTTTAGTTTTGTGACCCTGGGCAAATAACTTCTGCCTGCCTCAGTCTCCTTATCTGTAAAATGGTTAACACTAGCACCCATCTCTTAGGGTTGTTGTGAGGATATTTATAGAGTACTTTACAACCTCAAAGGGGTACTTAAATGATAGCTATTATTCTATTAATAGTAATACTAATTATAAAGTGGAGACCAGCAAGAGGAAGGAACACAGGATGGTCAAGATTCCTGAGTCCATGGCACATAATCATGAGTTGAAAGGACAAGATATGTTTAATTAACATGGAGAAGATTCATAAAAAAAATATGATAGCTGCCTTCAATCAACTTAAGGTTTTTGTATTGAGAAAGGACTGGACTTATTCTCTTTTGCCACAGAGAACAGAACTAGGAGTGATGGACAGAAGATTCTCAAAAGAGAATTCTTGATTGATATCAGGAGAAACTTCTTAACAAGCAAAATGGAATAGTCTTTATTCCAAGGTTATAGATTCTCCTTGGAAGTCTTTAGCAGAAGGTGGACAACCATTTGTCAGGAACATTATAGTGGGTATTCTTATATGTGAATGGCAAACCATCCCAGTGTCTTTGTCAAGAAAACCCCAATTGGGGTCATGAAAATGAATGAGCAACCAAAACAATATGAATTGTGCCAGATGGTTGCTGAGGTCTTAAAAGCTTTGATTCTTGAGGCAAACAGGTTGTGTAGTGGATAGAATGCTAGACTTGGAATCAGTTCAAATGTGGACTCAAAAACTCACTTAGCTATGTGAGCCTGGGCAAGTCACTTAGACCTTACTTCGATGATATCATTTGTAAAATGGTGACAGTAACTACACCTACCTCCCAGAGTAGTTGTGAGGATCAAATGAGATGATATTTGTAAAGCATTTGGTACAATACTGTTATTGTTGGTGTATCAATAGCCAAAATTAAAACCACTTTGTAGCAGTCCTTTCACTCGAATGTGTGAAAAGACATTCCTGTCTTTCTATAGGGTAAGATGGAAAACTTCATTTTTTAGACAAGTATTTTCATCTATGAACTGAAAATTTTAAGTCATACAAAGCATTGCATCTGTGTTCATAATATATGAATATATTTATATGTATATGTAAGTATACATATTGTTCATATCCCTATTCTAATGTAAGATATTTCTAAATAAAATTACATAAAATATACACACACACATACATACATATAAAGGGCTTACAGGAATATCACTAGTACAGTACTTAGTAAAGAATATATCTACATTTTTGTTTTGAAATTATATTACCTTTTTAATTAATAAAAATGATTTTTCTCTCCCTCCCATGACCTCCTCCCCATTGGGGAAAAAAAAGAAAAATAAGAAGCAAAGTTCTTATAAGGTTTGTAGTAAGGATAAATTGTAGCAATATTTGTAAAGCACTTTAAAAACCTTAAGTCCCTATATAAATGTTGGTTGTTATCACTCTTAATTATTCTCAGTG
Organism: Potorous gilbertii; assembly: GCA_028658325.1. NCBI lineage: Eukaryota > Metazoa > Chordata > Mammalia > Diprotodontia > Potoroidae > Potorous > Potorous gilbertii. The sequence goes on from CM053770.1 coordinate 458,927,532, forward strand.
TAACAAGTCAAGCAAAATCAATTCCTCCATTGTCCATATTCAAAAGATGTATGTGTCAACCTGGACCTAAATCCATCGCATCTCTATAAGGAAATAGGTACCATATTTTATTTATCATGGCTTCTCTGGCATCATGGTTGATCTGTACATTCATCAAAGCTCTTAAGTCTTTCAAAGTTGTTTGCATTTACAGTATTTCATATAAACAAATATATGCATGTATGTATGCACATATGTAGTATAAATGTTCATAATATAAATGTAGTATATACATATATAGCATACATGATATATTATAAATTAGAGGGTATAAATTATTATAGTGTATACTATAGAAATTATTGTTCAAATTTATTCTTGTCGTATAAGTTATTCTCCTTGTTCCTTGCACTTCACTATTATCATAAGAAAAATAACCTGATTAAATATCTTTGATTTGGAAAATATTCCTTCAGAGGGTCATTTTAGCTTTCATGGAATGGGCATGGCGGGATCAATTACCTCACTCAGTACATTTCTTCCCAAATCAATTTTAGACCCTTACTTCCTTTTCCTCTTTCAGACTCCATTTTTGAGTTAAAGCCTCTAATTTTTGACTATCTAAATGAGACCCTACTGTATATTTTTACATCTCCACAAATACACTTTAATTTGGGAACTTCCTACACCAAAGTCAAAAATTAAAGTGATAAATACAAAGGAGTTATCTGAGGTACTAAAAATTTGAGTAACTTGCTCAGGGCCACACAAGTCTTAAGTTCCAAATACACAGGCCTTCCTGACTCAATCTAGCATCCCTGCCAGACCAACAACTAGCTTTAAGTTTTGTTTAAATAAAATGGGTTTGGTTTTCATTTAGCTTTGTTTTGTTTTAAGAAGCATCCCATACATAAGCTGTACCCTAGACTACTTTAAGTTAGTAAAGTATATGCTTATTCAATTACCAAATCATAGTATTTTGAGAACCAATCACTACCTGCATTGTTTCTATATACAACACTCCTGGTATATGTGTGTGTGTGTGCTTGCATGTATATGTATGTGTGTATGTGTGTATCTGTATATATAATATGCATGGATATGTGTGTATATGCATATGTATGTGTATATATGTATTATGTATGTGTACATATGTATATGTGTATAAATAAAATTAAATAAATTGGGAGATATATATCAAAATACCAACTTAAAAATTTAGTGAAAAAATCCTAATCAAAAACCACTGATCTGTTTATTTCTTACAGTCTCATGAGAATGATTTTTAAAGAAAAAAGACATCATTTCTTATTCATACACAGAGCCTGTTTGTATAAGCTCTTGTTGAATATGAAAACAGAGTGGTGGTGACTTTTTTTTAATTTGGAAAGGAAAATTCATCCTATGGGCATGTATGGAAGAGAATTATTAGTTGCTTTGAATTGCAAATTTATATTACTTTCAATTTGTTGCTAAAATAAAAGATAAAAAAAGATTAAAAAATCTGTGAAAAATTTTGCCATGTGAATGATTTCTCCATCCCTGTACAGAATGGCTACTAAAGTGAACTCTTCTTTTTTTTCTATGATAAAGAATTTAATCCAAATTGAAATGTTTTCTAAGTCTAGACATTTTGAAAAAATTTTTCAGGAAATGTCTTAGATAATTTTGACCAGAATCAATTAATCACTCAATCATAAAACATTTATTAAATATATACTAAATGCTTGGAACACAATGAAAAGGGAAATACAGTCCCTGACTTGAAGAACTTGTATGAGTGAAATACACACATATGTATACTGGTATATATACATATATATGTGTGTACACACTTATGGATATATTACACATGTGCATGTATATATGTACATATTTATATACACATACACTTGTACATATGTATAAATACATATATTCAGTCATTTTTATTAGTGTCCGACTCTCTGTGACCCCATTTTTGGTTTTCTTGGCAAAGATACTGGAGTGGTTTGCCATTTCCTTCTCCAGCTCATTTTACAGATGAGAAAACTGAAATAAACAAAGTTAAGTGACTTTCCCAGGGTCACACAGCTGGTATCTGATGCCAGATTTATTTCTCTCCACTGTACTATCTAGCTGCCCCACTTATCCATCATCCAGGGCACCTCCCTATTGTCCAGAAGAAGATAAGGTTTGTAATATTCCTTGGTCACCACAACCCGATGACTCCCAAAGTCATTCCACTAACAATGGAAACCTTTCTATGAGGTTCTCTCAGCATATGAAAATTATTTTCCACTTCTAAGAGGCTTTGCTTGATGACTAGACATTATCTAGAAACCTTCCCAGATTAACCTTCTATTGCTTTCTGCAAAAATAACCTGTAGTGGGAAAAAAGATTTTGCCTCATTGAGTTTTAGGACTTAAGAACACTGACAAGGGTTCTTACTTAGATTCTATTAATAATTAGAAAATGCTCTTCTTCTATTTAATAAATGAGGAAAAAAGCATTGCTAATAATAGTATGAGGGAAGCTAGGTGGTGCAGTAGAAAGAGTGCCAGGCCTGGAGTCAGAATGATTCACCTTCCTGAGTTCAAATCTGGCCTCAGACACTTACTAGCAGTATGATCCTGGGCAAGTCACTTAATCCTATTTGCCTCAGTTTCTTCATCTGTAAAATGAGTTGGAAAAGGAAACATCCAACCACTCCAGGATCTTTGCTAAGAAAACCCCAAATAGGGTCACAGAGAGTAGGACATGACTGAAAAGACTGAACAGGAAGAGAATCACTGGCAAAAATAGGGAATTCTATAGATGGAAATAAAGTTCTTGGGAGAAAAACATTGAATAGATCACTATTTAGATAAATTTTTAGCATGGAAAATTAGAAATAATTAAATGATTGCCATCTGTATACTTCAACTAAATATATTTTATAACCATTTTGAACTCAAGGAATTTGAAACATTTTAGAACAATCACAACTGTGGTTATGCAATATTTACATTCCTAAGAGTGATGCTTGGCCTTCCATCGGGCCTTAAGTATTCTAAATATGCCCATTTTTTTAACTACTGATTGACCTACCTATACACCAAGAAATCTCTACGTACCCAATAACTAACTTTGTTAGCTACATTTAGGGTTAGGAATACAAGGTTAGCAGTTAGCTTAGCAACCTTCTTTTATATTCAAGTATTCACTGAGCAAACTTTACTAATCACACTTCCCTTGTGGTTGGTAAGTCCAGATCATCTGCTGACTGACTACTCTTTAAGATCCCCCTCCTACCAAGTCCCTGTAAATCTGCCTAGCAATAGCAAACAGATATATAAGGCCAGGGGATTTAGGAAAACTCTTCTTTTGGTATGGATAAACCCAAAGTCTTCCTCCTCACTATTATGTGCCTGTGGACAGGGGAGCCATACACACGTTTACAATCCTTTGGGTAATAAACTCTTTGTCTCACCTACCTTGGAGTGTTTACATTCCTTTTCAGCACCTCCTCATCCACAATTCCATCACACTAAGTAAGATTAAAATCTAGATTCTTCAGAGTGAATATGAATAGAATTTTTATATGAAATCATGCTTGGGCAGTACTTACAGAGCAGTTTTTATCCGCATTTCTTTTCCAGTGTTTCTTGTCTAATTTCTTACTTGATGTGGAATGAACTGTGGCATAATTTTGCATCCGAGGATTTAATCCCAGGATATTCTGTATAAAGAGAAAAAAAGCTCAATATTTCATATTTTAAAATAACAAAATTTTACGCAAATCAATACATTTCCTTGTCTTCAAAAATGAAAATACCATGTACATAATAAGAATAAAATTGAATAAGTACACAGCAATTTCACTGACCTTGCTAAAGTAACAAAAAAATTTAAGTTAAACTGCATTGTGTGCATGCAATACTTCCCAAACTTTGAATTTTAACGTCAATATTTTCATGCTGCTACATGGCTGTAATAATGCCTAAAGATCCAAAGAATCAAAATTGGAGGTCACCTAAAGGTAACAGAAAATTACATGTTGGGTATAAAGAGCTTTTGGCATATAACAAAAATTGCGCAAAAGAATAGATATAAAAGATACCCTAGAAGAACGGTTTGATATAGTAGGACTAGAAAAGAAGATGAGTCAGAGTAGAAGCAAGCAACATTAGAATTTAAGTTCACTGTAAGTAGAGATTGTTTCATTCTTTGTACCTTGAACACCTGGCAAAGTAACTGAAAAATAATAGATATTTAATAAATTTTTTTTTATTGGAAACAGAGAGATAGTCTGTATTAACCATTGGTACCTACTTAATATCAAGAAACCCAAAGAAAAACCGCAAATTAGGTTATCTGTTGGGGTTCCTGGAAAATATAGGGAAGACTCAGAGTCACCAAGGTTTAAGTTGGCATTCAGCCATCAAAGTCTTGAAATGTTCAAAACAAGTGGGAGTAATCCCCCCCCCAAAAAATCATAGTATCATAGATCTAGCCATGGTCCGATTATTTAGTTCAATTTTGTATCTAGAGCATGTCTGTCAATATTGAGTGACTTAAACAAGTTCACAAATCTACTAACTGATAGAGCCAAGATTTAATATCAGGTTTTCTGACTGAAAACATAGTAATTCAGCCACTGTTCTACTCTGTTTAGTGGCAAGGAATGTGAAGTTCAAGGTATAGACAACTCATTCATTAAATTTGTAGGGAAAGACAAAGAAGATGGTGACTTCAGTAAGCAACATGTTATAGGAGACTGTTTTTTCCCCAAGGATAGGGTAGATTAGGGATGGGGAACCTTTGCTTCAAGGTCACATATGGCCCTCTAGATCCTCAGATTTGGCCCTTTGACTGAATCCAAACTTCACAGAACAAATCCCCTTAATAAAAGTATTTGTTCTAACTTGGACTCAGTCAAAAAGCCACAACCAAGGACCTAGAAGGCCACATGTGGCCACAGGTTCTCCACCCTTGGGTTACGATATATTTGAAAGCAAAAAGAAGCAGCAATGTAGAGAAAGAAATTATACTACATAACACGCTGTCGGGAGAGAATATTTGAATGGGTAAGGCCTAGGTGGAGGTGAATAACATTGAGAATATGGTGATATAGATTAGTTTTATAAAGGAAATGTGATCTTTTGGAAGAAAGGAAGGAAAGAAGAAAGTACAAAGAGACTTTTTGAAATGGAGAATAGAGAAGATGAGGGACTCGACAGAACATAGCCTCACTCTTTGCAAATCAGCAGGAAGAATATATTTACATAGTTGGGGATTATCAGTTAAAACAATGAAGTCCCTCCAGAAATGTGGTGGTAAGTATTAAACACATTAAACACATGTTATCTTATTAGTGTAGAGGCAGCTAGGTAAGGCAGTGGGTAGAGTGCTAAGCCTGGAGTCAGGAAGACCTGAGTTTAAATCCAGCCTCGGACACTTACTAGTTATGTGTGGGCACACTGTTTGCCTCAGTTTCCTCATCTGTAGAATGAACAGGAAAAGAAAATGGCAAACCATTCTAGTATCTCTGCCAAGAAAACCCCTATTGTTGGACACAACCAAACAACTGAATAACAACCACCATAACATTCATGTGACTCGGGTTACCTTTGTCTCCCTCAGTAACCTCAACTTTAAAATGGGGATTGTTATAATAGCTACCTCACATCGTTGATATAAGGATCAAGTGAGATAATATTTGTAAAGTGCTTAAGATGGTGCTTGGCACACAGTGGCTGCATATCAAATGTTTCTTCCCTTCTTTTTCTTTTATATTAAACTATGATCTGCTTCATTCTAGATACTGTAGGCCCCAATGCTATTTAAGACCACTGCTTTTTAGCTGCCATGACACACTATTCACTCCTATTCAGCTTGCAATTTTAATGAAACTCCTAGAATGTTTTCAATGAACAAATCTCTATCAAAGTACAGTATTTTCATGCCTTCCCAATCCTGTACTTGTGAAGTGTATTTTAAAACTCAAATTTAAGAGTGATATTGAGCACTCCTGCTATCTTTTCTATCTCTGTACTATGGTCATTGCAGAAGTGGGAGGGTAACACACAGGACTGAGGGATGTTTGTAAATGTGTATTACCACACCCCATTCTGTATCCAGCCAAAAAAATTCATCAAGAAAAAGTAGCAAGAAGGTAAAATACCCACCATCAGGTGGCTGAACTTTTGGTGACAAGTCTCTCCACAGTTAGGTAGGATATGGTGAAAGCATTCACATTCTCTCTTATCTGATCCACATTTCAAATCTTGCCAATTTGCTACAATCTTTGTGAACCTGTTTGTTTGTTTTTTAGTTGTTTTTTGATTTGTTTGTTTTGTTTTAGCCTTCAAAAGCATAAGTTTGCATCTATACCATACTAAGAAATCACACTAGGGCTTATGTGAAAGTTTCTTGAGACTTTGAGAATTCTTTTCCTCAGTAAGTTTAAAACCTACCTAAATTTGCCACTAAGTCAACTAAGGAATAATTAATGCTTTTATCTCAGTGATGATTAACATCCTGTTTTCTAAAGATAACAGTGATGAATCTGAATGGATTAGTGTTCCTATATCTAAATCTTCCATTCAAAAAGGTTGAAATACCTAGATTGGGTCTGAGATCTATAATGGTAATTTAAATGGGAAGATCTTTCCCATTCATTAATATGCCCATCCCTGCTTAAGTCATAAGGAAGCCTGAGTCACATAAGTCTAAGTCACATGAGTCTAAATCACATGGAACAGAAAGGGGTGGAGCTGGAGCAGAGCTGAGAGGAAATCTGTTCAGAGCAGCCAGAACTGAGAGAGAGAGAGAGAGAGAGAGAGAGAGAGAGAGAGAGAGAGGGAGAGAGAGAGAGAGAGAAGCAGGCAGCCGGCCAGTGTGAGTGAGAGCTTATTTGTAATTTGTTTAAGGGAGTTGGTTTGTGGGAAGTCTAGCAGGAAGGCTTGGGGATGGTGTTGTCCTCTGCAGTTATTGTGTATAGATTTCTTTGTTACTATGTTATTATGATAGACTTGTCTTTCTAGTGTCTGAATAAAAGCTTTGGTTCTGTCTTCCATGTGGAGAGTCTGTTGAATTTCCTGATTCAGAATTGTGTCAGCATATTCATGGCCATTATAGAAGCTATGAATATTATGTTGGCACTACAAGGTCACAGCTTTGTTATTTTGATTGCACAGACATAGACTGTGTGGTGTTGCAGTCAACTTTTTATAATACAAGGCAGTTAATTCAACCTGTTGATGATTTAGAATACTGCTTCTGCTATACAACATAAAACCAAGAACTGAATTCCACCTTTCCTTTTATACTTATTAGGAAAGAATTGTCGTTCAGACTTACAATCATGACGAACAAGGTGTCATAGTAGAGAAGAACAAAGGATCTAGACATAAGATCTGGGTTTAATTTGGGACTTGTTTCTTACAAGCTGTGTGACTATGGTCAAGTCACAAACTCTCATCTTCAGTCCCTTTAAATATAAAATTATCATTGCGATAATCTACCTTGCAAGGTTGTTATCAAGATGAAATGGGAAAATGTGTGTAACAGTTTATAAATTACAGAATATTATGTAAAAGGGAATTGTATATGAGCCCAAGACCAGAAATATGTCACCATCTAAACAGGGATGTCTTCTGCTCTACTAGCATTAAATTCAGGAAAGACAGTCCAATTTAATTCATTCCATTTTCATATAATTTTCCAAAGTGACTTAAATTCCATGCAACTGATTAGCAGTGAAATTGAGTTAACACTCTGAATCTCCAAGGGATTTAAAAAACAAAAGAAACACCTCATTTAGACATCACTGTTGATTGCAAAAAAAGCAAACTTTAATCACAGAGGACGGCCCCTCAATTCCATCTTTGATAGTGGTGCCAGGAACACGTTTATTCTCCTTGTTTTCCAGCCAAAAAAGATTAGGGATACATAATATTAACTTTTTCTAAAGTTGTTATATTTACGTTATATTTCTTTTATTACCTGCAAAGGTTTTACAAGTCCCAAATACTGTCTACCCAGTTTTGAGAAACAGCACTTATTTTCAGTTTATGGCTGTACATTTGCCTGAAAATCATCTGAAGGTACTTTAATGCCTTCTCACACAGATTTTCCAAATCTCATGCAGATTATCCTTGCTGAAGAGCAGACTTGTGAGTATGCTGGGAAAGCCCTGAACACAGTAATGAGAACTCGGGTTTGAATATGGTCCCTGAAGTCTCTTCCATCTCTTAACTACTGTGTTCTAAGAATTCATAAACACTGCCTCTGATATTAACTGCTTGTGTTATGGTGGGAAAATCATTACAAAATCTTTTAACTTCAGTTTCTAATCTGAAAACTGGAGACAGCTGGGTGGTGTAATGGATGGGGTGCTGGTCTGGAGTACAGAAAACCTGGGTTCAAATCTGAACTCAGACACTTTCAGCTATGCGAGCTTGGGTAAGTCATTTGATTTCTATCTTAAAAATGGGAATAAAAGCAACATGCTCTCACAGTTCTTGAGTATAAAATGAAATATTTGTAAAGCACTTCATAAAATTCAAAGTGCTATATAAATGCTAGCTATTGTTTATCATTAAAGTGCAGGTACTACTACAAATATTACCTACCTCATAGGATTCTTGTTAGAATCAAATAAGATGTCTACAGCACTTTGTAGAATTTTAAAATCATTAAAGGGAATTAGTTGGGAAAATGGATGGGATACTGGACTTGAGGGTCAGGAAGAGCCAGGTTCAAATTCTGCTTGAGATACTTACTAGTTGGGTGACCCTGGGTGACAGTAACAATGCCTACCTCCCAGGATGCTGTGACGACCAAATGGATATGAAGCACTTTGAAACTTCTCAGGTGCTAGATAGGATTTGGTCAGGATTGAATTTCCATTTTGCTGCCGGATCATTTAGTGGAAAAAACAGTGGGTTAGGAGTCAGTATAGCTAGATAATTATTCTGGCTATACCAAGTCAGTCCAAAAACATTTATTAAGTGCCTACTGTGTACCACACATGGTGCTAAGTGCTAGGGAGACAAAAACAATTAAAACTCAATTGTTGCCCTCAAAGAGCTAACAGTTTAATAAGGGAGACACCTGAAAACAATGTACAAATAAAATATAGAATAGATAAATGGGGGATAAAAGATGAGAGTTCATCTAGGACTTGAAGGAAGTCACACAACAAAAATTAGGAAAAGGAATCCAGATATATGGAACTGCCAGTGAAACCGCTTAGAATCTAGAGAGGAAACTTCTTAGAGTAACAACAAGAAGGACAATGTCTGTATTACGGAGTGTGTGGTGGGGAATAAGGTATAAGAAAGCTGGAAAGGTAGAAAGGAAGCACAAGTAATTGATGTTGGGCAAATCACTTCTTTTCCCCAGGTCATAGTTTTCTTATCTGTCAGAAAAAGGTGTTCTAATAGATCATGGTAACATGAGTTTAGAGGCCACTGAGTTCCATCCCTTCATGTAACAGGAAACTGCGGCACAGGGAAGTTAAGTGATTTGTCTCAATGATATCTAGAATCTCTTCAAGCTCACATTTTATGATTCTGTAATTGAGAAGAAGGAAAAAAAAGTTGAATATCATAGGTCCTTATACCTATACTTTAGAGACTTTTCCTTCCCTGTCTGCTGTCCAGGAAAAAAATAAACCACCACAAAATAAAGCAAAAAACCTCTTCTTTCAATCAAAAAGTAGTCTCAATCTTTTTTTAGTAGCCTTTAGTATGGATGTATGCTGCAAAGCTTTCTAAAAGAGTAAATAGATCATACTGGTTCCTTACCATTCAAATGTTTATTATATCATATTTATTGAACAGAGAATATATACCTAGAACTCTGGCAATATAATCACTCTTCCCATTCCCTTCACTAAGTCAGTTATTTCTCTTTCTTGATTCATATGTCATCATATAGAAGACCCTATTTTTACAGGTCACAGAATTGACTAAAAAAACCGGAAATTACAAAATCTCTCATTCTTATTCCTCCAAACAAATTTTAAATTGGAGATTTGATTTGGTAGAGCCATCTTGAATGCTCTATTATAACAATGTGTTCCCCAGGCCAATGTAAAATCATAGAACATTCCTTGACAAATGCAACCACATATAACTTTGTCAAACAATTCCAAGTGTTAGTATCAAGGGAAGCATAAAATAGGAAAACTGATGCTTACAAAAGGAGTTTGGCACTGTCATGAAAAGGGTCCAGTTCAAAATCCAAATGGATAAGAGAATACCTTGCATATTGTGAAGTTTCACAGATGTTCCTATTTGCAAATGTCATTGTTCTCATAATAGTATATCCTAGAATATTATGAAAAGTTTCCTGAATAAGATATATAATGGAAAAGATTTCAATTTAGCTATATATGCTGGGACAAAAAAAAAAGCAATTGGATAAAAAAAGTCTACCTTCAGAGTGCTAGGGTAGGGAACCTACAGCCTTTGAGGCAACATATGGCCTTCTAGGTGTTGGTTGTGGCCTCTTGACTGAGTCCAAGTTTACAGAACAAATCCTTTTAGTAAGGGAATTTGTTTTGTGAAGTTTGGATTCAGTCAAAGGGCCACACTTGAGGACCTAGAGGGCCCTGGTTCAGATTATGACATGTAGTTACTGCATGGGAACTCCCATCAACTTGGTCTATGAGAAGTTATATCTTGGAAAGACACTGCTCATGAATAGTGTATGGGGCTCAAAGTAAAATAAGGAGTCAGAGGTGTAGAATGCATTTGGGAAATGACAGTGCTTTTGATAAATACATGCTTCTTTCTGAAAAGATTCCTTTTTTTCTTTTTCTTTTTTTTAGCAAATAAGGGGGGAGAGGGATCATCCTGAAGGCAGGAAGACCTAGGTTCAATTTCCACCTCTCTCCTAAACTGGGTGTGTGATACTGGGCAAGTCACTTTTCAGTGATGTACACGGCTCTAAGTTGCAGAGGAGATGCAAAACTACAATGGTACAGGCATCTGACTCACTGAAGAATTTCACATACCAGTAAAAAACTGATCTAATCCCTATCTCTGTCCTTTAATTGGTGTGATGTGACTACAGATTTGAATTTCAAGTCTCTAAAACATTTGTCACAGGTCACTCAATGACAATGGGAAGATGCATGGTGGGTCTGGTTATATTACTATCAGATAACTTCAGAGAAGAAGAAGGAGAAAGAAGAGGAAGAAGGAGGAGAAGAAGAAGGAGGAGGAGAAGAAGGAGAAGGAGGAGAGGGAGAAGAAGAAAGACATTATTAGAAAAAAAAAAGTCTTGCTAGCAAAGGAAGTGGGTCCTCTGTGAGAAGTGCGAATGAGGGACAATAGAGAGATAGCCTTTGTGCTCCACTAGAACTTATAAGATATTAAAAATTCCAGAGCAAGGTCTCCTGAGGGCCCCTTGTAGAAGATATATGCAAGGACATGGAAGAATTATACTGGATGAGCAAGTACAGATGAATTGTGACCTATTTCACTGTAAGCAATGTACACATCAGTGAGATCATAAACAGAACCAAGTATCAAAAGATGCTACCTCTTACTCTGATGTCTCACATGTGAAAGTCACCCCAGGTTCCTCAAAAACTATGCCAATAAATTAAAATCCCTGGTGAATGTTACCAAGCTGGAAAACTTGATATAGAGTGAGTGAGAATCTAGGTATCAAACATCTAAAGACCAATGTAGATCATCATTAGCAGATTAGCTACAAGTGATGACGTTTTGTTTTGTTTTTTCCTGCTGCAATTACTGAAATTTTTAAAAAATTGTCTTCCATCTCACTGGGACCACTTTCTGATCTTGCTCTTTCAACGATTATGGAAAAATAGAAGAAAAGTAGGCAGAGCTCGCTATGAATTACATAGCTCTGGATCATCAACCAATGGTAATTTGACCACCATTACTCTCAATGTGTTATTTCTTTCTCATAACCGATGCTAGTGGAGGAACTGATACATATCCATATTGACATTTTCTACTAAATTATGTTAGAAAATGTAAAAAAGCCACAAGCAAAAAGGATGGTGCACAGGTTCTGCTTAAAGAGACAATTTAAAGAAAAAACTAAAACAACTTTTGTTGCTTACTGTTTTGTAAATTTGTTGTAAACAACAATAACATAGAGATTAATGTGATCACTTTTCTAGGGAAAACAAAAATTATACCAAGGGACACTCGGTCATCTTAACTTGAAGAATTCATGATGAACATAAGCAAAAAAGATCACTGCAAAAGTAATTGCTGCTTCCATGCCAACTCTATTATAGAAAATGAAAAGTAAAGAAGCTCTATTTAGGACTTGCCAAGATCTCTCAAATTCAATTGACCTGTACTTTCATGTTCAACAAGTTCAATGTAAAAATTATCATGAGGAGAAAGACAAAAAAATTGTTAGAAAATATAGCTTGGTACAACACACAACAAACATCAGGAGATATAACCTACATAAAAAAAATTCTAAAAAAAATATGGCTTGGGAATGAAGGAATAAAAATGGTAAACACTTCCAGACCATTCAGAAGATTTAAACTCCATGTATTTGAATACTTTCTTCAAGAAAAAAAGGGATTAAGTAAATACAGTGAATATTCAATAACAGAACAATAACTTTGACTATTTCCTAACAAACAGGAACTGACTGGGTACAGACCTAGTCCATTTATCATTCAGGAATCAATTGTTTATAGGCTGCAGTCAGACTATCTGCTGAATAAACCAAAAGCCAAAGGAGATGTAAAGCAGAAGTAAGCATGGATTAATAGCGTAAAGCAGTGAAGTATCAGTTGAAAATGAACATCATGGACTCTCTCCATATTTGGAAAGGCAAGAACAATTATTTAAGCCATATTTAAACTGCCTTCCATGTTGATGGACCTAGGTTAGATGACCTAGGTTATTCTGACCTAGTCAGAACATTTGCAAGTTAGTATGTAGCATGTGAGACAACGAGGAAGCGGACAATGGTCTAGGCTCCTTGGTCTAGGTGTTCTTCCCTCTTGAACATCCTAGAGTTGCTCTGTATGGCCTGGGATTCTGTACTTCTAGGAAGGAAAATGAATTCAGAGCTCATGTGGATATCCATCTGTCCCTCTCCCCAGCCCCTAGAATTAAGGGTGGTCCACAGATAGGTCTTATACTGCTTGGAAGGAAAGAAGAAACAGCTAAAGTCGGTGGGGGTGGGGGGAAGATTGGAACAATGATGCTGTATCCTACATGTTTTGCCCCACAGTCAAGTATTGGATCTTTCTGATCTGAGCTCAATTCCCCATCGCTAGGGAATATGATCATTGGCAGGCATCTTTGTGAAAGACCACAACAAAGATGGACGGCTTCATATTATAACAGCAACACCAAACACCTATTTAAATGAGCTGTCAACTATTTTTTAAAAATATGTAAAATGGATAAGAACAAAGACATTGACCTTATCACTATTTTCTAGAGAAGTGAAGGATGACAGGATTTTTTTTTCTTTTAGACTCAAACACCAAAACACAAATAGAGGATAGAGAAAAGAAACAAAAACATATCATAAACTTAAATATTGGAACTTAAATACAAAGTAAGAAATGAAAAAACAGCATACCATGTGCATAGCAGAACATGAAAGAATTCAAAATATGTAACAAATTTTCATTTCAAGAAAGACTGTATGATAAATAATATATGTTGTGTTGAGAACTGCTCATCTTTTCTCTGCCTCCTTGTAAGTTTTCTTTTGTTATCTGCCATGCACTCTTATACTTTGTTCTTTTTTCCCTCTTCCCCTACCCCAGAAGGCTACAATTAAGGGAGGATATGTTTCTCTATAGCTATAGATACCTAAATACATACATAGATATATATTTTCCCAAATAAATTCTACTTCTGATCTTTGTTTTTATGTATATATGTGTGTGTGTGTATCTTGTTTCCTATCCCTCTCTGCTTCTATTTTTACCAGCTACCTTGCCCTCCTATTACCTGACTAGCGCCCCCCAAAGGCTTTCTCTATTCTCCTCCCAATCCCATAAATCTAAACACGCTTCTATAGTCCCCTATAAACTATTCCTTCACCTTCCCTCTAAAGACCCCTCCATTGTCCTCTCCTGCCTCCTTATCCCCTTACTATTTTATTTCTTCTGAATTTAGAAGACTTTTATACTCTTCTAAATACATACATATTGTTCCCTCTTAAACCCATTCCTGATGAAAATAGATTACCAGAACTATCAGCCCTACTTCCCCATCTAATTCCTTTGTATCCATTCTTCTTCTTCTTGCACTTCATTTTATAAAATAATTACTCTATTTAAATGTTCTTAAATAGTTTTACTTTTTAAATTCATATCATACTCAGGTTTACCCCAATCTTTCTTATGGGTTACCCAATTATTAATAAGAATCTTAGACATATATATATTTTACATTATATGTATATATGTATGTTTATATATGTACATATGTATATGTGTATATATACATACACACACACACACACACACACACACACACACACACACACATATATATATATAACAGTCTGTCCTTATTGAATCCCTTATAATCAGTCTTTGGTACTTTGGTATGTACCTCATATTTTTCTTGGCTCTTGTATGTCAAATCTATTAAGTTCAGGGAATTTTTTTTAAAAAAACAAAGTCTTGAAAGTCTGACAGTTGATGAAATGTTCTTTTTTTTTCATTCAGAATTATGCTTAACTTTGCTGGGTATGATATTTTTGTCCAGAGCCCCAGTTCTTTTGCTCTTCAATATACAGTGTTCCAAAACTTGCAGTCCTCTAATGTCTCCACTGCTAGGTCTTGTGTGTTTCTAATTGTGGCACCATCATATTTAAATTGTTTTATTCTTGTTGCTTTTAATATTTTATCCTTGAGTTGGGGGGGAGGTGGGAGTTTAGAATTTGAATATAATATTCCTGAGTTGTCCTCATAGGATCTCTTCTAAGTCGTGATCAACAGAATTTTTCTATTTCTACTCCACCCTTATTTTAATGCTTCTTGGCAATTTTCTTTAATTATTTCTTTTATTATTTTATCAAGATTCATTTTTGACTATAACTTTCAGTTAGTCTGATTATGTTTATGTTTTCTCTTTTGGATTTATTCTCCAGATCTATTGTTTTTCTCATAAGATGTTTCACTTTCTCTTTTATTTTTTTCATTACTCATATCTTCTTTAATTATTTCTGGATCCCTTATAATTTTGCTGGCTTCTCCTTTCCCAATTCTCATTTTCAAGATGTTATTTTCTTCCTTAAGGTTCTGGATCTCCTTTTTTAATTGGTTGACTTTCTTTTCATAACCTTGTTTTCTCGGACAATTCTTTGTTTTTAAGTTTTTCCTTTATCTCTGGATCATTTGATTTTTAAAGTCTCTTTTAAGATCTTCAGTGAATTCTTTTTGGGCAGATGACCATGTACCGCTTACTCTTTAAGGTTTCTTTACTTCAGTGTTCTCTTTTGAAGATGAACCCCTGTCACCTCTATTCCCATAATGACATTCTAGGGTTGGATTCTTTCTCCTTTGCCAGGGCATTTTTTATGGGAATAGCTTAATTTTTGTAATAACCTCTAGCCCTGGGGTATGGGCAATGATGCCTCTTGCCCCAGATCTTTAGTTCTCCCCTCTAGCCTGGAACCAAAGCCAAACCTCCCAACCTCCTATAAGTGGTCACAATCAGGGGCTTGCTTCCTCACTGCTTCTGCATTCACTGGGCATGTGCTGGTTCCTTCTCATCCTCACCATTCTTCATAGCACAGCTGGGTCTGGTATTCCTTTTCAGCAGAGGTTCCCTAAATCTTCCCAGGCTCAGACACCCAACTCCCCTTACTATTCCAGGGGGTAAAAGTTTCTGTGGCTGGGGCTAGGCAGCTTCTCAAACCAACTAACCCCAGGGCTTGCTGCCTGTTGTTAGAGTAGACTCTGGCCTGGAGGTATTTACTCTTCAGGAGGACCAAGTCAAGTCCTGGGATTTTTCTTCGGATCTTCTCAAATTGTCCCAGGAAGACCCCCATTGTGCCCCTATTCTTCATTTTTACCTATGCTTTGTTTGCCCTAAGGTGCCAATTTATCTCTCATAGGGTAAAAATTTGGAATTTTCTGATCTACTCTGATATCTTCCCAGAATTCTCTTCAGGATCACAGGATTTAAAGCTGGAAGAGAACTTAGAAGTCATCTAGTCCAAGCCCCTCATATTACCAAGTTAAACAAAGTTCCAAAGACTTACCCTAGGTCACACAGTAAGAAGAAGAGCTGAAATTTAAAGCCACAGACTCTGTCTCCAAAGCTATTTGTCTTTCTATTACACTATTTTTGCCCTCTTTATCCATTATGAAAGTCATCACAGTAATGAGGTCCTACCTAGATCTCTTGCTCTTTCTTCTTCTTCCAAATAACACAAAATAGTTTGAATTTATGCCCAGAAGAAAAAGTTCTACATGGTTTTAACTGTTTCCTATAGGCAGCCTTTAGAACTGAGAGACAGAGGCTTTAATTAAGCTTACTGACAGTAACTAATTCCATTGTCCTGCTCACAATTTAACTAAAAGAATCTAACGTCCATTTCATCACAGCTTCTTACGCAAGGGATCATGGTTAGCTCAATTTGATTTGCAGGGTTTCATCCACAAACACCAAACAAATATATTCTAGGACCAAGGAACTTTATTATTCCCCAAGAATAGATACACATGAAGGGTAATCTGCCCTAGACCTTGAGCTAGTTACATAGAGGCCAAGGTATTATAGAAACCACACAAAACAAACTAACAAAAAATAGGCATACCCAAATTCTGTGAAAACACAGGACATACTGAGGCTAGAGTTGTCAATAACTCTGTAAGCTACTGGGCACACACCTATGATCTGGCCAGCTAACTGACAGGTAACAATCATGACATGCCATCATGAAAGGAACTAGACCTGGGGTCAGTTAGAAAGGTATGTGGTACTAATGAATAACGATACTGCGCTTGAATGGGATTAACATGTAAATATATTAATACTGAATATCACAAAAATCAACTGTGTTCTTAAAAGGATGGTGCATAATCATTCAGATGATTAAATAAATATTATCAGATAGGGTAAATGAATTGCACAAGATCAGGGGTGGGGAACCTGTGACCTTGAGTCCACATGTGGCCTTCTAGGTCCTCAAGTGCAGCACTTTGATTGAATCCAGACTTCACAGAACAAATCCCCTTATTAAATAGATTTGTTCTGTAAAACCTGAACTCAGTCAAAAGGTCACAATCACTATACCACTTCAGAAACTCTATGAGTTGCTTAGCGGAAAAAAATAAGGCATGGGGGCCCTTTCTCTCATTAACTGCCAGAAGATGGATAAACACACACACACACACACACACACACAAGGTAAGTATATATGATAAATTAAGTAAGAGTAACATGTCCTATTCTATGTGAAATATGATATATATTATATATATGTTACTCGTATGACATATATGTAGAATATGATAAATGTGAGATTAATTAGTGACAAACAATAGTGTGCACTTATTAGTCATTCATTTATACAAGCCTTTATTGAATATATACTAGGGGAAGGGCACTACCAGTTGTTTGTTTCTCTTGGTTTGTACTTATCTGCATTGTTTTGTTTTCCATAGTCCCTGGAAAATATATCTTAGAAAAAGTTGCTTTTATAATTTTTACTATTCTTTCTTATTCACAATCTGCAATAGTAGTTATAGATCAGTGAGGTCTGATTATATGGCCCTTAAGTTACTGGATAATTTTATGTTTGCAGATATACATCATTTATTTTAACATTCCTATAAGATCCTAATTATATGGGTATATGTAAAACTTGATACCTATGGAGCACAGCTGTCTGATAGGATTTATATACTTGAATTTTAAGTTATTTTTCTTTTTTATTTCTTAACTTTATGTAAACATCTAATTTTGTGGCTTCTATGTTACATTCAGTCCCTTTTATGGAATATGAAGAACATTAATTCTCCAAATAGAAATAAAAATCTTCCCCTGAAATGCTTGTATAATTCATATTTATGTGAAAACTAAGAATCTTTTTAAAATATGAAGGTAATAAAATATATTCTCTCAAGTCAAAAAGTAATGCACAAATCCTTGTCATCTAATAATGTTGGTGTAGTCATTGCTTCCTTCTCCACATATAAGCAGCTTTTGATAAAAAAAAGATTATGAATCTATATACTAATGATTCATATAACTATAGCATTGCTATAAAAAGTTACTTTAAAATTCATTTTCAGAGTTCAATATAGGATTTTGGCCATGAATATTATAAATATTTAAATTATACTCTAAAAAAGTTACAAATTTCTAGGAATGTATTGCAACAGATGTATTCCATTGGGTATGACACCATGTGGTCCCATATATGGAACAAATGGTGGGATAAACCAACAAAGGGAGCATACCCATATGTTTATTCCTGTTGGAATTCAGCAACAGAAACAGAGTTCCAAATTCAGAACTTGTGGAATTCCAAACAAAGTATATAATGTGTTCTAGAACTAATATATAAGTACAGTCTACAATTACAATGAAGGAATAAATTAAGAAATGGACAGAAGAGTTATGATTTTATAGTTGTCATCTATTGTAATATCAGAGATCTAAGAAATTTTTTTTATCCTACAGCCATGAATTCATAGGAAAAGAAACATAAACAATGTTAACATACTTTTCAAAATCTCATTATTCAACAGGCTGGGAAACTGTCCTCTTAAGAAAGGTTAAAACATATTTAAATCACAACAAAATTTTATAAATAGATAAGGAATCATAAGATCATATATTGGGAACTGAAAAAGATTTTTGAGGTTATTGAGTTCCAAATCCTCAAATTCAAGAAAAAGTTCCTGAATTAGATGCATTTCAATTGACTTAACTTTTAAAATTTGAAATACAATCATCAGGCTAGTCTTGATCTACATTTAGAACAGACATTGAACTGAAAGTGAAGGTAAAATGTTGTTTAGCAACTTCTATAAATAAAATTGTGTATACAATAAGTTAAATATAAAATTATATAAATATAGCATACATCATAAACATCTTTATATGCATTATATAAATGTATCATATCTATTCTATACTGTTACATAAAATGTATGGCTAAATATAAAATCAAACTGTTATTGAATGACTTCATTTCAAACTCCAGGAAGTCCTCCAGGGACAATGTCTCTACTTTCTTTATGGTCCTACATCCTAATACCTTTGCCTGTTCCTCCCTACCGTGGTGAGGTCACACAGACACAACATTACCACATGTGTTGAAACCGAACTTCAAGAGATCTCTTAGAATAATCTAATCAAATTCTTCCCTTACTGGACTTCTCTCCATCCACTGATTCTCCACTTGAATCCACTTCTCAGCAGTTAGCATATTTCAATGCCATTTTATTGCCTGATCCTAGATACCTCATGAGCAATAATTGTATTCTTTTTATATGCTACTAAACAGTACTGAATAAATCACAGAACCATGCTGACTTGATCATCTACAAATTCACGTTATCTGATCTCATCTTGGGCCTCATCAAAACAAGGCATATACAGCATTCTCTTCTTCTCCAGTCCATTGACTGTCTCACTATATACACAAGTGTTTACAAATCTAATCTTTCCTCAAGCCTCTTGCAGTTTCCTATTCCCCTAACCTCTCAATTAAGAATCTTGATATATACCTCACCAAAAATAAATAAATAAAAAGAATGTGTCAAGAACTACTCCTTCTCCCCTCTTTCTCATCTCACATCATTCATATGTCTGTCTTCTCTATCTTCTCCTTCATTCCAGGCTTAA
This sequence comes from Potorous gilbertii, assembly GCA_028658325.1. NCBI lineage: Eukaryota > Metazoa > Chordata > Mammalia > Diprotodontia > Potoroidae > Potorous > Potorous gilbertii. The sequence continues at coordinate 458,947,323 of CM053770.1, forward strand.
CTAATGAGGTGCCCCTTGCAAAGGATAGGTTCTATACATACTGTCCAAAAATTTCCACTGCTTTCATCACTCCTTATCTTCATTTTCTTTTCATCTACTGGCCTCTTCTCTGCATCCTATAAATATGGCCACATGTCTTATCAATATGAAGAACTCACTTGATTCTATCATCCCAGAGAGCTATCCTCTTATATTTCTCTTCCCCATTTGTGACTAAACTTCTTGAAAAAGCCATCTATACTTGATACTTCCTCTTCTCCTGTCTTCTAAACTTTCTGTAATCTGATTTCCAATGTCCTCATTCAACTGACTTCTCTTTCCAATGTAATCAATGATCTCTTAATTGCTAGATCTAATGACCTTTTCTCAATCCTCATTCTTCTTAACCTCACAGCATCAGTAGACATTATTGATCACTATCTCCTCCTGGTTATTTTCTCCTCTAGGTTTTCATGATCCTACTCTGTCCTGCTCCTGTCCTGTCTAACTGCTCCTTCTAAGTCTCCTGTGCTGGTTCTTGATTCATGGCATTCCTGAGAACCCCAACTGGATCTCAAGAGTAGGACTCAAGACATCTTCTACTTGTTGTTCTATACTATTTCACTTGATCTTCTCAGCTCTCCTGACTTCAATTATCTTTATGTGGATGATTCCCAGATCTATATGGCCTTCCTTATACTTTCTCAAGCTACACAAGGGCTTGAGTTCACAAGTCATTAATAACTTTTAGACATGTTGACTAGAGATTCCATAGGCATCTCAAACTCAACATATCCAAAACAGAACTCACCTTTCTCCTCCCAAAAAACTCCCCTCTTCTAAACTTTCCTATTATTGTCAAGGGAGTCATCATGTTCTCAATCATCCAGGCCCACAAACTCTGTATAAACCTCTTTACTTTCAATCATACCGTATTTCCAGTCTTGACAGTTTTCATTTTTTCTACCATCACATCACTTCTGTACATCTATTTCCTTACATAAACATTGCCCTAATTCAGTTCTTTACCTTGTTCTGTACTACAGCAATACCTTCCTAACTAGTCTTTCTGCCTTAAGTTTCTCACTGATTCTGCACTCATCTGCCAACATTATTTTTTGAAGCAAAGGTGACCATGTCACATAGACATTCCTTCTTCCCACTAACTAAGAGTGTTTCAATGGGCCCATTTTTCTGCATACTCTCTAATATTTGTCTTTTTTATTCTTTTGTCAAATTTTCAAATCCAGCTAATGTGAAATAGAATCCCAGGTTGCTTTAAAAATTTGATAATGAACTCAGGATACATAATGAGACCCTATATTTTCTGGGCATGGCCAATGCAGGAAATGGTTTTACTTGACTATGAATATTTGATACAAAGTTGTTTTTTTCCCCCTCAATTGGAAAGGGAGTGGCAGGAAAGAATACAGATTTTTCTCACTTAAAATTAGAAAAAACACACACACAAAAAAAAACCAACCAGGGTCTCAGCCATTCAGAAGCCTTACTTACTAATTATGAGACAATCCAAAGATATAGTGAATGGAGTGTCAACTCTGAAGTCAGGAAAATGGGTTCAAGTTGTACCTCTGAAACCACAAGATGCATCATCATGCACAAGTTGCTTAATTTCTCAGTGCCAAAGTTGATTCTCTAACCCTATACATTATAGTTACTGATCTACACAGACTGAAGTGGTTTCTTACACCAGTGTCTCAGGTCAATTTATCACCTTCAAAGATAATGACAATATTGCCTGTATTTTATAAATGTTTTTGATCAAGTTATTTTTGTTAAACTACTATTTTACCATACACCTAACCAACTAAAAATGTTTCTATTAAATACAGTGGAACTATATATTTTAATGACAAAATATTTGATGTTTAGGAAATAATCTCCAAACAACCCACTGATCAAAACAAATGTTTCCATATATAACTACATATTTAGTAAAATATGAAAACACTGCCTTATTCTAAGCAAATGAAGTCCTTTTTGTTAAACATACGTTAAGTTCGGAATCATTAATTTTATGTATTCATTTAGGTTGCTCAATGAAATTTTTAAAAAGTATTTTAAAAGGCAACTATTCTGGCCAGAGTATAACACACATAAGCTGAGTGACAAGCATACAAGATTTGTGAGTTTCATTTTTCATTGCCACAATTCACATATTGTAATAAATGATTATATTTATCTATGTCAGCATAGCAATGTAACTTTGGAGAATAAACATTCAGAATGCAATTTATTGGCTGCTTATCACAACAGCTTTTCTTTCACATAGCACAGGTAAAAAAAATATATATCTAAACATAACTTATTGGATTAACCTTTTCACAAAAAGCAGTGAGTAAGATTCAATGAATCTTGGGTAAAAATAAATTGAATTGGGAAGAATGGTTACCAAAGATTTTACTTAATAAAGTCCCAAATGAAAAGTGATGTAGAATAAAAATTCAGTCCACAGTAAGTTTGAGTGCCTTTTTTTTTAACTATTACAAAGCAAGACTGTTTTCAAACTAATATTGAATATAATCGACATCTAGGATGCTTGACCAAACAACGTGTAGAGGTTCTAAATTATAATTGTCTTTTTTTGTCTCAAGAAAATTCAGCCCCCTCTCATCACCGAACATATATGGTCTGTAGTGTGTGTTGGATCCTGTGGTAAAAGGGATATCCATCCAAGTTTAAGGGCATTGATTCCTTTAAATTATATTTGTCTTAAGAAATGCTAGAACCAGGTGGTATAAGGTCATGAAGTGCTACTTTTGATTAAATTTGGCATTTGGAGAGTCACATAATCCTCTTAGCTTCTCCAGTGTCCAACTTACTTTGGGGAGAGGGGAAGGGTGGTATCTTTTAAACCCAAAGATCTGGTATGTGTTGCTTTTCCTTATTCTTCAGCAAAGCAGTGCAAATCTCATACTTTGGGAGTGTCAGAGGCAGAAAAGTGGAATTTCAGAAAATGTAATTCCATGAATCTTATTTGGCACATACAATGACAGAAAAGGGGCCAGAGCCAAGTACAGTGTCTAAATCAGAACTCTGTTGTGTCACTCCTTTGTCTGTTAGCACCATTCTAGGAGGCATTTGGAGTGTTGAAGCAGATTGATGAAGATTCTGTGTTGGAAAAGAATTTTTTACACCCTTACAAAATAGAATTAACAGTTAGCACAAAGCGCAGCCCAACTTGGACATAAGCATGGCCCTTGCTACACAAAGAAAAGCCCTAAGGCTCAGGCCCGATCTACCACGGAAACACCATGATTACTTTGGAACAAATTCTCTTGAGACAGTAGCTTTTCCTACAGAAGGAGGGCACTTAAATGAGACATCTCCATTCTAAAAAGCAAACAAACAAAACTTTGATTCATATCAAAAATATAATGTATTTTAACTCAATATATACCATTTCACTTTTCCTTTATGGATTTTAATTGTAAAGCAGTTACCCATTCAGTCAGTCAAGGTTCTTCTTAGAAGTGACTATTAGACCTAAGGCTCTATCAATATATTTCTGAATTAACTGAGATTGAGTTTTTCCCCTATCTGGTTTTTCCCTCTCAAGCAATATATGCTCCGGTTCTTACTGTTGTTTTTCAGTTGTTTCAATCACATCTGACTTCATCATCTCTTTCTATAGTTTTATTGGTAGAGATACTAGAATACTTTGTCATTTCCTTTTCCAGCTCTTTTTATTTTTTCCCGTTGTTTTTCCTTATTTTTTTCTTTTGTTCCTTCCTTCTTCCCTTTCTTATCAGTATGAATATCCATCTCTTGGATTATAGTATCTGGTATCTATATAGTACTTTAAGATTTAAAAGTAGCTAGGACTGCATTACTTCATTGGATCCTTATACAACCCTGTGAGGAATGCAAGTGGGACAGGCATCCTTGTTCACATTTTATAGAAGAGGAAAATGAGACTCAGTTCAGTCAGGTGACAAAGTTGCACAGTTTATTAGGCTGGGCTTCATCCTAGATTTCTCCTGACTCAAAATCTATTAAATTAAAGTGTCTCATTGAACCAGTCATGTTATACTTGTTTTTTTTTCCCCAAAAGAAGAATACATCCTTCTTTGGTTGCTTTCCTATTCTATTATTGACATGCCTCAGTCTTTATCAAAATCCTCTTTACCTAATTCTCATTTTCCTGTAGGACCTTTGGGTATGTATCTTCTTCTCCTTCCTCTACAAAACTGCTCATCATTTTGGAAACCAGTTCAAACTGGAGTGGATGACCCTCTTGTTTCATATGGACAAACAAGGGAGATACTCCAGTAGAACCTTGCGGACCAAAATCTAAACATTCCAGCATCATCACGACCCTCACGTCTCTGCAAAATGGTAGCGACAGGTACAAAACGAGAATCAAGCCAATGGTTCACATACTATCCTTTCTATATACTCAAAACCATTTCACAGTAGATTCCTTTGCCTTAGTGTGGGTTTCTATTCCCCAAAGTTATACTTTTTTTCCATGAAATTTCCCTTTAGTCCTCAGATTTGCTAGGTCTATGGCAGATCCAATAGGCCATCAATTTATATTATTGAAGTTTCTTAAATCATCAGTACTTGATCTCATGCCTCCATTCAACCAATGAGTATTCATGTCTCAGTGTGTCCTGCATATGCATAAAATTCAATAAGATGTTTTTTGAGCATCTGCTATGTATAGTAGGTACCAGAAAAGCTATAGATATAAATAAGATATTGAAAAAAATGTATTACCTAAGGGGAATACAACTCTAGCAAAATCCTACTCCATTGTATAATAATGTAAAAATGTATTACCTAAGGGGAATACAACTCTAGCAAAATCCTACTCCATTGTATAATGACTCCAATGTATAAAGAGAACCCTGAGTTCTTGAAGTTTCTTCCCACAGAATTCAAGCATCAAGACATCCTAAGGAGTATATGAAAGTCTTTGAGAATACCCTAGTGATGGATTTCATTTCTCTTATCTAACAACCAGCCTACCTAATTTCAGAGAAGTGCACTGGCAATTTGGTCACAGAGTAATGAAATACTTTTGGCCACAACAACACTTAAAGATTCAACATAAAGTTGTAGAGGGTTTGCCAATAAAGTAGAATTTTTGATAGGTCTTACAAAACTGGAAAGGTTATGCATATCAGTTTGGTAGTACACTATTATTCAAAGACCAAACTAAATTTGTAGAGCCTTATCACCTTAAATTAATGAAATGCCAAATGGAAGTTAAGATAGCCTCAGAAAGAGGAAGAAAAGACTAGATGTCTTTTAGTAATGATGAAAGGAGAAGTAGTGTAGGAAGCAGTCAACAGATGAGATCAGGCGTGAGGTTGAATTAATGGAAGATTTCTGCCTGCATCTTCAATCTGTTACATGTAAATTTATCAGAGGACTGGAGTCACCTGATTTATATGCAGATAAATAAGATTCTATACCACTCAGAAATGTATAATTCAGTCTGGTACCTTTTTGAGTCACTTACTTGTAAAAGGTGTTTGGCTCTCCCTAACATGGGTATAGGTGGAATTAGTCCATGGCAAATGGAATAATCCAACCAAGTTGGTTCTAGTGCAACTTGCAAAGAAGGAGCAAATGGAGAAAGCTGGATTGTTTCGTCAAATTTCCAGACTCATGGGAAGTAATGCTATAGGCAGAAAATGTGGTAGTGGAGATGAGAATAATATTCAACTATGCATTCAACCTTTCACAACAAATATCTACAAAAGGTATAGAGTGCATTCATGATACCAAGTGAACTTTAGTGTGAAGCCAATGGCAAGTAGAATTGAAGTATAAAAAAGGACCATCCTGGCTTAGTCTAACACTCAAACTGAAAAGCAAAGCTGCCACAACCAGGATAGTGAAATACTGCTCTCCTCACTATAATGAGAAGGTCTTGACAGAAAGAACTTTTCTCTGGAAAAAAATGAACTGGTGACCCTACCTGTTGGCAGCAGTAAAGAAGAAAAAAAGGAGTATTGACCAACACTGAATGCTCAGATTTATGGAGAGGTGGAGGAGTGATGACAATACCTACTAAGAATTACGGAAAGCTACAAGAGACATAATGGACCAAGGGATTAAAAGAGGCAATATTTCTTGGAAGCCCTATATAGTACTTGATTTTAAGTGAATGTGGCTATTCTTGTCTCTGATGGAAAATTACTCATTGGTCAAATGTTGATATTTTACATTAAGTGGTTAATTAAGGGATTTATTCTTTACTTCAAACTGTACATCAGTATTTTTCCACATACTCTCAAGACCCAATCTCCTCCAGGAAACCTTTTCTGACTGCCCTGATTTCTTCCTTCTCTGAACTTTTATAACAGTCTGCATCATCCTAAATATGTGTGCTCATCCTTCATTGCCATCAAAGAAATAATGACATGACTTGCATTTGACTTTGTTTTGAGTGAGGGAGGGCTGTGCAGGTCCCCAGCCTCACTTCTCCTCCAGAGCCATCTGAATCCAGAGACCAGATGTTCATCAGGATGACTGGAGATGACCCAGGATGAGGCAATTGGGGTTAAGTGACTTGCCCAAGGTCACACAGCTAGTGAGTGTCAAGCGTCGGAGGTAAGATTTGAACTCAAGTCCTCCTGACTCCTGCACTGGTGCTCTATCCACTGCCCACTGCTCTATCTACCTAGCTGCCCCAGATCATTCTAAGTAATTATTTTCTAATTAAGAATTTAACTTCATTCTCTCTAAGTAGAGTGTAAGTACTCTGCAAGCAGTAATCAAGATGTGATAGCTTTCTTAGTAGCCTCTCATTTTCATAGGGCATTATGATCTGAACACATTAGGTCTGAACTGTCAATTAATGACCTCTGACTCCGAAATCATAACATTACTAGAACTCTACATAAAAGCTATAGAAAGGCTAAGATTTCAAGTATTATTTAAAGTAAGGTTAAATACGTTTTACACTAATCTTAGAGATCTTTGGCATAAGCAAAGAAGATTTTTATGGTGTTGCTTCATTTTAGTTTTAATAGATGAAAACATTATAAACAGATGAACATTAACTATCAATCATGTGCTGAACAATTAAACTGAACAATTAAAATGCTAAGACAATAATATATACATGGAAATTTTTTATCGTTTATATGTTTTCATTACAAGAACTGAAAATAGTTTTATTTCAACACCTATGAATACTTATGAAGATGTATCGAGAAAATAAATACGAAGATATAAATTGTTTTACACAAATACAATTTTGCTATTTAAAAATTTCATTATATTTATGAAAGCTACCTTTATTTTCATATTAAATGCTTTTTTAACAGAACTCACAATTTGTATCTTTATTTAAAAAACTATTTTAAGGAAGAACAATGACTGTGAAAATGGATGCATGGTTGGAGAGCATCTTTGTGACTAACGTGCAAGGATGACTGCCTTTTTGTGTCAATTTGCACTTAGATTTTTAGAAACCCCCCGTACACAGTGGAGATGGAAAGTTATCATGGAGGGGATTACCAGCTTGGATTGTTCCATCATCTATAATGCTCAATAACAGATTATTATGGTGGATATTAATTTTCTATTAAAACTAGCTTCATGCAAATAAACACAAAGATTTCTATTAGAAATTAACATAGTCATTGCTGAGAGGAGGAAAAAACAAAATTCATTTTTGTTCTTGGCATTCCATTCTTCTTCACTGACGAACAAACAAGGGAAGACAGTTCAGTTTTTAACAGAAATAGCATAACCTCTGGGCTAAATAATCAGTAACTACTTCATAATGAAAAGTCATCACTTTCAAGCCAAGATTTAAGGTCACACAAAGATTTCTGCTTACTGAAAGCAATAACTGAGTTAACATATTGAACTTTGTTTTACAATCTGCTTTAACACTACGTTGTTATTGTTAGCATGATCAAGTAGTGCAAAGTAAGAGGAAGAATTTTTCTTTTTTCGAAGGGCCAAAACTTTGAACTTTATTTTATATTGTGATGTGCTACATTCTCCAGTAGGTAGAACTTTCAGGAAATTGGTTAACTCTGTACCGCAATCAAATATGAGAGTAGGAGTTCAGCAAAAGATTTGTAATGTATTTAATTTTTTAGACTCCTAGAAAATAACTTCTTTAATTGTTGAGAACACTAAACTCCTGAGAATTTCAATTACAAGCAAGGCTAATTAATAGGAGAAGGATGATGAAGAAATGATTAGAAAGGTTGTCCTCGCACCACTTTTACTCCAAATCCACCACTTTGTATTCTGCTACACTGACCTCATTTCCACTATTTATGCCTGGATGCTAATACCACTACTCAAAAACTAATTCACAAAGCATGCAAGAAAGAATGCAGCCAAAAACATTGGGTAAGTAAAGGGCAAATGTAAACATGAAGGAGAGAAGCAGTTGCAGGCATCAATAAGGCAGAGTAGCTTCCCACTATAGGGGTGGCCAGGTCCATACTTGTGAAAGTGTCAAAAGTGTTCACTTGTTCTTGAGGGGAATTAATGGGCCATGTAATTCAACCCCCTCATTTTTAAGATAAGGAAATTAAGTTCAAGGAAATGACTTACTCAAGGTCACAAAGAGAGCAAAAAGTGGAGTTTGATCATATCCTAACTCAAGATTTAATGTTCTTTCCATCACAATACACTGTAAAGAGGACAGCCATCACTCCTTGAGCATGGCGCAGCCCATGGAATGCTTTTGCTCAGTGTCTTGAGCAGACATTCACAGAGGTCCACCACTGGCCTATTTGCCTCTAAAGTAAGAGTTTCCATGATTTGGGAGGCTTGTTTCCGTGCTTAGCGTAGCAATGAAAGCAATGCTCCTTTATAACCATCAGTCCAACTGTAGGAGGCAAGGATTACCACATCTAATGGATGACATAAGAGTGTGGGAAATGGTAGCAACAGAAGCCAGTAAATAGTTAGGCTTGGCAACAACTCAGGCAAGACCCAGGACTAGCTGCTTGTAATCCCTTCCCATTGCTACTGACTAAAGACAGGCCTTCATAGTTCAGAATGTTCTCAGATGTTTGTGGAGTTAGGATGGGCCATGTTAGTTCTAAAGGTAGCAAAGGAAATCTGTATCACAAAAACAGAGATTCTCATTCGTGTTTACATAATCTTGGGGTCCCTTTCCTCAATATCCTTGTATATGAATTAATGTTCATTCCTCAGGGTTTTCATTTTCCATGAGAGAATTCAGACCCCTGGACATTATAGTTGTCTGTTTTGGGACAGCAGGAACCTATAGTATATTTAGGGCAACTCATCAATCAATTATAAGTTTTTATTAAGTGCCTACTATATTCTAGATAATGTGCTAAATGCTGTGGATACAAGGACAAAGAATCAAACAATACTTTCTCAGGAGAAACTTGTATTCTAATGGAAAAAAAATGACTAGAGGCATTAGGACCATATCAGGTCTATGACTAGGAGAAAAGTTCATGACCAAACAACAAATAGACAGAAATAAAAATGGTTATTTTGATTACATAAGATTTTAAAAATTTCTGCATAAATAACATCCTCCCCCCCAAATCCTCTAAGATTAAAAGATAAATAATTAACTGGATGGTGGGGATCTTTGTAACAAGCTTCTCAGATTAATGTTACATTTCCAAAATGTATAAGGAACTGATTTAAATGTAAAAGAGAAAGAGCCACTCACTAATCAATAAATAGTTCAAGGATATAAACTGACAATTTTCAAGGGAAGAAACCCATGCTACTTAGAGCTATATGGGAAAAAATGCTCTGAGTTACTACTAATTAGAGAAATGCAAATTAAAACAATTCTAAGATTCTACCTCAGAGTGAAAGAGATGTCAAGAAAAGAAAACCACAAATGCTGGAGAGTCTGTAGGGAGACTGGTATACTGATGATGGACACCGAATGGGCACAACCATTACACGAGCAATTTGGAATTATATACAAAAAAATTTCTCAATAGAACACTCCTATTGGTCCTGCTCTCCCACTTCCCAACCTAGACACAAGAGATCAAAAAAAGAGAAAAAAGTCCTATATGTAAATAAATATTTAGAACTGTTTTATTGTTGTGGAAAAACAAAGAAAAATAAAAACTCACCAGAAACTTAAAGAATATCCAACAATTGAGGAATGGTTGAATAAACTGTTTTATGACTGTGATGGGAACATTACTGCACTTTAAGAAATAAAATATTTATTGATTTACTATTACAGAGATTAGTCAGCAGAAAGAAAAGACCAATTGTCAGTATTTTTTTTTTAATGTACAGTTTTGAAGGCTTTTATAAACTGAGCATGAAATAAGTAGAATCAGGAAAATGATGTATATAACATTGTAAAAATAAACAAGGTTGAATTCTGTAAGCTATGATCAATATAACAAACCACTTGTGATTGCAAGGGACTGGTGATAAACTTCGCTATCCTTTGCAAAGAAGTAACAGATTTGAAGTACAGAATGAGAAGTGTATTTCTATGTACAGTCACTGAAGGAATTTGTTTTACTTATGTATGCAAAGAGATTTACTTTTTTCCCCTCTTTCCTTTTTTTGTTAATGATTTGTGGTGGGAAGGAAAGAAAATAAATAGATTTATCTTTATTTTTTAAATAGAGAAGTAGGGGATATGGCAGATGTGAAATGCTGCAAGAAGTTTCAGATGTCACCATGTTAATAATTTTGCCTGTCTTACATTATTACAAGACAGCTCAATTGAAGTGGAAATAATCTGTAAATGCCTATAAGGTAAAACAATTCACATAATAAAACTTGACCATAAGAGGCGAGGGGCATGAACCAAACTTTTCAGCTCATAATGGTCTGGGATGATATGTAGTTACAGATTCTGCTGACTTGGTATATATCTGAAAAGCTTCAGTTGAAAGCTTTCCTTTTCATTTCCATATTGGTTGAAGTAGGCAGCCCAGAGAAATAGTTTTGCAGCCGGGTTGTGTTCACATTAAGAGATGCTCACCTCTTCCCACAAACATGGAAAGCTATGTGAATCAGTAGCAGGAATATAGCTGACACTGTTGAAATGATCTAGGCACTTTGCTTTGAAATGAAGGACAGACTATTACTGAATAAAATGATGTTGTATTTCATACTTAGGACATTCACAAAGATCTGATGGATTAAAGAGACCACTTCTCCCCAGATACTGCCTTATTCAGGTCTGAGTCTCTGAAATTCTAACCAAAAAAAGCAGCATCTATTGGAAGGTGACCTGTGGGTTTATGATTTACTTGTGTCTAATAGGAGGCAATAAATTTAAAGCTGGCTTTTAAGCTGGTTAGATGATGACCATTCCTATCAAAATCACTTGTAGTCCCTCATCAGAAGAGATAGAAGTATCTGATAGATACAAAGAAGATAAAATGCCACAAAAAAGCACAGAGGGGTGAAAGTATACTGAGCTTGGTTTAACAGGATGAATCTGATTCATTGCAATATAGTTCAACATTCCACCATATTGGAGAAGAGATCTTTCTAGAGAAAATAAAAACTATGATGGGAGGACACCGAATACTTCTGGTCCTGTGGAAATAGAACTCTAGCTACCTGTCAGATAATGACAGCAATGGTATAGATCTTATAAATGATAAAGCTGCAACTAAAGAAAGACTGAGGATGACCACAGATTTTCAACCTGAAGGTGAGACAATTTACATTGAAGATTTTAAAGCATTAACTGTGTGGGGAATGTGAGAAGAGTTATCTATAATAATTTCAGGCTAGGGGCTATCTATATCCTTTAACTTGAAAATTACATAGGTAGGCACATAAACTGACAAAAACAACAGCCTCATATACACCAAAAATATGTAAAGTAGCACTTTTTTTTGGAAGCAAAGAACTGGAAGCAAAGTAGATGCTGATTGGCTGGGGAATGGTTAAACAATTTGTGGCATGTCGATATCATGGAACACTGTTGTCTGTCCTTTGTTCTTAAAGAGAAACATAACATCAGGATGCTGATGGTATGGCAGCCAAGTGAACTGGATTTAAGTGAGAGAGGTGCAGAGCCATCTGGGCCCAGTGGCAAGATATAGATCAGGACTACAGCAAAGTAAATCGAATAAAAGCAAGTACAAAAAAATGTAAACTGATCATTCCAAAGTTATAAAGACCAAGTTTGTCCCTCTAAAAGTCATATAAGAAAATAATGCTGTCTTTGGCAGAGGCAGAGATCCACAGGTGTGGAACAATTCTAATGTCAAAATTTTTCTTGATATGGTAATTGCTTTTGCTAATTTTTTATCTTTTCTTTCTCTTTTTAAAATTGTTCTTTGTTATAAGGGATGATTTTCTAGGATAGGGAGGAGAGTGATATGGGGGAAATGTAGACAATGTTTTATAATAATAATTTTTTGTTTTTATAAAAGATCAGTAAGAATCTATTTTTAAAAACATGGAAATTACATTTGTGATTTCACTGCTTTAGGGATCTGCAGATGATCAACTTTTTTCCTAATGTAAGTCAGCACCTTTTCTACAATTTATAATCTTGGAGAGGGCAGCTAGGTGGTGCAGTGGATAGAGAGCATCAGTGCAGGAGTTAGGAGGACCTGAGTTCAAATTTCACCTCAGACACTTGACACACACTAGCTGTGTGACTCGGGCTTAACCCCACTTAACCCCAACTGCCTCCTCCTGGGTCATCTCCAGTCATCCTGATGAATGTCTGGTCACTGGATTCAGATGGCTCTGGAAGAGAAGTGAGGCTGGTGACCTGCACAGCCCTCCCTCACTCAAAACAAAGTCAAGTGCAAGTCATGGCATCATTTCTCTGATGGCATGGTCTTCTTCGGCAACAAAGGACGAACACACATCCAATCTTGGAGAATTTCCTAGAACACTGAAGGGTTACTGACTGACCCAGAATCACACAGTTTGTGTCATAGGGATGCCTAGGAAGAAATATGTAATTTATAATTTAAATGTGTGCATTGTTACAGTGGTAGCTTAAATTCCAAAATACATTCCTCTTTATAAAAGTGGACCCACCACAAGCTTGTGGGGTAGATCCCTGAAGCACTCTTACTCCCATTTTGTAGATGAAGAAACTCAGGGTTTGAGAAGTAAAAGTGACTGGTCCACAAATATATGTGACTATGAAGTGGTAGCTCTAAGAATGAAAGCTAATCATTTTAATTAAGAAAATTCACCTCCACTTCTTCTCTTGCAGAAAGGGACAACGTTGATGTGGAATATCAATTATAATGTCAAATTCAGGTGTTGTGTTGGTTGTGCTGAAATGCCTTCTACTGTTTAAAAAAAAATCTTTATCACACAGAATGGCTTACTTGTAAGGGATGAGAGAGGGACATATTTAAATGAAGATTATATAAGACAGACAAGCAGGCAGACACATACATAGGTGGTTTGATCAATATTTTTCCCTAAAACATTCCTGATCCACTCAGGCTAAAAGGATTCTCTCCCTCCTCAGGTATCCCTAAAGCCCTTTTCAAAATCTTTATTTGGTCCATATCATAACTGCAATTTTTAATATCCATCTATGTACATGTTTACGTAGAATAAAAATTCCTTGAGGGCATTTTAAAAAGCTTTGTATTCCAGTGCCTAGAAATTCAATATAACTTATTACCCACCTCCTTTTTGAAATTCATTGAGCTTGGTGCTGAAAAAGAAAATATCACTGTCCTCAAGGAGATTACATTTTACAGGGTACATGAATAAATAGATACAAAATACAAATGGCTATAAAAAATACAAATAGATACGAAGTAATTTCAAAGAGAATGTTTATAATTTCAGGGAACGGAAACTGTATGCTAAAGAGACAGCTAATCCCCAAAACAGCATTGTCTGTGAACTGAAATGAAGGTCAAAAGTATTAGATGTTTACAGTATAAGGGTTGGCTGAGACATCTGACATAAAAAAAAAACCTTATCATACTTCTTATTTGGAAAGCTAGAAGGATTCACAGTTAGAAGATCTTGGTTCATGTTTGGCTTGTCTTTATCCTTTGGATAAGCCAGAGCAAGTTCCTTCAACTCTCTAAAGTTTCTGCATTAGTAAAACGAGAGAACTAAAAGATGATTTCTGATATCCCTTCCAGCTCTAATGAATTTGTATACAGAAATGAATTTTGTCCTTATCAATCTCTCCATGTACATAGGGAATTCCTTGAGGTCAAAGGGCATGGCTCACTGATATTTATCCTTAGCACATGGTAGTTTATGTGGGTGCTCAATACATATTTGTTAAATGAATATATAGAACATTGAATATCATGACTATTTTAAAAGATTGAAAATTCATAGTAAAATATAAAGAAAAAAGGAACAAAATGAGATACTTTTCTACTAATACTCAATCCCTAACCAACATTGCTTGGGCTACCCAGGTTTTCTCTCCATTTTACATAGATTCAGTTTGTCTCAGACTTTGGACTGAGTTTCCAACATAATAGAAACACTAGACGCCTAGATCCAGGAGAGTCTTTTGCCATGTGGCAATAGCCTCACTACAGTATTCGGTCTCCCTGGTCATTCATTGTGGCCCTGGTACATACAAGGTACTTAATCAAAATTATCATTCTGGCATATAGCAGACATTTATCAATTTGGTGACTATGCTTGAGTATTTCCAGTGACAGAATTATCACTACTTCTTGACTCAGTATAAATACCATTTCTGATAGCTTTAATTATAGAAAATTACGTTATAGAAAAATGTAATATATACTATAAAATATAGAATTATAGAAATTATAGAATTATAGAAAATTCATCCTCATATTGAGCTGAAACCTCTTAACATTTTTTCCCAGTACAATAGTCCTAATTTTCCACTTTCCCACATGATTTTAGCCCTTCAAATATTCTCATATGCTCCCTTATCTTTCTCTTCTATAAGCAAACCTACCTCATCTCATTTATTTAAAAATTTTAAAAATTGGCAGTTTAGAAAGTATTTAATCCAACATCCCTTATTTTCCAGTAGTAAAAACTGAGGCCCTAAGAAAGGAAGGAACTGACAAACAGGGGTAGGGAACCTAGGGTCTGGAGGCCACATGTGGCTCTCTAGGTCCTCAAATGAATTTAAGCTTCACAGAACAAATCCCCCTTAATAAAAGTATTTGTGCTGTAAAACTTGGACTCAGTCAAAAGGCCTCACCCAAGGACCTCGAAGGTCACATGTGGCCTCAAGGTTGCAAGTTCCCCATCCATGGCACTAACCCAAAGTAGTCTGACTCTAAACCCTGTGGTTGCCTTCTATTACACAATGCTCCTTATAGGATATAATTTCTAGTTCCCTTACCACCCTCTCCTGGGCAGTCTCCAATTTCTTAATGTTCCTTGGAAAATGTATCATCCAGAACTAAGCAGAGTACTTATTTCCACTGTGGTTAGAGACTCGTACCTCCTTTTTTCAGAGCATAACCGTGTAAAATATTTGATCCTATCAGTTACATATTTCTCTTATTTCACATGAAAATTTTGTCAACATAACCCCACAATTCTTTGTCACACAAACTTCATTAAAACAACTCTACCTGTCCAGTGGAATTTTCTTAAATGTAAATTTAGAACTTTATCTTTATTTTACTGTTAAATATGATCTCTTTGGACTGTTTCCACCATAATTCCAGGTTTATTCAATTTGCCTATGTCTCCAATGTACCTGACCAGCTTTGCAAAGTGTCATGATTCCAAAGCTTTTCAGCTGATCCTTATATTAAAAGGATCTTTATTTTAGCATGAAATAGCTTATTATTTCTGCCTTACTATTTACAGGGGGCGGAGCAGGAAGAAGAGATGGTTTTATTACTTTACTTATTTTCCTCTTTCTGAAGGAGAGGGGGAAAAAAATCATACAAATACAATACAAATACAATTGCCTACTTGAAAACTCCTTGGTGTTTCTTTTTTTCCTATCACAAGCAAATTTCACAGGAGTTTCCTTTGTTTTCAGAGCAACCTCCTGCTCCATCCCTATTTAGAAAATTGAATACAAGTGTTTCCCTTTATTAATTGGCTCTTGATTCTACCTAGGCTTCTAATACAAATAGGATTAACCTGCTTCCAGTAGAGATTCTCTTATGTTAAAAGGTACCACACCACTTTTCACATAACTCATCCATTAAAAAACAATTTTAAGCAGGACAGATGGATTTAAATTAAGTTGATTTGACCATGAACCATCTTATCCACAACTAAAGCAATAAGGAATATGTTAAAGTGTGATTTCTGATTTTAATATATGCAAACCTTTTGCCATATGTGAAGTTAGAAACAATTCTTTGGCTTATAGGGGGTAAAGACAAATGGGAAATTATGTCTTCAAAAGTTGATATTCTTGAAATCCATCTGGAGGACTATTATTCAAGATGTTTTCAAAAAGCATGAATGAAAATGTGCTCATTGTGAAAAATGATCAGTGGGAATTTGGGTGTTGCTGCACAAAGAAAATATTTCCATTTTAATACTTGTTGACAACAGTCTGCCTACAGCGCCTTCCATGTGTCCATTTCACCTTACATCAATAAATTTTTATTAATAGATGTAATGATTATGTGAACACAAATTCGCTCCATGTTATTAAGTATATTACGTTTCAAATTTCAACAAAGAACCCAGGCGTTGTTTTTCTACTTAAAATTTCATATTTCGTTTTAACATTTTTTCCCAACAGGACAACTCAGTATTGATTTGTCCACCTTTAGCATTTAAAAAAAAATTAATTCCTTTTGGGAAATAACATGCCGATTTTTGTATCCCTTTTTTTTATGGAACAAAGTAAGGTACAACAATAACTGATTTAATTTAGAAACATTAGAGGACTTTTTTTGTTAAATTGAGATCCTTCGGCATTAATTTCAAATGCAACCATTTTTATTCTAACACATAACTGTGTAACTAAGTATATGCCATATTCAAGATCTAAAACAATCCAAGTGCCTGCCTTTGCAAGGCGTCAAAATCTCAGCGCCTTCCTATGACTTTGTGCACTATAATCTCCACTTTAGTGGGAAATCCCTAATTACTCTCTGCTTACTGTTTGTCTGGGGAAAATCCTATATCCCTGCCCTTCTATCTGGCTTTCTCTAAGACTAAGAAGAAGAAAATATAACACAAAGACATGATATGTCTGTGACTTAAAAAGGTAAGACCAAGGGAATAGAAAGAAATTAATATTCTTTATCTGTCTTTTTAAAAATTCCATCTTAATTTGTTTCCATGAGAAGATTATTTTTAAAAAAATAACAGCATATTTGTTGCAGACAGGCTTGGTATTTGTATTCTACTAGTCTGATACACAAATAAACAGGAGATCCAGTTGATGGAAGAAGATGGTACTTGTAAATGTGAGCAGAGCTAAGAAAATTTTTTTTAAAAAAGAGAATTATCTATGTAAATTTTGAAAATTTTTTAAAGGGCAGTCACTTGAAGATAAGATTTATAGCTGACCTGAATTATGTTTTCTATATTTATTATAGCATACAGAAGAAATATACCTATATACTATATATATGTATATATACATATATAATGTATATATAATCTTGTATAGAGACATGTTCAAAGGTTATATCAATTTACATAATATAACAATCACTAAAATTTTCATTTGCATCTGGTACAATGGAAAGAGAACTGCCTTGAGAATCAAAAGACTTAGAGGACTTGAGTTTAAATCTCATTTCTGTTGGTTACTACTGTGTGACCTTGTTCAAGTCCCTTAAATTTCATGATCTTTAGTGTCCACATTTTCAAAATAAGCTGGTTGAATTTATTGAACTAGTCACTTCTAGTTCCACATTTATGATTCTATGCTGACCTTTCTTAAAGAAAGACATGTGGGGACATTATATCTAAGACTAAGGGCTCTCTCTGCTCTCCATCTATTTTGAGAGAAGGCCTGCAGCTTGGAGTAGGCAACTAGACAGAGGGTGTGTGTGCGTTTGTCCTTTGTTGCCGAAGACCATGCCATCAGAGAAATAATGACATGACTTGCACTTGACTTTGTTTTGAGTGAGGGAGGGTTGTGCAGGTCACCAGCCTCACTTCTCCTCCAGAGTCATCTGAATCTAGTGACCAGATATTCATCAGGATGACTGGAGATGACCCAGGATGAGGCAATTGGGGTTAGGTGACTTGCCCAAGGTCACACAGCTAGTGAGTGTCAAGTGTCTGAGGTGAGATTTGAACTCAGGTCCTCCTAACTCCTGCACTGGTGCTCTACCCACTGCACCACCTATTTGCCAGACAGAGGATACCTCTTTGGAGGGAGAGGGGGCTTTTCACTCCATTAGCAATCTAGACACAGTCCTCTATTAGTCTGTACCTTATAGTGTAGGACAACACCTTCATCTCGGGATTCCAGTCCTGCTGTAAGAGGTCTGACTTTCCCCTGAACCTATGAAAATGAGGGTCAGATTCCATGTATATAGGCTACTGTACCTGTGCAACTACACCTGTAGTCTGAGTTCACTTCTATTGCTCCCCTTCTCACTCTATTTTTTTTTTTGCCCCAAGTATAATAACTTCCAAGTATGGCTTTGACTGGAAAGACAGAAAATATAAAGTTCCTAAGCATCAGGACTCTGCAATCTGTTGGAGTTGGGGTCAATTCAGCATCCTAGAAGATCAATTATTGGACTTTCTAAGAACCTGTCTTCCTACCCCAGATGACATAGTTTTCACTGTCGCTGTAGTGTACCACCCTTGAGTTCCTGAGTTCCATGAAAGAAATAACAGTGACCTGGCATAATTTAGACTCATCTAGGAATCTGATACAAAGACCAAATCCATACCTTAAACAGAGAGCACTAAGCTACCCAAGTCACCCTTACCTGTCTGGTCAGCAGCCCCTACAAACTTGTGAAACTTGTATGTTGAGGGGAAATCTCAATAAAGCTGATGGAGCATGTGGCCTGTGTGAGATATCCTGGTTCTACTAGTGCATGTGGAAACTCTAGACCCAGGGTAGCAGCCAATATCCCTTAGGTTCCATCTGAAATGGGGATTGTGCAGGTGGGAGAGTTATCTGGGGCATTTCATTAAATCTGAAGACAGTTTATGAAGATCAACCCCTCTGGATAACAGGCCCTGTTCCCTCAGGGCTGAAAATAACTTTCATTGATTGACTTTTTGGAGGAGAATTAGGAGCAGCCAGGAACTGAGTCTCTGGATTCCCTGACCATTAACCAGACACAGAAACTGGCTTATTATTCAGGGGATGAGCTAGCCCACTATGAGGTAACTACTGTTCCCCTAACCAGGTAAATGAATCGTACACTATTCATTTCAGAAAGGACAAACCAGTAGTGTTAAACTTTGCAGGTACAGAAGTGTTTTCCAATTAGCCCTGGGAGAAATACTTTCCTAGATTAGGAGAAAATGGGGCTGAAGCAACTGGGGAACAAATCAATAGGGAAAAGATTGACAGGTGATAATTTTTTCTTATATTTTCATCATCCTTTTCTATCAACCAATAAAATATGCTTAGTAGTGAATGAGGTCATAATGAAGTCTAGCTGATGTTAATTACAAACTTAAATAGCATTTAACCCCTAAATTCGTTAGTTCTCTCTCCTCAAATTACTTTGTGTTTAGTTATCTGTGTAACTATTGTATCCTCCTTACCTTTGAAAATATAAACTCCTTGAGGACAGAGGCTGCATAATTGTTACCTTTTCTCCCCAGTGTGTCTAGCATCTTGTTGCAGAGTGGACATATAATGAATGTTTCATAAATTGTTCAAATTATGCTTACAATTTACCAGTACATATACACAAATTTAACCAGCATATATTTTTATATACATAGGCATTTCTGACATATATTACAGTTGAAAAGTACAAAATTTCAATCACAGAACTTATTGCTTTTATTACAATGGAAGAAAGAACATAAACTTAAAACCATGCCTCACAGTCATAATTAAATGAATGTCATGTTCTATAAATGCGATTTCATTTGTCTTTTTTACCATTAACCTAAAAAGTCTTGAAATTCTACTTTTGCAGATTTTAGCTTATAAAATTCACATTTTCACAGTTATTGTGTCTTCAAGGATTTTAAGTTAGGATATATTGTCCTGGATTCTTTAAGGCCCTTAAGGAAGCTGCTTCTGAGCCTCCCATCATTTATTGCATTTTGAGAGATTTAAACTTGAAATTGATCATAAAAGGATTTCTTTTCTTACTTCCATAGGTCAGTTCTTAATTTTTCATTCATAGCAATGCATAATCTTAATGCTTGAATCATCTGCATTATATGGATTTGAATTTTTATATAGATTTAATAATTTCAAGACATCAAATTTCTAAGTATTTAGCCCCAATAGAAAAATTTATTCAGAAAAAATGCCTATGATCACAAATATGGAAAACAATTTAATAAAAAGAATCAAGAGACCTGATGAACAATTGAAAAGATTAAAGAAATGTATATTTAGGATACCAACAGCAATATTGTCCCCAACATTTAAGCTTCAGAGAGCTAGTGAATCCTGGAAAGGATTTCCTAGCAGATGTACCTAATGGAATATGACTTAATTCATCATTTCAATTGGCCTAGAGTGGATGAACATGAGATGCCTGGAAACAACATTAACTTTATGATTAGTGTAAAAATTAATTAAAATGACAATTATTCAGAGCAACCTTGAACTAGTTACCTAGCCTATATGTGTGGATCTTAAGTAGTCAGGGTTTTTATAAACTGAGTTTTGTATCTCTCCCAAGCTTGGAAAAAGATGTAGCTAGTAAAGGAGCGGTAGGACAGATTTTTCTGCTACCGAAAAAAAAATTCTCTGAAGAAGACTGGAGAGAGTGAAATGAGACATAAACAGTGGAGACAGTGACAGCATCAAGAACAAGTAGTAGAATGTGCAGGATTCTTTCTAAAAGGCTGACTCTAAGCCTTGACTTATGTGGCATCTTGTCCTTTGCCTGGCACACTGCTTGGCTTGTTGAGGGAACTCAGCAGGGTGTAATAGAACTCTGGTTTCCTAGTGAACTGGATTGATTGTGAAAGACCTCTTTGCCTATTTCTCTATCCCTAAGTGTTGTTTTATTTTATTTTATTGTGATAAACCCTTTAAATATGCTTATACTGTTCTTTTGTATTTTAATGATAGTTCAAGATAAAGGCAAAATAATCTTTGCTGTGTCCTAAATGAATGTGTCTTCCACAAAAAGAAGGGATAAGGAGGAAATCAGTGAATAATTGCACCAATTCAACCAAGTGGCAGATCACCCTGTGTGACTGGCAATCATCAGATTGCTTGAGGGCTCAAAATATTTTGTAAGTTTTACTAATCAGCTGTACCTTTCAACTTTCTAACTTTGCAAAGAAAAGGAGCCTAGAGAAACCAGGACACTTGCCCAGGGCTAAACAAACAAAAACCCTTGAGATAATCTCATCTCCTAGCTAATAGTTTGCTTTGAATTTGATGTTTTCTCCATCTCTATCCCCCAAAGAGTATTGAGGGAAGTAGAGATGAGGGCCTCAAGAGAGTGGAAAAAGTTGGCTCTAGTGGGTAGAATCAATTCCACCCACTCTATGAAGGAAAGAAGGGAAAGTGATCCTTAGCCAAACTGCTTACCACCACATCTTCTGGGCAACAATAGTGAGATATGTACATACACATGTGTGTACACATGTATACACATACATAGAATACAGAAAGATTTATTTATATATCTGTATGGGCATATACATTCACATATATATGTGCATAGATATACAGTCTTCGAAACCAGTTACAAGAAGAAATCTAAAAAAGAACAATAAATCATCATTTTAAATGAACACACACACAATCCATTGTTCATCTTACTCTCTAGTGGAGTGGTTCTTTTTTTTTTTTAAGCCCAAACTTAATGTAGCAAACATGAGCTTGAGTTTCTAAACTTAAGCAGTCTGCCTAGAACTACTATAAGTAATCTGTGAAATAGACAGTAAAGCAGAGATACCAGAAAAATGGAAATGGGCAAAGGTTGTTATAATATGTGTGGGGGTTTGTCCTTCGCTGCCGAAGACCATGCCATCAGAGAAATAATGACATGACTTGCACTTGACTTTATTTTGAGTGAGGGAGGGCTGTGCAGGTCACCAGCCTCACTTCTCCTCCAGAGCCATCTGAATCCAGTGACCAGGTATGCATCAGGATGAATGGAGATGACCCAGGATGAGGCAACTTGGGTTAAGTGACTAGCCCAAGGTCACACAGCTAGTGAGTGTCAAGTGTGAAGTGAGATTTGAACTCAGGTCTTCCTGACTCCTGCACTGGTACTCTTATCTATTGCACCACCTAGCTGCCCTTTATTGTCCTAATATGTAAAAGGAGGGGGACAACAACAACCCTATAGATTTTACTTAATGTCACCCAGAAAAAATGTTAGAACTGGTTTTGAATAGATTTCTAGAAAAGAAAGCAGGGATGACTCTAGCATGGGTTCAATATGAACAACCAATTTAAGTTCCTCTTTTGATAAGCTAGCTAGACTGATAAATCAGATTAGCAAAGCAGTTATACGTCTCATGATATCCACTGGAACATCATATGTGGCCAGATTAATAACAGCATAGCATCTAAGACCACATCAGGAGAAATATTCTAGGTTTTGCATATATTTTAAGAGGGGCATTGAAAACTATTATATATTTAGAGGAAGGTAACAAGAGTTAGTAACAAGAGTGTAGAAATCAACCCATTTGAAAAATGATTAGAGTAGCTGAAAATGTTGATTTCACAGAAGAGAATTTTCTTCTGGGGTCAGCAAATTCTATTTGATTCAGTTCCATTCAGATTTGGCTAACACAGGATGAAATTTAGCAAGAGGCAAATATAAAGTACAACTTTAACAGATTAAAACAAAAAATAAATTTTACAAGCACAATATAGTAGGGAATGTGTTCTTATAGTAGATCATAATTTTAGATAAGCTCAATAGCCTGTCAATAAATATTTATTAAATTCCTACTATGGGTCAGGCATTTTGTGAAGGGCAAACAAACAAGGTAAAAAATAAAGCCTATCCCTCTCACAGTCTAATTTGAGAAAAAACATGCAAACAACTATGCATATTTATGCCAAACCTTAAAGTCTTCTAGTAAAGCCTTCCAGGATCAATATATGAGTAGGGTTGTAGAGGAGCATGAGCCAATAAATTAAACAAAAAGAAAACTTATTCAATTCAATCTATTTAAAAAGTATGAGTGCCTGTGTCTCCAGCACCATCCTAGGTACTTGGGAGGATGACAAAACAAAACCTGATATCTAAGTATCTGATCTCAAGAAGCCCATAACTCTTTTGAAGGAGACAAAAATCCACACGTAGAAAAGTATTAAATACGTGATTCCACAAAGTAACATTCCAAATTTGTGATCGTCAGGCTCTATGGATGTTTAAGGTGGGAATAAAATCAATACTGTCTAGAATTAGGGCCTCATAAAGAAAATGAGACTTCAGATGGACTTCAAAAGAACTGAAGGATTTAAATATGCACAAGTATAGGAGAGAATAGTCTGACTCCCACAGTAGAGCTGATATCATAAGCCCAATAGCAAGAATGAGTTTAATAGGTAGGTGCAAATGACAAAATTAGTTTGGATAAAGCCCAGGGTATGGGTTGAAGATCAGTGGGAGATATTTGGACAAATAAGCCAGAGCTAGATTATTGTGGCCTTAGACTTCCAAGAATTGGATTGGATCCAATGGATATTCAAGAGGCAGTAAAGATGCTTGAACAAGAGACTGACATGATAAAGGTGGCTTCTTAATTTAGAGGTCATCTTTTCCAGTGGTGTCAAACTTAAATAGAAATAGATCCCTACAGGCAACATACTGATTTAGAAAAATGACAAAATGACATTAGTTAGATCCTTTGTATTTTTATTTATTTTGTTAAACATTTCCTAATTATATTTTAATCTGGCTTAATCGCACCTCAGTTTTGCAAAATCAAATTTGATACCTATGATCCAATTCAACCATTTCAGTTTACAGGTAAGAGCCCTGAGGTTCAAAAAAAGGTTAAATGATTTATCCATGGTCACACATATGAGATAAACAGTATAGACAAAATATTGATCAGGGAAAACTTATTTTGATAAGGTCAGATGGTAATGAGCAGCAGAAATGTGATCTGAACCCATGGTATCTGCTTCCATTTTTTTTTCTTTTCAACTGCAGTTGTCTTAAATTCTTCCCTTTTCTTGCTATCTCCTGCACATTACAATTCTGTGCATGTGTGACTTGTTTTCTTTTCTTCCCCCTGTAATGGAAGCTCTTTGAGAAAAGGGACTATCTTGCTCTTTGTATTTTCAGTACTGTGTATAGTGCTTTATACATAATAAATATTGAAATATTTTTCCATTCATTTATTTCCTTCATTCATTTGTCCAAGGCAAAAATATGATGATGAAGAAGAGGATGATTATGAGGGAGATGATATAGGGCAGAGACAGTAGGAAAGGTACAAATTATGAGAGGTGATACTTAGGAAGACTTGACAAAACAGTGAAGTCTGGAACTTCTGTAGCTTATCTGTAATCAACACAAACAAGCCAGAGCTCCTTTGCCTGATGTTAAAAAAAGAAAAAAGAAAAAACTCACACAATGTTTTTTATGTAAGTTGCTAACAGCATAGCACATTAGCAGACATCAGAATTATAGAGGTCCTATAAGATATTTACTTGAAGGAATTAATTTACAAGTGAATTTTACTTGCTGATTAGGTCAATTCTGCTCAATTATTCCTCATGGTATTTTATACTCTCTCCCCCATATTTTTTCACTTCTTATTTTTTTATTCATTATTCTTTATTTTTTCACTGTCTTGACCCTAAAACATCTAAATTTCCTTTCTACATGGAAGGCACAATAAGAGAACACTGCATTAGTCAAAGAGATGAAGTTGTCCACCTTTTTTATGGAATAGATTACAGGGATTGTTGGATTAGGGATAGGGTAAGAAAAATAGAAATTTCCAAGATGTTAATAAATAAGTTCTTCATGAAGTAATTTCATTTCTGTGTTCGACATGAATTTATGGAAATCAGACCTGTCAACATTCTATTGTTGTAAAGAATGGCATGACCCAAGTTCAAAGACAAATCATGCGTATGTATATGTATATAGATATGGATAATCCATGACCTTCCTTCTATCTTTTAGCATGGATAATTAAAAGCTGAATGTTCCCAGATAATGTAGGTGCAAAAAAGTGATGATTTATAAATATTATCTTACAAAGTGAAAGAAAGGAGTCAGAAGTTCACTGTTTCAGGTTACTGCATAAAGCCACATTTCTTTTATTTCTCTAGGAAAAATTCTAGAAACCTCTGTATTTGAAATAATTCTTTTAACATTAAAAATTTTCAACTGCCATGGAAAATTCATCTCAAAAGATGAGCACATTATCAGTGTTCATTTTCAATACAAAGCCTAGTACATTTCAGCTGTCATTTTAGAGATTCATATTGAAAATAATTTTTAAGCAGAGTTGAGGCTCAGTGTAATATGTAATAATTTCATCAATTAGCAGCATTGAGAGTTCTCTCACTATTATTTTATTCACTGAATATTTTGCAGAAGGAGCATATTAAAAGGATCCATTTAAATCTCAAGGCTTTTCATAAACATGGCATACAACTGGAAAACAATTGGCTATTATTTTCCACCTCAATCTAAATAACTGTAATAACTTCCAGGTGTAAAAAAATTGGGCACTTCCCCCATCTTCTTTCATCTTACCAGTCCATACTTTTAATAATCCATTCTAACATTTCTAGTTAACAGATCCTAAAGATTTATCCATGGATGATACTTATTAGGCCAGCATCTAAGCTATTACACTAGGAAATAATAGATTTTGGCTTAATGGCCTTCTATAGACAAGTCTCACTCCTTAATTAGATAATGGAATTGCTTTTGAGCAATCTAAGGTACTACTTTGGACACATTTAAGTATCTAAGTGGATTATGACTAGGGGATTGATAAATCTTTCATAACATCTGCTTTCAAGCTAAAAATTCAGTTTAAAAGACCAAAATGATTATTTGTTTAACAGCTTTTAAAAGATAGTTCCATGGTATGATAGTTTCTGATTTGATTTATTCTGAGAGATATCATAAGAGACTTTAGTTAGATGTCCATTACATAGAACAGTTGATAGTTTTTATTGAGACAGAATTTTTATGAAGATTCCTTTTATGAAAATTCCTATGATTTCTTGTGTTCATTTAGGGCAGCCAGGTGGTGCAGTAAAAGATCATTGGGCTCAGATTCGGGAAGACTCATCTTTATTAATTCCAATTCAGTCTCAGGTTCTTACTTGTGACCCTGAGCAAGTCATTTAATCCTGTTTGCCCCAGTTTCCTCACCTGTAAAATGACTTGATGAAGGAAATGGAAAACTATTCCATTATTTTTGTCAAGAAAGCCCTAAATGGGGTTAGGACGACCTGGACACCACTGAAACAAATGACCTTGAGTTCAATTATAGGAGGAAGGGTTTGTTTTTCTTGATTTTTTTTCCTAAATGATACTTCTCAAAAGTTATTTATTTATAACCTAAGCTTGTTCCATCTATTTCTTTGAAAATAGTTATCTTTGTAGTAACATGATGTAGTAGAAAAAGCAACTGATTAAAACTAAGCATATTTGGGGTTCTAGTCCCATCTCTGGCAAGTCACTTAAACTCGATGAATTTAATTTCCTCATTTGTGAAAGCAGGTGGTTGAACTAAATTGAAGCATGCATTCATTCATTCGTTGATTCATTTAGTAGCCATGAAAGACCTCCTTTAGCTTGAGGAGTCAAAGTATTGTCCCCGAGAAAGTGCAGTATAGAGTAATGACGCTGATAAAGAAAAACAAAACTAATTGCTCAAGGAATGAAATATTTTAGTAGACTATTTTCCTGTTAATGGAGGACAAACTAGTAAAATGCCTTTTGTCCCATAATTTTGAAATCATGTTGAGACTCTGTTGACAAACTTGATTGGATTGGTAATTTTTGTTATAAGTTTTATACACATAAAAAATTTGATGTATAATTTAATTTTTATTTGTATATTTAATATCTTAAGTCATTTTGAACCAATCTAATTATACAGTAAAAAAAAAGAGATGCTATAAAATGTAAGATCTAGAAGGAATCTTATTATCTAGTCAAAACTTATCATTGTATAGATTAGGTAACTATCGTCCAAATCCACAGAAGCAGTCAGTGGCAGAACTGGGGCTAGCTTGTAGATCTCCTGATTTCTAGTCAATAACTCTTTTTTGCTATTCCATATATATATTCCTAAGTGTATGAACTCTAGTACCTTCCTTGAATTAAAAAAAATAAACTTGTTTTAAAAAAATACTAGCCACTTACATTTTTGATTTATGTCTTGTTCTCCTAAAACAGCCTATCAACTATAGATTCAATTTTAAATTGAAGGTCTCTAATAATCTAGGTTTTATGACATATGTTTAAGTCTGCTTAGATTAGAATTTGACAGTATTCATTATATAAACTAATTTTTGTCCATGAAACTTATTTTTGGGAGGGGAGGGGGCCATTGCCTGGTATAACTAACAGAAAAACTTAAATGTAGCACTGACAAAGGAAACATGCTGGCAACTTTATTACACGTGGAAGGAAGGAATGAGTGTATCCTAACATTACAGCCTTATACCACCATCCAATCCATTGGTAGAAGTCATCTATTCTTTCTCTCCCCTATACATGTGAAGGAGAGATGGAAAAGTTTAATTGGAAGCTGATTTCAAAATCAGTGTGACTAAAACTTTATTTCCACTTCTCACATATACCTGTGTGACTGGATATGATTGACAACTCAGTGACCTAGGCAACTCTCAAACTCAATAAATTGTTGAACAGGTCCACATCTGCATTGTTAAAGGGGCTTTCCTTACCAGGGAGCTCTTTACCCTAATAAAATATTGGTGTGCACTAAAACAAAACAAACCATATAACTGTAGGACATGTGGAATCGCAGTTCAAACAACACTTTTAATGCTAAATCTTTGTCTAATGTTGAACTGGTAGAATCAAAAAAGAATCCCAAGAGGTTATTGTTTCTTAGATTCTATCTATGTGGTACAGTAGACTGAGTGCTGGACCTGAAGTCAGAAACACCTAAGTTTAAATCCTGCATCAGACAATTACTAGTTGTATGACCCTAGACAAGTCAATTAAACCTGCTTGCCTCAGTTCCTTCATCTGTAAAATGAACTAGAGAAGGAAATGGCAAACTACTCCAGTAACTTTGCCAAGAAAACCCCAAATGGAGTCATGAAGAGTTGGACATGACCGAAATGACTGAACCACATTAGTTCAACAAGGATATTTTTCAAAGATGCCTGGTGGTTAACAGCATAAAACAGAATAAGGATCCCATGATGTAGTTCCACTTTGTACTTGTGTCATTACTTCACCTACATTTTTGTTTAATATAATACTTTTAATGAGCCATTATTTCAGAGTTGTGCATAGCCCGGCATGGGTGTATGTTCCTTCTGATCCTAGAATGGTTTCTCCATGCCTTTCCACAAAGACTCAACTTAATATCCTGGAGGTATTACTCTGGTTCTTTGAATAGTTTGTGGATGCCAAAAATGCATTTACACTGCCCATCTACTATCACTCATTTTCACTATATAACTGGTCCATATCCTTTTTCATTCATACCTTTATTTACAAAATTAAAGAATCTCAGAGTTGAAAGGGACCTCAATGTATTATGAGTAGCAACTACTTTGAACAATGGTCTGGATTTTTTTTAATAAGAGTAGTGAGACTGTTTTTTAACCCTAATTTGGCTCCCTTGCTTCCTGAGGCATAAAAGGCCAAGTCTATGGGTTCATGTTGGAATTTTGGGCAGAATTCCCAAGGCCCTTTCTGACCTAGTGCTGTTGATTAATATGGCAAATGAAGATGACAAGGGGAGTAGAATTTTATCTTACTCTCCTGACAAAAATCACAAGGAATAGTGTCACTTAAAATCTTATTACCAATAAAGTATCTTTGATTGCATTTTATGAACCATGAGTTTCTCATTGAAGTCCAGCATCAACTTTAAATCCCTAGCCTGTAGACCTGACTAAAATATTTGGCACTGTTAGCAGCAGTTTGTTTGTTTGTTTTAACAATGACTTTGTGAAAAAATTACTTCTTAAAGTAGATTAAAGGCAGAAAGAAACTGAGCTTTGAATGATTAGATGGATGGTTAGATACATGGTCCTTATATCCTGTGGCTGTAGCACTATAAAGGATATATTAGGAAGCCTCCTGTGGGATAAAGAGGTAAATTCCATTGACCTGCTAGGGTAAGTTGTTTAATAAACCTAATCTAAAAATTAAATATATATATCTTAATTAAAAGTTTTAGAAAAGCTGGATGACTAATGTAATGGAAATGAACATACATTGTCTTTGTATGTTAAGCAGTTATAACCAGGAGGAAATGAGCTTTTATCTTTAAGCATGCTTTCTTGAGGTCAGAAGAGTGACTTAAGCGTTGATTTACAGTTGACACTGATAGACTATGGATGAGATCCATGATATCTGACTAGAGGTTTAAAATAGAGAATGTCTCAAACCCTGTCAAAATTAAGGCTATCAGGGGAGAAAACAGGAATGGGAATGATGAAGATGATTGGGAATTAACCTGGGAAGTAAGATGACACTGGATTTATTTAATTACTGATTGCCTATTCTGCCTTCCCAGATCATATCTTAAAGGAAAGGAGCTTCTTCCTCCATATGGAAGTTAGAGACTGATGCAGTTTTATCACCAAAGCACATGAGCAGTTACAGGAGCAATCTGAACATTACGCTAATGAATCATCAGAACAAAAGCTAAAGAGTTGTGATCTAGTGGGTACAACTTAGAGTTTTCTTTCATCTGTTTTAGAATTCTATGAGTTTAGAGAGCTTACAGAGGATTTGATCTCACAAGTTCAGCTGACCCATGTAGAGGCATCAAATAGGGATGGTCCTTTGTCCCTTTTAGGGGGCTAGAATGGGAAGTCCTACATATCTGGCCCCACAAAAATGAATTCTCCTTGGTACCAGTTCCACAAAGGGAAAAGCAAAAGAAAATATCACATTTTTAAATAGAGTTTTGATAGACTGGATTTATGATTCCCTACTCTCTATGAGCAGCTTTCTTTAGATAAAATTATATTTTCTCTTGAATGGAACCCCACCTTACTGTCAGACTTCTATTATGGGCCTCCCCTTCCAGACCACAATACAGGGTTGGGAAAATGAAATACCAAAATTTGAGTGGGAAATCGGGAACAACCTTAACCATAGTATAACTAAATAGAGTTGTCTACACAAGGAGATCCACTGTGGATGATTCAAGAAGGCATGGTGCTTACTGCTATGTTGGGTTTATAGAGGGTGATGATATTCTTTCCTATAAGAAACTTTGAGTATGGCTTTTGAACCATGAGAGAGATAAGAAGATAGGTAGTCTACATACAAGATACTTGAGCCTGAGACAAAATATTTCCCCTTTGCCCTTCCCAAATTTAGACTATCCCTGAAACTTTTGACCCACTTTATCATTTCCTCCTCAATTTGGTTGTTTAGAGTCACCTAAGTGCGGATAAAGGAGACTAGAGTATTTGGCTGTACAAACTCCCTTTATAACAAGCCTGCACAGAGAGTGAGTAAGATGAGGAGTACTTGGTGACTTAGAGTATATTATCAAGAGCTAAATAAAGTGCACTTTTTACAACCAATACTGACTTTGGTATTATAGTAGACTAGTCCCTCAGAGTTTAGATGAATGATGTGGGGTTCTTGGTATTTTCAATGACTTTTTCTCCATTCATATGACTAAAACTAGTTATTAGCTGCTACATTTTCACAATTTTCCTTGGGAATTATTTGAATTCTCCTTCTTAATGCCATAATTTGGGATACAGAGACTTTAAAGAGGCCCCAGTTCCAGAGGGCACAGATATCTACCAATACATCAATTGTATAATATCAACTCTGCCAGATGAAGTCACTATGGTCAAAGCCCCGGATTAGAATAGCATATGCAAGAGAAAATGGCATGGTGATCATCCTTGATCCTGTTACATTTTGGATATAGCTCAATGACTAGTGTCTATCATAGATACATAAATTTAGAGCTAGAAGGCATAAGATTGTAGAATTATTAACTTAGAGCTAGCAGGGACTTTAGAAATGATCAAGTCTAATCCTATCCTAAAGATGAAGAAGGTTTAGCAAAAAGAAGTTAAGTGACTTACCCAGGGTTAATCAATTTGAGTTGGGATCTGAATTCAGGTCTTCTTGATTTCAATTCCAACAGTCAACTCATTAAAATATGGTGCCTGAAGCTATACATACCACATGATTCTTGACAGGATATATATCCAACTGTGTGTCATTTTATGGGCAATAAATATTATTCATCTACCTGAATTTTTCCTATATATGTTGCTAGGCCAATGCCTCCTAATGAATCAAGTCTCAATGAGCAGGCCCTAGAGAATTCTAAGTGTCAGTACGATTGGCACAAAGATAACTGCAAATAATACTTAAAGAAGCTTGCTACATATAAGGAGTTCTTCTATTTGAACTTTATGCAGAGCCTCCTCCTAAAAATTAGGAATACCTTTAAGGAATGCATCATTCCTTGCTTTTACATTGATACATGTCCTAGAATATATGCAAAGGATGCTACCTACTTTTTGGAAAAGATCCATAAAGCTTTTCTGTTCTGCCACATCAGATGATGTTTCTCATACATGAATAATAAATACAGTGGATTCTTGCATCCGCTGTCACTGTCTGTCAAGTGTGTGATCCCACATAATTTTTCTACTATTGAAAACTGTCTGTGAAAACTTTGTTATCATTATTTCATCAAGGACATAACTGATACATATATATTAAAGATTTTAAAGAAATAAGGAAAATGGGCATATAGATCAGGAGATTCTGATGTTCCTGCAGTGATTTTTGGGGGGGCAATAAAACTATTTACAATCTTTCCATTTTGGTGGCAATCCCAAGATATCTTGAAAAAAATCAATGCTGAAAATTTCTATTATAGGTTGATTAGGTCCAATTTTCCCTTGAAAATTCATCTTCTTAAATGTCATTCCCATTTACTAAAACAAAATTCAGGTACAGAACTAGGAGAATATAAATTAAAATGCCACTAGGTCTGTTGCAATTCATGTTAGTTTGTGGTCCTTCCAATATCGTCTACAGTTGCTTTCAGAATGATCTGGCTTAGCTACCCTATTGATCTAAAATCCTCTAAAAGTGTGGGCTTTTTCAAAATACTTTTTAATGTTTTATGAGATGATATTGCCTGTAGTCTTTTATCATCTTTCTCTGTATGCTTTGAGAATTAGCTTATCATCTGAACCACTGCTGTCCTTGGTTCCTGGGCCTCTTTGCTTGGCTAGTATTTTTTAATTTCATTCTTTGTTTTACCACCCTTGAAGTGGAGATCCTTACTTACATAGGGCTGCCACTACCAAGGACTAGTCACAAATAGGGTTGAGATATAAAGTCAATAATTTCTCAAATTCATAGCAAGCTGTAATCGGGGGTGCAACACAGAACTCCAAATCCACTAAGCCAAAGTATAACCTTGCCCTTCCTTTCATCAGTATAGACATTAAATCATTCTGCTTCCTCCTTCCAAAACCACCTATGCGGTCTTCTTTCTGCTGTCCAATCATCAAAGGGAGACTGATATAAATTAAGCTCCTCAAGATTATCCATTAAATATATGCAAAATATGCTTGTAAAATAAAATCATTAAGCAGTATGAATATGAATAACATGCTTATAAAATGCATTTTATTATGTCTCATATAGTAATTGCTCAATAAATGTCTGTTGAATGAGAGAATGAATGAAATGAAATCGTCCTTGAAATCGGAGAAACAAATTTAATTTGTAGCACTGGCCCAAAAGAACTTTGTCTACTTTGTTTTTTAGCATTCTTGACAGTAAACATTCTCCTCTCTCAGTCACCATGTCTGCATCCTCTGTCTTATGAAACCATATCCATCCAAACATAAGAAATCACAAATCCAAACTAATTACTTCTTAAATAGTGATAGGTTGGATATGAAAAAGGTTATTACTTTCTCCATAACCATTAATCAGCAATTATTTATTAAGTACTTTCTACATACCAGGTGCTATGCAAGGTGCTGGTGATGGAAAGATAAAAGTGTCTATGTCTATGTCTATGTCCTTGAGGAGACTGAAGGCTAGCTAGGGGAGACAAAATATACATACAAAGATATATACAAATTAGATATAAAAGAGTTAGATGGTGATTTTAAGGAGAAAGCACTGGCAGCTGGAGGGGAATCTATGTACACTATCTTCTACTAGATAGTAGCCTGTCTTGTTTTTACATTTGTATGCTAAGCACTTAATAAATGCCTTTTCATTCATCGGGTAACACTTCATGGAGAAGGGCATGCTTAAATGTATTCTTAAGGAAATTAAGTATTCTAAGAGATGGTAGAGATAAGTTAGTAAATCTCTGGAACAGAAAAATACTATTACGCCTCATTTAAAAGGTTGATTCAGTATTTACACATGTATAAAAAAAATCAACTTTTCTTTAAAAATATTAGTTTTTTCCCCTTCTGCCTCATAAAAATGTTGATTTTTTTGGCAAAATATCTCAGGGGAGTTTTAATCAGGCCTTATAAGAATCAATACAGCACCAATGCCTATAGCAGCTCAATACAAAAACTAAAATACAAATTGAATAACCTGGAGCACTAAGTAGCTACTTAAGCCTATTGGTAGAATCAGAGAAAAAAATTGACAACACAATTGTTTGGAATAAAGAGTTAACTGGAACAAGGAAAGAATAAACAGAAACAAAAGCTATTAACTAAAAGCTAAACAAATTAAATGAATGTGGATTTTTCTCTGAAGTGCGCTAAGCTTTAGTCCTGGTGATTTATTGAGAATATATTCCAAGAAGGAGTTGGCAAATTTGCTTTTCTCCTCTGAATTAGAGTATCATCTCTCTCTTATACAGAGGTCCTCAACTATTTTTCAGAGAAGACATTTTTTTTCCATGAAATGTTGCAGTTCTCTCAGAGGAACATGAAGAAACCAGCTAATAGTAAAACCTCTGAAATGGGATGGAGGTGGGAGCGACGCAGAGGAAAGAGAAATCCCTCCCCATTTTTAGTTCCAACACTGAGAAAGGAGGAATGAAGAGAAGTTTCAAAACTCATTAGAGAAAGTTTCTAAGTCTACCGGTACATTGCAAACTATTGATTTCTGACTGTTTTTCCTATTTGAAGGTTAACTGATGCCCTTTTTGAGGCATATGAAAGAAACCTCTACTTAGACTAGAGACATAGTGTGCCACAATAAAAGGAGCACTGATGGAAACTCAGTTCATGTTTGCAAGTATGTATGAAGCACCTACTGTGTGTGCTTCACAGGCAGTGTGTCAGGACAATAAAAAAGAAAAATGGAAGCGTTTCTGCTATCCATTCCTACACTTAAGGACTTTACATTCTGTTAGGTGGTACGGAAAAAATATATGCACAGATGTAGTTACTCCAAAATATATTTAAAATCAATATAAGGTAATTTCAGAGGGGAAAAAATAAGTAGAAGATTTTGATTTATTTTATATAATTTATTTATTTTTTGTTTTCAACATTCACTTCCATAAGATTTTGAGTTTTAAATTTTTGCCTCTTCCCTCTCTCTCTCCCTCCCTAAGACAGCATGCAATCTCATATAGGTTCTACTTATACATTCATATTAAACATATTTTCACATTAGTCATGATGTGAAGAATTAAGAGGAACCATGAGAAAGAAGAACAAGACAAAGCAACAAAAGGAGAGAAAATAGCATGCTTCCTTCTGCATTCAGACTCCAAATTTTTATTCAGACTTTCTCTGGACATAGATGGCATTTTCCATCATGAGTCTTTCAGAGCTGTCTTAGATTCCTGCATGGCTGAGAAGAGTTAAGTCTTTCAAAGTTGAGCATGGTACATGTGGCTGTTATTATGTTATTACGTACAATGTTCTCCTGGTTCTGCTCACTTCACTCAGCATCAGTTCACATAAGTCTTTCTAGGTTTTTCTGAATTCTTTCTACTCATCATTTCTTACAGCACAATAGTATTCCATTACATTCATATACCATAACTTGTTCAATCATTCCCCAAGTGACAGGTATCCTTTCAATTTCTAATTCTTTGCCACCACAAAAAGAGTTGCTATGAATATTTTTGTACATGTGGGCTCTTTTCCCATTTTTTTCTCTTAGAGATACAGCCCTAGAAATGATATTGCTGGTCAAAGGGCATGCACATTTTTATAGCCCTTTGGGCATAATTCCAAATTACTCTACAGAATGGTTGCATCAGTTCACAAGTCCATGAACAATGCATTAGTGTTCCAACTTTCCCACATCTTCTCCAACATTTATCATTTTCCTGTTTTTTTTCAGGTTAAGGTTCAGGTTAGCCAATCTGAAGGGTATGTCAGGGGAGTAAGGTGTAATTAGACTGGAAGAAGCCTGGTACCAGAATCAGAATACTTCTGATCCTAAGAGGAGTATTTATTTGTGATTTTTTTATAGAGACAGGCAAAAAAGAAGCCCTTGAAAGAGCTGATAGGTCTATGCTTCAGAAATATCATTTGGCTGGTATGTGAATGAAACATTGAAAAGGGCAGAGAGACTGAAGAGGGCAGACTGGATACAAGGCCAATTAAGAAGCTATTACAATAGTCTGGGAAAAAGATGTTGAGGGGTTGGATTGGGATAGGTATGATAGGAAAGGAAACAAGTGGACAGATGAAAACGTTGTGGAAGTAGTAACAGCATAATTTGGTAACTAACTAATAGGCCATAAAAGCTCATGAGATCACTGAAAGAACATGCAGAAACAGAATAGAGGAGTATCTCAGGACAGAATCCTGGGTTATACTCATACATAGGGAGTAAGAAATGAATGATGACATTGCAAGGGAGATGAAAAAGTAACAGTTAAGAGGAGAGAAAAGTAGAATCAAGACAGAGCAGTGCCACAAAAACTCAGGACAGAGAAAGTATCATTGAGTGGTCACTGATGCCAAACTTCATACACAGATCAAAGACAAGGTTTAGTAATTAAGGAATCATTGGTGACTTTGGAGAGAACAGTTATATTCTAACGGTTATGTTATAAGTCAGGTTGACTCCTTTGGAATTGTCTTGGATCATGGTATTACTGAGAATAGTTGTCATTTACAGTTGATCGTCATATAATATTGTTATTAGTGTTTCCAATATTATGGTTCTGCTCACTTCATTTTGCATCGGTTTGTGTAGGTTCTTTTGAAATCTGCCTGCATATCATTTCTTATAACACAATAGTATTATATCACAAGCATATACCATAACTTGTTTAGTCACTTCCCAGTTGATAAGCATCCCCTCAATTTCCAATTCTTTGTCAGCACAAAAAGAGCTGCTATAAATATAGACTGAATAACAAATGACAGATTTTACAAATAAATCCTTTCCCCTTCCAAAGAGGATTTTTGTCCTATTGAGAAGTATACAAAGAAAAATACCAGATTCATATTAGAATGACAACTCCAAAGGAGAAGCAAAAATCTGCAAGTCTCAGTCATGTTAAGAAATGTGTTGAAAAATAAATGGAAAAAATACCATCCTGTTTTGCCCAATAATTTGAATCTTCCCTCTCATTATATCACCTTAGCCTTTTACTGCTATAGATGAAGCACAGCCTGACTTAGTGACTAGTGTTCAGGTCTTACAATCAGAAGACTGGGTTCCAACTTATTAGCTATGTGGTTGCGAGCCTAAACTTTAACCACTCAGTCTCTCATGTAATTCCCTAGGACAAGAAGTAATAGAAAGATTTCGACACTAATCACAGATCTTTTATATGCTGACATTAATAAGTTGTAAAATTATCAGTTACATAATAATGAAAGTGAAATTAAGGATCATGAATGATTCCAATCCTGTAGAATGAAAGTCCCAAATAAGTGGAAACTAACTTTGTTCAAATCTCTTTAAAGTCACCAGAATTATAACTCAAGCCTATGATGATGTGTCACTTTCTTCATCTCCTATACTGTCAATATCACAGGGTGACATTCACTGGGTGAATGCTTTTGTTTACTCACTTTCTCTTGGCATACAACTCCTTTCCCCTAGGATACTACAAACTCCATTCCTTGAGGATACTGCAAATTCCTTGAAGGTAATCGACATTCCATTAAATTATTTAATTCCCATACCCTTAGTATTACCCTAGCACACCCAGGATGGCCTACTACCTAAAGAACTACCTAAGTTCTTTGATCTGCTTTATAAAGGAAAGACAGCTTCAAATGGATTAACAATCCTTCTTTAATTAAGCATATATATTCACTAGTTCAAGGGAAAAGTCAGCACCCTGAATGTGGAGAAAATATAAGCAGAGAAATTAGCACAAAGATCAACACACAGGGATCCAATTGTTTAACAAAGCAATATAACCACCTCCATACACCACTGTATGGGGGAACACCAATAACAACTGAGTAGTGGAGGTGTGGAGGGAGGTCTTTACAAATAGCTACTCAGAGTCCCATCCAGAGAATCAAAAGGTCCTTCTCATAAGTGAAACTCCTAAAGCAAAATATCAACCTCCCAGTATAACAAAGACACAGCTCCTGATTGGCTCAGAGTCATTAGGCGGTAAACTAAACTGACAACACAGCTGTGTTCACCAAAACCAGTGTTCAAAAGAGATCAATCCTTTAGGTGTTTTCAGTGAGTCTGGGAAACTGAACTCCAGAAAGAAACCAACAAAAATCCCCATTGGCTTGTTCTTATATACCCTTCGTCAAAGCTATAATGAAATGAAGAGGCAGTAGGGTGCAAGGAAAGAGAACAGGATTTGAGTTCAAATCCTCATCCTAATACTTAGTAGCTCAGTTATCTTTAAAAGGTCATGTGACTGCCTTACACCTGTTTTATTATGTATAAAACTGAGATGATACTTATATTACTTACCCTAAAGGTTGGTTGTTATAGGGAAAACACTTCATAAAATTTTAGAAGCAATAAAAATGAGTGATGTTTTATGATTATTCTTAATGCTTATGACTGATTATCCTTAAAGAAGAACTCTGCCTAGAAGAGTTTTCTGCAATAGTTAAGTCATGTATTTGAGTCATGCCTAACCCATCCCATGGATTTTTTTACTTATACTGGACACAATACTGGCAGTTAATAAATACTTATTGAAATGAACCAACAAAAGTCATTCACATTGACTTCAAACACAAAGAATTTTCTAATAAAAAAAAAACTTGTCTATCTCTGATTACACATAACCTTACCTTAGCTTTTAAATCATTCTTCAGTGTTTTTCCTCAAAATGCTATTACTTGCTTTTCATGCCAACCTGACTTCAGACTCTGCTGTATAGGCTTTTTCTACAATTTGCATCATTGTTCTCAGTGATGTTACTTCCTCTGTTCAGGAGACCTATACACTCCTCCTCTGTTCACAGGGTTTTGGAAAGAATATATGCCAAAGAAATTCAAAGAATCATCATGATCAATGACTGAGAAAATTAGAAATTAATTGGAAGAGATATCCCACAGAGATAACATGAAACAAGAAACAAAAGTTTAAATTTAAAATTCTGAAAAATCATGGAATTTTCATTTCATGAACTCCCTCAGCAACACTATGTACTAGGGACTGTGCTAGATGCTAGGACTATAAAGACAAAGGGAAATGGCATGAACACAGATGAATAAGTACAAAATATATACAAAGTGATTTCCAAGAATGAAGGCACTGGAAATGGGGATAGGAACCAGGACATGCCTGCTGTGAGAATGGTACCTGAGCAGAGCCTGGAAAGTAGATAGTCATTTAAAACTGAAGCAGTGTTTAAAAAGAGGATATGCATTCCCAGCCTGCAAGACAGCCTGTCCAAGGGCAAAGAGGGAAGAAAATTCATGCTAGGAATGAACAACATTGAGTAGGCTAGTATGACTGGAATGGAGATTGCATGAAGAGTGATAATGTTCAAAGGCTGGAAATGTGAGAATGGGGGAACTTTGTAAAAGGATTAAATGTCTAATGGAGAGGTTCATATCTTATCCTAGAAACCAGAGGAAGCCCTCTGGAGCTTCTTAGGCAGGTATCAAGGCTGGACTTTAGGAATATCAATTGGGTATCTGTGTGGAGGAGGGCACAGAAAGATAGCCAGGAAGCAGTGAGACAAAAGAGGATGCAGCTGTGATAGGTGTGAGGGAAGAGTGGCTAGAACAAGAGATGGTGGAGAAGCAGCATTAAAAAAACATGACAACTCGTTGGATATGAGGAAGAGAGAAAAATTAAGAATGACTTCAAGACTTCAAACTTAGGTGACTAGAGTATGGGAACACATATACATGTACATACATACATACATGTATATACACATACATGTGCCCACATATATTGCTGTTCAGTCGTTCAATTGTATCAGACTCTTTGTGACCTTGTGAACAACACTGTCCTTAGGGTTTTCTTGGCAAAGATACTGGAGTAGTTTATTTCCTTCTACAGTGGATTAAGGCAAGCAGAATTTAAGTGATTTTCCTGGAGTCACATAGCTAGTAAGTGTCTGAGGCCTCATTTAACCTCAGGTCTTCTTTAACTCTACCCAACAAGTCACCATTCTAGCTATATGTATACATGTTTGCATACATACATTTACGTACATATGTTCATAAATGTGTTCTTGTATATACATGTGTGTATATGTGTGTATTCAAATATATATTCATTTGACAGATTAGGAAACTGAAGTACAGAATGGTCAAAAATGATTTGGTAAGTATAAGAAAAGGCAATGGAAACATGGTTTCCAATTTCCTAGTTCCTAGCTATATGTATACATGTTTGCATACATACATTTACGTACATATGTTCATAAATGTGTTCATGTATATACATGTGTGTATATGTGTGTATTCAAATATATATTCACTTGACAGATTAGGAAACTGAAGTACAGAATGGTCAAAAAGATTTGGTAAGTATAAGAAAAGGCAATGGAAACATGGTTTCCAATTTCTTAGTTCAATGATCTTTCCACTACAGGTAGAAGAATGTTAAGGAAATATTCCCATTATAATTAATGAGGGAAGTAAGGAAAGATATTGATTTTTGAAAATTGATCAAAAAAGGTATTTAATCATTTTTTAGAAGTTTGATAAATGGTGAAAGTGTTTGTAAGCTCAATAAACAGTACTCCAACATCAAATATTACTTTTTTCTATATTTTTGTTTTTTCATTCTTTTCTTCCTTATTCATTACATTTTAGCCACTGAATCTTCTACTAATTTATTAATCACAGGTATTATGGAGGTCAGGAAACAATTTACAGAGAACTAATTGCTTCATTTTTTCTTGAATATATAAGAACATCTATTTTATTAATTATTTTATTAGGTTTGTATTATCTTAGAATCTAACCCCAGTATTTATTGGGAACTACTACTGCATAAGTCACTCAATAATAGTAAATATAACACTTTAAAGAAGAGGGAATTAACTGTGTCGGGTTACTAGAACACTATAAGGACACTGAATTAACCATGTAATTAAAATGCACAATTTGCTAACAGGCTACTCTGCTTTAGGAAAAAAGATCATAAGCCAGAATTTATCTAAACGCATGTTGGCTGCCAAGGACCAAGACCAACTTGGTATTCAATCTGAGATTAAGCTCAAAGAGACCTAGAGAACCTCAGAGTTGGAAGGAATTCAGAGGCCATCTAATTCAGCCAGTCAATATGCATTTATTAAATGCCTACTATGTGCCAGGCACTGTGCTAAAGGTGAAGGATACCAATAAAGGGGGAAAGAAACCTACAGCAATTCCTCCTCTCAAGGACAATGTTCAGAGAGAGCATTATCAACAGGAAGAAAGAATTAAAATTAAGGGAGATTTATCCACCCATAGATTGTGGGATTTTAACTGAGACTGAATAAAGCCAGGAAACACAAGAGGTAGAAATGAGGAGGCAAAGTAATTCAGGTAAAGGAAAAGCCACTGAAAATAACCAGTCATGGAAGGTCTTGTTTAAGGAACAGTTAGGAGGTCATTGTCACTGAATGAGAAAGACAGAGACAGGGAGAGACAAAGACAGAGAGACACAGAGAGAGAAAGAGACAAAGATAGACAGAGAGAGAAACACAAAGAGAGACAGAGAGACAAAGACAGAGAGTTTATGTTTATGTGTGTGCGCGCGCGCGCGTGTGTGTGTGTGTGTGTGTGTGTGTGTGTGTGTGTGTGTGTGTGCTATAAAGGGCTCTGAGGGTCAAATTAATTCTGGAGATGGATAAGGGGGCCATTGGAGTTTACTGAGTAAGGAGGTGACATGGTCAGACCTGCCCTTAAGGAAGACTTCCCTTTGACATCAGAACTGAAGACAGATTATCTAGAGTGGGGAGATACTTATGGCAGGGAGATAAACCTGCAGTCTGCTCCATCAGTACAAGTATGGGGTAATGAGAGGAGCTTAATAACAGGTGCTTAATACATTTTTATAGAGTAACTGATTGGCCATGTCAATCCCCTATTCAATCAACTCCAGTGGTTCCTTTTAGTTCCACAATCAAATATAAACAGAGGTGTAAAGTCTTTCACAGTCTACTGTACCTTTCCATCCTTATTACACATTAATATTCTTCACATTCTACAATCCAGGTAAACGGGTTTTCTTCCTCTTCCTCATGCACATAATTTCCATGACCTCTCTACCTGTTGTTCTTGCCCTCAATGCACTTCTTCCTCACCTCCACTTCTCTGAAACCTTAGGTAACTTCTAGTCTTGTTTCAAGTGCTTCTATGGAAGATCTTCACAATTCCCTCACTATTAGTGCATGAGCCCCACTTACAACCTTGTATTTATTTTGAATGTGTCTATATGTGTATGTTGTGCCCTGCTCACAGTGGAATGCAAGTTCTTGAGAGAAGGACCTGTTTCACCTCTGTATTTGTATCCCCTGCATCTAACACAGTGCCTAGAATATGGTAGGCTCTTAACCAATGATTGTTGATTGACAAATTTATTTTCCCACCTAATAGGGGATTTATCCACCTTAGATGTTTCCCCAAGGAGTTCTTATACTTAATAGCTTGTAGCTTATCTTGCATTTATCTTATGAATTTGGAGTCAATAATTTTCCCTAGTATCCATGTATTTCACATCTCTCCTTTACCAACGAACTCTCTGGTTCTTCTCTCTCTCTCTCTCTCTCTCTCTCTCACACACACACACACACACACACACACACACCCCAAATCGGGGGACAAGGAGGTTAGAAAACAAGAGCAGAAAAAGTATTGAGTGCCTGCTCCAAAGTCTTCTCCGTATGGTTTCCCAAAAACCTGCGAAAACCTTATGAACTGATACAAAGTAAAGTACGTAGAATAAAAACATTTACAATATCAGGAATATTGTAAAGATTATAAATGATGAAAGAAAGTAGTTTGTGTTTGTACTTCATTTTTGAAGAGGATCGTGACAACAAGATGATGACATGACTTGCAGTTGACTTTGATTTAAGTGAGGGAGGGCTGTGCAAGGTCACCAGCCTCACTTTCTACTCCAGAGCCCTCTGGGTCCAGTGGTCAGATATTCATCAGGATGACTAGAGATGGCCCAGGATACAATGTGAGAGCCTGGTCATTTCAGGCCAAGGTCTTGTCAGATTCTCAATTTGAGTGACATATACCCATTCAATGAAGAGAATTCTTTAAGTAGTTACTCAAGGGATGATCCTTTTAATAAAAAAAAAAAAAAGCTCAAACTGGGAGGGGAAGAACCTCAGGATTCCTGGGTAAAAGAGAAACAGTTACTATATAGTATTAGAAAGACAGTAACTGATCAACACAATAATCAACCAAAATTCCAAAGAATTCATGATGAAACATGATATCTACCCTCCAGAAAAAGAGCTGATGGAGTCACAGTGCAGATTGAAGTACAGATTCTTCTTTTTTTGTTTTTTGAAGGTTTTTTGGACATTTCTAAAGGGGAATTTGTTTTGCATAATTACACATATTTGTAATGACAGTTTTTTTCCTCTTGCTTTCTCAATGTGTGGAGGAAGTCAGGGAGAAGAGAAAGGAGATCCAGAACAAAACAAATGAATAAAATTAAATTTAAAATATGGAAAATTCTATCAACATCAATATCATTATTAGACCACGAGGCCAGAAAAAATCTGTGTTCAAATCCTCTTTCCAGCTTTTACTAGTTCTGTGATTTAATAATCAAATCCCTTAAAGTTTTTTGAATCTCAATTTT
Source organism: Potorous gilbertii (assembly GCA_028658325.1). Lineage (NCBI taxonomy): Eukaryota > Metazoa > Chordata > Mammalia > Diprotodontia > Potoroidae > Potorous > Potorous gilbertii. The sequence continues at coordinate 458,990,657 of CM053770.1, forward strand.
CTCATTTATAAAATGAGGAAGATAATGTCTATGGTTCATCTCTCTAAGGATTGCTGATAGACCTAAATGAAATAATGGATATTCTTTATAAGCCTTAATGTGCTAACTAAATATCAGTAATTATGTGATGATGGTGAAGCAGTTTTTTTTTTAATTTTGGCATTTAATACACTATTTTTAAACTGCCACAAACTATTCCTAAATCTTCTTTCTACCGTCATTCAGAACATAACTCATCATTCTTCTACAGGAAATCCATTAAAATACCTACAGATAGCTTATAAAGTGTTCAACTTTTCTTTGCCTTCTGTGGTAAGATCAATATAATCCCTACAGTCCTCTGCATGTTCCTCTCCATGATCTCCAGCTTATCAGAATTTGTTTTCTAAAAAAAATATGGCACTTGGAATTGAAGCTACTGCTTTAGATGTGTTCTGATAATAAGAGTACAGTGCAAATATCTCTTTTGTGTGGGCCCCATACTTCTCATAAGGAAGCATGCATATGAGTTTTTTTGTTTGATTTTAATGCATTTTATCGATGTCATCTGACTTTATATTACAGACATTTCTCGAACATCCACCAACTTCATGTAAACCTTCCCATGAGACAAAGTTTAAAAAAGGAGGAAAAACATCCATCTTTGAGACTGGCTGACCATGGGCACAAGACTTTGTTCTGGCAACCCCCCCCCAAAACCACCTTTTCTAGAAGGGATGAGATTTATTTTACCATTTCTTCTCCAGGATCTTCACTAGTTCTTTCATTCATCATGGATCATTTACAGTGTTGTTGTCAGTGCGTATACTGTGCCTTTCCTTCTACTTATATCCCTCTGCATTGATTCATTTAAGTCTTTTCCATATTTAGTTGAATTTAATTAAATAATTCTTGCTAAATAATTACATACATTCATATACCATAGTAATCTTAGGCATTTCTCCAATTGATGGGTACCCACTTTGTTCCTCCAGCCCTTTGAAATGAGGAGACTCAGGACTATGTAGTTAAATTCAGTGCTAACAAAAGCCTAAAGGTCAGAGAGAACTCTGAAAAGTTATGTTTATGTGGCAAGTATTTAAGCATGATATATTTAGTCCTGAGGCACAGGAAAACTAGGATTTTTAAAAATATGATTTTCATTTCTGTAGAAAAGCAAATCAAATTCTTTCTAAATAGCAGAAAACCCCCAAAAGAAGCACAAGTCTCTTATCGTGTTGCCTTAATCATATTAAAAAAAAAACCTTCATAGAAAAAAACAGACAAATATTTTAAGAGGTATGAATGTCATGAAGTCCAATTGGTAGAAGCTTGAAAAATAGAGCTTTCCATGATGCCATATATATATACATATATATGTATATATATAACATATATACACATATATGTATATATATAATATATATACATATATGTATAATTATTTGCAAAACTCCATTAGATCAGAAGCTAATTTTTTGATCCTCCTGTCATCTTTCACCAATGCTAAACGAGAACAATGAATATTCTCTTAGACTGTGGAAATATATGATTTAACCAGAAAGTTTTATATACAATGACAAAAAAGACATGGTTGTAAACATTTTTTTCTATTTATTACCCTTTATTCCCAGTCTTTTTGCCTTCCCCAATGAAAGAAGACTTTTTTTCCTGTGGTTGAAGCACCTAGAAAAAAAACAGAAGTCTCCCAATCATGTTGGAATGACTTGTCAACCTCAAAGAAGATGGTGAAATCTGTGAGTCCCAGTCAAACTGAACAATGCAGTCAGATTTCAGAATAAAATAAGCAACAAAAAACTATTGATCCTTCCATCTATTTTACCCAGTAATTTGAATCTTCTCAGACATGGTAGCAGCTGAACCTTTTACTCCAATATTACCAGGCTGATGAGTAACCTGGCTTATTGGATACAGTCCTGGACTTAAAGTAAGAAAACTGGCTTCAAATCATGCTTCAAAAACTCAGTAGCTATGTAACCCTCAGCATTTACTGCCATATAAAGTATCACTATGAATATTTTTATATGTGTTGATTCTTCATCTCTACAGCTTTGTTAAGAGCATATGCCCATAGCAGTTAAGTTTGGGTCAAAGGGTATGAACAAGTTCTAACAGAAATCTAGAATGGTTGAACCACTTTACTCACAGGTCCAGTGTGCTTGATTTTCCCAGAATCCCTCCAACACTGTCTCATTTTTTAAAATCTTTTTCTACTTGCATGGAGTAAAGAAACATATCACCATTATTTTAATTTTAATTTCTTTTACTATTAGTGATTTGGACAATGTTTCATGGAGTCATTTATAATTTATGAATCTTTTGAAAGTTTGTCATGTCATTTGACTATTAATTATAAAGGAATGACCCTTGCTGTTATAGAATTGTGTCAAATTTCCCAAAAGTATAGGAAGTGTTATAATTATCCCCATTTTACAGATGAGGAAAATGAGGCCAACAGACTTTATATGACTTGCCTAGGCTCACATACCTACTTGGTTTTTGAGGCCAGCTGGAACTCAAATCTTCCTGACTCTAGGTTCACTGCTCTATCCACTGTACTAATTGGCCAACGACATCTATAAGACATAACTTGCAAAGTAACTATCTAGAATAAAGGGAAGGTAACCTTAGAGAAGATGAAACTAACATCTGAGTATGAGCAAAAATGTGCTAGAGGAAGTAAAACTTGCTCTGAGTGTTAAAGGAAACCAAAAATTCTGCTATTAATCACATTTTCCTTCCTATACACCCATGACCTCTCCACAAACATATCCACAATAGTCTGACCAGTCAATTTCACCCATTAAAATTTCAAAAATATATAAAAGACTCATTGTACATTTTACTTCTTCCCTAACATTTATAACTCTAGTCAATACTGATTCTTCCCCTTCCTTACCACTACAGCACTTGTTTGAATTAGCTGTTTTGAGATGTGATGAAAATTATTTTATCACTTTACAAGATGCCTGCTTTATCATCATTGTTTTTGTTCTGTAATTGATTCAAAGGTAGTGGTTAGAATAGCCAAACAAGATGTTGGGTGATCAAGATCATGAAATATATTTCTTTTCCATCTACCACAATAGCTAACATAGTATTAGGCACATAGCAGGTATGAGACGGATACATTTAAAAGTAAATTAAAGAGGAATAAAAAGGCAATGGAAAAAAAGATGAAATTCAATATTATGCCCTTAAGAATTTAATATCCATTATACTATTTATGATAATTTTTTACTGGTTTTATCAGGAACAAAAATTTAAGATTAATAACTTCATAAACCATTTCTGTGACATTTATGGTAGATATGATGATCCCCTTTAACTTAATTGGCTCCCACAGACTCTCATCCCTTATTATGGTAATAAAGAAACCTTAAAAGTTAAATGTAAGTTGACTTCTTACCAAAATTTAAATAGAATTCTTAACTATTGAAATTGATGAATATTTTTTTATTTGTAAAAATATCTTTCCAAGAGAGAAAAGAAAAGCTAATTAATGATGTTTCTTTTTAATATAAGACCCACAAAAGATTTTTTTTTGCTTCAAGATACTTACTTATATACATGAGTAGGTAACTATGCTGAGAATTTATAATAAAGGAAAGTATATGTTTAGTTAAATGAAGCTCTTTTATGGCCACTGGTGGTGTAACATTTTAATTAAAAAACTACGGACACAGCAGTAATTACAACCCTCAGGAAAGACCTAATCTTATTAGTGCTATCTGGGTAGTGTAATTGCCTCCAAGACATCTGCGAATACCCACGGTATCAGTGCTGAAGGTCAAAGAACACCTTCGGCCTTGATGTGGAATATAAAATGAGGGCAAAACGGAGGCCTAGTGGTGGTAGGAGTGGAAGAGTGATATGCCAGCCCCTTCTAAAAGGTAAAGATCTAACAGGTTTGCTATTTTCCCTTCCCGTCTAAAGAAGTCTTATTTCTAGATAACTCTCTTCTTTGTATTTTTAAAGAGCAAGGGATTTTTGTTTCTCAAAAGTCATTTATACCTATGCACATAAAATGATAAACAATGTAAGATTTTTTCATAATCTACCTGATTAAATGCAATTAAATTCTAGCGCCTAATGACATCCATTCTAATTGATGAGCATGATAAGGACCTATCTTTTTATAGTTTTCTCTTTTCTGCAGTATTATATGAAAATCTCTGTGTTAAATCTTTTTTCAAATTAACACTATTCTTTTAAAAAAAGGCAATTTTTAAATACAAAATTCCAGCTTTCAACAAAATTATATGTATCTTTATTGAATAGGCCTGTTTAAGAACCAGGACATGGGTGTTGCCTCACCCTAAGGGAGTGCCTGCAAAGACCTTGGCCTAAAGGGCCCAAGGTCTCCCAGTGCATCCTGGCTCATCTCCAGTCATCCTGATGAATATCTGGTCACTGGATTCAGATGGCTCTGGAGGAGAAGGGAGGCTGGTGACCTGCACAACCCTCCCTCATTCAAAACAAAGCCAAGTACAAGTCATGTCATCATTTCTCTGATGGCTTGGTCTTCTTCAGCACTGAAGGACAAACACAATCCACAATGTATCTTTATCATCATGATAAATACAAAACATATCTAGAACTGACAGGGGCCTTACAATTTATGTAACTGAACCCCCCTCATTTTACAAAGGAGAAAAGTGAAGGACAAAGAATTTTAGAGACTTATCCAAGATTACAAAGGAAATAAATGCCAGGATCTAAATTGAATTCTTAATCCTCTAAGACAGGATTCTTGCTCTATGTCCTCTGAATTTATTTTTTTTAATTATCCTGACAATTCTAAATAACTTGATAAATGGTCATTAGATTATATATATATATTTCATTTGCCCTGTAATCCTATGCATTATATTTTATATATTTATAATAAGCATTCTTCTGAGTAATGTTGTTGAGTTGTTTCAGTCATGTCTGACTCTCCATGACCCCATTTGGTGTTTTCTTGGCAAAGATACCGGAGTGGTTTGCCATTTACTTCTCCAGTTCATTTTACAGATGAGGACACTGAGGCAAACGGGGTTAAATGACTTGCCCAGAGCCATTCAGCTAGTACAAATATAATGAGGCTGGATTTGAACTCAAGCCCGTTTTGAGAACAGGCTTCATGACACACACTTCATGACCCTGCATTGAGTTTTTCCCCACTTTTTATTTTTTCCAGGTTTTGGTTTTAGTGTTAAGTTATGAACCATTGACTGAAAAAGAATCCCAGAGGTGTAAAGAGTTCAACATCTGCTCATTTCATAGTTGGACCACTGCAATGTCCCTCCACAACTCAAATCGCAGCGACCAGAACCAATCATCACTGCCAAGAGGTTGATAAGTCAATTTGTCCTTACATCCTATAGATTAGAATCAAGATTTTCACCCATGCATCTAAAGCCCTTTGTAGACCAGAATAACCTAAATTATCTAAATTTAACCCTCTTCCTTCTTGCCTCATTATCCCACTTTAGCAGATTTCCTTCATTCTTCCTTTCTCAGTTTGATTCGCTCATGCCCCTGAGTATTCTTCCAATGCATAAACTAGCCTAAAACTATTATCAAATTTCCTTCCTTATCAGTTTAAGGAATTCCCTTGGAATCCTTTTGTCAGAAGTAATTAAAGATGGTTTCCTTATGGTCTTTGGGGCCTCTAAAGAGCTACATCTTTAAAGCTCCATTTAAAACGATGCTTATGTTGTTTTAAGACAAAATGTGTGTTATTTCTTTGAATTTGCCCAATACCAGCCTGGCTCTTTTTCTCACATTCCACTGTTACTGGACTTTGGCGTCAGATTCCCATATCATTCGAGACTTAAAGACTTTGTAAAAGAAATCCCTTCCTATGTGCCAGAAAAGCAGTTAAGCACAGAAATGATTGCTTAAAGATCATCCAATTTTCTTGGACTCCTTGGATTTTAGCATTCTTTTTATTGATTCTTTAGTGTTATTTTACTAAGCTTAATAAGACCAGTTTTACTGGAAATGAATTCTACCTTCCACATATAAAAATTTGGAATCTTAAAATATTAAACAAACATGTAATTCTATCAAAAGATACTTGTTATGACACATTCATAAGCAATTCTTATGTGAACATTGTAAAACACAATGAAATAAGCAGAATCATCATTAGTCACTAATCCCAGTGTTTTCGATCAAACTGCCAAAATTGGTCAATAGAGTTTATGTGAAACTGAGAATTTTTTTTTCCCATTGGCATAACAATGAAAACATTTACTGGATAAGCCCACAGTTCTATACAGCTACAAGTAGGGCTTGAACAAAGTAATTTTGGAATAACAAAAAATCATATGTCTGCTGTATGCCACACAATAAAAAGGCATATTTCTCTAGTATCTCAGCATGTGATGGACCACTGGAGAAAGTGCTAATGAAATTTTAGAAGATAAAGTCAAGAAGAACATAGGGACCTAAACCTAAATCTATAGAGAAGAAATCCAAGTGGGAGACAACACAGTTTTAAAGGCAGACAGGGATCAATTTTCAAGATATAAAAGAAGGGAAAAGCATGAATGAAGGAAGGAAAAAATAACAGACAGTTGCTTCTATTTTTAAAAAAGTGAGGAAGAAGAAGATATCAATAACCATGAACCCATATATTTGCTTTCTCATCTACATAAACATTGGAAGGTCTACCTATTAATAAATACAAAGAAATTACATGAATATAACTATAAAGTATTCTTTACAGAAATAAAGACAGACATAAAATGAGGAGAAGCAGTAATAGTTCATGTGCAGGTCAAGCTAATATAATATAAACAACCATGATTAATTTAAATTTAATTGAAGTAGTTTACTTATTCAGTGTCATAATGTCTAAACTACCAAAGGATTACTTTATGTAGCAAACAAAAAATATCATCTGGAGGAACAAAAGGTCAAAAAACTCAAGGGAAGTCATGGAAAAAGCGTTGTAAGGAACAGAACCTAGCAACAGTATCTGAAAACATACTAGAAATCAGTAAACAACAGAACTATTTGGTATCTGTTGAACAACAGAAAAGTTGATCATACAACGGATTAAGTATATAATATCCTGCACTAAATGAATCGAGTAGCCTAGTTATTTGATAAACCTGAAGACCTCAGTTACTGGGGTAAGAAATAAGCATGTGACAAAAAGTATTGGCAAAAATTAGATTTAGGGTAGAGTTTCCCAAACTTATTTGGACTACCCCACTCTTCAAAAAAAAATTACTATCTCCTTGGAAATCCACTTTCTTTAACTGTTTAACAGGTTTTTTTTTAAATTTGCATCATTTCAAAAGCACAAATATTTTAAATGATGCATCATAAATGTAATAATTTATTGTAAATTTGTGGGGATTTTTCCTGCACTGACATTTTGATGATGATGTAAATAAGTCATTACATACACACATTCCTACTGACGCATGCTAGACTTCCCAATAATGTACAACATGCTTGCCTGCCAACATTTGCTTGTTAAGGTCTGTGGGCTGACTTGACCAGTTATAACTTGTATTTTATGTGTTTATCTGGGAAATAGCGTAATCACTAAGACTTTAACTCTGTTATACAACAAATGAAACACGTACAAACGGTTTTCCAAAATTATTTTCTTATTTTCTCCTCTTTCCTTAAGCTTCCACTGCCCTTTTATTTTTATTAAATGCCTCCCCAACAACACACACACCTTTGCAACTGAGACTATTACTACGCCCCTGGATCATTCCAGTGTCCCCTCCCCTGCAGTGGGGAGTATTGCCCACTTTGGGAACATCTAGAGCATTTCACAACATATACCAAGGAAAGCTCATTGGATACACAATCTAGACATAAAAGGTCACATCATAATCAAATTAAAGGGACAAGGAAAAATGTAGCTTTCAAATCTAGGGATGAAAGAAAAGTTCAAGATCAAAAAAGGGAAAGAAGGCATCACAAAAGATAAAATAGAAAACTTTGATCACATAAAATTTAAGACAATGGTTTTTGCACAAACAGAATTGCACAGCAAATTTCTCCAAAGCATGATTTGAAAGTTGTTAGAAACTGACTGAATTGTATAAGACTAAGAGAGTTTTGCCCATTAATAATTGTCAGATGGTATGAACTGCATGTTCTCAAGAGAGGAAATTGAAAATATCAATAGCTGTATTTTTTAAAATTGTTCCAAATCGTTAATAGAGAAATTCAAATGAAAGCAACCCTGAAGTCCCACTTCCCACACACCACATTGACAAATTTGATTTAAAAAAAAAGAAAATGACAAATTGTGGAGGGGTTGAGGAAAAGGAGGTAAACTGATGTAGAGCTGAGGATTGGTAAAGCCATCCTGAAAAGTAATTTGTAATTATGCCTCAAAAGTTACAAACTGCATAGATGCTCTGATCCAGTGACAATATAGCTAGGACTATACCCCAGATATGAAAGAAAGAAGGAAACTTCATTTTACATATAAAAAAATATAGCTTAGCTCTTTACATTGTGGCAAAGAACTGGAAATTAAACATATACACTTAAATTTGGGAAAAGTTGAACAATTTAAGGTATATGACTGTATAGGGTGTACTGTAAGAAATGAAAAGACTGTTTCGGAGCAACATAGAAAGACCTTTAGGAAATGCAGAGTGAAGTGAGTACAACTAGGAAAAGAATGCATATTATCCTATAAACATAGTAAAAATGGACAATTTTGTAAGACTTAAGAATTATGATCGAAGTCATGATCAACCATAATTCCAAAAGATTTGATAGTGAAAAATGTTACCCACCTCATAATAAAGAGATGATAAACTAATAATACAGAATGAGATATTTTTTGCTTAACCATGCTTTTTGTCGTTAGGATTTTGCTTTGTTTTTCTTTTTTTCATAGTGGGTGAGAGGGAAATCAGGAAAGGAGGATAAAAAGTAATGTCAAAATGCTTGGTAAACAAAAAAAATTGTAAAGGATTACAAAACAAATTTTTCTTTAATATCCTTATGAGATTGGCTTAAGTATACAGTTGAGACTCTCCTTAATTAAAAAAACCAAACAAAAAAATCATTGAAAGGGCACGGTTTCTCAGATGACTTTTTATAGAACAGATCAAACCTTTTTGGAATTACAGCTCATTGAGAGATACAGAAAAGATAATATTTTGCTGTCTGTTTTAAACAATTTTTATTTTTTTAAAATAATTTTACCTGATAGAACAAAATTCTGATTTGAAACATCTCAAATGAGTCCAACAGTTATAAAAGTTATATTAAAGTTATGCATTTATGACAAAAGTAACTACAGGCATACTTTGATTATTCACTGAATATTTACATCCATCATTATATAAAACAGAAAGTCATACATTCATATAAAATATTTGCCACTATCACAAAACATGTCCAGTGCAGAATTCAAAACAACAGGATTCTCTACCAATGACAAAGTTTGCTAATAAATTCTATTCATAATAAACTAATTGTCCTGAGCCCAGGAATGCCACATATCCTCCTCAGTAATATTCACTATGAGATTTGCATACCCATCTAAACTTTTTTAAAAAATGGATAAAGAAATGAATATTTCCTGGACACCACAGACCATGAAATTAGTTCACACATATTCTGGATAGGCACAATAGCCAGATCTAAATCCAGAACTCAGTATGAACACTTATTCTATCATATTGTTAAATCACACCATTTCTGCAAATTACCTCAAACTATGTGCTACTGCAAAAATCTCATCTCTTTAAAATCATTAGTATACAATATGTACTTAATAAGTATTTGTTGCATTAAACTATCCCATGTAATCCTTGACCTTGTCCTCCTACAAATTCTATAATTTTGGTTCACCTAATGCTGAAGAACTTCTCAAAATTACAGGTAAATCAGCAGAGAACATGGGATGCCCATCAGTTTCCATAATGCTCATTTCATCCCACACCCTTGTTCTATATCTCTCTGACAAGAGTTTCTCCTGTCCACTTCTTCATTGGTAATAAGTAGCCTCTGACACATTCCCACTGCATGGCTTTCAGCCACTTCCCTGGTGTTTTAAGTCTTCACACTCTATGTTATTTCTTGTTTCACATCAATATAAGAACACCAGAAGACTAGTGATCATAAAAAGAGACTCTACAATGTTCCAGAACTTGATACGGTTAGCACGACCCCATCTGCAAATAGAGTATGGAAAGAACATCATATCTATAGGGAATCCATATTCTATTTAGACTCTGTACTGGAGATCTTCCATGATGCTGGAAAATGACTAAGCATAAGTCTCTGTGTTTTATGTCTTCATTGATATTAATAAGAAAGTCATCAAACAGTTATGTCTGTTGTTACAACATTCAAGAAACTCATCGTATTTTAGCATTCATGAGGGAGATGACTTCCTGGGTAGGTGAGCCTTTAAGGTAACATTCTTCTCTACTGCATCAAATGTTTGTTAATCTGCCAAAAGAATGTTTGCAATGTACCAGGCACCAGGCTAAGCACTGGGAATTCAAAGAACATAGACCCTTCACCCAAGGAGTTCACGTTGTAAGTGCCTAACTATATTTCACTAACTTCCTAATCAGGGCTGATGAGCCATCCTGTCAATGATATTTGGGTATCCAATATGATTCCTTTACCCTTAGCTCCCATCAGTCTTCCCATATCATTTTGGAGCTGTTGGCAAGTATAGACAAAAGATAAGGGCTGTAGGAAGCAGACAGATATGCTGTATTTCTGCTTGCATGACCAATCTCTAGGCAGTCTAGGAGTCTTTCAGGTTTTGTTTTCATAAAATAGAAGGGGGTTTCCATAGAAAGAATGGTTGGGGAAAATACATTTGGAATCCATCCATCAAGGTTTAGCTCAAGTCCTCCCCTTCTCTGTGAAGGCTCCCCTGATCACCCCACCCCACAGTTTATTGACTTTGCCTTTTATATATTATCTATCAAATATATCATGGGTAACTAGGTGGTACAGTGGATTGAGCATCAGTGCAGGAGTCAGGAGGAACTGAGTTCAAATCTCATCTCAGACACTTGACACTCACTAGCTGCATGACCTTGGGCAAGTTGCCTCATCTTGGGTCACCTTCAGTTATCTTGATGAATATTTGGTCACTGGATTCAGATGGCTCTGGAGGAGAAGTAAGGCTCGTAAGCTGCACAGCCCTCCCTCACTCAAAAAACAAAGTCAAGTGCAAGCCATGTCATTATTTCTCTGATGGCATAGTCTTCTTCAGCAATGAAGGACGAACATGCACATTGTAAGGAGGGAAAACATGCAAATAATAATGTAAATGCAAAACATAAACAGTGTAAATAGAAGATCATCTCAGAAGGAACTGATTAGTAACACGGAGGGACTGGGAAGGGCCTCTTACAAGAAAGAGGGATTTGAGCCAAATCTTGAAGGAAATCAAATAAACTATGAATCAGAGGTGAAGAGGGAGAACATATGGATGAGGAATATCTAAGTAGGACAGTGCCAGGGGAGTTTATATGGTGAAGTATAAGAATGCTAGAAAAGTTGGAAGAGTCCAGGTTGGAAGGGTTTTAAGTGCTCAACCCCAAGGACTTTACATATATGTAGAGAGATAATAAGGAACCACTGGCATTTACTGAATTAGATAGTAACCTGGTCAGACCTGCACTTAAGGAAAACTACTTTGAAGCTGAATGAAGTTCGGATTATAGTGGAGAGAGATTTTATGGAGGGAGATCAATTAGAGGTTACTGTTCTTACCAATAACACATAGTTGTATAATAATGTCAGAAGCCATAATGCAGAGGGTTTAGAAGTGAGTAAGTAGAGAGTGGAGGCATATAATGCAAATGGTTTTCTCATACAGTTTAGTTAAGAAAGTGAGGAGAGATATAAGATGAAAGCTAGAAGATGAAATGAATCCTTTTTAAGGATGTAGGAGAGCTGTTCATTGTTTCAGGAAGTAGGTAATAAACAATTAAAGAAGAAAAACAGTAAAGGTGGATTTGATCAACAATAGGATAGTGTTGAGTAGAACTGATACAACAAGATGTTTGTGAAATGAAGAGAGTGGAGCCAGTTCAAAGATAAAGGCCTAAGGGGGGGGGAAATACTGTGGAGGTGTGGAGACATTAAAGATTACAGGGTAGATATAGAACAGGATTAGGAGCCATAAACATAAGAAAAAGATGAAAGGATAAAAAAGTACGATCATCTGGAATTTTGGAATTCACATATATGGAAATAGAAGATTTGTTGTAGTTGGCAAGGTCATGTTTGTATCCATCTCTGCATGGCAGAGCAAAGGAGGACGTCATCAGGATTTAGTAAATTCTGGAAGTAGGATGTGAGGAAACATGACTATATATTGAAGTCCCCCAGAATCAGGGTAGGAGTTGTGGTACAGTATCAGCTCCCATGATCTGGATTGGGTGATAGATTTTGGTACCATGAAACTCAAAGAAGGAGAGGTCACTCTGAATGATGGTAGTAGGAGGGTATTATGAAAGTAGCAATGGGGGAATAAGACATGTTCTGAGTTCTCTACTTTGTTTTAATAGTTAACCAAAAACACTGGAAACTATTTAGACTGGCCCTATCAGTCATTTGTGGCTATAAAAATATGGTCTATTCTAGAATATAAATTATAGAAGCCTGTCAATTTCCAATTCATACTTTTATCATAGATACTATTTTGCATATGTTAATAGTTTTTTGGGTCCCCTTTAGCTGACTCATGTTTCCTGATTTTCTTGCATCACTCTCATTTCTCTTCCCAATTTTTCCACTACTTCTCTTACTTGATTTTCAAAATATGGCCTGAGACCAATTCATATTTTTCTTGAAGGCTTTGGATGTAGGAACTCTGACTTTGTTGCTTCCTTCTGGTTGTATGTTTTGGTCTTCTGTGTCACCAAAATAAGATTCTATATCCCGATTTTTTTTCCTGGTTTTGCTCATTTTCCCAGCTAATAATTTGACTTTTGAGCTCTTTGTCAAAGAGCTTCCAGTCGGGGGGGGTGGTGCTGTACTGATAGCCACTCCACCCCCTACAATCTCCAGAAATAGTCACTGCTTTTGCTATTGCTGCTGCTGGGCTGCTGCAGCTGGTTCCTCTACTCCCTCTACTTCTCTGCATTAGGGTCATACCACACTATTTCCTCACAAAGGTCTGACAAGCTTATTCCACTGACCTTCCAAGTTGTCCTTGGTGTTTGGAGGTCAAGAAGTCTGGAAACTGTCACAGCTGAAACTGTCATTCAGTTGAATGACAGCTGAAACTGTCATTCAGTCTCCCTGCAACTCACAACCCAGACCTGCTCAGGACCCGACTGTGCCAGTGCGACTCACAGCGCACTACACTGCACTCCCAACATGGCATGATAGATGCTTCCAGTCGATCTTCCAGGCTGTCTTGGATGGGAGATTTGCTTCATGCTGTGATTTTTCAGATACTGCAGCATTTGTTTAGAGTCATTTTACAGGTATTTGGGGAGCTTGGGGGAGAAAGCTCAAGCAAGTCCTTGCTTTTACTTTGTGATCTTGAATATACCCCCTCCATATACTGATTATTCTGAAAGACTTCATATAGTTAGTGATTATACAGAAATGGACAAGGCTAGAAAAGTTAGCATATTGTTTCATGAACAATGCATAAAGAAGATAAGAAAAAGACTTTTGGATGATGGGAAGTTTAATGCACTTGCAAAGACAGATAGATTGATAGATAGATAAATTAGACGATACAGATAGATACACACACATTTGTGTGTGTATCCCAACTGTGTTTGGAATTATGTGGGGTCAATAAAGCATGTAGTTAAATAGAGTTTTCCTCTGTTACTCTTGACCCTGGTTCTATTACATATGGAGACCTAAGAACAAACTATTTATGTAACAATTTTTCATACTTATGAAGAAAAATAGGAACACGACATAGTAAGTCATCCAAACTTCATTCATTTTGGTTAACATGTACATAAAAGCATTCAAGGGCACGCAGTGAAGAATGAATGCATATAACATGCTCCTTATAAGAATGATAGGCTAAGACTGACAAGGAAACCTAAGGAGAACAAAAATATATTTTAACTATATTGGAGTAAAAGGAGAAGGGATAGAATGACTTCTCATGACACAGGAAATCATGAGTACAAAAATAGTTCAGTGTTTATTTTACTTCTGTTTTCTCTGCCAAGAAAAATTGCCTTTTGACTAGAAAGTACATTACAAAAATGCTTAATCAGGAGTTCAAATTAAAACCCTTAGCTCCCATCACAAGACCCAGATGTGTTATATCGTTGTTTATGGAAAGAACTGACAACATCAGTGATTGTGCAAAGGAGTAAGTGCACCAAAAGCCTTAAGTAGAGCAACAATTCTAATATTCAATAAACTTTAATTCCTGGTAAAATTTTGGAATTTATCATTAAAGAGAGGGTTAGTGAACATTTTGAAAAGGAAGCAGTAATAACAAAGAGGCCATATGGAGCCATCAAGAAAAAGTCATGACAAACTAACAGTTTCCTATTTTGGCAGATGTATTAGGCTAATTAAGGAAATGCATCTAGAGTGCATCAAATTCTTTGACAACATCTTATAAATTATTCTAGTTGACAAGATGGAGAGATGTGGGTTAGGTAATACTATAATTAATCAGATTTAGAAGTGGTTTAAATAGTTTCATTTAGAGAATTGTCATTTAAGGTTTTGCTATCAACTTGGAAGAAAGTCTTAATGGAGTTCTGATCTCAGAGATAGTTGTTTGGCATTATGCTGTTTAACATTATCAAGTGATCTGGATAAACACATAGATGGCATGGTTATCAAAACGATACATGACACAAACCTAGGAGGAATAATTAGGACAGAAAGGATGAAATGGGATACAGGCAAATTATAATTTGAGGTCAAAACTATAAAAATTCAATCTAATAAGAATTAATTCAGTCTTACACTTGGGTTTAAAAAATTAACTTCAGAAATGCAAGATAGGGTAGGCACAGCTAGACAAAAGTTTGTCTTTAAAAAGATCTAAGGATTTTAATGAACTGTGGCTTTAAAATGAATAAACAAGATAATATAGCAAACAAAAAGGCTAATTTTAGTCAGACTATTTTTAAAAGGCATAGTGTACAAAGTTAGGGAGGAGGTAGTTTTCTTCCCTGGTTACTCTGGGTGCCATATTTAAAGAGTTCTTGTATTAAAGAAGACTTGTATTCAAATCAATGCAAAGAGTTCTTGCATTAAAGAAGACTTGTATTCAAATCAAAGATACTATTTGTGTGCTAATTGGCAAGATACTTACCTGCTAGAAGCCTTGGTCTCTGTGTATAAAATGAGAATAGTACCTATTGTATCTACTTCCAAAGGATACTGAACTCAAATGAGTGCTATATTAAAACATTGTTTCACAAATGTGAAAGTGCTATCTGTTATTATCATGATGAAAGTACAAAAGGTAAATAATACAGAAGAATACAGAAATTGTAGGGAAAGGTCTAACATCATGTCATATAGAATTAGTTGAAGGAACTATGGGTGTTTGGCCTAAAGAAAAGAAATCTTAGGAGGAATATGACAAATATATGTATGTATTTGAAGGTCTGCCATGTACAAAAGGGATTAAACTAGTTCATTTTGTATTATAGAAAAAAGAAAGGGGCAATAGGAAGAAATTTCAGAGAAGCATATTTGAGCTTGAGGTAAAGAAAAACATTATAGACATTATATGCATTCAAAAGCAGAAAGGGACTGCCACTTACTCAAGGTCTTTGAACAAAGGTTGGATGATCCTTTGTCCATATGTCATAAAGGAATTTTTCATTTGAGTATAGGTTGGAAGAGATTGTTTCTGGGGTATCTTCCAAATCGGAGATTATATTCTATTTTTTCAAAATCTAGAATTTAGGCTAGTTTTTTTGTACTAGCCATGGACATGACTGATTTGCTCTGACTTCGCTTAAAAAAAGTCAAGATGCTACACTTTGAAGAAGTTACTGAGAAAGCTCTATGTAACTGTCAAATTTCCCTTTTGCCCTTACTCTTGTCAATTCCTGGTATGGTAGAGTTAAAACTCATCTTTCAGTATCAGAGCAAGGAAGGTGAGCTTTAAAAAGAAGTGTTTTCTTTTAAATCTTACCTGAACTTGGAAGAGTACATAAATATGCACGTAAATAAATAGTTAACAAAGAAAGCTATTAAGTAGAGTACCATAAGTTTCCTATGTCAATAACTCCTGAAGATAACTGAATACTTCACTTTCTATATTTGTGTTGTATCCTCTGTCATTTTGTGACATTTACTTTTGCAATTCTAGAAGCAGTGGTTCATTTCCCCGCACTTTGTTACTCTTTCTTCACGGTACATATGCTGCTATAATTTGAAGTTGTTTCGTTTGCATGATATCTGAGACAGGAATATGTTGGGGGTTTTAATCTAATTTTCTGCTAAAAGGCACCCATATTCAAAACCATACATTTCCACACCTTTTAATATACAAATATATGTTTATTGAAACTATTAAAACAAAAAGTGCAAAAATGGAGACAATTCTTTAAAGTGATTTTTGGAATATTTGAATACAGTCAATCTCTGCGTCTAAGAACAAAGTCAACCAACAACATGATAAATATGTTAGAATTGGACTGTGTAGAAAGAGGGTCCTAACTTAAACTTGGGTCCATGGCCCCAGATTTCATTAATAGATTTCAGGGAGTATAAAAAATTACATCTTTATTTCAATATGATTGTTTCCTTTATAATACTAAACATTTATTGCATGCATTTTAAAAACATCATTCTCAGAAAGTATTCATAGGCAATACCAGACTGCCAAAACAGTCTGACATCAAAACATTTAAGAACCTGTGCTATAGAATATGGTGAATTCTGCATCATCAGTCAACATTTTCCAAGGCATTGTTCCAAGATGCTAATTAAATTTCTGTCTATAATCTAAACTACATGGGAAACAGTGGCATTGTTTCACCATTTTTCCTATTTACTATCTACATGTTAAAAAATATGTTGAAAGCAATTGTTGATATTTATAGAACATTCTTCAAGTTTTCAAAGTCTTCTATGTTTTTCATCTCATTTAGGCCTCACAACAATCAATGAGGTAGGTATGATCATCCTCACCGGGCAGAAGAAAATAATGATGCTCAGAGAACTTCGTTGTCTTACCTGAGGTCACACAGCTACCAAATTTCAAAGGCAAGATTGACCCCAGTTCTTCCTAACATTGTTAAATTGTGCAATATTCTGTGTTGTATCTGCATGTGTTTTACCTAAGTTTTTGTTTTTGTTGACCAATTCAAAGGTTTTGAAAAGCTGTATTTGGAGTGAGAGGACCTGAATTTGAATTACTTGTGTTAACCATTATCTCTATGACTTTGGGAAAACCACTAACATTCTCTAGGCCTGTTTTTTAATCAAAAAAACTGTGTAGGCAAGTAGAGTTCATCTCTAGGGTCCTTTGAGCTGCACATTCTTCGATAAAGATGTTTGATGGGCTTTGCCTACTCTAAAGCACAGAAATCATCGTTATCAGAGTTTTAAATCTGAAAGAATCATCTACTTCCACCTCCTCACTTTGCACATGAGGTCCTGAGGCACAGGGAAATTAAGTGACTTGCTCAGTATCATGAAGGTTTTAAGTGGCAAACTCTAAAGTAGAATCCAAGATTTCTCTCTTCAAATCCAAGACTCTTTCCATTCTACTCTGTTGTTGTGCCTTTCTCTATATATTCTGGCCTTAATTTTACATAGAGGCTTTGATTAAAATGCCCATATTTATAATTGAGCGTACATCTTAACCTTTTGTCAGTTTCTTCTTGGCAGTTGGTCTCTCAGCTCTAGACTAAAGATTTCAGAAGTCTGCAGTAAGACTTCAAAATTTAGTCCAAAATCTCTGAGCCAAGTAGTTTTACTTACTTTCCCTAGGGGATCTCTTTTCTGGGATTGTTCAAAAGAGAGACTTTTGCTGGCCTTTCTCATTATTTTTCCAGTCCAGAGTTTTCTCTTCTTCTAGCTGTCCTTGTCAAAAGCCTCTGCCAGTGAGGCCCCCTAGTGTCTTGCTGCTGGGAGTTATGAAAATGTTTATTTTCTACCAATCTCAAAGAGAAGCAAAAGCCCTTTGAGTTGAGTAGACAAATCTATATATTAAAATTGAGGTTAATTAAAGCCTTGTGCCTAGATTATCTTAACAATTTATTAGAACTCTTTTTTAGGTCTAATTACAAAGTTTAAAAAAACAGCATCTTAGAACAAAACTGCAAATTGAAGAAGTTAAACAGAAATAAAGTGGTCTTATTGCATCACTATTATGTTGCAATTTGCATGAAATCAGAAACTGATTTCCTTTGTAATGTTCCACAATACCTAAAATCACTTTCTTCATACTGTGTGCACTTAATAGATATTAACAACAAAGATCACATAATTTTCCAACAGATAATGACCATTACTCCATGTCTCTGATAATCATGAACATTTTTAATTAATCAACAAGCATTTAAAAAATAAATGTCTACAATGTGACAGAAATTGTGTTATGCCCTAGGAGCACAAAGATAAAAATGAAGCAGTCCCTTTTCCCAGGGAGTTTAACCATTAAACATCTAATTCTCAGGTGTTTTTTTTCAAACTTTGAAGCTTTGATATTCATCCAAGTTGATTAACACAAAAACTTAATAAGCATTTAATATTTACAGAGAAAACTGTGCTATGAACTAAGAAAAATCTAAAGTTTGACTAACACATGGTCCAGATCCTGCTGGGGCTCATGCTTCTACACAGAGATATTACACATATGAAAATAACTGTAGTATATATATGCATATACACATATTTATTATGTGTATATGCATATATATTTATATATTTTTAGAGATATGGGAAAGTAGATTCTATATGAATCTAAGAAATAAATTGAGATTTCCTTTTTTATTTCATCTGCTACTATAAATTCTGTCTGTGTAAAGAGTAGACACACAGAGGCCCCGCCAATTATATACAGAGACCTAATCTTTCCCCTAACATGTCTTCCATCTTTAATACCGCAAATACTTCAGGTATTATTCTATCTACCTCCCATTCCTTAGGAGACAAATGATAATATAGAGAGCTAAAATTAACCTTAGGGATCATAAAGTCCAATCTTTTCATTTTGTCATGTATCCAAAATACTACTAAAACCTAAAACTCAGCAAGTACCAAAATGAATTGACTACCTTCCTTCATGTGCTTCATGCTGACATCAATTATCTTAATTCCATGAATGGCACCTGCTAACTAAGAGTGAGTGTTGGATCTTGAGTCAGGAAGACCTGAGTTCAAATGTGACTTCTAGCATTTGCTTGCCGTGTGTCCCTGGACAAGTTCATTTTACCATTGTTTGTCTCCATTTCATCAACTTTATAATTGGAATCATAACTGCTTCCCAGGGTAAAAATATATTTTTCAAGCACTTAACATATTGACTGTCACATAGTAAGTACTATGTAAATGCTAGTTTTTATCAATATTTTTATTATTAGTAATAGCCCAGACCTTTGAGTTGTCTTTAACTTTTCCATTTATCTCACATCCCTCACCTCTCTGCCTAATTAGCTGTCAAATATTGCCTATGCTACCTCCAATATAATTTTTCCTATTTATCTCAGTCTCTCTATTCACGTCACACCACTATCTTACATTGAGTTTTTGACACTAGTAAGACTATTTTAAGTCTTCTATCTTCTTCCTAATTCTAGTCTTTCCCCCCACCAATCCATTATCGACACAATTGTCAAAATAATATAAATACACACACAATAATATAAATACACACACCCGTACACACATGATCATGTCATTTTCCTGCTTAAAATTCTTCAATGGATCCTTATTATCTCTACAACAAAATACAAATTCTCTAGTTACACACTTAATGCCCTCTACCATGTGGCTTCAATTTGCCTTTTTTTAGCCTTACACCACTTTGCACATTTTATATTTAAGCCAAACTGAACTCTTAGCTGTTTCTCAGTTTGAACCTGCAACCTCCTCCCATCCATGCCTGGAATGTGACCCTCCTTCAAGGTTCAGTTCAGATAGCATCTCCTATATTTCCCCAGTAGACTTTATGCTCATTGAAGGTAAGGACTGGGACTTTTTTCTGGAGGGGGTGGGAATTTGTAAATGCCTGTTTGTTTAAATGGAAGTGATTTGGCATAGCAATAGACTTTAAAGGATGAGTTGGAACTTAACAGGGAAAAAAGGGAGTTTGTATTAATTGCAAAGATTATGAGCATGTGCACAGAGGTCTGGATACAGAGGCCATGAACACCAAATTTATGAGTTGTATAAGAAGAGGCTGGAAGTGTAAACTGGCACAAGGTTACAGATGTCCTTGAATACCAATGAATGAAAATTGAATGAACTATACTTGGAGGACTTTGAAGGTTTTCAGAAAAGGAGGAAACATTATGCATAAGCAATGATTGCTGAAGCCTCAGCTTTGAAACTGATGCATGATTTTATTAAGACTGAGCTTGGAGGTAGATAGAACATCTCAATAAATCAAAGATGCTGACTTTGACCCCTTGATTTAAATATTTTTTGAACCAGATCAGTTATTTCATTGGTATGGGGAATTTTAAGGTGAAAATCCTTCCCTAACAATGGTAGATCACAACCTGCTCTGCAAATGTGCCTAGGCCTAAGAGAGCCTAGGGCTCTGAGGCATTAAATGATGGACCCAAGGTCATACAACCAGTATGTCTCAGAGACATAACCTGAACCTACGACTTCTTAACTCCCTAGTCAACTCTTTCTACATATACTCTGACAGGAAGCATCTTCTAATGGTCATTTATTAAAAATTTGGTGTTTTATAAAATCATAGTAAAATTGAAGCAATTTTAGGATTTTGTCATTGTTGTTTTTCAATCGTTTCAGCTGTGTCCAACATTTCATGATACCATTTGGGGTTTTCTTGGCAAAGATACTGGAGTAGTTTGCCATTTCTTTCTCCAGCTCATTTTACAGATGAGGAAACTGAGGCAAACATGGTTAAATGATTTGCCCAAGATCACACGGCTACTTAATATCTAAGGACAGATTTGTACTCAGGAAGATGAGTCTTCCTCACTCTAGGCCCAGTGCACTATCCTCTATGGTACCACCTTGCTGCCCTCATATTTTGAGAGTAGGTAACTTTTTTTTCTCTGTTTCCTTATCTATACAGACTTGCAATCTACATGTTATCCTGAGTGCCTCAACACCTCTCACACCAATCCCCATATCCAATCCTGTGTCAAGTCTTATGGATTTTACCTTAATAACATTTCTCATATATGCCATTTTCTCTTTTCTGACATTTTCAACCACCCTTGGGCAGGCAGTCAGGCCTTCATCATCTCAAGCCTGGACTGCTGTAAAACCAACCCGATTGGTTTCTTTGCCTCAAATTTCTCCACACTACAAGTCATCCTCCATTCACCTGTCAAATGAATCTTCCTAAAGTGAAGTTCTGACTATGTCACACATATTCCCCCATACTCAGTAAATGCTAGCATATCCCAATCATTTCCATGGTCAAATGTAGAAATGATTTCTTCTTCACTACATGACCCTCTCCTACCTTTCTGATTTTCTCTACCTACCTTATATCCTCCCCACAAACCCTTCCATCCCATGATACTGGCCCCCTTGCTGTTCTGGATCAAGACACTCCATATCTGAGCTCTAGGCATTTTCTCTAGCTTTCTACTAAACCTGAGATGTTCTTCTTCATTGTCTCTGCCTCTTGGCTGTCTTCAAGTTCCAGCTAAAATGTCATCTTCTACTGGAAATTCTCCCAACCCCTTCACTCTGTGGATGTGTGCACATAGTTACTTTGATGTTTTTCCCTCTATTAGACTGAGTCCCTATGTAGCAGGAAGCAATTTTATCCCTTTCTTTATATTCTCAGGGCTTAGCACAGTGACTGGCACATGCTTATTGATTGACTCTGTAGATAAAAGCTTAATAAGTAACCATTGAATGGAGTTGAAAAATCACTCTTTGACCAGGTTCTACTACTGTCCTATAACATTATACTTAATAGGTTATTACATAGTTGGGACAATGTGAGATAAAGCAAGTTACATTTGTTTCATTGGCATCTTTCTCTTCAATGTAATGAAGTAATAGCCCTCATAGGATTTTGAAAAAGTAGTAGAAGTAGGAGAGGAAGAAGTAGAAGGAGAAGGAGGAGGAGGAGAAGGATGAGAAGGAAAAGAAGGAGAAGATGAAAGAGAAGGAGAAGAAAGAGGAGAAGAAGAGGAAGAAGAATGAAAAGAAGAAAAAGGAGGAGGAGGAGGAAAAGGAAGAGGAGAAGTAGGAAGAAGAGGAGGAGAAGAAGAGAGAGCAGGGGAGGGAAGGAGGGAGGGAGGGAGGGAGGAAGGAAGGAAGGAAGGAAGGAAGGCAGTTAATCGGAAGATGATAATAAAACACTCTGCAATAAAGTACCCCCTCCTCTATGGCACTGAATTGTAAAGGAGATATGAGTGATGAGGTGCCTTCCACACAGTCCCCTCCCCAACACCCTCCGCGAAAAAAAAATTATATGCTTAGTAAAATGCAGGGAAATAGGCATCAGTCACAAGTTCTAGTTCTTCAAGGAAAAAGTCAAACAATGAAAAAAGTGGAGTTTTTCCCCCTCCCACCATGTGACTTAGGATTCAGTCGAGAGTATCAAGAAATGAGCTTTCTACAAGATGCAACTGTTAAGTAACTAAATGTTACTTTAAAAGGAGTATCTGAATGTAACCACAATCAACACACCATTTCCATCAGATACAAGTCAAGACACAAGTAGAGAAAGCAACGGTATTGAAAACAGGTGGTTTAAGAAGTTCTGATTTGTTTTACATGAAGTGTAGAAAAGCTATTGCATAGAAGTGACAAAAGGAGTTTTGTTTCTCCTGGTTCGGAAAGATGAGGAGAAAGGGAAAAATGAGGGACATAACACCTCGCTCCCTCAGGGGAGTAGCATTAGAAATCTAAGGGACCCTCTTTGTCCCGATCCCTAGAAGCCAATGGTATGAAAGGGAGTTAATAAAGTCTTGAATTAGGACTATGTGAGATTAAAAGAGCTTCCCCTCTCCTCAGCAAGTATAGCTAATGGATACTTCAATACAGTTCATTACCTATTGCATTTATAAAGGAATGGATTGGAAGGGAAGGAGGAAGGGTAGTGGGAGATGGCTCAGTTTCCTATGCCCCTCCTTACTGCAGTGAATTCTACAAATCTTCAGTTTTTTCACTCACTTCTTTACCGAATTACATTATTCCGTGAGCTATTGAACCAATTCACCTCTCCTTTTTATCCTATCTCCCCTGTCCACCCCACCTTTCCAAAGAGCACGAAGAGCACGGGGGAGAAGATCAGCTGCTAGGTCCAGGTACCCCACGGCAGTGTACCTCCCCAATCTGTGTGAGCCCCAAGAGGCTTCTTCCTCCCCCGCATCCCTCTCCTTCTCCCTGTCACCCTCCCCCACCCCTTTCCTGAGTTTCTCACCCAGCGTGGACAGGACCACAGTTCTGGGTTCCGAGAACAACAAAGAAACAAGAGCTAAGAAAATGAGAGCTTCACCTGTCACAGCCCAGTCTTGAACTTTCATCTCTCTTAACTGCCCAGATCAGTGCCCATGACGGCTCCCCCATAGCCCTCTGCGATTTAGCCAACGCGACACCCCCCAGATTTGCTGCTGAGTCAAAGTTTTCTGGATCCCAGCTACTTGTTCGAAGCTTGCTCTCTGTCTCTGCTCTAACCTTTTTCTTGTCTCTGTCTCTTGCCCTCGCTTTTAGGTACGCGTTCACAGACAGGCACACACACTCACTCACTGATATACACATACACACACACTCACATACACACACACCCCCCACCCCCAGTCAGTGCCCACGTCCCATCTCCACTGGAGGGGAACCTCCATCCTGGAGCCAGCGCGCAGTACGTACCTCTATGTCCACGGGATCCTTGCTCAGGACGCGAGCCATGGCAGTCACTCAGAAGCAATCCTCCCCCTCCCTTCGGTCCTGGTTCACCCCTCCTGGAAAGCAGCGGCGTCTTCGCCTCGGAAATGCAAGTGGCAGGGAAACAGCGAGGGCAGGGGAAGGAGGCGGAGGCGGAGCGGCAGCCCCAACTGCGACGCCCCCCGTGGGCGGCGCTGCCTGCCCTAGCTCCCCGGCTCTGCGCTCCCCGGCTCTGCGCTCCCCGGCTCTGCGCTCCCCAAGCTGGCTCGCTCCGTGGCTCGCTTGCGCGCGTCCCCGCTCTCTCCTCTCCCGGGGAGTAGCAATTTCGCAGCTGCCCGGGATCCCAGGGTGCACTCCAGGCCTAGAAAAACAGAGGAATTGGGGGAGGAACCCTCCCACTGCCTCCTCCGACCTGAGGTCAGCTGGACAGACTGAAGCCGGAGACCGCCCTCCGGTTGTTTGCCTTCTGCTGGCTGGCTGGAGCCCGGGGAGGGAAATGCAGCACCATAGGGAAGCAGAAGCTGTGGTGGGGAAAGTGTTTGCTTTAAGACGGAGGTAGGTAGGCGGTGGCAGCCAGGTACTGAGGGTTCCCGCACCGTACAGCAAAACACAAAACCAAACACATTTGCCGTCCTCCCTGTTTCACGCCGAAATCACGGGTCACACCAAGGGCTCACAATCCCTAACGTTTTCAGTTATTCCTCAGAAATACAGAAGTAGATCTTTATTTATTACTCTAATCAAATAAATATTTGCAGGGCAGTTGTTGTATGCAAGACGTTCCCTTCTGAGCCAGCTGTGATGCAATAGAAAAAAATACTGACCCAGGGATCAGAAGACGTGTTCCACTTCTCGATCTCAAGTTTGCTGATAGCTGTAACTGGGCAAGTCACTTAACTTCCTCAGACTCATCAACAATCATTTGTTAGATGCCTATTATGTGCCAGGCTCTGGTAAGTCTTGAGAATGCAAAGATAGAAATTGAACTGCTCTTGACCTCAAGGAGCTTATAGTCTTTGAAGGGGGAAAACAACGTATGACCCACCACCCAAGGGGTACCTTTCCTTCCAGGGTATCTTACCCAAGTTTTAATCCTAAAAGTTCTTATTAAACACAGGAAATCGGGCTTTTCTTCCACTCTCTGGATCACTTTGCCACCACTTGCAAGTGGAATTCCAGAAGTGTTAGAAAAATTTCTAAAGTAAAACTTAGGCTGGTGTCTAATGAAAGCTTCTCCCCTTAAAAAAGATTCAACAGAACTTCCAGGAAGAGTATTCAGTATAGGTATCTGGTATAAGGTAACTATTGAATTCCTTCACAACAACAAAAACATTGAAAGCACAAAAGATACTTAAGCAAAAGTTAAACACTTAAAATGTAAAGCGATAACCCATCACCATCATTCTTACAATGTCTCTGAAAAAGAAAGGTACTTTGGGGACAGGTTAGGAGATAATTTGGAGTATATGAGGACCAGCACCTTTGGAGTGAGGGTTTGCTGAGCCCTTTCCAGGGATGCTCATCCATCTTAAGTGTGCACCTTACTCCTGGCTTCAGGAACCTGTGGCCTGTGCAGCAGCCACATCCCACTAAAACAGTCTTGGCAGATGGGCTAAGCCAGGCTGAGAATAACCAACAGACCTCAAACCAGTTGGTGAATTAGGGGGCTGTCTACCCCAAGCGTGTGGAATTCCCCCATGCAGAATGGGCAAATGAGAACAATTTGTTCCAACAGCCAGGAAGGGGGCTGAGTGAGGGCAGTGCTGTGGAGCACTTGCATCTTGGTCACACATCAAAGACACCAAGGTCATGCGCTGTGTCCCGGATCATTACCAGCAATCTTGACTTTGGTCTTGCCACTGGACTTTGAGGACTCAGGAAGAAAGAATGAGGCTGATATCTTCAGGCAGCTCTGCCTCACTTGAATCCTCACTTAAATGGATGTGCATCACCCCTGATGGCCATTGATCCTTCTTTGAAAAGGAAGGTTGGACAACCACAAGAGACAATTCACTTTCACCTAGGTAGCAAATAAAGCACTGATTTTTCTGGTCACACAAGCTCTCTTTAGACTCTTGTGATTCTGAATAACCTGGTATGTGGCTATCTTCTCCTTTAAGAAGCAGTATTGTAGGAAGCAACTTCCGTTGGGTAGGAAGGACCTCAAAATCAGGAAGTATCCATCAAGGATGAAAATAGCCATATCTTAGCAGTATTGACCAACCTGTACTCAGAAAGAAATACAAAGCAAAAGAGGCAGCCAGGTACTTGGAAGTTCAATCTCAGGCTTGCCTAGACCAAAGAATGTTTCCACTGATGGACTTAGAGCTGTCATTTTCCTTCCCCACGATGCTAGAATTCCAAAGGAGAACTGGTAGAGACCTAAGATGTCCAAATGAACAGAAAATGACTGGAGATGTTCTTCAAGTTTTATAAACATTCTGCCGATTGTAAAAGTCTTCCCGACTCTGTAATTAATCATATTCTATTCCACTTCAGTAATGAGAATCAAAAGATCAATTGAGAAACATTGGGTAATGAATGTAGCAAAGGACCAGAGCACTTTCCCTCAGAGAGTGGTCAGAATGTATACCCAACTGGGGAATTCTCCAATTCAAACTAACTGTAACTGATTTATACAAAAGAAATGCAAAATAGTGCAATTTGACAGATTTGGGGGACAGAGACTTCACTCCATGTGGCCCTCCAGGTCCTCAAGCATGGACCTCTGTCTGAATCCAGCCTTCCCAGAACAAATCCTGTATAAAAGCTACTGAGAAACTATGTCATCAGCAGAGACTTGTCTGAATGAGTTGCAGATGATGGAAAAAGTGAGAAAGGAAGAGGTTTAAAATAAAAGTTTGTTAATTATGGAGCTGGCATTCGAGAGAGCACACTGGAACAATCAGGTAGAATGGAAAACTGTGGGGAGAAAGAGGAAGGTTGGGCAAAGTATATAGTGTAAGGGGGTAACCAGAGGAGGATGGCGAATAGTACATCAATAGCCAAGAATTCATAATCAGTGAGATGCATGTAAAAGAGAATTGAATTATGCTAACCATTGAGCAGTGAGTCAAAGCAGAGAGTAGCAGTGATTGGAAAGAGGTCTATAGAGGGACAAGAATCCCTTGAGATTTAATCTTTTGGCAGGTGGTAATGTGTTCTGTGAGAGGCACACTCTAAAAGTAGGTAGGAGCAGATAGTTATAAGAGCTGGGTCAGATGGGGAAAATACCTTGTTTGTTCAGATTTAGGACCTATTCTCTCCTATCTGAACTATGATAGCCTTTAATTGGTTCACCTGCCTCAGGTTTCTCCAGTTCATTCTCCTCAGAGCCAGCAAAGTGATTCTTCCCAAGTGTAGGTGTGACTATATCACCTCCTCTCCTCATTAAACACTAGTGGCTCCCCATTAACTTCCAGGTTCAATTATAAAGTCGTTTGTTTGGTATCTGAAGCTCTTCACATTCTAATCATTTTCCTACCTTTCCAATATTCCTACATTCTAGTCCCCTCCTCACCCACTGTGATCCAAACCATACTGTTACACTTCCTGTTCTCTGCCTATGACACACAACTTCTCTCCGTATCTTTGGGCTAGTTGTTCCCCATGCCTGGAATGATCTCCCTCTCCACTTGAAACTCTTCGAATCCTTGACTTCCTTAAGACTTTTATTCAAGTGACCCATCCCCTTATTGCTATTCCCACTAATGTTGCTTTCCATCGATTTGGCACATTTTTGGTTATGATTGATATGGTATTACCATAATTCAAATGAAAACTCCTTGCAGTCAGGGATTGGTTTTATTTTCTTTTCATTCCCAGTACTTAGCACAGTCTGTCAAGTACTAAGTGCTTGAATAAATCCTTGTTGATTCCATTGTGTTGGACAATGATACATTCAAATATGAAAACATGCAAACACATACCCATTTAGCCACATTGTCTGATCTTTTTGCACTACTGGGGACATTATATAGTACTACAGGGATACCATCTTTCTGACCTCATGTTCGATGTTCCCTTCATTCTTCTCTAAACTACTTTTGGTATTTATTTATTCTTTCAGCTGTGTGACTCATTCTTTCACACCAGTTTCTTTTTTTTTTTTTGATGTTCTTCCTTTGTGGGTATGGTAACCATATATATATTAATAATATTTGTAACATCTATAACTGACATAGGTTGTATTTTTTGTATTTTTTTTTTGAAGAAGGTTCATATCCCTGCAATCTCCCAATTATTTTTCCCATCTTTTAAAGTTAAAAGTCTACTGTTTAATTCTTCCATCTGTAATCAAAAAACATCCACAGCCTTTAGCAAATAGCTGATTGAGGGCACATAAATAATTAGCTCTCCCCAGGTAACAGAATCAAGCTATCTCAGCTGACCTTAGCTCACATGCCTCAAGTAGTCTATGTTGGAAAAGTGCAATGATTTAGTGAACACAACTCCATGTGTAACATTTGCGTCTCTGAGAAATAGGGCACAAACATGACCAAAACCGAAATTTTCCTTTTTTAAAATATGCCTTCCCACCTAACTTCTCCATTCTGTTAATATTATCAGCATACTTTCTATGGATCTATGCTCCAAATCTCAGGGTCATCTTTGACTATCCTCTCTTATTCGATGTATCCAATCATTGGTGAATTCAAGTCAACAAGCATTTTCTTACCACCTATTATGTTCCAGGGACTGTACAAAGTGTTGGGGACATAAAGGGGAAATAAAAAGCCTATATTCTCTAGCACCTCACAGTTTAATGGGTGAGAAAATTGTGTACAAATAAAATATATATATATATATATATGTATATATATATATATATATATATATATATATATATATATATACATATATATAATAACATGGACGATAATCAACACATAAAAAGTACTACCCTGAAGGGGTAGCAAAAGCTAAGTGTAGAAGGTGGGATTTTAATTGGAACATGAAAGAAGTCAGGGAAGTCAGGAGATGAGGAGGAGGAAGCTAATTCTAGACAGGGAGGACAAACATCCACAATCTGGAGATGGAATGTTCTCAGGAACAGTAGAAAGACTGGTGTCACTGGATGATAGTTTGTGGGGAAAAGGAGAGGAAGAAGGCATAAAAAGATTATAAAAGTAAGAGGGGGCTTAGTTATGAAAGGTTTTGAATGATAGAGGATTTTAGATTTGATTCTGGAAATCATAAGGCACCTTTAGAGTTTATTGAATAAGAGAGTGACACAGTTAACTTCCTCTTCTTTTGATTTCTTTAGTATGCCCTCCTTCCATCTATCACTCTTTTCTCCCACCACTGCCCCCCCTCTAGGTTATCCTTATTCCATTTCACCTGGTCAGTTCCAAAGTGTCTAACTTGTCTCCACTTCGTCATCGTCTCCATTCTAATCTGTCATGGCTATGTTGGAACAATGATTTAAGAGTATGTAGAAAAGTTCAGAGATTAATCTCCTAGTTATTCTAGTTCATATGTCAACAAGATAAGCCAGAGGTAAAGGGAACTCCAAAAACAATAAATCCACCATCCAGGAACTTTCCAAGCGGTGTTGTTAAAAAGTCATTAAAGCTGATCCCATCATTAAATAAGTCCACAGTCCAACTGACAAGGAGGCAATACATTTATGACATGGAATAGTGCAGTTTGAACCATGGAATAAACAAGATTTACACACTTCAGTGCTTCCGATTTTATGCTTGCTTATATCTGGTGCCTCTACATATATACTCTAGATGCCACAGAGCACAAAAAATACTTTTATCTAAATTAGCTTCCTGATGCACAGCCCTCCTTGTGAGCCTTTAACGTCTTCAACAGTGGGACTCTAACCTACCTTTTCAATCTTCTGATAAGTTCTTTTACTTCCCATGCTCTGTTGTCCAAGAAATTGGGAGTATGCATTTCTAGAACTTTCCCTGTCCTTTTCTAACTCCATGCCATCTGCCAATGTAGCTCTAACTCCTAGAATGCACTTCCTATTGAAATCTTCCTCCTTTCAGCCAGACAAAGATCATAAACATATACTTCTTTTAAACATATTTCACAAGTGTGGTTAACTTGAGGTCTTTGGAGTTTGACAATATTGTGTCTTCAAATCACTAAGAACTTAAGTGTTGACCATGAGCCAGGCACTGTGTTAGTTGCTAGAGATACAAAAAAAAAAAAGAAAAAGAAAAAACTGTCCCCATCTATATATAAGGTGCCTACATTCTATTGGGAAGAAATAACATATGCATAAATAAGGGAAGTCACAATACATGCAAATAATTTTGAAGGAATAAAATTTAAATGACTGGAGGAATCTGATTATACCCAATAGCACCCACTCCACCAGCTATTTCTTTTTAAGTGAGTAAATGTATTATACATGGAAAATTGAAATACAAATTGATTATTCCAGAAAAAATTTAATTCAGACCAGAATGCAAATCAAAGGAAAAATTAACCCAAATGATGACTTGGCACCAAGAACTTAGTTCGAATAACTTCTAATAACACCCCATACACAGAAGAGAAATGAACAAAGCTAAGCTTCAGAAGAGAGTACAAACAAGTGTAAACATACACACATACACAAAATTGGAAACAGAAATAGAGGCTGCAATTTGCAGTGCAAATACCTCTCAGAAGATTGTTGGTGGTGGTGGTGGTCCTTCCTTGTTGAAAACCATGACATCAGGGAGGTGATGTCAAGACAGGCAATTGAATTGGATTACAGCGAGGCAGGGCTGTACAAAGACACCATCCTCACTTTCTCCTCCAGAGCCATCTGGGTTCAGTGGCCAGATATAGATCAGGGATACGACAAAGCAAGAAAGAGTTTTTAAAGATTCCCCTGTGATTATACTTACTAGACTACTTTTTCAGTTTTAGATAGGAAAAAAAAAGATTTTTGAGGCTCCCTGCCCTCAGAAAAAGTAAGAGAGCTGTGATCAAGTCCTAAGGGAGGTATAAAATCTGAACTTCTCTACAAACTAGAGAGAAAAGAAAAAGAAAAAAAAGAAATTTTCTTTATTGAAACAAGAAGCCAGAGAGAAGAAAGCAAAAAATAGTCATGCAAAAACATACTTATGACATGTATCATCAGTTAATTAATGTTTATTAACCACCTACTATGTGCCAGGCATTTTGCTATGCACTAGGGATACAGAGAAAGGTAAGAAATAACCTCTGCCCTCAAGGAGTTCATAACCTAATGGATGAAGCAACATGAAAACAACTACATACAAACAAGCTATAATTAACAGAAATAATCACAGAGGGAAAGCATTGGAATGTAGGGGAATTCAGAAAGACTTGCTCCAGAAGGCAACGTTTTAGTTCAAACTTAAAGAAAGCCAGGAGGCAGAGATGAGGTGGAAGGGCATTCCACACTTGAGGGACAGATTGACAAAGTGCCTAGAGTAAAGAGAGGTATTCTTTTCTATGGGGAAAAGCAAATCACTTGATCACAGAATATGTTGGGAGGGGAAGTCTAAGGTGTAAGAGAACTTTAAAGAGCTGGGGCGGGGGCAGATTTTGAAGGGTTTTAAACACCAAACAAGAATCTATACCCCATCCTCGTTGTAGTAGAGAGCCATTGGAGTGTGCTAACGGGTGTGGGGTGATGTGGTCAGATCTATGCTTTTGGAACATCACTTTGACAACAAACTACAGAATAAAGTGGAGTGGAGATACTTGTATAAGGGGGCTCAACTGGCAGGTTATTGAAATTATCCAGGCAAGAGATGATTAGGGCCTGCACCTGATGATGGCATCATCAAAAAGGAGAAGGATACGTATGCACAAGTTCTTAAGAAAGTAAAATCACAGGTCTTTGCAACTAATGAAAGAGAAGGGGCAGGAGGGAGAGAGAGGGCCCTAAATAATTAAATCCATCCCCATTTTACCAAGAAAGGGATATTTAATATGCTGAGGGTGTCACCCTATACCCCTTCCTTTCCCAAGGTAAATTTGTATATAGAGCTCTTCTCTGTTCCAGCATATCATTCTGTTTCAGTCTTTCTGTGCTTGCAAACATTTGTTTCTTCTTGACATAGACAAACTAGTTGCAGGAAAGATCACTATAGAACACTTTAGCTATCTTCTTCAAGGACCATCCTAATTTACTGTGGAAGTGGGGAGGAGTGGGTGCTTAGCAGGGAGAACACCTGCTGGGGCCAGCTATAGATTGTGTTCTAAATCCTAGCCTGGGAATTATAGATTGATCTTGTATAGTTTTTTTTCCCCTGGGCTTAATTTCTTTGAATGCTGTTTTAAACCCTGGTGAAGTATGGTTCCAGAACTGGTATTTCATAGAATATGTCTTCATTAACAAAAGAGTGTGGTGTAATAGTAGAGGGCTGGCTGTGAAATCAAGAAGACATGAGT
The DNA here is from genome assembly GCA_028658325.1 of Potorous gilbertii. Taxonomy (NCBI): domain Eukaryota; kingdom Metazoa; phylum Chordata; class Mammalia; order Diprotodontia; family Potoroidae; genus Potorous; species Potorous gilbertii. The sequence continues at coordinate 459,023,003 of CM053770.1, forward strand.
TCACATCTTTTTGCTGATAAAGTCTGGCTTTGTGACCCCGGGCAATTCACTTAAACTCTCACTGCTCTAGGCACCTAAGATAATACGTTGCAGAGAAAGTAGGGATCTGCTTTGAAAGGGGGAGTTTCATCATCTGGAGTTCTCTGTGCTGATAATATCAGATAGCTCATCCTCATATCTTCCCTTCTGGAGGCATAATGACTAAAAAGTAGCCAATCTCAGGTCAGAGGCTGTCTCCTTTCAGGGAGAAGGAATGATAGGGGTCTTCAGGAAAGTCTAACTGTGACCTTTATCTGGCTATATTTCCAATCCATCCCAGCGATTCTGTATATCCAAATCAGCATTTAAGTGCAGCTCACAAAAGTCTTAAGAAGGTTTGACTATGTCTTCCCAAACATTCAAGAAAGCAATAAGATCCATTGCATGTATTCTCTTTCTGAACTAGACTTTCTTAATTCCCCTTCCCTAATCTGGGTTTACCCCAGCCACAAGTAATTTCTCCCACTTCTAATTGTAGAATTTGGTTACATCTCTTTATGTGGCCCTTTCAAAGAACATTTCTATAGTAAGTGTGTCTGTCCCTGGCCCACTAGATTGGTAACTCCTTGATGGTAGATATCATTACATATTCCTGTTTATATCTCTGCAGCTTAGCAAAGTGCAGGGCACAAAGTGTTGTGATTGAAATTAAGGTAAACTGAGAAGCCAAGCTTCAAGGTATTTTCAATGTATTGGTAAGGCTAGCAGTTGTCAATAAAAAGGGATCTTTAGCTCCTCAGCAAACCAAAAGACCCAGAATGAGGGCATTTTTACAGACAATTCATTTTTATAGACAAAAGGAGGAGTATCCAAAAACTAGAAAGCAGCATCCTAGATGGAGAAAACAATATAATTGGTTGCAAAGTCTGAAGCATCACAAGCATGGGGGCAACATGATTGGCTGGAAATTGGGAATGTGGGTTAGCAATAATCCTTTCCATCTAGGAAATTCGGATTGATTTAGTTCACCTGCAAGAATAACTAATGGTATGTAGATAACAGACTTCTTTTAATTATATAAGGGCAGCTAGTAGTATGGGGATATCTGTTTTTCTTTTAATTAACATGATTTGTAGGGAAACAGAACTTTGAAACTTAACTCGGAGAAGAAAATCTAACTTCAGAATTTAACTCAGAGACAAAGAAACTTGACTTAGGCAGCTATGCATAACGTCGGCAGTGATGCAGAATACAATCAATTTCATTTTCTCAATTGTAAGTACGTAATAATTCTTTGTTGAAATATTTATAATGGTGATTGTCCAAATTAAATTGGTCAAGTTGCTCTCCTTTTATCCTCCCTCCCTCCAAAAAAAGAAAATACCCCCTTTCTCTTCCAGGAATATTGTTGAAAGTTGCAATTCCACCATAGTCCATCCATCCTCATTCTATATTCATATTCGATCCTAGGAATTCTCAATAGTGTCTAATGTTTTTCTATTTATATTTGTCACATTTTTACCTTTTATTAGATTAATTCATAATAGGAATTTTTGTTATTTATCTGAACATTCCTTAATACATTCAGATAGGTTAGATGACTCTAGCTTGCTTCCCATTTTTACATTTTATGGTGAATACTGAAAAAATAAACATTATGGAGAAGAATATCATGGTAAAGGTTTGTGACCTTTACAAAGTTATGATCTCCATAGAGAGCTCACAATAATTAGCTATGCCATTGATAATTTACTTTACCTATAAATCCTATTTCCAAAGTAGAATTTTTTTGTAAAAAAACAATTTCATCTAATTGTGTTTTAATTCCATCAATTCTGCAACAAAACTGTACCTGTAAATAATTCAAATTTGTTAAATCTAAAATGCAAAACAAAGTTAAAAAAGGTATCAAGCATGTTAATTCTTGCCAAGCTGTTCTTCCATCTGGAAGCATTGTCTAAACAACAGGTCCATTCATGTCTACATGTCCTTCAAAACAATCCTTTCTACAGATAAACTCAGAGAACTATGGACAAATTTATCATAATTTATATTGACATTTATTCTTATTGATTTATGGAGATGCACCTAATCATTCTTAATTGGGGGCAGAACTAACAATGATGAACCAGCTTAAATTTAATGCCTCCAAAGCTCTCACAATTGCTAAATTCAGTATAGCAATAATGAATTAGAAACTTAAGACATATAATATTGGCATTTTCCTCATTGTAAATAGAGCTGTTGTAAATGTAATAAACTGTTCTGCTCAGAAATTTTCAATGATTTCCCCATTTATTATTGCAACATCAGCATTTTTATTCCTTTATGAGTTCATATTAGTACTTTGTTCTTTCTGAGTTGCTTCCATGATATCTTAAGGAGGTTTGCCCAGATAAGCTTAACTACAATAAAATACTACCAATTTGGAAGCCTGATTTTCCCTTATCTACTTTATTAAGACCAACCCAATATTCTTTCTGGAAAAACAGGACAACTGAAGTCAATGCAGTTTCACTCTCAGATAATCCTGGAACCTGAACAAGCCCCATGCTTAAAATGACTACATTGGGGCATATTCAAGTATTTAATGGTAGTCTCTTGGGATTCTTACACAGAAAAAGAAATCTTCCTCATCCTTGCAGCAAACAAAAGAAAGGGCAGTGGTCAGTGATGTTATGGTTCTTCTAATAGCCAGAGGGGTCATAATAAAATGGGAATTTGTGCAATTATTTAAAGTACCATGACTGATTATTCAGAGATTTAAATTTCATAAGTGGAATCAACAGCCTGGAAAAAGTTATAATTGTTTATGTACAGAGCAGAATAATTTACCCCATAGTTTTCACGATTTCTTGAACAATGTATTGCAGGATCTCTTTCTATTTGGAGTTCACAGCGAAGACCTTCGTTACGTGACATTTGACTGAACTGAATCTGACATTACCACATTTCTGTAATGACCAGTGAGAATGCCTTTTGAGACATTGCAGAAATAAAAGAAACTTAAAAAAAAGGGCATCCTAAACATGAAAACTCTTCTTGCCTGTAGATTCAGTTGGACATAGGAGATGTATACTACACATTTTTCAGATTAATTCAATTTTATCAATCCTTTTCCGAATGTCAAAGATTATACTAATTTTCTTCTTATAGATTCAGTGTTGTGAATGTGTCCTTTCTTAAAATACATGAGCCAAGCTGGATGGAGGGGAGAGAAAGTAACGTTCTGGGAATCAAGATCTAAAAAGATCTTATCTTTGAGCTAAGAACATTGTACTGAATCTACAAAGATGAACTAAAAGAAGCACCTTATATAAAGGTTGTCTATAACACCTAGTAAAAGATAATTTTGCTTACTGCATCAGAACATATAGCTACTAATTTCCCCCTCTATGGTCAAGCAAAAATCTGTTTTGATGGAAATATGATGATTTGCTCTATGACTTACAATACTATGATCATATATAAGAGGATTAATGGGAAAGCTAATCCTAAATAAAATGAATTTATGAATACATTTTAATTAACTATATACATATACATAGATAATTTCTAAATATAATACTATACTAGTGAAACTACCAAGTGGTTACTATATAGAATCATACAGAATAATAATATAATTTATTTAGGGGAATAAAATGTCTAGAACCTCAATGGGGGTGTGTGTGGTGAAGTAGGAATAAAAGAGGCATAGTATTACCAGATCACAAAGTATTGATAAAGATATAATAATCAAAACTATTTTATTCTGGTTAAAAATAGTAAAGTAGATCCATGAAATAGATTGTATAAATAAGATAAAAATAAATAAACATAGCAATCTAGCATTGGAAAAATCCTAGAAAAGAATTGCTAATTGTTGGTGCCCTCCCCTATGAGACTATGTTACATCTACTATGTGTATATTTTTTTCCTAATTATTTACACATTTTTCCCATTAGAATTTGGACTCTATTAGATCCAGGGCTAATTTTTTCCTTCCTTTTTATTCCTACTACTTAGCCCAATGCCTGCCACATGGTAAAACACTTAGTAAGTGCTTACTGCATGACTGAATTATTGCAAGAGGAAGGATTACCTTTTCAACAGACCTGTGACAACTAGAAATAATTTTGGCAAAAATTAGATTTAGACTAGCACTTCATGCCATCTACTACAGTGATTTAGAAATGTACATACTACTTAAATAAAAAAGGCGGCATTTAAAAATAGAGGAATTGACAGGAAATGCCTCTCATAAAAATATAAAGAAAAATTTCTTAAATAAAAGGATGAATTAGGTCAAAAAAGAATAGCCTATTTTATTTATGTGAAAATAAATTAATGAAGCTAGAATAAGAAGCACAAAATTAATGAAGGTAGTACAAACAGTAGAGTGGGAAAATGTTTGCATAAACTATCTCTGATTAGAGTCTGATATCCAAAATGTATAAAGAATTAAGATAGATATGAGCAATAATTATTTCCAAATGAATAAGGATTCAACAGATTTAAACAGTTTCTTAAACAATTTCAAATTCCAAAGCTATCGCATCTACAAATAGAAGAAAAGTCATGACCAGAAGGGATAGAGAGGATCATTGAAGATAAAATGGATAATTTTGATTACATGAAATCAAAGTGTTTTTGCTCTGACAAATCCAATAAAGCTAAGATTGAAAGGGAAAAATAAATGGGAAAATATCTTTGTAGCAAGTTTCTTTGATAAGTATATCATTTTCAAGACATAAAGAACTGATACAAGTTTCAAAGTAAGAGCCATATCTCAGTTAATAATGTAGTCTGAGTGTATGAACAGGCAGATCTCAAAAGAAGAAACATGAGATATTTGTACATACATGAAAAAAATCCCAAATGACTGATAATTAGATAAATGCCAATGAAAGGAATTATGATATCACTTATCACACTCATCAGATTGGAAAAGATGACAAAGAAGGAAAATGACAAAAGTTAGAAGTGAAATCAGAAAACAGACACATGGATAACCATTATGGAAAACAATTTGGAAATCTGATTTTTTAAATATTCTGTGTCCTTTATCCAACCTAAATCTTTGTTACACTGATACTCAAAGGAGATGAAAGAAATAGGAAATCATAATAGGAGTCACATATGTAAAAATATTGATAACTTTTTTTGTAGTGGAGAAATCTAGAAACTAAATGGATGACTATCAGTTGAAGTATACCTGAATAAATTGTGATGTATGAATATGATGGGATGCTATTATGTAGGAAGAAATGAGGAAAATACATTATTTTAAAGAAATTTGCAAAGACTTGTATGAACTGATGCAAAGTAAAATAAGAAGAACTGGAAGAATGATTAATACTGTAACATTAATATTATGAAAATGAACAATTTTGAAGACTTTTATAAATTGATGAAAAATTCACACAGTAGAAAAATTTACACAGTAACAGTGTTGGAAGGACACTTTTAAAACTGCAATAACTATAATTGATGCAATAAAATGCATGATTCTAGAGTGCCAGTGATGAAATGTTATTTAACTCTTGACAGAATAGTGATTGATTCAGAAAGCAGAATTATAGGTTCAAATATATATCTGTAATTTCACTTCCTGAATCAATAGTCAAGCAAAGCAGATTCCCTCACTGTCCATGCTAAAATGTACACACACACACACACACACACACACACACACACACACACACATACACACCCTCATTGTCTATATTGAATATCTACATAGAACTATGTAAATATCTACATAGAACTAAAAAAAATCTATATAGACCTAGAACCAGGAAAATCATATACAATACAATTACAGTTAATATAAATGAAAATAACAGACCAAATGAATCAATTCTTATTGATTTCAATTGCCAGTCTTTATTCCAATGTGTGTGTGTGTGTGTGTGTGTGTGTGTTTAACATGGCCAATGTGGGAATTTGCTTTGCTCAACTATGTGTATTTGTTACAGTTTATTCTTTTTTCAGTGGGTAGAGGCATGGGAGGGAGAGAAAGATTTCTGTTAGTAAAAAAAAAACTATTTAAAAAAATCAACAGCTATAGGAAATAGTTACCTGAATCACTAAATAAAAAGAAAAATTCATATTAAAATAATTCTAAAATTTTACCTCCCACCACTCAAAGTGACAATGATGATAAAATATGGAAATTTCCTATATTGAAAGGGATGAGAGAAGATAAATACATCCATAAATTGTTGATTGAGTTGACAATTCAAACTTTTTTGCAGCAGTTTGATATATTCAAGAAAAAAACACTAACCTGTTCATATTCTGTGACTCAGAAATCCTACTGGTCAGCACATACCCCAAGAAGATCAGAAAGTGAAAGCCATTATATGTACTCAAATATTCATAACAGTACCTTTTTATAGTAGCAAAAATGATAAATATTTGGGAAATGACTAAACAAATTGTTGCACATAAATTTAATATGCCAATTTGTGCTTAGGAAGAAATCTGAAAAACAGGTAGTTATTTTTGCTAATGATTTGATAAAGAGTGAAATAAGAACAAAGAAAGTTATATACAACATAACTACAGTAGTATAAATGAGAGCAATCAACAAAATAAACCAATTCTTATTGATTTCAATGACCAGTCTCTATTCTAAAAAAAACTGGTGATGAAATAAAGAAAAGGAGTCAATGTATTTGAAATTTGTTATATGTTTTGACATATGATCACTGTGCTTGTTGGTTTTACCTAAATATTTTTCATTGTCTTAATGGAAGGCTGAAGTGGGGTTGGTTAAGGGGAAGAGAATGAGTTAAAAACAAAAAGCATCAAACCAAGTGAATGAATAACAAATTCTTAATCCTTCAAGAAACTAAAATATGAGGCTCAGGGGCAGAGCCAAGATAAAGGAATAGAGAAATCACTCAGCTGAGTTCTCCCAATATTCCTCTCCAAACAATGCTAAAATAACACTTCAATTTGAATTCTGGATTGGCAGAACCAACAAAAGATCACAATGAGACATTCTTCATACCAAAGACAACATAGGAGGTCAGAAAAGAGAAATCTGTAACTTCAGGGATGAAGGTGGCACAGAGCCCACATGGATGTAACACCAATGATTGGATCACATGGTGGCAAAAGAAGGAGCAGTAGCTTTGGGAGCTCTCAAATCTGAAACAATAAGGAATTCTAGTAACTGGCAGAGAGAAAGAGAGAGAGAGGTGACAGGGCTCCCCTGGGCTGACACTAGATACAAGACCAGACACTGTTTATCAACTTCATTCCCCATACCCATTTGTGGGTCATAGTTCAATGGCAGAGAGAAGAAATTTTATCAAAAGGAAGCGGATGCCCTGAAGGGCAACAGTTTGGCAACCCCATTGCCTATACCAAGCACTTTCAGGTCAAAAGGGCATAAAAACCTAAGGGGCAGTATCAATTCCAGTCCCAAGAGATCAGAGTACCTGAGGAACAGTATTGTTTCTGGCAATCCCAAGAGATCAGGGTCTTTCCTAAGAACCAGAGTGCAGACCAAGAGAACAATGACCACACCCTTCCTTAGATCAGACCACATTGCAAGCACCAAAAGCTTCCAAAGTCCCATAACTATCTCTGAAAACAGCAGAGTGAAAAATTTCTTTCCCCACCACTGAGAACAGAGCCCAATATTAACATAAAGTTCCAAATTTAAAAAAAGAATAAGAAAATTAGCAAATAATAAACAAACAAAAAACCTTATAAAAAACTACTGTGGGGACAGGAAAATCAAGACAGAAACTCAGAAGAAGACGATGAAGACAAAACAGCTACAAGTAAAGTCTCAAAGAAATACTTGAATTGGACACAAGCCTAATAAGAATTCCTGGAAGAGGTAAAAGATGGTTTTCAAAATCAAATAAGAGCAGTAGAAGAAAAATTAGGCAAAAAAATGAAAGAAAAGGAAGAAAATTATGAAAAGATAATTTACAGCTTGGTACAAAAAGAAGGCACAAAAAATCCTGAAGAAACATAAAGCATCATAAAAAACAAAACTGCTAAAATGGGAAAATAGAAAAAGAGGTTCACTGAAGAAAATAAATCCTCCAAAATCAGAATTGTGCAATTGGAAGTTAATGACTCCATTAGACAATGAGAAACAATAAAACAAATTTTTAAAATGGAAGAAAAATGAAAATTTTCATTGGAAAAACAACTAACTTGGAAAATAGTGAGGAGAGATAATTTAAGAATTATCATGTTACCTGAAAACCATGATAAAAGAAAGAACCTAGACATTATATTTCAAGAAATTATTTGGGAAAAGTGACCTGATATCCTAGAACCAGAGGATAATATAGAAATGGAAAGAATTTACTGATCATCATGTGAATGAGCTCCCAAAATGAAGACTCTGAAGAATATTATAGCCAAATTCTAGAGCTTCCATGTCAAAGAGAAAGTACTTCAAGCAGTAAGAAAGAAACCATTCAAATACCTTGAGCCATAGTCATGATCCCTCAAAATTTAGCAACTTTCACATTAAAGGGGCAAGTAGGTGTCACCATCGATAAAGTACTATGCCTAGAGTGAGGAAGATTCATCTTTCTGAGTTCAAATCTGGCTTCAGGCAATTACTAGCTGCATGACTCTGCCCAAGAAACAACTCTATTTGCCTCAGTTTTTCATCTGTAAAATGAGTTGGAGAAGGAAATAGCCAACTACTCCAGGATCTTTCCCAAGTAAACTCCAAATGGGGTCATGAAGAGTAGGACATGACTGAAATGACTGAACAATAATACTAAAGCGTTGGAGGGTTTAGAATATGATATTCTAGATGGCAGAATAGCTAGGATTACAACCAAGAATAATCTATCCAGCAAACATGAGCATAATAATTTCAAGGAAAAAGGATATTTAATGAAATAGAAGACTTTTAAGCATGCTTGATGAAAAGATTAGAGCTGAATAGAAAATTGTACTTTCAAATAAAAGACTCAAGAGAAACAAAAACCGGTAAATATGACAGAAAAATCATAAGGGACTCAATAAAGTCAAACAGTCTATTTGTCTCTATGAGATGATACTGTTATCATCTAAGAAATTTATCATTATAAGGGCAATTAGAATATTCTACACAGAAAGAGGGAAGAGGAGTGAATCAATTACATTGAGATGATGTAAAAAAAATAGGTGAGAAAGAGGGAGAAGAGGGAAGGGAAATGAGGAAGAATGGGAAAAATTATTTCACATAGAAGGGACACACAAGAAAAAGCTTTCACAGTGGAAGGAGAAGTGGAGGGATAGGCAACACTTACATTTCACATTTAATTCATTTAAAAGGATATATACACATATTGAATTGGTAACAGGGAAGTAGGAGAGAAAGGGGTTAAGGAAAAGGGTGGCGGTGATAGAAAGGGAAGGTAGACAAAAGAAGGCAGTGGTCAGAAACAAAACAGACTTTAGGGAAGGAACAGCATAAAAAGAGAGAGAAGTATAAAAAAAAGAAAATAAAATGGAAGGACATACACAGTAATTATAACTATGACTGTAAATAAGATGAACTCACTCATAAAACAAAAGTGGAGAGCAGAATAGACTAGAAGTCAAAATCCAGAGATATGTTGTTTATAAGAAACACTCTTGAAGGAGAAGAACACACACAGTGGTAAAATAAGGGGCTGGAGCAGAATCTATTCTTATTCAGCTGATGTAAAAAAAAAAGACAGGGATAGTAATCAATATCTTGGACAAAGCAAAAGCAAAAATTGATCTAATTAAGAGGGATAATCAAGGAAACTGCATCTTACTAAAAGGCACCATAAAGACAAGGGACTAAAAGCAATATTAAACACATATGCTCTGAACGACATAGCATTCAAATACTTAAAGGCTAAGTTTAATGAATTACATGAGGAAATAGTTAAACTATATTAGTGGGTGATTTCAACTTCTCTCTCTCAGAGATAGATAAATCTAGCCATATAATAAGAAGTAAGTCAAAGAGGTGAATAGAATCTTGGGAAAGAGACATGATTGATATCTGGAGACCATTGAACTGAAATATAAAGGAGGATGTCTTTTTCTCAGCTGTACATGGTACTTTCACAAAAATTGACCATAAAACCTTCACAGTCAAATGCAGAAAGGCATAAATATTAAATGCACTCTTTTGGAACCATAATACAGTAAAAACTACATTTAATAAGGTGCCTTGGAAGCATAGATTAAAATTTAATGAAAAGCTAAATAATATAAAAATGATGAGTGAGTGGTTCAAAGAACAAATCAAAGAAGCAATAAATAATTTCATTAATGAGAATAACAACAATGACACAACCTTCCAAAATTTGTGGGATGAATCCATAGCAGTGCTTAGGGGGAAATTAATATTTCTAAATATGTGTATCAGTGAGGGAGAAATGGCAAATCAATGAATTGAGCATGTAAGTAAAAATAACTTAGAAAAAGAACAAATTTTAAAATTCCCAATTAAACATCAAAATAGAAAACCTGAAAATCAAAGGTAAGATTAATAAAATTTAAAGTTAAAAAATGAGATAATTTATAAAATGGAGAGCTGGTTTTGTTGATGAGAACAGTAATATAGATAAACCATTGGTTAATTTAATTTTAAAAAAGAAAGAATAAAACCAAAATATTGTTGTTAAAAATGAAAAGTGTGAATGCAACACCAATGAGGATGAAATTAAAGTAATTACTAGGGGACTATTTTGCCCAATTATATAACAGTAAAACTTGCAATCTGCATGAAATGGATGAATATTTACAAAAATATAAACTACTCAAGTTAACAGAAGAAGAAATAGAATACTTAAATAATCCTATTTTAGAAAAAGAAATTGAACAAGCCATCAATAAGCTTCCTAAGAAAAAATCCCCAGGACAAGATGGTTTAACAAATGAGTTTGATCAAACATTTAAAATTAATCCCGTACCATAAAAATGATTTGAAAAAATAGGAAAAGAGTCCTACCAAATTCCATTTGTGACACAATGTTGTTTTGATATTTAAAAGCAGGGAGAACAACAAGAAAGAAGGAAAACTATTGACCAATGAATCTTCATTCAAAAATTTTAAATAAAATACTACCAAGGAGGTTGTAGCACTATATCACAAAGTTCATACCCTTTGACCAAAAGGGATTTATACCATGAAAGCAGGGCTATTTTAATATTAGGAAAACCATCAGCATAACTGACCATGTCAAAAACAAAATAATAAAATCATTTTATTATATTAATAAATTCAGAAAAAAACTTGGGCAAAATATAACACACATCCCTAGAAAGACACTAGAGAGTATAGGAATCATTGGAGCCTTTATTAATATAATATTAATATAATATTAATATAAGTGATCTCTATCTAACACCAAGAGCAAGTATTATCTGTAATGGGAATAAACTTGAAGCCTTCCCAGTAAGATCAGGAGTGAATTGAGGATGTCCATCATTACCAGTATTGTTCAATATTGTACTAAAAATTCCAGCTACAGCATTAAGACAAGAAAAATAAGCAGTCAGGAAATAAAACTATCACTATTTGTAGATGTACACATACAGTATGACTGTATACTTAGAGAATTCTAGAGAATTAACAAATCAACTAATAAATGAAATGAAACAATGAACAACCAGCGAAGTTGCAGGATATAAAATAAGTCATCAGCATTTCCAAATACTGTGAACAAAACCCAGTAGGAAGAGATAGAAAGAAAAATTTTGTTTAAAATAACTGCAGACGATATAAAATACCTGGGAGTCTACCCACCAAGACTAACCCAGAGACTATATAAAAAAATTACAAAACACTTTTCACACAAATAAAGACAGATCTAAATATTTGAAAATATTATTTGCTCCCAGGCAGGCCAAACCAATGAAAAAATAATGGCAATTCTACCTAAGTTAACTTACTTATTTAATATAATACCAAAATATCAAAGAATTATTTTATAGAGCTAGAAGAATATAGTAACAGAATTTATCTGAAAGAACAAAGAGTAAAGAATATGAAGGAAATCAATGAAAAAAAGATGTGAAGTAAGTCTGCCTAGCAGTTCCAGATTCTAAACTATACTAGAAATTGATGATCATCAAAATAATATGGTAGTGACTAAGAAATAGACTGGTGGTTCAGTGGAATAGACTAGGTAAACAATACAGAATAGAAAATGACCATCCTTATCTAATATTTGATACAACCAAATATCCAAGCTTTTGGTGCAAGCACTTAAAATTTGACAAAAGTTGCTAGGAAAACTGGAGAACAGTTTAGCATAAACTAGGCATAAACCAACATCTCATGTCATATACCAAGATAAGGTCAAAATATATAAATGATTAAGAAAAAAGTGATGTAAGTAAATTGAGAAACATGAAAAAAATATTCCTGTCAGATCTAAGGACACAGAGTTTATGACCAAACAAGAGATAAAGAGGATTATAGGAAGTAAAATAGATAATTTTAATTACATGAAATTAAAAAGCTTTTGCATAAACAAAGCTAATGCCACCAACATTAGAGATGAAACAGAAACTGGGGAAAATTTGGAGCAAGTTTCTTTGATAAAGTCCTCATGTATCCAACATATAGGGAAGTTAATCAAATTTATTAAAATAAGAACCATGCCTCAGTGGATAAATGCTCAAAGAATATGAACAGGTCTTTTCAGAAGAAGAAATCAAAGCTATCAATAGTGACATTAAAAATGTCCTGAATCACTACTAATGAGAGAAATGCAAATTAAAACAACTCTGAGGTATCACCTTACTCCTAACATGACAGAAAAGGAAAATGCCACATGCTATAAGTGATAAGGAAAATTGGGCCACAGTTGGTGTTATGAAGTAGTACAACTATTCTAGACAATTTTCGAACTATACCCAAACTACTATAAAACTGTACAATAGCCTTTGACCAGCAATACCAATACAAGGTCTGTATCTCAAAGAGATAAAAAATGGGGGAAATGACCTATTCATACAAAGATACTTATAGTAGCTCTTTTTGTAGTGGCAAAGAATTGGAAATTGAGGAGTTGCCTGTCAATTGGGGAATGACTGAACAAGGTGTGGTATAATATTGTGATTGGAATACTATTTTGCAATAGGACATGATGAACAGGCAGATATTAAAAAACCTGGGAAGACTTAATATGAACTCTTATAAAGGGAAGTAAGCAGAACCAGGAGAACTATATAGTACACAGTACCAGCAATATTGTAAGATTAATCAACTGTTAAAGACTTAGCTACTCTGAATAAGATGATGATCCAAGACAATTCTAAAAGACCCATGATGAAAAATGCTATCTCCATCTCCAGAGAGTGAACTGATGAACTCTGAATGCAAATTGAATTCTTTTAGAAAGTTTTCTTTATTTTTCATGTTTTGTTCATTTTTTGCAACATGGCTAATATGGAAATATATTTGCATCACATCATATATATAATTAAAATAAAATTGCTTGCCTTCCCAAGGAGGAGGGAGTGGTAGGAGGGAGGAAGGAAAATTGGAACTCAATTTAAAAAAAAAGATGTTAAATGTTTTCATGTAATTGGGAAATATTTAATTAATATAATAATAATTTAAAAAACTAAAATATTACCACTGTTATATTACCAACAATAATTCAACCCTCAAGCAGACCTATGATTTCACTGATGCATATTTTCCCTCAATATACATTATGCAATTTATCCTGCCCATTCTATGTGGTTCATGTCGATGTCTTCCCACAAATTTGCCACAGTAAGTTCCACCCAAAATGCTGGATGATTTTTGTTCTTTTCTCTTGAAATTTCAAGAATATTGGGAAACAGTTTGGGTTATGGAGAAACTTCTTGGGGTCAATTAGGGTAATCTCTGATATACACCTTAGACACATAGACCCTTTTTCTGACCTTTTCAATCCCTTCTCTCTGTTAAATATGTTACCTACTCTCCTTCCAAACAAAATAGATTAGACTGGGGTTGAACAATGCATAGATAGGACATATCCTGTGTCTGAAGATGACTCAGAAGGTGGCAGTAATTCTATGTGTCCCTGGCTCCACTTCCCCCTCGTCCCTATGAGTCCTAGATGGTTCCTGTATGAATTGGAGACCCAATTTATAATAAAACAAATTTTAAAACAGCCCATATCATTTTTTCAAGCTTTTGATGATATGATATATTCCTATTCATCTTTGGAGCTCCTTATTTATTTCTTATTGGTTGCAATCTGTTCACACTCAACATACGCCACGTATGAACATTTGTGTAAGAGACAATATCATAGAAGATTCATTTGTCTTTGGACAACACTTTTAGAACTTCTGCTGTAGTCCAGTTTCTAGCCCTAGGAATGGATTTCATGCAAACAGAAGTCTCTTTTCATTTAAAACTTTTTCCATAAAAAGATGCTCAGATGTGTTACTCAGTTGGAACCAGAGACAAAGTAAGAAATATGAATCAACAGGCATTCATACTCAACACAGAGTACAAATGCCACTAACAGCAGGAGAATATCAGAATTAGCTCTTGCCTTGGGGATAATGAAGGTACATCGCTACCAGAACTTTGTAAATCTCATTAAAACTTCCTTGTCATTTTTCTTAGTGGTAACAGGTAACAAAGGTAGCACGCAATTGTATAATACGCAAGGCAGTATTACAATGGATATAAGCCCAGAATTAGGAAGATTTGTACTCTAGTCCTATCTCTGACATATAGTGGCTTGTGACCTTGAAAAAAACATTTAACCTCTGACTGCCCTAGACCATTCTCTAAGACTATAAATTATAAAACAATTGCCCCTCTCCATTGCTAGAGTTATTTTACTGGGCATTCTCTATGCTGAAGAAGAACTAGGTCCGAACAACAATAAATGCAAAATATAACAAGATTCCATCATCATCATCATCATTATCATCTTCTTCATACTTACTGGTATTTACATACATTGAAGAATCCTTATGCATTCATAGGGGTCATATCTCCTTTTATATTAAATGTAGACACTACATGTACTTGCACATGAAAGGCACGATTAAGTTCAGTCCGGGATCTTTGTATTTCAGCCAATTTGTATACTGTCACTTGGAGGGAATAGATGAAAATGCATTTGTGCAGTAACTTTCAGTTACAAGGTCCCAGCAGTTAAATTAGTTATGTAATGCCTTCTTATCACTAACCATACAAATGAAATCTAAGGGTTACTGAGATTTGGAGCTTTTTTGCATTTTGTATGTGCTTCACTTTTTTAATGCCCAGACTGATTGAAAATCAAACCAAGAAGAACAGCTCTCAGAGATAGGTTTCAGTCATCCTCCATTTGTGATAGCATGAGCAACATCCACACCCTGTCAGTTGTGTCAATACAGAATAGACTAGTCAAATCTCTCCCCTTTAACCTTTAACACCAACATTTCTTTCTGCAAAAATATAAAAGGGATGGGAAGATTTATTTCTTTGTTTTTGGTTTAAATAAGGTTAGTGCTATCAGATGCTGCAAAGAAAAATGTATCTGCCTAAAATGTAATTACTTTCATGTTATGTATTAAATTACCTTTTTTTCTTTATAAGGTATTCTCATCCTGTAATAGCTTGATAATTATCTATATAGTTCTTGTTTCATAAGATATTAGATGTAGATTGAATTCAATTAAGTATCACTTCTTATATGCAACCCACATATATGCATACAATTTTACTGTAATTTTTCTTGAGATTTCCTATAGGTATAAGCATCAACTCAAAGTTGGTCCGTAGTATTTTTTTGTTCATTTTTTGATGAGTGAAATGAAAAGATTTGTGATTTTTATCCATGTAGTAGTGCACTCTCAGTGCAGAAGCTCCTTTCTTCAATGCAGTAATCAACTTTTCTGTAACTTATGGTCTTCCGCATAACTAGTGTTTCAGATCACAAAGTCTGAGTATGTCAGAGTCAAGACTTGACCTGAGGTCTACGGTCATCCCTCTATTCACTATCCCTTGCTGTGATGTAATAGTTACCCCCAAACTTGTGGTTTTAGTAGCCCAGGGAACTCTGGGTAAGAAGATCCCTTACATCACACAGGATAATCCAATTTCTTTACCAAATTCTGTTTAGGCAGATTACTAAATAAATTCTAGTCCAGGACATAGTTTAGCTCCCCAAGAACTAGGATTAATATACTTTACAAACTATAGATTTGGAGGGAAAAAAAAGTAGATTTTCATTTGAAGGAAAAGATAAAAAATCTATAGCTTTACACAAGTGAATTTGACCATTTGAGTAATGTATCTGTCATTAATAATAATAGGAGCTATCATTTGTGCTGTGCTTTAATTCTTTTATAAAGTGCTTGATGTCAGTGATTTTACGTAGTCCTCATAGCAATCCTATGAGGATGGCATTATTATGGTCTCATTTTTACAGATGAGAAAATGGAGGCTGGGGTAGGTTAGGTTATGTGCCCAGGACCATACAGATTATAAGATCTGAGGTAGGATTTGAATTCATCTTCCTAACTCCATGTCCAACACGCTTTTGACAACAACATTAATAGCTCTTAAACCATGATTTGGTTAAAATGACTAGCCAACACTATCAGTTAACTACTGCTTTACTTGTATTATCTGGCTCCCTAGCAACCAGTCAATTAATTAGAGCAGTGGAATTGGATAACATTTCTAGAACTAACAAAAGGGTTAAAAATGGCCTTCTGATGGTACTACTGCTTTCTCCCTTGATATTTATTGAGAGGAAACCCATCACATAGACATATGTCAAAGAAATTGAAAATGTGAACAAAATTCTTTCCCCTTTTTCACTTATATTGTCTAACAATCCTTGATAATCACAATTAATTATCTGTAGAAAATTTATATCCCAAGAAATTTGGAAGTCATGATTATGATTGAACATCCAACTAAAAAACTTCATGAGTTTACTTAATGCCAGTATTTTAGTGTTTTTTTCACCCATTTAATCACTTATCTACTAGTGTTTTTATATTATATATCCAATTTATGAGTCATCAGCATCTTGGAGTTCATTTGTGAAATAATTACAAAGAATAATTTAGAATGGTATTGGCATCATAGAAGAAAACATTTGATATCTTTCATACAAATTGTACATATTCTGTAAATGGATATGGTCAAATATATTTTTAATACAATATTTTGAAGTTTTGTATACATCTTATAACTTTTCTTATTGTCTTTCTATGAACGGGTAGGTGAATGTAAAGGCCTTTGCAATTCATTGATCTGTAAGAGAGTCTATCAGGGCAGTGCTGAAGACGAGCCTCTCATCTTTTGATGAGTTCCCCAATCCATTTGTTGAGATTACAGGCCATGGACCTTTATTTAGGCATGTCTGTATCTCGCTATGGCACATCAGTGAAAAGACACATGGAACACTAGATGGTTAACTAATTGGGACTCAAATGAAATGGCACGCCTTGAAGGAGCTACCTTTTGCAAGGTATAAACAAGCTGAGAATCCAGATCGATCATTTTCATTCTCTTGTAATTCCTTCTCTAGACAGGTGAGGAATAATCTGCAGGTGCATAGACTTCTGAGATTTGGAGTTTTTCATTTGTATACTGTATTAAAGAAATATCACATGGTTGGAGACAGGGATAGGACTAAAAGAAGGGCCCTCAAAAAGAGAAGATTTGATGGACACAGAAACTTCCTCCAGCAGTCTAATTGAGGACTAACTGATATACTTGTTTAGAGACAGAATGGAAAACTGGTGTAGCAGTTTGAGCAATACCCAGAAATGTCATTTTTCTTTTCTCAGGCCACAGGGAAAGGAAAGCAAAATGAGGGGTATGACCAGAGGCATAGATGGATATTACCGATAGTGGCAGATTCCTTCTCCTCACCCTGTAGGCTTGACATGACTTGCATCTGTTTCAAAGCTTCTTCATAGTGTCTTAAACTGAGTTTTATGGAAACTCCTCCTGCTGTACTTCTGGGATCAGCCTAAGCATTTGTATTGCCTTTTGTCTAATGGTTCAAAGTATGACGGCACAAAGAGCTCTGGAAACAATGTAGGAAAAAGACTTGTTCTAGTATGAGTGTAGGATGCCAGCAGCCAGCTCCTTCCCCTAGCAGTCTATTGATAGGAATTTTTTCTCTGTTTAAACAGAAGCATAATCATTAAGTGTTGCTATTTTTCATATTAAACATTCTAGGGTAGAATTAACATGGTCTTGGGCTTTTGAGGCAATGTGAATTTAGCCTGTTGGCCATGTAACTCGTGTTTCTGTCTTACAAAGCAGAGTGTGCCTGCTCCTTGCCTCCCTCTGTAGTGACACCACCATCTCTAAGATTCCCTTTCCCTTTTGTGTTTCACCTTCTTTTGCAGTGCAGCAAGCATGTGGGGAGGGAATTTCTTCCTGTCCTCAGATCTCCCAAGAGGAGCTGATATCTGCTTAGAGCAGATGCACATAGCGGAGGTAAAGTTGTACTTGCATTAAGACTTGAGAGGAAAGATTATAGCAATCAACTTTCCCAGCCCAATAGAAGATAATAGTAGCATTATTGAATTTCCTAGAGAAGTACATGACAGAGGCAGGCATCTTGGAAATCCCACTCAATCTGAGAGTGTAGTTTATGACAATATTTTTGAATTCCAACTCCTGGGAGGGGAGGCTGAGAGAGAGGTTCAATTCCACTAGGAGCATGATCCAAGAATCTAGGTTTCTAACCAAAGAAGGAAGATGTTCTGGGATGCAATTTGTAGGTAATCTCAATTTTGAGATTTACCAAATTGGAGGGTTTAGGGACTGGACCTTCCAAAACTAGGGTTCCTAAATTGTCATCAGTGAACTTATTAAAAAAAAAAGTTATACCTGTATTTTAATGTAATTGGTTTTCTTTTTAAACCTACACATTTTATTCTGTGCTTAAAAATATTATTCTGAGAAGGGGTCCATAGGCTTCACCAGACAGCCAGAGGAGTCCATGACACAAAAACACCTTAAGAACTCCTTGCTTCTTGAAGAAAAACATTACCTGTGTCCTAATTGTGATTGAACATCTTGTGCAATGGATTACTCATGTCCTAAGGGTTCAGATAAACAATTCCTCTGATGAAAGCTCCTGGGTAATAATAATCCCCAAGGTGGTAAAAAGCAGACCTGCTGATAGAAACAGGAAAAAAGCCACCAGCAAGGAGATGAAAAAAAAAAGCCAGCCAAGAAGTTCCCTGGAGTCTCAGGAGCTTCTCCACCATCTTAAAACTGTTTTTCTCTCCTCATTGCCCAAAGGACTCACAACTGGGTTCCTGATCAGGATGCCTAGGGGCAAGGTTAAGTCATTGTTGCTTGGTGTTTTAAAAACTTGGAAGTTAAGTTTTCCCTGTTCTCTGAGTGTCCTAGCCAAGAACAATCTCTGTAGTACCTGAAAGCTCTCCCATCTGAAGAACAGTCAGTTTGAACCAAAAAGTTCTGAAAGGAAATTAGTTGTTTTATTCAATAGTCTCCAAAATGTGTTAAACTTGGACTCAGAACTATGTGGTGACACCACAAATCTAGAACTGTGGAAGAGATGAAGGTCATCAGAATGCTGGGAGATTTGTCCTTCTTGAAGTTAACACATGGGCTGTTTGAACTTGGTGTTTTTGTATCGATTTTATAGGCCCCTCTTAGTGCTTTGAATGTTATGCCTATTTTGTGGGGTTTAATAAAAGCTATTTTGAAGTAATATATACTTTTGCAATTTAATTTAAGCCCTTGAGTACTTGTATGGGAACTGGGATTCTCCTTTGCCAGGCACAGGGCTGTCATTTCCTGAAGTACATGTCTGACCATATCATTCCTTTATTCAGTAAACTCCAGTAGTTTTCCATTATTTCTATGATCAAAAATGAACTCTTCTGTTTGATATTTAAAACTCTTCATGACTTGCTCCTTTCTTACCTCGGCAGTCTTTTTGCCCATTATTCCCCATCCACACTTTTTTAATCTTTAGTATTTTATTTCACCCCCCAACTACATGATTTAACCTTTTTTTGTTTTAAATTCCAAATTCTATCCCTCTATTCTTCTCCTCCCCTCCCTACTCGCTGAGACAGTAAACAATCTAATGTTATGTATATGCAATCGTGTAAAACGTTTCCATTTTAATAATTTTGTACAAGAAAATTTGAAAAAAAATAAAGGAAGGAAGGGAGGGAGGGAGGAAGCAAGAGAGAAAGAAAAAAGAGAAAGAGGAAGGAAAAAAGAAGGAAAAATAGTATATTTCAGTCTGTATTCAGATAATATCAGTTCTTTCTGGAGATATTTTTGTTATCAAGTATCCAGGCCTATTTGCTGTTCCCTACACACAATAGTCAATTTCCTATTTCTGTGCCTTTGTACTAACTGCCCTCTTATTCTCCCACCCCTCCTATTCTCCCACCCCTAACTCCTATGTTGTGAAGTTCAAATGATGTAAAGCATTTTGCGAACCTAAAAACTCTATATAAATGCCAGTTATTTGTTATTGTGGCTGTTGTTGTTGTTAACCTACAGTCGACACATTTCCAATCTGGTGATGACTACATTCACTGATACTTCTACTAAGCTGCTTCTAAGCTTGAGCAATATTTACAGTATAGTTCAGGAGTCTGCCGGTATTTAAGAAACAGGATCTCTCAGGTAAAGAAAAGTATGCACTCTTAAGTTTAATATGCAATATTAACAATTTCTAAAATCTAGACAATCAACAAAATCATAAATCCCGACTAGTTGCAATTTCACAATTATTCCAGCACAACTTTTGTCTCCCTCATGTCTGGGATGCTCTCGCTCCTCCCTTCTGCACCTTGGAATCTCCAGTTTTCTTCCAGAATAAGGTCAAGTGCCAGGCACATTCTCAAAAAGCACTTTCTTGATTTCCCGCACATGTACCCACACACACACACACACACACACACACACACACACACACACACACACACTAGCTACTAGTGTCTACCCATTCAAGGTCACCTTGTATCTGATTTATATGTGTCTTGTACATATTTTAAATTTGTCTCATACAAATTTCATATGTACATGTGGTCTCCTCATTAGAGGTAAGTTCCTTGAAAAGAAGAGTTTGTTTGCCTTTATGTTCATATGCTTCATACTTAGCAGTTGCCTAGTATGTAGTAAATGTTCAAAAATATCTATTCTTTAGAGTTCAGTGTTCTTTCCCAGGCCACAGGGAAAGGAAAACAAGATGAGGGAATGGTCAGAGGCATAGTTGGATATTATTGATAGTAGCTGGTCAAAAACTGAACTATTCCTTTTCCTCACTCCTTAGGGTTGCTGTGATCCACATCTGTTTCAGAGTTTTGTCATAGTGTTTTAAACTGTGTTTTATGGATATTACTCCTCATATACTTATGTGATCAATCTAGGCATGTATTGCCTTTTGTCCAATGGGAGCATGAGGGCACAAATTTGGGGAAAACCTAGAAATGAGTTATTCTCTAAATATATGAAGAAAATTTCCTTGAGTAACTCCAGATGAAGACAACAAACTGAATAGAAGATTAAATTATATTTTTGGTGATATTCTCATCCACTCCTCTAGCATCAAATTTAGTCCTTGAGTCCATGGTTCATTTAGAGATACTGGTCTATGGATTAGATGTTAGGGGTTATGATAAGGATGTGATTAGGATCAGGGGACTTCTTGATCACTTTACATCTCTTTCTCAGGGTATCAAGTTATGCTGAACATAGAAAAAATGCACACAAACAGAGGAATAAGATTATTTAACTAAGAAATGGCATAGTAGTCCTTTTACAGTATATGTATCATATAGTAATGAAACCTTATTTCCTCTATGAGCATTGCATATTTTATTTTGTTCAATGAGAAAATAAATTAAATATAACATCATTTCCAAATAGTTATTATTGCTGTGCTATTAATGAAACTTAAGCTAGACTCAGTTGACTTTCCCTAGCAGTTTATCTTATAAAATTTTAAAATCCTTTTACAACTCTGCAAATGTATGGGATTCAGAGCTAGAAGGGACTTAAGAAATAACTTTTCCCAAACAAGATGGGGGAAGGTGGCAACATGGTCTACTTTTAAGTTTAATGTTCATTATTCCTGTCTTAGTCACTTTCTTAAGTCTAGACAAATTAAAAAAACAATAAATCAAGCCCTGATTTGTAGAAATTTGCCAAAATTGCCAAGATCTAAGTGTTCACGTTGAAAATTTAACAATCAACTTTAATATTTCCAGCTAACTCCAGCATACCTCAGCTAGAAACCTCTTTCATCATGACTCCTCTTAAAATTAAGCATTTTAAATTGTGGACTTAAATTTATATCCAAGTACATATTGAAAAAACACTCTGAAGCTATTTATGAAACTAAGTTCATAAATTGTTTGTATATGTATGATGTACAATCTCCACCCTCCCAAAATAACCCAACTATTATAAAGATTGACTGAAAAAGCTTAATCATTTTGTGTGTGGTTTTTCAGAACTCTTTCCTAAGAAACACAAACAGATTTCACAATGTGATTTTTGATAAATATCCAAATGGATTTTAAAACTAAGTCAATTGAACTGTTCTTTGGAGAGTCCAGTGTTCTTTCCAGCCATCTGTATCATTAAAAAAACAACAAAACAACACACTTGTCTGTTCAAGTCTTTATAGATTTTTTTTTTCCTTAAAGATGTAAAAAGGGTCACATATTTCAGCATGACCTTAGTTGTCTAATTAAAATCAGATGAAATACTTGAGAAACAATTTTTACAGTGATATTATGCAACTTTGGGATTTATGTAGAAGTATGGAAGTAAAAACATTCTTTTGGCATAATAATTTCTATTTAAAGGCCACCAAATGTTTCTTTCTAAGAGATTGTATTTAGTGGTTAGGATCTTGGCACCCATTTTTGTTCTATGGAAAGATTTTTTCTGGCCAACATTCCTTGTTGTTCGGTAATGAATAACTGCCTTTGCTGGACAGAGTCATCTTCCCATCTGCCTCAACTGCCATAGATTTCTGGTTGAGTCTTATGTTGAGCTGTTAATACTTAATAATTTCTCTTACTGTGTTTATTATTGGAGTTTAGAGTAACCAATCACTTCCTTTTATGTATACAAGTAACACATCATGATATGTTTTATTTTTGTTTTTCTTGAATAGATATGTCTGTATGTATATATTTATATATACATGCATGTTTATATATACATATATAGCTATGTATGCATATACATACATATATACATATGTTTATGTATGTGTATATACACATACTATATATATATATATAATGTCCAGGCAAATCCTAGATATAAAATTATACTTCCCTTTTTCTTTCTGAAAAACTAAAATGTAAATTTTTACCTTTCTTAAGCAAGTTATTTTCCTTTCCTTTTTTGGTTTAGTCACTCTTTCATTGATTTAAGAAATTCTGGTGTGGAAACTTCTTCTGTAACTTGTCTTACAGAGCTGACTGGCATACTGACAAATTAAGTCATTTGCCCATAGTCATATCTCTACTGTGCCAGAGCAGGGATTTCATCTTAAGTTTTCCTGACTCCATAGCCAGTCCTTTATCTTCTACACCATATTACCTCTCTTTCCATGGGTGTATGAATGTAAAAACATACAGATCCCATAAATGTGTTTTTAGTTGTATATGTGTATAGAGTCTATTACAATTGTATTATTAGAATAAAAGATAACATCTCTAATACCCCTGCTCCAAAGCATCTAATATACTCTGCATTGCTGCATTGATAGAGGACATTATTTGATCTATAATATTATCAAATCTATGATGTAAATAAGAAAGTATATAGTAGGATGTTTTTAAAAAATAAATTATCCATGTGGCAAAAATTATAAAGTGTCAAATTAAATCTCATGCCCCAAATTTCACTGTCTTGAGCAACATTCACTTCCTGAGCTCAGAAAATAAGCAACTTTGTAAATAGTAGCATCAATTTCACTTCTAAGCAACAGACATGAAAACTATCCACTGATAAAAGGAACACTTAATGGCTTTGTTATTGGTTCAAATTGTAGAGGGTTCAACAAGAAGCAAAGATTAAAAATTAAAGAGATGGTAAGTAAAGGAAAGAACAAAGAGGGTAGGACTGTTTATCTTAGAGAATACAGTCTAAAAGAACATTAATTATTTTTTCTAGGGGATAAAGCTTTTTATTTTGCGAGTATGCTAAAAGTTGTTCTCTGCATTTACATAAGACCAATCAAATAAGAATGGATTTAATAGAGAAGGAGGACCTCAAGTTGAAGCCATACCTGAGTAATTTAAAGGAATTAAGGATGGCTAGTCAGGAGAAGAGAAGATTTAGTAGGATATGGAAAAATGGGTTCAGTTATTTAAAGAGCTGTCATTTGGAAGAGAGATGAGGTTTTTTTGGCTTATATCCAAAAGTCAGAACTGGAACAATGGGTGAAAGTTAAAAAACAAAAATTTAGACTTGATATAAGGAAAACACTTCCTAAAAATTATCAGAGCTCTCCAAAAATATGATGAACTGCCTCTCACTGGAATATCTTAAAAATGGGGGAGGGCAGGGCTAGAAAAACTTGTCAAGGAGGAGGTAGAGGAGATTATTGTACAGGTCTGACCTGGCATAAGTGGCCTTGAAGTTCTGAATATCTATAATGTTATGATACTAAGCGTTCAGTCTTCAGGTTAAAACATCTACAATTCTTTCAATTGTTCCTTTTATGATATGGTTTTGAGTTTCTCACCATCCTGTTTCTCCTACTCAAGATACACTCCATTCATCATTGTCTCATTTAAAACAAGGCACTCAGATCTGGATCCAGTACTCTACATTTATCCTGAAACCATGACGAATGTCAGTTTACTATCACCTCCTTCACTGTGGATTCTAATATAATTCTTTTTATTATGCAGCCTAGGAAACCAGCTTTTGCATACTGTAATACACTACTGATTTATACTGAATCTTCAGTCCATTAAGACCTTTGCTCAAAGAATTTGATTTAGTCACAGAATGCATTATTTATTAATCTTAACTGTGTTATATACAAGTGTGCTAATCTATTGACTCCATAGATTTTTCTAATACATTGCATTTAAAATGTGGCTTAATGAAACACGTGGATAGGACAGGAGAAAAGAGCCAAGAGCGCAGTTCTGAACTCCCTACTACAACACCCCATGCAAGTTCTCCATCTAGGTTAATATTTATCTATTGATCAACATTCTTTTGGTAAAGTCATCTACTTCCTATTTCTCATGTAACCTAGCCTACATCTTTTCAGCTTGAGTACAAGTGAGAGACTTTGTCAAATGCCTTGCTGAAATATTGATATTCTACATCCTCTGCATTCATAGTTTACTGCTGGTCTAATAACCTTATCAAAAGAGGAAGTAAAAGTAGTTTGCATTGGGAATTGTGTGCTTAATGTTCCTTGCTGCTTTATAGTAATCACCTCTTACTAAGTGTTCACAAACTGTCCTGAATTTGACTCGAAATTGATGTTGAACTCCTTAGGTTGATATATCTACTTTGCCAACAAGTCTAATCTTTCTTCCTTAAAACAAATATTCGAACACTGCTATCCTAGCACTTTCAAGTCTTCTCTTTTCCATGTTAAACATTAATGATCTTTCTGCTAAGGTACTTACTGTGCCAGACATTGTACTAGCTCCTGGGAATATAATGAAAAAACTGAAACAATTTCTGCTCTTACAATCTAGTAGATCTCATTCTGATAGAAGTGCTTCAGCTGAATCTTGAAAGAAACCAGGGATTCCAAGACATTGAGGTGAGGAGGGACTACATTTAAAGCATAGGAGATAGCCAAAGCAAAGATTCTGAGAGAGGAGATGGTTGTGATATACAAATGACACTGAATAGATCAGTATGGTTGAATTGTAAAGTCTGTGGAGGGGAATAATATGTACTAAAACTGGAAAAAATAGAAAGGAACCAAACTATAAAGTATTTTGAATCCCAGCAGAGAAGTTTGTATTTGGTCCTAGAAGGAATAGGGAGCCAGTAGAATATATTGAGAAAGGGTGGCGAGTTTTGGTAACTTTGTGGAAGATGCATTGGAGTCGATGGTGGGAATGGAATCTATAGAGGCCAATGAGACAACTGTAATGACCAGGCAGGAAACAATGAGAGTGTGAAGAAGGTTGGTAACCTTGTGAGTACAGGAAAGGGGATTATGAAGGGGAAGTTTTGGAGTTAATGTCTGAGTACTGGGGACTGGGCAGTTTGGTGGCACAGTGGATAGAGTGCCAGGCCTAGAACCAGGAAGACTCATTGTCCTTAGTTCAAACCTAGCCTCACTTAATAGTGTGACCCCAGACAAGCCACTTAATCCTCTTTACCTCAATTTCCTCAACTGTAAAAGGAGCTGAAGAAGGAAATGGCAAACACTTCAGTATTTTTGCTGAGAAAACCCCGCGTCAGACACAACTGAAACAACTGAACAACAAACAGTAACAACCTGTAGAATTAGTAAGATCAAGAAGTTATAAGGACACCAAAGGTAAAAACCCAGTCAATTAGGAGAGTGATGCCCTCACAACAAATCAGGAAGTGTGGAAGATGATTGCTCTTGAGGGAAAAGATAATGACTTCTGTTTAGACGCATTGATTTCAAGGTGCCTATAGTTTGAAATTTCCAGTGATTATTAATAGAGACAAGCAAGTAGAGGGAGTGACAAGGATCATTTGTGTAGATAAATGAAGGAATTAATAGTTTTCAAGGGCTTCTTCCATGTTGAACACTGTCCTTAGCACTGGGGATATAAATATAAAGATAAGACAGTTCCTGCCCTCAACAAGCTTACATTCTAATGAGATATTCAGCACTTATAGATACGTAGTGGACAGGGAAGAGTGTTTAGTTTGGGGAAGAAACAAGGATTACGAGTGGACCATTAGGACAATGATGGTGTTTATTTGGTTACTGTTCTTGGAGAACAAGATAAACAGATTGGGCATTATGGTACCAACATCAGTGTTCATAGTCCCAGGGACTCAGAGCTGAGTCATTTATATTTTCTACAGAAATCTGGGTTTTATCTAAGTAGAGTAGGATAGATCATAAGAAATAATTAGCCCATCATCCAAACATATGAAGTTCTTTCAACCAATCCTAGTATAGTGTAATTTCCATTCTCTTCACCATCTTGGTTATTCTTCTCTGGATATACTTTAAAGTGTTAATATTCCTTCTAAAACATTGCACACACACACACACAATTGTATAGAATACGCCACACATAATCTGACCACAATAGATGGACGAGATTATCTCCTTCATCAGTCAAAGCTTACTTTTGTAATGGTGAGGATTCATTCTATTTTAATCCAACACAGAAGTCTTAGGCTTCTCAAAATGAGTCAAACAATAAGTCACTTCTATGACAAATAATGAAATTAGCAAGATACTCTATGTACTGGTATCTTAATCATGTGAAAATACCACTTTGATTGAGTTATACAATCAAAGGTATAAAATAGGTAAAAACAAGTTAAAAATACCTTTCTTGAGTCAGTCAATTATTTACATAAAGTGTCCCAAAAAACCTTTTAATCAGTTTGGGGAGGGGAGAGACATTTTAAGCCATTGGCCATTGGATGAAATGAAATGAGAACACAGGAAAGGTATTAAGATTGGTTAAAGAAAATAAGTTATGCTCTGCAGTCCTTAGATAAAACAGAAAGCTAGTTTAGAATTCAGTATTCCAACAGCACAATAGTCGAGTGTTGGAGTAGTTCCAGACAAAACCTGTAAAATGAATTACCGAGGTAATCCTTGGGAGAAAGTGGTAGGAGAAAATATTTCTTTCCCCTTGATGCTTGTTCAGAGGAAAACCTTGATTATGGATACATCAGAAATTGCTTTTTTAATGCAGTTATTGGTGGGAAATGTGATACAGTCTGTCCGCACTCATTAGGCACCTCTACATTGTCTTTTGAGTGGTTATCAATGATTCAGAGGTGTACAGAGTCACCAGAATAATAATATTGTTATGTAAAAGTTGGAATTTTCAAATAGTGTTATTAAAAGCACTATATGATTTTCAAAAGCCAACTCAGGTCATATTCTTGTTTACTTTTTTGGACCAGCGCATTGTCTTTTCAAAGTGTCTTAAAGATATGTATACAAATGAATCAGCTTTATGAAATGTCTAACCAACTGCATACCATAGCATGAACGATGAGTAATCTTCATCCACTTGTTTTTTTCTGTGTACATCATTTTGAGTAATAATTGATTTTATTTAGGAAGTTCTGCTCTCTTTGGGAATTTGTTACAAATAATATAATATCCTCCTCAAAGAGGATAAGACCTCACTATAAATGAGTCCCTTGTCCATTTGGACTCTGCATTTGACATCTTCCTTGACCATAAGAAATACATTTAGTGAGCTTATATCTCCTTGCATGAATTCTTTCTTGACATAAATAATCAAAAGATGACTGAGTTTTGAGTGTGCACTTATAGGAGAGTATGTCATAGCCTTGAGAGTTTGCTTTGTGTCAGCTGTTCTTATTGTATCACCTTAGTAAATACCCTCTTCAAAATACTGAGTCCAGATGACCAAATGATAGTCAACCAGTGATCATGGTGTTAAGCATAATGGTGAAGGCTCACGTGCTATAGCACTAGAAAAGACATCTCCTTACCTTCACAGGGAGTCATCTAGAACCCTGTGGTGATATAGTATCCAAACTCTAAGTACTCAACTCATAAAGGCAAATGGAAATTGGAATAATTGTGTCAGAATATGTGTTGTACAATAACACGTTTTTAATTTTGGTGTTATGATTTCTATTTATAATGTCTAAGTCATTGTGCATGTTTTTACTGGCTCTGCTTCACTTTGCATCACCTTATATAAAACTTCCAATGCTTATCTGAATTCTTCCCATTTATTGTTTCTTGCAGCTTATCAGTGTAACAATATGTTCTTATACTGCAGTTTTGGTCAACCCCCATCTATGAATACCTACTTTGTTTCAGTTTTTTGCTACTACAAAAATTACTGTTAAGAATTGTTTGTTTCTATGAGCCCTTTGACATGATTTGTTTTTAAAGAACATATATTGATTATTAGCTATGACTATGTCATCTTATGGAAATGCTAACAAAACATCCCTTTAATAATCCTTTCTAGAACTTTATGAAATTTCAAAGTCATTTTTCCATCTGTAGTAGCCTTTTCCTCTTTCTTTTTTCAAAAAATGGGAACAATGGGCCCACTGTGGGTTACCAAATCTTTTGGGCACTGTTCTCATTGGTTCCACCAATCATAAGCTGAGATTTAAGCAATTTTGAACATTTGGATATTTTCTTCTCTTGCTGAAGGATACAGATTTCACAATAGGTCATTTCAGGGATAAATGTTCTGTCAACTGTAACAGTTACACAGTTGTGCAATCTTCTATGCATAGCCATAAATGAAATTCCAAGATCAAAAAAAGATCAAGCTTAGAATAATAAGGACAGAAAACATTTTTTGGTATGGAGCTCCAGAATTGTGATGATACTCAGAAAATGAATTTTGCAATTTATTAAAGCAAATAGCTAGCCCAGAAGTAATTTTCATGTAGCATGTTATAGTGGAAAAAGAAAGAGATTTGGAGTCAGAACACCTAGGTTAGAGTCCCTGCCTTTCCATTTACTCCTTGTATGCCACTGAATAAGTTATTTAACTTCTATCTAACCCATTTTCCTCATCTATACAATGAGGTACTTGACCAGTTGATCTCTGCAGGTCAATCCCATCTTAAAATCCCATGAAGATGTTTGAAATAAACATGGATTTTCATCCATTTATTTATTTCAGTCTGCAAATCCATTCAAATTGGAACACTCACAATGAAATTTGTACTTCTCTGTGACTAAAGTAGCTGATATGAAAGGTGAAAAATTCAGTCAATCATTGATATGTTTTCTCTACACACTATTTAGCATTGTTAGTATGGACAGAAAGTCTGGATAATGGACTGAATATTTTATTTTCTATCCAGATGGTTTGGCATCATGAAGAGGCAGCTGCAGTTTAAAGGTGAATGGAATAGTAGCTTTCTTCACAAAGGAATGATTACAAAAATTCATGCCATTCTTTCCTTCTTTTAAAAGCTGTGTCAGGAACTTGTTTTTAAAAGCCTAATTGGCTTTGCAAAGAATATAATTATTTTTAAAAAACCCTCAAAGGCTACTCTCTCTGCCATGTTAGAATGTGTTTTGTACTTGAGAACTGTAATACTCTCATCTGCTGGGAGAAAACTTGATTCTAAGCCTTTCTTGTATGAATGTCTCATTTCCATTTGCATGTTGCTGCGAATACAATTTTTACTTAGTAATCAATCAGTGTTTAATTACTGCTCAAGTTAACTCTTGTAATCAGACTTGCTGTAAAAACATTAAGGTGTGCGAAAAACATAAGGTAGTGTGTTTTTCCCCTCCTTCCCTTGATATGTCTGTGTAACTCCTATTAATACTAATAGGAAGCACAGCTGGTCATCAACAGGATTATAGGTTGCTGTTTAAATAACATTTTATTTTTATAACTTGGCAAAATTCACACATTGAAATCAGGTGGATAGATTTTTCCTCTTATTGAGCAAGCTTCACTCACTGAAAAGAAAGAGATTCAGGGGGAAAATGAGTCCAGCATTTTATTTTTAGGAATAAAGAGGCTCAAAATCCAAGCAGCAGCATTTCCTTCTATAGCCAGTCTGTTATATTCTTTAGCACCAGCTGGAGTTCCATTTCTAATTTGCTGTGAAGAATTAAGTGATTTGAGACCCATACCCTGGAGTATTTGACCTCGGAAACCAACTAGCTGGTCCCCAATTCCCTTGGTTGGAAAATTTCTCCAAAATTTATTTGAGCTAACATTAGTTAACATTCTCTACAGTATAATACATATAATAGGTAAATCTGAATATAACTCTACAGTCAAAAAATAAATATGCAGTAGAATATTAATGAAAATAGTTTAGGGAACCCAAAGAATTTAAGGGGTCAGTATTGAAATAACAGAAACTTTGAGTCTCCAGGTCATTAGTTCAAATGTAAAAATAACAGAGTAAAAATGGAGATTATTATTGGTTCATGATGGTTGCTTGGCATCATATGTGAACTATGTAATTGTCCCCAACTACAGGTCTTTGAAGTTAGGTAAAGCTTCTCCTGGAAGCAAAAATAACCACTGCAGCTAGCACCAACTTGCCATGTTGTATTGATTCCTGGAAAAGAGAATAATGAATAAAATCAGAATGGAGAATGAAAAAGAATACACTTTTCTAAGTGCATTCGAGGCTCATTCTCATCTCTGATAACTTACTTCTACTGTTTCTTCCCAACCGCACATTTTGATTTGTTTCCATATTTCTCTGAATCTGTTCAAATCTTACTGATCTAGGATAATTTTATGTTTTAACTCTCCCCTGAAGCTTTTTCCCCTAAGTTCCAGACATCATATAGTCTCTCCCCTCCTGATCTTTCCAAAGAGCACACTGATATAATTTATGTACCAGAATGGGTTGTCCTAAGTTATAGACCTGGGTTTGATTCCTTCCTTTATCATCTATTAGCTGTGTGACATCTCTTGAGAGGTTGCATGGTATAGTGGATAGACCAATCAATTAACCAATAATTCATTAAGCATTTACTATGTGTCAGGCACTTGATTATGTGTTAGGCACTTGGCCAAGTTTGGGTAATGCAAAGAAAGGTGACAACAGTTCTTACCTTCAAGGTGATCATGTTCTAATGCTGGTACATCTAAATAATTAGTACATAAAAGATTTTATATACACATGCATAGTAGATAGTAAGTGACGGTAAGGGGAAGGCACTAGCAGGTGGAAAGGGGACTGGGAAAGTTATCTTGAGAATGTAGAATTTGAGACATGTTTTGAAAAAAGCCAACGGAAGTAAGAGGAAGTGAGGAATGATAGAGTTTTGGACTTGGAGTCAAGAAGTTGTTTTTCAGTTGCTTCAGTATCTGACTCTTCCTGACTCCATTTGGGGTTTCCTTGGTCAGTATATTGGAGTGGTTTTCCATTTTCATCTCCAGTTAATTTTACAGGTGAGAAAGTGAGGCAAGCAGAGTTAAGGGATTTGCATAGGGTCACATAGTCAGTAAGTGACTGAAACTGGATTTGACCTTAGGAAGAAAAGGTCTTCCTGACTCCAGGCCCCATCATTTTTCACTGTGTCACCGAACTGCCAAACTGACCTGGGTTTAAATTCTTCTTTTGATATTATGGCTATGACTTCCAGGAGGTCTAGTTTTTTTCTTTCATAAAATGGTGACACAAAAGAATGCTTGAGGTTCAGATAAGATAATCTATTTCAAGCACTTATGTCTTGGAAACATTAAAAGTCACTTATGTCTCTGATCCGCAGTTAACTAATCTTTAAAATAAAAATACATTTACTGCTTTCACTGGATTCACATGCATAAAGGTGTAAATGTATCTAAATATGCACTAGTACTACTTTTCACCCTATGGTATTGGATTACAAGGAGTCCCAATTTTAAAAATATCTTTTATATGTCAACAATAACCCAAATTAGGAGCTCATGAGACAGGTATTTCCATTCCCTCAGTGTTGTTATTAGGTATTTTCTTGTCTCCTACTTCCCTGACAGTCAGTCAGTTATTGAACCAGTATTTGTTAAGCCTATATATGTGCCAGGAACTGCAATAACCTGGGGATAAAAGATAAAAGCAAAAACAAAATACAGGCCTTGCCCTCAAGAAGTTTACATTTTAATGGAGTCTACTTTTCTCAGTACAGATACCAAAACTAGTTATTCAATGTCTCTCCAAAGCATCCCTTTCAGCTTCTAGAGGCAGCTTGGTGACATAATGGATAGAGCATTGGTCCTGGAGGTAAGAAGAACCTAATTCAGTTATTCTATAGCTCTATGACTCTGGGAAAAGTGATTTCATCATTGTCTACCTCAGTTTCCTTAACTGTAAAATTGTGGTGATGACAACTGCATATGTCTAACGTGAGGGTAAAATGAGATATTTGTGGAGTGCTTAGCACGGTGCCTAGCACTGTGCTATGTAGTGCTAGTTCCCTTCCCTTCCCTGAGAAGTTCCTCCCACATTTCCTCTCCTGGTTCCTTCTGTTAGTACATGACCCTAATGTTAGTACATGACAATGTTTACAGTTGAGGGAAGAGGTATGGTAATTCATAAAGGGGGATAAAATCAAGCAATGAAAAAATTTCATCATGTAAACACTGAGAAACCCTAAATGCTCATGTTCATACCTTTGCTGATCCTTAAAACAACCACGGAATCTAACAGGGAAAGCTTGGGTAGATATTAATGGAGATTCTTGCAATATCCTTGTGGACAAAATGGAAAGTGGAGGGCAGTTTAGTAGTATGCATCCAGGAAATAAGGAAACGTTGCTGCAATAAGAGACACCTGGAGAATTTTAGCTATTGCTTTACTTTACCTGTAACTACCATTCCTTTTATTCCAAGTTCCTTCATTTTAAGATGCCTCTTGTCAATCTGCTTAAGCACCCCAAAGCTTTAAAAAGGACACAAAGGACAGATTTAGAGAATGTCATACAATGGAAAAAATGCTGGATTTATAGTAAGAGGACCTAGGTTTAGATCCCAGCTTTGTCACTGTCTGTACAAGTTTGGGCAAATAACATAAGCTCTCTGGACCTCAATTTTTTCACTTATAAAATGAAGGGACTGTACCAGATGGTCTCGGAGGTTTCTTCTAGCTCTAAATCTTTGGTTGTATGTCCCCAAGAGTCAGTTTCTCTCATCCTATCTTGATATTGGAGGCTGAAAATTAGCTCGTTGTGGAGACTTTCGAATCCATCACCACGGGGAAGTTTTCTCAAAAGCCATTGCACTCTTTGCCAACCTCCTGAATATATTTCTTCTATAAATGTACCACTATAAAAAATAACTATCACATGGGAGGAGGAACTCCTCAAAAGCAAAGCCACATTTGAGTCATAAAAGGAGCACCATAGTACCCCATTAATGTCTATTTTTTTTAAGAACCTTGAGGACCTTCAAATTACCCATAAGACCAATCTATGTCAAATGGACTGAAAGTGATCTTATCCAGTCTTTTTTTCCCAGAGATCCTTGTTACAGTAGGCTCACCTCAACTGTAAACAACACTCCCTTTATTTTTTCTTCGTCTGCTAACTGCAAATTGTCTAGGAGACTACATCATTCAGGAGATTCTAGATTCACTGAGATGATGGGTGTTCTCCAGAACCTTGTGGACCGGGAAGGGCATGGTCTTGAGGAGAAAACAGATAAACCAACACACAATATTCTTGAACCAAACTTGATGGGAGTACTTCCATCATTGGGATCCAACCAAACTACAACCATGGCTACATTGTGTGTAGAGAGATGATGTCCATTTCCATAGCCCCTTTGACACAGCATGATGAGGAAGATCTCCAATTTATAAATGTTCAAGTAACAGCATACATTTCCCCTCCTGCCTACAGCTTCATTCTTTGTCTCAGCATCTTGAATTTCAGGATTCCAAAGAAAGCCTCATTATGATCCAATTTGACCTTTGGTTTAAATTCACTTATATATTACATACCAATTTTGATCTTGGCCCTATTTCAGCAGGAGTTGATTACCTTCAGGCTCAGAAACTGCCGTAATCACTGACATCTACTACCCCATCCTTCTCTAATCCCTATGAAATGACTAAATCATTTCTTTCAGTTTGTGTATGTATGTGTGTGTGTGTGTGTGTGTGTGTGTGTGTATATAATAATCTGATGCCATAGGAACAGAATCAAGATCCATTCTGTCTTAGAGTTCCAAATAGAAAGTTAGGATCAAGTCAATTTTAATTGAAATTCTGTGCCCTAAGGCAGGTGGCAAGAAGCCATCACTGAATAAATGAGCAGTTCCCTCCAATTTTAGCCTAAGTGTATGGATATTTCCCTACATTGTAAATTAATAATGAGCATATTAAAAGAAATTTAATAAAACTTAACTGGTTTAAGCAGCTTGTGTGCATGGGGGTAAGGAGATTAGAATTTATATCCTGGTGGAAAGAGCACTTGACCAGGATTCAGTATGCAGACCTGCCTGGTTTCTAGTTCTAGATAATATAAATTTTCTTTTGAAAAAAAGACTTAAAACACCCCATTTCAAAGTATTTAAAACTTTTATTGAGGTATTTTCTGTTTGCAACTAATTTTCTATGAAATATTTTTCCAGGTTTAATCCCATTGCCCCTTAATTTTCCAATCTGGAAAATTAGAAAGATTAATTGGATTATCTCTAATATCTCTTCCAATTCTAAAATGATGTGATTCTGAATCAATGGTGCAATAAAGTTGATTCTCTTCCTTTCTTTATCTATCATTTTCCATCACATAATTCACTGTGCAATAATAATTTCACTCCATAAGAATGCTAGTGTCTGAGACAGAATTTGTAATGGTGTAAATCTTTCCCTGGGACAGTTAGATGGCAACAGTGGATAGATTACCCAGTCTGAAGTCAGGAAAATTCATCTTCCTTAGTTCGAGTCTGGTCTCTTATTAGATGTGTGACCCTGGGAAAGTCACTTAACCCTGTTTACCTCAGTGCCTCATCTGTAAAATGAGCAGAAGGAAATGGAAAACCATTCCAGTATCTTTGTCAAGAAAACCCTAAATACAGTCTGTAAGAGTTGGACACGACTGAAACTACACATCAGTGAAAAAGTCTTTTCCCTTTCAGAAGTTCATTGTGTATGGCTTTTCCTGTATATATTGCAAATCATCTGAACGTTTTCAATCTATGTGATTTTTACCTGTGTCTTTGTGTAAATTCTCTAGATAAGATGTATCCAATGAGTCAAGGACTTTTTATATTTTATTGACATCAAAGCCACGAGTTCTCCATCTATGCTTTTTACTCTTGCTACAAGACCAGCCCATCTACTTTTCAAGACATATATATATACATATATATATATGTATATATATATACATATATATGTATATATATATACATATATATATGCGTGTGTGTGTGTATGTATGCAAGTATGCATATATGTCCTCAGTGGTTTCTTTTATGCCATGTTTATGTAAGTCATCATTGGTAGAATACTAAGGAATACTTATGCACTTCATGCATTTGTCTATCCTTCTTTGTTACCTGCAGTATTGTAGGGGGGATTCTTATTCAAGCGTGGATTGGAGTAGATAGTCTCTGAGGTCCTTCACACTTATATAAGTGTCAGAATAAGGAAAGAAAAGATTATCTTTTAGTGATTTAAACTGTAGTGGGGATATTAGATTTTTCCAAAAAGACAACAAATGCATATTTCTACTATTCAGCTATATTATGGGTTAAGTGAGTTTCTGTTGGCTATCCTAGGAACTTAACTATCATTTATGGTATTGTTTCCATGGGAAAAAAAAATCAGTCCTACAATATGGGTTTACTTTATAAATATAAAAATTCATAAAAGGGAAAAATCATTAAAGACACAAAGAATTATTAAAAAACATGCAAAAGACATTCACACCATTTTAGAGGTAGAAGGCATCTCATTGACTACCTAATCTAACCCATACTCCTGCCTGCCCCCTGAAAAATTTTCACTGTAGTATACTAGACACATAGTCATCTAGCCTCTACTTAAAGGTGTCTAAGTCTGGGAAGCTCATCACCTCTAAAAGCGATCTATTCTATTTTGGGACAGCCTTATTTATGAGGAAGCTTTTCTTGACATGTAGCCTACATTTGCTTCTTTGAAATTTCCACCCATTGCTCCTAGTTTGAGTTATAAAATGATTTATGGATGAGATGGGAATAGGGATAGAATAAAAACTGAATAGTCAGAAAGAGCAAAAGGCATGATATGCCAAATTGTGTGAAAAGAGTGACAAAGGCATTGTGGTGAATGATGCAATAAGAGTGGGCATAGACCAATGAGGGGACAATGAGGGAACTGCCATAATCAAGGGTCTGTTTTATTTGGCAGTCAAAGAATTGGCTTGGATAGGCCCTGTCAGTGTTAGGCCATAAGCATTAGGTTATGGACTTTAGACAGTGCAGTACCTAATAGGGAGAGCCATTGCAGGTTATTAAGTAGAGGAATGATATAATTAAAATAGTGTTTTAGGAAGATTAATTTGGCAACTACTTGTGGAAAAAATGGAAAAAAAGATTTATCAAACTCATAGCAACCTTACAGGCATTCAATGAATTACAAAACTATCTGTTTAGTTCATTTTACAATGAGGTTTCTATGGTAAAATTAAAATACAAGGAAAAGTTCTAGAAAATTTGTTAACTCTTTCTTTTCCTGGTGCAGTCTCTATCAAATTTTTATTTCAGACATTTTCTTCCTCTGACATTCTAACAATATTTAATTTGGGAGAATAGACTACTTACCCAAAATGCCAAACTCATAAATCCACAAGTAACCTAGATAAATATTCTGCATTATTATTTCTTTAATAATCTTATTTAAACATTGGAATACTTTGTCATGTATTCATCATTTAAAAGGATAAGAGTTTTGTTGTATATTTTCCTAATGTTTGTATGTAGTCTCTTTTTTTCTTCTCTACTTATTCGTCTTGTTGTATGGATGTATTTTTTTATCTAAATAGAGTAGAAGATGAAAAGAATGTCTCCCTAGTGTAAGGAAAGATTTTGAAGATAAGACAGAAACTAGAAAGAGAAGAGTAATGGATTAAGGTTGAAGAGAAAAGATATCCATTCTTCCACATGCTCCAGACCCAATCTCTGTACTTGAAAACATTAATACATTGCAGCAGAGATTTGTAGGGATACTTGGAAAGGTATATAAAATGGAGTGGAGACTCACTGCAGTGCATCCTAATATTATAGGTAGGATGTAGCTTTGGAGTATTGGCTGACAATTGGAAATGATTAACTCATCTATGATGCTTCCTTCAATTTATAAATGTATGTTGTTCTTTATCCATATGCTCTAATGTTACTGTCTGTGATATAATAGCAAGAATTCTGGACTTGAAGCAAGAGATGGACTTAGATGCATATTATTTGTGTGACCATGGAAAAGTCATAAATTTTCTGAGCTTCAATTTTCAGAGATTAATATCTATAATACCTTACAAGAAGACTATTTTGGTTAGGCTCAAATGTAGTAATAGATATAAAAGGTTTTCCAAGCTTTAAAATGATATTAAAATTTCAGTGATTAGGTGTTTAGTTTCAAATATCCTCAGTTGTAAGAGCTTTCCCTTTTTCCTTGGGCATGGCACATGTAGTAACAGAGGAGGCACAAATTATGCTTTTATTTATTTGTATGTTTATGGAAGGCAATCAGGGTTAAGTGACTTGCCCAGGATCACACAGCTAGTAAGTGTCTGAGGCTGGAATCAAACTCAGATCCTCCTGACGGTCACTGCTCTATCTATTATAACATCTAACTGCCCCAACCTATCCCTTTAGATAAGATCTGATCTATCTAATTGGAGGCCAAGTTTCATGCTAGCTAGCATGATCTGACTAACTTAGGGCAGTGCCCCATTTTTCTCTTGCTACCAAAGGATAGACAAAGAAGGAAGGGAACTCTTCCATAAAATCCCATTTAGTAGACAAGTCCCTAGCAACGAATATAACCACCTACTATATTCACATGTGAATGTTAATGTTCAAATGAAGAGACAGCAAATCACTCCTTGATGAGAGTGGGTATTATTCCAACCCTCTGGGTTTGCATACACTTTGGGGTCAATTCAGTTCAATTCAAATTTCAAATTAAAAAAATATTAAGTACCTATGTATGCAGCTAGGTGACACAGTGTATGGGGTGCTGAGCCTGGAGTCAGGAAGATTATCTTCCTGTGTTCAAATCTGGTCTTAGACGCTAACTAGCTGTGTGAACCTGGACAAGTCAATTAACTTTGTTTGACTTAATTTCCTCATTTGTAAAATGAGCTGGAGAAGGAAATGGCAAACCACTCTAGTATCTTTGCTGAGATACCCCAAATAGGTGTGATGAGGAGTGGGACATGACTGAAACAAGTGAATAACAAACAATATAAACTATGCACAAGGCACTGTAGCTAATGGGGATTGAATGACAAAAAAAAGTCACAGTCTTCGATACGTTCTCTTAGGATAATACAAAGCATACAAAATAAAGTAAATAAAAACCACATATAATATATATGGATATATGTGTCTGTATGTATACACACACAAAAGTAATTTCATGAGGATGAATACTATTAACAACTGTGCAGAAGAGGGAGATTAGGAAAACCTTTGGGTACAAAGTGACTCCTGAGCTGTGCTTTGAAGGACTTCTCCCCTGAGTTTATCTGTTCTTTTGATCAATGGGACTACTTTTCAATTGTATATTCTTCCGGGATGATGCTGAAGCAGTATTAAGATCTTTAAAAAAAAAACAAACAAACAGAAACACTCAAAGTATCTTGGCTTAATCCTGTGTGATGTAGCATTTTAAAGGTCTGCCTATCGGATCAATAAACTTAAATTGTTCGAAAGAAAAAATAGAAACCCTCAACTTGAGATCTGTAAAGCTTTTCTAGATTTGCTTCTCTGGCTGGACTCTGAGGTTCTCCCAGAGGTGTTGTAAGAATCAAATGAGTTAATAATTATAAAATGCTTAGTATAGTACCTGTCACATAGT